>JBAIZL010000001.1:326708306-327348306 GCA_036971475.1 Prosapia bicincta
CAACATAAGGTTGTCAGATGCATTGTCTGTACGGTTATCGTTAAGAAAATATCTTATACAAAAATCATCAACATTTCACTTCGGAAGGTATGATGATAGGGAATTTAAGGAAAAAGAGTACTTCTGATTAAAGGTTACCTTGTAATTGAAAAATATTTTAAAAAAACGCTAAAAGTTATTACGTTTAAACATTTCAAAACTCTGCATTTACACAAAATTATATTTCCTTGAGCACTCATAAAACATCCATGGAATCCTGATCTACAAAATGAAAACCTGCCACACCCGTTTAATTTTGCAAGTTTTTATAACGACTTGGGCCGAGTGTTCATTAAAAAAGCGGCTGTCTCCCGTAAAAAGCCCATGAGTTTAAAACGTCAACAGACGGACTAATTTAAAAATGAAAGCAACCGTAAAGTTTTTTTTATAGCCTAAAACCTCCAAATAAATCTTAATTTGCAATAAATAAAGTAATAAACGTTGAGAATAGGGTTCCCAGATAAAATTATGAAGCTCTTCAATATTTCAAATATAAATTTATGGTATAAGTGTATATAACAATTGTGGCGTAATGTTTAATATAAATAATTGAAACCTGTCAACCACAAATAACTTTATTCTTTTATTTAAAACCTTATGAACATTTCGATTGCATAGCAATCATCCTCAGAGGTAATTTACAATGAAAATACCTTATTACGTATTTTCATTGTAAATTACCTCTGAGGATGATTGCTATGCAATCGAAATGTACATAAGGTTTTAAATAAAAGAAGAAAGTTATTTGTGGTTTAGAGGTTTCATTTATTTATGTTATAAGTTTATGGTGTAGAATAATTAGAATTGTTTATTTCTCGGTAGTTTTATATGAAATCTTTTATTATATAAATAGATTAATACACACAAAACGGCAACTGCTTACAAAGACTGTATAAAACCGTTTATTTTGTAAGAAAAAAAGTAATAATAATCATTAAAATCATACAAATTATGTGAACTGTTTAAAAAACATTTTGCTTGATTTGTGAGCTGGTAGTAGGCCTAAAGATAAAATAATACTCACAAAAAAACTGCACATTTCCACCAAAATCTTTTAAAGAACACAACCATTATTAATGGAATAATGTATTTACTTGTCAGGATTTATTGTTATATATTGTGCATAAGTTTGAAGAGCTAGTGCCTGATATTTGCCAATAACGAAGCTGGATCACATGTTTTGTGAATTCTTTAAACAACACAAATGGGCCTTAGGGAAGCTGAAAAGCCTAAATCATAATAATTAAAAACAGACATCAAGTATCGAAATCTTTCGGATGTAAAGAATGACAACATTTACTTAATTTACAGTTGAAATTGTTTAGAATCTAGTGATAAAAAAAACAAGATCAGAAAATTGAATAATATTTTAGTACCAGACATTTGTGAAAATCTCTATTATTTTTCTAAAGTACAAATCAAGACCACTCATATTAGTCCCTTTTGTACAGTGCAAATAATAAATTAAGTTCAAACTGCAAACATTGATGGTTGCAAAGTATGTGGTTGATATTTTACGCTACCAACTTTGTGAGAAATTAATGACAAAATTTCAAGACTGTAACCGTTACTTTGTTCTTTATTCAAGCTTCGACTTCTTTTATATTTTGTTATATGTGTGACTTTGATAGGGTTAGCGTTACAGATAATTCTCCTCTTCATAAAACGTTCGTATTTTTATTATAAAAATTTATAATTTTAATTTGCTGTACATAATGTTTGCAATTACTGTATTGTTTTTTTTGTAAGTTTACTCTGATTTCACGTGTTTTTACGTTTATATTTTACAACAGTAAGGTTTTACTTATATCTCCGCTTAGTTCACTTTCAAGGGCATCAATATAAATATTTTATTTTTATTCAATTTCCTCTATTAGATCACACTCTCCTTGTAACTCTCAATCGTTAGTAAAATACATTTTTATTAGTCCAATCACGTTCGAATACATTTTTTTAAACCTTTAGTGGATGAAAATTGTTGTTAACACAGTTTTTTTCAAAAATGTATTAAAAAATTTAACTATATAAATTTGGGGGTCTAGATCGGATTTGAACTGAGTATCTTCATGTTCAAGTCTCGTGCTTTTTAGCACAGAGCCAACTTTCCTATAACTAGAATTCTATTTCTCAAAGAAGTATTGCATATGAATTTTTCTTTTGCCCAATCTGGTTGTCGAAATCTCCATTATACAAGCTTAAATTGTTGCCATGGTTAACACACAATATCATAAATAATGCTCAAGGATTAAAAATAAATTAAAGAATATATTAAACAAACAAACTGGATTAACACAATCGAACCTTGCTTCATAAACGGACAGTGCAAAAGAAAAGCGAGAAGAAACTACAACACAATGCAAGGGACGAAAAAAGATTTGTAAATAGTAACAAACAAAAATAATAGTCCAACGCTATACATAGAAAGGAAAATGAAAAATTGCAAGGAAATTCGCTTTTTATTTTGCCACTTAATATTGTTATTATGACATACGTATATACATATTTATTTATATTAGTTGTGATTATAAAATAAAAAGAAACTAAAGTGACAGTTTTCTTTGTTGACGTAAGTAGAAATTGACTTTAATTTTTTTTATTTTTTTATTACTTGTATCTACATCATCGCCTTCGTGGGGTAGAAAAGGCTTATTAAGCACATCTAGGATTAAGGACGTGATTTAACTCACCCTGGTAGAGAATATAGGGGTGATCATGGAATCACGTGTACCTAAAGTAGAAGTCTATCGAAGTCTTCAAGGGGTATCTACATTAAAGAGATATCTACCAGTACATCTCCATATACGGAAACAAGAGCCCCTGCTGTAATATAGTGTGGGGATGGCGGCTTCCCTCTTCTTGAAGGAGACCTACTCTCAATGATGATGAAGAGAGGGCTACCAGGTTTAAATTTTCAATTAACATAAAACAACTGTATTCATTTCTATAATAAATCTACATATTAAGCTCTAGGATTGTTTTTATTACAGACCTGCCTGAAATCCTCCTTCGGTAAAATACGTTTGGTAACTCGTACCATAATGTAACAATTTTTCAATTATTAAGTTTTCTATAGCCCTAGCCAGCAAATATTATTTGGTTGACATCGTATTACGTTGACGTCAACCGTACTAAGTCACAATTGTTGTCATTTGGTTTTTAGAAGATATTTTTAGCTACCAAAATAACATCTGGCAAATAATAATCATGAGACGGAACTTTAATTCCGTTTAGCGCCAAACTTGTGTAAGCCTTACGGGGAATTCGCCGCGGAAACGTTTCATTCATTGAACGAGAAAATCGTTCACATTCTAAGCTAGCAACGTGTTGACCTACGGAAAACGAATTGCTACCTATATACATGTCTTAAATGCTGAAAATGGTAATATATATATATATATATATATATATATATATATACCATTTAATATATTTGCCAGTTCAATTTAGATACCATTTTATATATATGCCTAATAAACGATTCGTATTTGAGAATCTTGTTTATTATAAATGTCTGCTTCATTTATATGCCTCCGACATTATTATAATAATATATTTGAGACTAGCATTGTAAGTATATAAATTATAAAAAATGTATAAGACATTACCTACCAACAAACACATTATTATAAACCCTTTATACTCATGAAATGACTTTATTCAATGACTACGCCTCATCATCATAAGTAATACATCTACGTAAATACAACTGCAACTCCATATGAGTATATTTATAAATAAGAAATTTTAAAAGCTTAAATATTTGTAAAGAATATGCAATAATTTTATAAATGCTTTTTTAAAATTTTTTTAAACATTGCCTTTTTTATTAAGTTAACTAGAACTTAGCTAGTGAGAACAATTCACAACGGTAAAAATTAAAACAGTTTACACTAAATCTCACTACACATTAGTTTATTAAAACCAACACAGCAGTTTATTAAAACAGACTAGTTTCGATGACGAAGTCAATCTCTGATGAAGGTGACTTCGTTGTCGAAACTGTACTGTTTTAATAAACTGTTATGTTTGTTTTAATAAACTGTTATGTTTGTTTTAATAAACTGTTATGTTTGTTTTAATAAACTGTTACGTTTGTTTTAATAAACTGTTACGCTTGTTTTAATAAACTGTTACGTTTGTTTTAATAAACTGTTACGTTTGTTTTAATAAACTGTTATGTTTGTTTTAATAAACTGTTATGTTTGTTTTAATAAACTGTTATGTTTGTTTTAATAAACTGTTACGTTTGTTTTAATAAACTGTTATGTTTGTTTTAATAAACTGTTACGTTTGTTTTAATAAACTGTTATGTTTGTTTTAATAAACTGTTATGTTTGTTTTAATAAACTGTTATGTTTGTTTTAATAAACTGTTATGTTTGTTTTAATAAACTATTTTGTAGTGGGATTTAGTGTAAACTCTACTATTTTGACCGTTGCCTTTTATATGTTTGTTAATAAAATATCACCATTAAAGGCCTAATGTAGAAATACATTTCCTATAACTAATACTTTCAATATTCAAAATCAACAGAAGAATTAATATTTCGAAGTTAAACTTTCTTTATAATTCGGTCTGAGCATCGTTTTTCAATTAAAGTAATTAATTTGTAATAAAACTAGCGAACAATAGAACAGTTGGTCTCATCCACCACGTTCGTATCACCAGCGACCAGAACAGTTGGTCTCATCCACCACGTTCGTATCACCAGCGACCAGAACCGTTGGTCTCATCCACCACGTTTGTATCACCAGCGACCAGAACAGTTGGTCTCATCCACCACGTTCGTATCACCAGCGACCAGAACAGTTGGTCTCATCCACCACGTTCGTATCACCAGCGATCAGAACAGTCGGTCTCATCCACCACGTTCGTATCACCAGCGACCAGAACAGTTGGTCTCATCCACCACGTTTGTATCACCAGCGACCAGAACAGTTGGTTTCATCCACCACGTTCGTATCACCAGCGACCAGAACAGTGCCTTACAAGTAAAGTAAGCTATAACGGTTCTGGAGGGTAATTCAAACCTCTTTCATTTCATATCTTGCATGAATACGATTTTTTAAATAAAATTTACTCTGTTCTGGGAGGCGGGTAGACAATTCTTTTCAACACAATAGAGGGCAGGTCACTTCGGGGAATCGATCCTGCCTAAGGGATATCTTTAGTCCTCTATATTACATCTACCATTCCTTATATTTCTCCATACAAGGGATGAAAGGTATTCGAGTTCTTCGAGACCCCAATAGGTTGAATGCACGATCCTGTACACATGACCCAATACCTTCCCCTAAAGCCAAGCGGTTTTATGTGATTTCCTTAATGTTTAATTGCCTTAATTAATCTTGGTAAACATTTATAACCCTCAAAAGACTATATAAAATTCTATTTGAGCGCCTTACGACTTGATTTACGCATTGTGCAGCAAAATCAACAAATAACTTTTCTACTTTCCTTGTTTTATCTTTGAATTATTTGTAGTAATAAAAAAATAAATAAAATTACATAGAAAAATTTTTTTAAATCTATCACAAATTCATTATGTTTTGATTTAATACAGAATATACACAGTTTTCAAGTACCTTACCTAACCTAGCCTGCAACAACCAGTCTCGATTTACTTATATTACGGGCATATCAAGGCTGTTTGGGCAGCGCGTATCAATTTTGTGTAGCGGACGTTCATTACAAGAACCTTTACAACACGAATTTCAACCTTTAGCCTATTCACCTTGAACTGAATCCAAAGCTCCATCAGTCTCCTCTTCCAGACATGTAATGGCATCAAATTTAACAGTAAATTGTTAATTGCAATAGATAAACCTCGACGACTTTAAAAATAGATCAGACGTTCAAACAAATATTAAGTGTGGTTAAAGAAGCAAAATATATTCTCTAGCCGTACACAGTAGTGCCATCATAATTTATTCAAATTAATTTAAAAAGTAAAAAAAATATAATTTTAAACATAACAATATAATAACTTGGAGTAACTGTGGTATAATTTTACATTTTAAATAAGTACAACCTCTCAACTACAAAATATTCTTGTAATAATGTCCTCTGACGATGATTGTTTTGTAATCGAAATGTACATGATGATTTAAATAAAAGGTTTTTTGTGGTTAAGAGGTTGTATTTATTTAAAATAGCAACATAAATTTAACTTGATAAGCAAACGATAATATAATTTGTACTGTACCCAATAATAGCCAAGGTATGGATAAATTATACTGTTAAAATGCCTTTTAAAAAGGGAGAAATAATTTTTCGGTTTAATTATTCAAAAAGTTTTGAATTTTAACCAACAAAAATTGTTGCGTTTTGTTTAGCCTATTATTTTATTTCCCGTAATTATATACGACTAGTGAACGATCAACTTTTAGTAATCGCTTTTAGTAAGGGAAACTTAGTAAGTTAAACTTTTAGTAAGGGAAATTAGTTACTTACGTTTTAATGAATTTTCTTCTCATTTCAGATTAAAGCTACAAAAATAAGTTTTCAAACTTTTATGTCAGTATTTTCACTTTGTATGAAAACATTCAAAATAAAAATCATGTCATTCAAAAAAACACTCTTACTTTAATTTAAAAATAGGTTCTTAGTAACAATCTAAATTTAGTATTTTCTAACAAAAAAATCAGTGTAGATTTATAAAAACAAAGTGTACTCGTGTTAGATCTCTTCCAATTTCATTTAGACAGGGATGGATCAGATACAAAACTAAACAAATATTTTTTAAATATTTCTATTGTACAAATATATATATATATATATATATATATATATATATATATATATAAATTAAAAATGTTAAAACCTCTTTTACCTCACGCTGCAAATCTCCCTAAATATATTATATATGAAAGACTACCACCTGCGAGCAATAATATTTAAATTATTGATTTTGGTTTTTTGGCTACTGTAGCTTTGAGAAATATCATTAACAAACTGTAAGGAGCTGAAATGGCGGGTGTATTTAATCAAACGTCTAATTACAGTATACGTTGTGCTATTCCTCACAATGTTGTTTAAATATTTAAATTATTGATTTTGGTTTTTTGGCTATTGTAGCTTTGAGAAATATCATAAGCAAACTGTAAGGAGCTGAAATGGCGGATGTCTTTAATTAAACGTCTAATTACAGTATACGTTGTGCTATTCCTCACAATGTTGTTTAAATATTTAAATTATTGATTTTGGTTTTTTGGCTATTGTAGCTTTGAGAAATATCATAAGCAAACTGTAAGGAGCTGAAATGGCGGATGTCTTTAATTAAACGTCTAATTACAGTATACGTTGTGCTATTCCTCACAATGTTGTTTAAATATTTAAATTATTGATTTAGGTTTTTTGGCTATTGTAGCTTTGAGAAATATCATAAGCAAACTGTAAGGAGCTGAAATGGCGGATGTCTTTAATTAAACGTCTAATTACAGTATACGTTGTGCTATTCCTCACAATGTTGTTTAAATATTTAAATTATTGATTTTGGTTTTATGGCTATTGTAGCTTTGAAAAATATCATAAGCAAACTGTAAGGAGCTGAAATGGCGGATGTCTTTAATTAAACGTCTAATTACAGTATACGTTGTGCTATTCCTCACAATGTTGTTTAAATATTTAAATTATTGATTTTGGTTTTTTGGCTATTGTAGCTTTGAGAAATATCATAAGCAAACTGTAAGTAGCTGAAATGGCGGATGTCTTTAATTAAACGTCTAATTGCAGTATATGTTGTGCTATTCCTCACAATGTTGTTTAAATATTTAAATTATTGATTTTGGTTTTTTGGCTATTGTAGCTTTGAAAAATATCATAAGCAAACTGTAAGGAGCTGAAATGGCGGATGTCTTTAATTAAACGTCTAATTACAGTATACGTTGTGCTATTCCTCACAATGTTGTTTAAATATTTAAATTACCTTTATCGTTTTTGTTCGTTATATTCGCTATTTCCTGGTTCATTCCAAGGTGTTTTTGTAATTATCTATTTTACGATTTTAAATTGTTCGCTATAAATACTAACTTACTTGTTAATCCATTTAGATCAGGATTTACCAACCCGGGCTTGATACTTCCCTTTAGATCAGCAGTTCCCAACCCGGGCTTGTTACATCCCTTTACATCAGCAGTTCCCAACCCGGGCTTGTGACAAACCTTTTAGGGGTACGCCGAAAATAATGGGTAATGGCCGACTTTGTGCAAAAATAAAAGAAATGAAGTAGGAATAACTCGACTCACTGAGTGAAACAAAATCGAATAGAAAGTTACATTTGAATTGGATTTTAAACCTCCAAGTGCTACAAAGCGGCCACATGAATCATACTAAGAAAAGAGTGTTCAACAGGGTTCCGGAACTAATAACTTATTTCCCATCACTATTTTCAATGATATTTATTGTCTTTTCAGATTTTAACCCTATTTTATATTTTATGTTACATAGTACCATATTTTAAAAATATTTTGTCTAACTAATATTATAATTTCATTACATCTGCCATTAAGACATTGATGTCAAATTAAGGTCATACCAAGAAACTCTGCTGAAAATAAATTTGATACTCAAAAATTTTTGGTTCTATTTTTGTTTCCCTAAGAAATAAGCTAAATTTCCACAAGTATATAAAAAGTGAAATTTACAGTTCCACTTTGAATTATATAAAAAAATTAGTGCATACTTAATCACAACACTAAATTATAAAATAAAAACCATTATAAAAAGTAAGTTATAAGTGCAAACTCAACAGTAAAAAATCTAGTACGAATTTTAAAATAGGCCTATATATATATATATATATATATATATATATATATATATATATATATATATATAATAACGAAACATGTTTCTAGCTAGCAAAATTTAATAAAAGCATTGTTAGGTAAATCCATAAAGACCGAGGCTTGCGGTGTTAAGGGATACCGTTAGTTGAAAAGACAAAACTGGGAATGGAATCAATAGAGGGCTGACAATAGTAGATTTGAAAAGGGTAAATCCGGAGTCCGAAAGTAGCCCTTGTCGGTGGAATTCCCAAACTTGTACTTTCCCAAATTGAAAGTGTGCAGAGAGCAATGCAAAACAAGAGAGGTCAGTAGTAGTGAAGGAGATAGAAGCAGGGGAAGCGATGGAGTGTAGGTAAGACCTACGAGTCGGAGAGGAGTTGATTTTTGGAGGTCGAGAAGACAGTCGAGTTTAAAGGGTGGAAGAAGGAGTTCGAGGAGGATTGCAGTTTTAAGCAGTCGAAGAGGAGTCCGACCTTGGGAGGCAGAGAGACCGGAGAGGATTGAAGAGGAACGCGGACAATACAGAGAAAATGTGAGGATCACCCAAGTTAATGAACGCAGATTTAAGTAAAAGTTAATCATAATTATTAATTATTTAAAATTTAATTTTTTGTAAAATTTAAATTAGAAAGTTACCAAGTAAAAAATTTTGAAACAGTGATAATAAGTATAGTTATTACAATACAAAACATAACGCAGTGACCTTGCGCCTAGAGATAATACAACTATCATAGCCAGTGTCTAGGATAATATTAGATTTACGGCATTTGTTAATTTGCAAAGAGCTCTTACTGTTTGTGTTACCGTTGAAGCGCTAGCTGGTGAATTTATAAAATTTTCTAAACTGTAAATTAGTAATAAGCTTTTAGTAAATTAAAATAAAGTTAAGAATCAATTCGTTTTGTTATTAAATCCAGAAATGTTTATTTAATTGTAATCTGTTTAGAACACAGATTTGGCGCCATACATAAGTTAATGAAATATATTTCATAACAATAATACTAACGAAATTAAATTAATATTTTTATAACACTATTTCTTAACGTAAAGAAGCGAGGTGATGGTATAGTTATTGCAAGTATAAGTACGAGTGAGTTTTATGCGTTATACGTTTAACTCACTTACATGTGTGTTACAAGGGAACAAGAAATGTGTTACGTAGGTTTTGCAGTGACAGTGGTGGTTACGTTTTTAGAGGGCACAATTTTAGTTGAAAATGCACAAAGAGGTACGGAAGGAAAAAATGTAAGGAGCCTCCGATATATATGCTTTACGCACCAGTTTAATCTATTGTTTAATGCTGTCAGACAATATCTACATCACTAGAGTGGATACAGCATTAAACACTCCACTCAACTATGGATGTAAGAACTCCTGGGAGGTAGCAATGAGTGGTTTTAGTCAAACTTTGTATTTAGAATAATTCAAATCAGTTTTATAATCTTGTATGTACTTGTTTCTTCTCAACTTACTCAGGGTATTCATAACCTCCTGTTAGGTTTTCATTTAGAATTACAATTTCCATCTACAGTGGGAAACATTTCCTTAACATTGTTTTACGTTTAAAAGGGACGATATTTTATTAATATACTATTTTTTAAATATTATTTATGATATTTTGAAATTTAAAAACACATTATAAAAGCAGGTCTGATCACAGTCCTGATTTAGTCACGGTAAGAAATAAGTTTTAAAATGGTGATACTGTGATCGGCGAAACAGTTCAGCTTGGAATAAATGTATAAGTCAAATAAATACTTGTTTTTGAAAGTGTTTAATTTATTATATTATAAAATAGTTTTATATTAGTTTTGTATTTTCATTTTACAGGGGAAATATTATATAATTTAAAAACAAGAAATATAAAAAATGTTTTTAAAGTCAATTCCAACTTAAACCGACAAAGAGGAATTTTATTTTTATTTCTTTTTATTTTATGATTTACAATTAACATAAATATGTATATACATATGTCAGAATAACAATAGGCCTAATAAGTGGAAAAATAGAAAGCGAATTTCCTTGCAATTTTCAATTTTCCTCTCTATGTATCGTGTTGGATAATTATTTTTGTTAGTTACTATTTATACGCTTTCTTTTTTTGTTCACTTAAATTGTGTTGTAGTTTCTTTTCGCTTTCCTTTCGCATTATCCGTTTGTGAAGCAAGATTCGATGCCGTTAATCGAGTTTGTTTATTTTATTCATTTCATTCATTTTTAATCCTAGAGAAAATTTCTGATATTGTGTAGTAACCATGACAGCAATTTAAGGTTGTGCAGTTGATGTTTCGGCGAAAACTAGAGAGGGGCAAAAAAATTGATAGACTTCTTTGAGAAGTGCACTTCTAGGTATGGGAAAATTGGTTTAGCCCAATTCGATCATGAAGATCCGACCTAGAAACCCCCTCCCAAATTTTTATAATTTAATTATTTAATAAATATTAGAAAAAACTGTATTGACATCAATTGTCATTTATTATAGGTTAAACGAAATTTATTTGAACTTGTTTGGATGAATAAAACTATATTTTATTAACGATTGAAAATTTATACAAGATAAATATCAGGAGAGTGTGAGCTAATTGAAGGAATTTAATAAAAAATAGCTTACAAAAAATGTGTAAAAAATTTTAAAATCGTTTATCTCGTAGACTGTGAACAATTATCGACAATATAAAATTTGAAACGATTTTAATTTAGTTTAGCTTAAAAGATTTCTCTACACCGGAATCCTCTTCAGACCTAAAAATGTATCAACTTTCACAGTAATATTAAATATGTCACGTACATCAAACAGGTTTCAATGACCTAGCCACCATTATCAGTAACACTACTTAAACGGATTACTTTTTTTCATGTTACACTATTTAAACTGTCTTTTCAAGCCAGTGCACTCATGACATTATAAAGATTGAGATTTTTAATTTTGTAATAATTTTTTTTAAATAACCTTTTTTAAATTTTTTAAGGTCGGTGTTTTTGTAAATTGTGGGTGGTTGTTGTTTTGAATATTTGCATATATGAGTTGTATTTTGAAACGTAAAATAAAAAACACATTTTTAACTCCGAAGAGGATTGCATTTTGGAAACCAAACGTAGTGTTTTAAAATATAGATTGATTCAAATTTTGTATTATGTATAACCGCTCACAAATGACAAAATAGCGCTTAATAAGTGACACTTCAAAAAGGCAAAGTAATATTTTTAAAAGCAATAGATTTTATGTTCAAAATTTTTGTTTAAAGATTGCCTATCTATAAACTTTAATGAAAATATTTTATTATATCTTAGAATAATTCTTGAAGTAAATACTTTCCACCTGGAATTTTGGTAAACATATTTTATATTGGTTCAAAAGCATAATCATTTCTAAGATGTGACAGATATAATCACAAATGATTTGATATATAGAACATTTAGCGATGTTTTTTTTTTAAATCGACAGAATTTATTCAAGTTTCTAAAGTGTTTTGAAAACCGATTCGTTAACTTACATAAATGCAAATTTACAATCACATTAGTTTGATATTTTACAGATAAAAAATTGTATTTTTAAAATGAAATATACTCAAATGAGTTTCCACAATCCTAGTGGTGCCGATGTGTGTTCAAACTTTATGTTGACTTGAAATATAATTAATTTTTTTATCATCGTTGACTACAAAAATATCAACTCTAACCGACAAAATCTTAATAAAGTTACATAAAATAATGGTTTAAATTAATCTAGTTAATTTAAAATGTTGTAAACCATTTATGACAGGTTTTATCCATTTGACAGGTTTTTGGAAATTAGGAAGTGTCTAACAGTTAATAAGCGGAGTTAAAAAATGTTAGCGGAAAATTAGGGAAAAAGAGAAATGCAAGAATCCACATTATGTATGTCACATTGAACACAATGATTAGAAAAAACATAAAACGACCATAGAAGTAATTGAAGGAAGGTATAGAAATTAAGAAGAAGCGAACAACAACAATTCCGAGATGTCTTTAGATACATCGTGAAAAAATATTCAAAATGCGTACAAAAAGGAGGAAGGAGAAATACCTTCATTATTTGAATAACAATTTTAATACTCGAACATTCATGTAAACGTATGTATGAAGGTTCAATACACAATATCAAGAGCACTGTGGTAGAATATATTACAATGAAAATATTGGAAAGAACCCCAAAACCAGAAAAATAATCAAAAATAACAAATAAAACAAGTTACTAAAGATTAAATCCTTATGTACATTTCGATAACCATGTCATCATCATCAGAGGGTCTTATTACAAAATTACAATCTAGCAAACGAGAAGTTACAAACTAGAGTGAAGATCATTATTTTGATTATTTTTGTGGTATTGGGGTTCTTTCCAATACTTTCACTGTAATTAAGATTCAAGTAAATATGTTTTCTATAAAAATAATAATATAATAAGTTTGAAATAAACTTCTTTTACCAAGGTATTATTTTGTTTTGTTTTTACAAATTTTAATCCTCTTAAATTTCATAGAGATCTACGACATTCAACAATGATATTTAATTGATATTATTAAAAGTATCATCAAGTTAAAGTTAATTTTACTTGATAGTCTTTAAACAAAATTGGGATATTTACTCGGTTTGAGAGATATACTCGTTTGGGAAATTCACTCGGTTTGGGATATTTACTGGACTTGGGGATATTTACATCAGTTAACATATTTAATTGGTGCCAGATATTTAGTTGGTCTAGGATATTTACTCAGTTTCGGATATATACACAGTTTGAGATATTTACTCGGTTTGGGATATTTACTGGATTTGGGGATATTTACTTCGTTAACATATTTAATTGGTGTCAGATATTTAGTTGGTCTAGGATATTTACTCAGTTTCGGATATATACACAGTTTGAGATATTTACTTGGTTTGGGATATTTACTGGATTTGGGGATATTTACTTCAGTTAACATATTTAATTGGTGTTAGATATTTAGTTGGTCTAAGATATTTACTCAGTTTCGGATATATACACAGTTTGAGATATTTACTCGGTTTGGGATATTTACTGGATTTGGGGATATTTACTTCAGTTAACATATTTAATTGGTGTCAGATATTTAGTTGGTCTAGGATATTTACTCAGTTTCGGATATATACACAGTTTGAGATATTTACTTGGTTTGGGATATTTACTGGATTTGGGGATATTTACTTCAGTTAACATATTTAATTGGTGTCAGATATTTAGTTGGTCTAGGATATTTACTCAGTTTCGGATATATACACAGTTTGAGATATTTACTTGGTTTGGGATATTTACTGGATTTGGGGATATTTACTTCAGTTAACATATTTAATTGGTGTCAGATATTTAGTTGGTTTAGGATATTTACTCAGTTTCGGATATATACACAGTTTGAGATATTCACTCGGTTTGGGGTATTTACTGGCTTTGGGGATATTTACTTCAGTTAACATATTTAATTGGTGTCAGATATTTAGTTGGTCTAGGATATTTACTCAGTTTCGGATATATACACAGTTTGAGATATTTACTCGGTTTGAGATATTTGATCGTTATGGGATTTTTATATTTATTGAAGGCGTAGGTCTTCGACATTTTAAAAATGTCATAAATTTAAAACATGCAGTTCCTTTAGTGTGTGTTTTATACTATAAATGATGGCTTCTATTATTTTTTATTGAATGGTGTTGACAAAATAAAATTCCAACAAAAACATTAAGTGGTTGATCAATTTCAGACATTACTCAAGTTTAAAAAACAATCATGCCAACTCATAAAACAAATAAAAAAGTGCAAAACAATTCATGAAAAAAAATATGCTTGACTTAATTACTTAGAGTAACTTCTAAACAACCACATATTTACGTATTGCAAATATTACAATACAATTGACTGGTACGAGTTGACACATTAATCGATAGCACTCGCTTTACGCGGTGACAGGGTTCAATCGATACAATATGCCTGAGTTTATTCGCAAAGGTTCACAATATCAAAGTGAAGGTCCTCAGCGAAAGTTTGAAGATCCTGTTTGTTTAATATTTTATTTAAATCACAATTATTTCAAAAGACTTCAGCTAATCAGACAAAAAAATACCAGTTGCATAAATAGATGATTCTGTTAAATCAAGTTGGCACAATAATATAGAGAAATAGGCTCTTCAGAACTTACTGATTTACTCTCGCCGTAAAAAGACATTGAGCTACAGAGCAACAAGTAGAAGTATATTGGCAGTTTCCAGAACTGTGTCGAACGAAAGATAAACGTTATGTAATTTCTGTGTTTGAGGTGTTAAAGTCTTTTATCGAGGTAGCGAAGTGAGAACTACAGCAACTGACAGGCATCCTGTTTAATGCTCGCAATAAAGCTAAGCCTGCTGAGGTTATAAATAGGTTTATCAAGCAATAGTAAGCAAAATAAAACTAATCCTGTTGTATTAAACGCGACGAGATAACACAAAACTGTTTTCCTAAAGCCTGCAATCACTGTAAACACAACCGAAGCTAATATTGAGGTTCATTTCCATCCAATGATAATTTCGTTTTAATTGTAAGAATCTAAGCTTTACCACGGTGTTAAAATTAATATTAAAACCTCATAAGAATTAAGTTCTTTTTCAAAAAGATAAACGTTAAGTAATTTCTAAGTTTGAGGTGTTAAAGTCTTTTATCGAGGTAGCGAAGTGAGAACTACAGCAACTGACAGGCTTCCTGTTTAATGCTCGCAATAAAGCTAAGCCTGCTGTTATAAATAGGCTTATCAAGCAATAGTAAGCAAAATAAAACTAATCCTGTTGTATTAAACGCGACGAGATAACACAAAACTGTTTTCCTAAAGCCTGCAATCACTGTAAACACAACCGAAGCTAATATTGAGGTTCATTTCCATCCAATGATAATTTCGTTTTAATTGTAAGAATCTAAGCTTTACCAAGGTGTTAAAATTAAAATTAAACCTCATGTATAAGAATTAGGTTCTTTTTTTAAAAAAATTGATGTAGATATGTCTTTTAAAAAGACACAATACAAAAAACACAAAGAAATACTTGGTTCACGCATTTTATTTTATTATAAACCAATCCTGAATTAACTCGTATGCTACAAAAATTATATTGAATGAATTTTTTTTTTATAGTTACTAATAAACTTTCATTACAACTTTAATTCTGTATCTATATATATATATATATATATATATATATATATATATATATATATATATATATATATGTGTGTGTGTGTGTGTGTGTGTGTGTGTGTGTGTGTGTGTGTGTGTGTGTGTCTGTGTGTGTGTGTGTGTGTGTGTGTGTGTGTGTGTGTGTGTGTGTGTGTGTGTGTGTGTGTGTGTATAATATTATATTATAATGAATATGGTGATATGTTTTCTTGTATCCCGCTATGGTACTCCGACGACCAAAATTCACTTTTGAAAAGGAATAATCATATTGTAATTGTTAATACTTGTTGTCTGATTTTTCCTCCCTCGAAATGGGTTGTTTTTGCAAAAATATGGAGACGCCCTTTCATTAGTTTAAGAGGCAACATTAATTTACATATCTATTATAGCACACGCACACATGCACACACACACACACACACACACACACACACACACACACACACATTTTTCAGCCCCGAAGTCGACTCAGCCTCATATAATAGGTACCTACGGTCAAACATAATGTATTGATGTACGATTGATGCGTAGTGCTGGCCACACTACATTCCCCCAAGTACTGCAGTAAGGCAGCTTCCACCCTGAGACCCTAAGCCAAGCCATGGAAATGCTATAAAAAAAACCATAGTTATATTAATTTGTTCTACTATATCCCCGACGAGTTTCTTATCACTTTTCTCCTTGCCTTTACACTTGTCACATGCGTATGCAACAGATAAACTCACTGAATTGGCAACTAAGCAAGCTTCCAGCGAGAAATGAATCACCAGATGCAGATTTAATTGCACTTCGATTTTTAAAATGTTAGTACATCTGCTACATATTTGATACATTTATTATACAGCCATTAAAACAATCTGTCCTTCAGTTGTAATGCAAGTGTTCCCACTAAATGGCAACGTGTAAGCAATAAAGACACAATTGCAAATAAAAACTTTTCATCTACAACATTTCTAAATAAATATTTATAGCCTTGAACACACGTTATGATTTAAACATTTTCTATTCAGACATTTATATAAAAAAAAGTGTAGGAATTCTTTTTTTATTTTAATTCATAAAATATAAAAATAATCGAGCGAATTTAGTAAACACCTAAAAGGTGGTACTAAACCATATTTTTTTATCACAACATATTCATCATTACTATTCATTACTTCAAAACATATTCATCTTTTCTATATATCATTATTAAGCCCTATTCATTATTCTCAAAACATATTTACATTTACTATATATGTTCAATAGAACCTATTCATGTTCAATATTCATTATTATGAAAACATATTCAAATTTATTAATTATAACTATTATGGCCTATTCATTGTTATCAAAACATATCCATATTTACTATGTAATATTATCAAAACCTATTCATGTTTAGTGTTCATTGTTATCAAAACAATCACATTTCGTACTATTTATTATTAATAAAATTATTCATGTTTAATATTTAATATATCAAAACATATTCATATTTACTATTTATTATTAATAAAACTATTCATGTTTACTATTCAATATTATCAAAACATATTCATATTTACTATTTATTGTTAATAATATATTTTCATGTTTACCATTCATTATTATCAATACGAATTCATATTTACTGTTTATTATATGTTATTAAAACCTATTATTGTTTACCACTCATTATTACACAAATATATTCATATTTACTATTTATTACGTATTATTAAAACCTAATGATGTTTACTATTCATTATTATCAAAACATATATGAATAAGACTAACCCTACTTTATAATATCATTAAAACCTATTAATATTTAGTATTTATTATTACCAAAACCTCCTCATGACTGAAAAACATTTCATATGTGCAAAAAAATCAATATAAACAAAAACATTAAATTTTCTTTAGAGTTTATAAAACTTAATTTGAGGTTAACAACTTTATTCAATGATGAATAAGTCATAGAACATATTAAAAATAAATTCCACAAATAAGAATTTAAAACGTGTTTGTACCTACACAGAGAAGGAAATTGAATAGCCTATAGCAATCAAATTAACCTTGCAGCTCCGAGCTGTTGCGGGAAATAAAACAGCACTCAGTAGAAATAAAGGGTCTTGACCTATGAACTCTATATGTATTGTATTAGCCTTAACTCATTACTTTTTAAAACACAACCTCTTTGCCAGCCTGTCATCGAAATCACTATCTAAATAGAAAACACCACCCTCTCCATTCTTAATGGCGCACTATTGCACTTTAATAAATAACACATCGATATGAAAGGCTATTAATCTAATTTCGAATGGCTTTATTGATTATCTTACATACAGCGGGACAGTATAAGACGGTATTAATAATTCTTTATTGATTATCTTACATACAGTGGGACAGTATAAGACGGTAATAATAATTCTTTATTGATTATCTTACATACAGCGGGACAGTATAAGACGGTAATAACAATTCTTTATTGATTATCTTACATACAGCGGGACAGTATAAGACGGTATTAATAATTCTTTATTGATTATCTTACATATAGCGGGACAGTATAAGACGGTAATAATAATTCTTTATTGATTATCTTACATACAGCGGGACAGTATAAGACGGTAATAATAATTCTTTATTGATTATCTTACATACAGTGGGACAGTATAAGACGGTATTAATAATTCTTTATTGATTATCTTACATACATCGGGACAGTATAAGACGGTATTAATAATTCTTTATTGATTATCTTACATACAGCGGGACAGTATAAGACGGTATTAATAATTCTTTATTGATTATCTTACATACAGCGGGACAGTATAAGACGGTAATAATAATTCTTTATTGATTATCTTACATACAGCGGGACAGTATAAGACGGTAATAATAATTCTTTATTGATTATCTTACATACAGCGGGACAGTATAAGACGGTAATAATAATTCTTTATTGATTATCTTACATACAGGGGGACAGTATAAGACGGTATTAATAATTCTTTATTGATTATCTTACATACAGCGGGACAGTATAAGACGGTATTAATAATTCTTTATTGATTATCTTACATACAGCGGGACAGTATAAGACGGTATTAATAATTCTTTATTGATTATCTTACATACAGCGGGACAGTATAAGACGGTATTAATAATTCTTTATTGATTATCTTACATACAGCGGGACAGTATATGACGGTAATAATAATTCTTTATTGATTATCTTACATACAGCGAGACAGTATAAGACGGTATTAATAATTCTTTATTGATTATCTTACATACAGCGGGACAGTATATGACGGTAATAATAATTCACGGTGTAACATAATAAAAAGAAAGTTTGAGAAAAGACGTAAGAAAGAAAGAAAATGAGAATGTTATTCTGGGCATTGTAAGAGATAACAAAACTGTAGAGTAACAAAGACCCTGAACAACTAAAATAAAAGCCTGCGACTGAGATACAAACTTGCGATTAAAGTAATGGTAAATTTGCAAATGGGGGATGGAAGTATTATAACAGGGAGTAAAACAATATTACGTATGTAAAGATTATATGACAACAATTAGTGAAATATCTCGGAATTCTTTCGGCCAAAAACAATTTTTATAAATATTTGCATTTAAGCCTATCCTACACCCACCTTCAAAATTTATTATGTCTCTGGAGTGTGATTTTTGGTTATAGGAAGTTGAGGCTACCCTTCAGACAAAAAAAAACTATAGATTTAAGGAGTTTTAGACTAAAATCATGTTTAAATATGTGAAATAAATATTGTTTCATCTTACGGGAAATATATGTAACGATAAATTGGAATGTTTACCTTTAAAAGCCACCATTCATTATGAATATAAACAAATTTAATTTATAACACCTTCAAATATTTCAACGATACATTCATTATAAATTAACATTCCCTCACTGTTTATAATATTTTTCATTGTTGCAATGTTTCAACCCTAATAACTAAATTGATTAAAAAAATATATTTCTACAGCTTGAAATAAATATAGAGTAAAAATAGCTCTTGGAAACAAAAATATAAATAAATAAACCTGTTTCTTTGGTCAAAAAAATTAAGTGTTACGCAACTTATATGGGTTAGTCCATTATCTTATTACTGAGGGTAGCAGGTCGATAACTTGTCTAATGGATGACGTCATAAAGCTATAAACAATGCCGCAGTCAATTATATTTAGTTTAGTAATTACTTCGACATTTATCTACATTTTAAATAAAACACTTTTGTCCTATCAGGCTTCGGTAATATTTTAAATTCAAAATTATCTATACTGTATTTGATATTCAAATTGGAACCTATAATGCGCAAATAGCATCTGCAATGAGTTTAAAGGCTATAAATATGATCGAGCTGCACACATTTTTGAACTTACAATAAAAGGAAACGACCTTGAAGCAAAACACTGCATTATTAATTTATTAACAGCTAAAGAACCACTTTACAATGGCAACAAAACAGACCTGAACAAAGACGGCTCTATTGAGGTTAATAATCAACATTATATGGTCATCTGCAGGTCTCATATTGGGAAACTGTTTGCCCAGATTGCATAACGTAGATCCCATTTATTCAAGGCAAACGTCGTCGGCCGTTCAACTGACCTTGTCGAAAATGTTGGCTGCATATTTAAAAACATGCAAACATTGGTTTACATACATTACAACTTATAAACCGTTATCAGTAATAAGTATTTGCTAGCGAGAATATCTGTAGATTTAAAACTGTTAATTACCAACCGCACTAAGTTTGCAGGATAATTTGTAAAATTAAAGTAAAGAAAAGATAAATAATGAGTAACATTAATTTTATGATTGAACAATAATATGAATTTTGCTTAGAAGGTATTTCCGAGTTCAACGATTAGGCGCATCTTAGCCTCGGGTGAGAGTATGTCTACGTGAAAACATCGGTCTACAAACTGGGATAAGTTGCCTGGAAGAGTCAACCTTAGTGTCAGGCGAGATTATGGGATCACTTCCAAAGTCCAGGACTCTGTCCCTCTTTGGCTCGACCGGGTGGGCTTCGCTTTAGTACTACTGTGCTCAGGCTACGACACACGTGCAAGCAAACACTCCCTGACCAAGGGCCGAAGAGGCTGGCGAACTAACCACCGCGCTACGTGAGCTCTGATCCTTTCAACACTCCCAACGCGCCTCGGGTCAACGGGTCCCATGAAAACGTCCGTGGGAAGATGTAGTGTACATATGTGTAAATTTTATGTCGACTGGGGTACCACGAGAGGCGACAAACCCCTCTTAGTAGGTGAAGCTAGACCGCACCCCCTTGTGAGGGTGTCTTGACATAATGTTCCTTTATTCCCAGGAGATCATTGTATCCTTTTGTTAGTCCTACCCAAATTTCATCTTCCCTCTTTAACTCTTACAAGGTGAACTCCTTAACTCTTAATAACAACTACACAGTACAAAAACACACAGAGTAAACATGACAGTGCAGGAGTATTCAAGATTAGATGGAACGACTGCCTCAGCTTTTACATCGGACAAAGAGAGCTTTTATCACAAGATACAAAGAACAAATAAAAGAGATACAAAAGACACAACCCAAATGTCACCATATACATACAAAACGCACTACACTCACAAGCCAATATAGACACCTATCTAAAAATCCCACAATATATAAAAAAGGAACAAACTAAACACAACAAAAAACTATGAGATATACAAAAACCATCCACAACACATTCTAAACGACAAAACACACTCACAATCATATACTATATTTGAACACATAATTAACAACTACTCTATGAATACTAACATACCACAGAACACCAATTCACCAGAGACTCACACCAACACAACACACCAGAGTAACAGTCTTGGCCAGCATTGAAAAATGCGCTGACCTATTGCGAAACGCGTCTGCAGAAAATTTTCAGTAAGTAGTGGTTTTTTGGAAAGTTTTAATCTTACAAGGGATGTAAGATGAAAGATTAGGAAGGGCGCCCTTGAAAAACAAGAATTATACATTTATGACTCCCATGGGGCATGCAACTCTGCATTCGTGCGGCCTTCATACCCTTGTATAACTCCAAATAATATTAAATGTACTTTCCTATCCTTTAAAGCCATATTGGCTGACCGTTATAGTTTAAAATAATATTTACAAACTTGAAAAAAGCGCCATGTTTGCCCATTACTTGTTATGAAGAGGAGACAAATTGACTCACATTTCTTAGAAGGAATAATTCAAAAGTTATAATAGTACTGTACTTGCTTTGTTTTAGGTTTCTGTTAGGGACTAAGCGTAATAATATATTAATAGCAATTGTCTTCTCCTGTGCAGTTGACGGATTTAAAACCTTAGCCTGTCAGAGCTACCAGTCGCCCTCTGAATAACACATCATTTACCTTCAACTTCAGGAATCTTTTATCTGACTTTAACCTTACTTCCTGAAGGCTCTCAACAAAATCACATTACAGAATCGCATGGATACATCGCACGGTGGACTTAATGTCTCACTTTTGGTCTCCTCTATTAATTTCTACGCAAGTACAACCCTTATTTCAGTTAATGGTAACCTTTAAAGTAGGTTTCGCCCTAACTCAAGGCCGCTAAAGAATAAGAAACTATGCCATTAATAACAGAATTAATATTAATAATAATTAATACTGTTAAAAACATTTAAGTTTATTGTAATGATTTTCAAGTTATGTATATGATGAATAGTTATTATCTTGAGTATATCCGTTCATTCTGCAAAATCGCAGTTCCAACGTTTCCCTAGAATCTCATCCAGCACTGGCGAGGTGAACCCAACAGTTGAAGAGCGAGTCAAGTGGTGTTGGGTTCACCTCGTCAATGCTAGATGATATTCTAGAGAAACGTCGGAACTGCGATTTTATGCACTGCAGAATGAATGGATGTACTCCAAATAATAACTGTTCATCGTATTTTCCCATCCGTGAAGGAATACGTATCAGTATATATATATATATATATATATATATATATATATATATATATATGGTCTATATATATATATATATATATATATATATATATATATATATATATATATATATATATATGATGAATAGTTACTATCTGGAGTACATCCGTTCATTCTGCAGTCCATAAAATCGCAGTTCCAACGTTTCCCTAGACTCTCATCCAGCACTGGCGAGGTGAACCCAACAACAGTTGAAGAGCGAGTCAAGTGCTGTTGGGTTCACCTCGTCAAAGCTAGATGAGATTCTAGGGAAACGTTAGAACTGCGAATTTATGGACTGCAGAATGAACGGATGTACTCCAGATAGTAACTATTCATCATATTTTTCCATCCGTGAAGGAATACGTATCAGCATATATATATATATATATATATATATATATATATATATATATATATATATATATATATATATATATATAGCTTTGCAACACTGTTTTCGTGTATTCACTTATCCCTTTCACTATATGTACTTAAACAAGAATCTTACTTAGTATTTATGGGAGTTAACTTCCAAAGATTAGTAGTATTTCCATCATCAAGCATCATAGTCTACTACAACCCGTTCAGTGATGCTTGATGATGGAGATACTACCGATATTTGGAAGTTAACTCGCATAAATACCAAGTAAGATTCTTGTTCAAGTACAAATAGTGAAAGTGATATATATATATATATATATATATATATATATATATATATATATATATATATATAAGTGAAAGTGAAATCTATATATATATATATATATATATATATAGGAAGAGAGAGAGAGAGAGAGGAAGGGAAGAGTGGAGAGGAAGGAGAGAGAGAGGCGATTATATTTGTCCTTTGTTCTGTCTAATTCGTTCTAGTTTTCCTTATACTTCTTACTAAAAGGGACGTAACAGGTAGACAGCCATAGAAAGTAGATCTACTGTGGGTATTCCACTCTAATCCTCCTACACCATCTACAATGGGGCTTACGTTACTACCACCTTAATCCTACCTGTATTCACAATCCCTACGGGACATACCGGCCGTTTGTCCTTAAAGTACAGCGAGAGAGGGAGAGGTTACTTATTAAATTCTCAATTTTGTCTGTTTGTACAGAATGTTCCATTCAACAAGTGTATTGTCTATATTTATATACAATAACAGCATTTGTCATGCAGAGGTATGTTTGATTTACACGAATCTTCATTTTAAAATTGAATAATCTAGTTATTTATTTATATTACTGTTGTAAAAGACGTCAATTAAAATATTCAAGCATGTATTAATTGATTATAAAAAGCATAATACTGCTAGAGAAGCTATTTACTTTTAGTTTATAATTATATACTCTCGTCTTTAAGAGACATAAAATTCTTTATTGTGAAACGAGTATAAAATCTTAGCGTATCTACTACTACTTTGTAACAATTTAGTAACATATACAAATATGTAACTGTGATATTAATATGGCACAATAATACTTTTAAACATTATAATATATTTCTTATTTCAATTCCTTCTATTAGTTTACTCTATCCTTGTATATATTCATATATCTTGTTCAAATTTTCATTGTTAATCAAATACTTTTTATTCATCTATTCAAGTTCAAATGACATTTTTTAAACTTATAATGGATGACATTTGATGTTAGTACAGTGTTTTCTAATATTAGTTCATTAATTAAATCTAATTTCTAATTTTCCACTTAATATTTTGATTTTCGAAACCAAATGTTTACAGTTTATTTAATAAAACATTTATTCTTATTTTAATTTGTTCTTATTTCAAAAATACACCACTTTTGAAGAAACCTTAAACACCAAAATCCTTTAATTCACACATTAGTTTTTATTTATTCTTTATCTCGCATATTTTTTAACAATTTATTTTCAACCGTTTGACCTACATTACTTTTTTGTTCAATAATTTAAATAATTTTTTCGTATTTAGTTAATAAAAATATAAACGAAATAATGGTCAAAACATTGGAAAGTTCTTCCCGGAGAAATTAACGATATTTATGAAAAATAAATATAATTTGAAATTAGGGTTATTACTTGGTAATAGGGCGAACAAAAACTCACAAAAGCTATATTTATAAAGTAACTCAATAGGCATAAAAAGTCACTTAATTGGTCGCTTTTCAGTAGCTGACACATGGAATTTAATTAAGATAATTATATTTTGTAAAATAACTCCATGTATAGTTTAACACTAAACGTAAAATTATAGCTTATAAATTCACTTTTACATTTTTCTTCGTCCATAATTTACATTGAGTAATTTAAAGGTAATGTAATTTCACGTGTGTAGCTTAATAAACATTATAATAATGATTTGGAAAATGTTGTTAAACTGATTTTTTCGTCATTTAGTGTAGCGTTTTAGTTTTACAGTAACTATTATTATAACTTAACCTTTCAGTGACTTGTAATCTCTTAATTTCCTACCCACACTACTGTGTGACAAGACTCACCTGATTGTTGTGTTGGAATGCATAGACACTTTGCCGCACAGAGTAGTCGCAGAACTGACTCGCCTCAACAGATTCGACAATATTTACATGGGCTATGACAATAAGTTGGGAGGGGGCACAGAGAGGGGAGAATATCAAACCTAACCTAAACTATGTTAACCGACCTGTTCACTGCACTCACTGATATAAGGTCATTTGTTGTTTACATGGGTCCGACGCTATTATAATAGTTGGCGGTAGTTTTACAAGTGGTGATATTGGCATAAAGTTATTAGTGTTTTAAATTCACGGTCAACAGTTTTAAGTGATAAATTATTAATTTTTATTGACAAAATTTGTTGTTAATGTCAGTTGAGTGTTTTAAAATTAAAATTTATTTTACAATTTCTTATAAGAATTTGTATTTGTCAATAATGTTTATCTTAAAAGTAGACCTTCTTAAAGTTTGTTTACTAAACTGAATTTACTAAAGGAACTCAGTTGTATAAAATATACAGTCTATTAAACCGAATTTACATGTGTGCTAAATTCTGTATTTTATTCTGCTTATCTAAATAAAACTAAAAAAATGAAAAAGGCTTCGTTTAACTTGATCCTGTTACAAATCCCCGAGGCTTTAACATACGTTTATTGTATAATTCGATATTATAAAATTGAACCCAGCAATGATATGTTTAAATTAATTTTATCTTATCAAAACTAAAAGACGAAGCTAATTCACCTGTTTTTCTCCTTAATGCTCTTACACTATTTTCGCGTGATATTTCTTCTGGTTTTTTCGCTCGTCTTCATATTAGCCTTTCATGAAATATCTGCTTCAATCTCTTTTCAAACGAATCATGTTCTGTCCCGTGAATTAAAGTCACTTTTCGGGATCCATATTTAAGTCAAGTCTTTGACTTTTTCAAGACAAATCCTTTGACCGTATTGCTTTGGTGTAGCGAAGACTTTTGTTTTTATTATTTATTTAATACGCTTAAAAGTAAATACCGATGACAGTTTAATACTGAAGATGACAATAATTCTACCGCTTTTAACAGAAAAAGTGAGACAGACTATAAACATATGTCCTCCTAGGTATGGGAATTATCAGTTATAACATAAACAGGTGAGCTAACCACACATATACACCACAACTACCATACATATACAAACACCATACATATATACCACAAATACGTATTTGTTTTAAAAATAAAACTTTTACACGTACTTAAATAAACATCTAAACTCTGATATATAAATCCGTAAATTTTATATTCAAAGATAAATATTAAAATATATCTACTCTAGGCCTACATAAAAATTAATAGAGATTATAAAAAGACGTGGTTACAAAAGGAGGAAACAATCATTAAAATAAAATATAGGTAGGTAAAATAATTAATATTATATCCTAACTTAATCCAACCTATGGAACACTATCCTTGTACATGTCTGACAAGCAGAAAAGGCTTTATTCTGCTGCTAAACCTAAAACACAAAATATAAACCAATAAAATTTCAAACTCATTTCACTAAAATAAAGTTTTTTTAATCGTTACCCATTTTTGAAGTGTAACGTTTTTCACTGTATAAAATAAACTTTAAACTGTAGTGAATCGTGAAACGTGACGTCACCATTAGTAATTCATACGAAAGTGTGTTACGGCGAATTTTTTCTGGATCTTGTTTGGATGCAAAACATGGCGGTAAATGCTAACAGCTGTTTACGTTTATGTAAACGTAGTTTATGTTAGGCTATGTTGTTATTGAGCTCTTAATATTGTTTTTATTAATTATTTTATTTTACTAATTTTATTATTTAAAGTAGCACTGATGTCGGTAATCCAGAGACATCGATACCATCTTTGTATATACCTTTCGGAATTCACCTTAGGAAAACATGTAGTTGTTTTTCTATCTTAAAATTAAACATACATTAATTTTAACAGGTAAAAACTTGGGGTGAGGTGGTGGGGGAAGTGTATCCCAGTAAAGATTAAAGTTATTTTTAGCATTAGATCACTTAAAGGTACTGAGAAGCTAAAAACCTCTAAATAGCTTGCATTCTATTCTCATTTTATTATTGAAAAATTGTATTATTTCATTTTGTTACGTGTTTTTGTCGAAATAATAATAAAAAGTAGTTTTAAATAGTTCAACGCTTAAATATTGTTTGTAATCAGAATATGAAAGTATTCCATTATGCAGTATAAATATAATTGTGCCTAATGGAAAAATAACCTTGAGAAAAAATATTGCCAGAGTGAAATGCTATATAGGAACTACTCTCAAAAGTGTTAAGGAAATCTATTAGAATAGCCTTGGGTGGTTACGTGTGTATGTGTGTGTGTCTGTGTGTGTGTGTGTGTGTGTGTGTGTGTGTGTATGTGTGTGTGTTTGTGTGTGTGTATGTGTGTGTGTATGTATGTGTGTGTGTGTGTGTGTGTGTGTGTGTGTGTGTGTGTGTGTGTGTGTGTGTGTGTGTGTGTGTGTGTGTGTATGTGTGTGTGTGTGTGTGTGTGTGTGTGTGTGTGTGTGTGTGTGTGTGTGTGTGTGTGTGTGTGTGTGTGTGTGTGTGTGTGTGTGTGTGTGTGTGTAGAAAGAGAACGAAAAAGGGTGGGGAAAAGAAAGAAGGAAGGAAGAAGAAAAAGAGGTACAAAGATGGGAGATGTAGGTTAGGTTAGGTTGTGTGTGTGCGCGCGCGCGCTATTATCATTATTTATATATATATTTTTTTGTGTGTATATGTGGCATGGTTTGGTGTGGCGTGGTGAGATATGGTGTGTGTGTGTGTGTGTGTGTGTGTGTGTGTGTGTGTGTGTGTGTGTGTGTGTGTGTGTGTTGTGTGTGTGTGTGTGTTGTGTGTGTGTTTGTGAAAATTAGATTTAAACGAGGGATAATCCAAGAAATGAAAATAAATGATTTTATAAATGAGTTATTTAAACGAAAGTGAAATTAATATTTAGGCCTATTAGAAAATAAGCAACCCATTAGCATTTAAACTTAAAAGACTAAATATATTTTTATTTTATTTCTGTATTTTTAGTAATGATTACTAAAGTAAAAACATTTGGCATTTAAAAATATAAATTCCTCGTTTTCTAGAAAAAATTCAAATGTTTTTGAAATTTTCAATAATCTAATAAAATATAATTACAATTTAACTAACAATTTTGTAATTAATAATTATATTTAACATTTATATTAAAAATAAATACACCAATGTGTCTGTCAATATTTACACTAACTCTTGGATTTTCTGATAAACTTTAAAATATAACACATTTTTCTCGGAAACATTCTACATAAATAGACCTACGAGTATAGATCTAGGATGGTGAACCATAGACAGGAGTAAGTTATGGTTTAATTATTATGTCTACTTTTATTTCATTATTAATGTTTGTTTACTTCATTTCGCAGTCGTGGCGTTTTATAATGTCTTATTAATTTTCATGTACAGTAGATAAATTTTAAAATGTACCTTTAAATATAAAATTCGGGTTTATATTCCAAAGGTTTAGATTTCTGTTTAAGTACGTGTGAAAGACACTTTTATTTTAAAACTTATGTATTTGTGGTGTATATTCTAGTTAGCTCGTCTGTTACAACGGAGAGGCAAAAAGGCAGATGTCTATAGTTTGAGAGTCACTTTCATTATAAAAGACCTTAGAATTATTTAATTATCGCTGTTATCTGTTATGCTTTTTTGTCTTCAGTATTAAACTGTCATCAGTATTACTTTGAAGTAATTGATATGTTAAATTAAAATAATTTATAACAAATTTAATATTCATTTAATGTTATTTTAGGCTTTTACGAAGAGCTTAAAACCAATATGTTCCGCATTTTGACAATTTGTAACGATTTTAAAAAATGGCAGAACAATTGCTTCTCAACAATGTACCACGTGACGGAGATATTTAGTAGCTGATAAACGGCTTTAAACCGAAACTGTTAATCAATCATTCTCCGCGCTATTTTAATATGGAGATAACAAAACCAGCCGGGTCGTTATCGCAATACTTAGGGATATTAATTAAGTGGAGATCACGAGTAGGTACAGGAAATAGTAAAATGTCGTTAAACTCCGCAGTACCAAATGTTATCGGACTTTATAATGCCTTAGCTACGACAAGGGCGGGTGTAACGAGTTGACGCCTTAAGTCTGAAGTCAGCATAGCGTCCCTGGGTACGTGGACCAGGATCCTTACACATATCCTACGGGAAGCGTCATAACAAACCTAATAACCAAAATCGGTTACGGCAATAATGTGATTAACCTTTAAACCAAAACCTCGGATTTAACGAGCTAAAATTGGTCCAAGGTTAAATAAAGCTTCTTAATTGTGGTTTTATGTGTTGATTTCAATGAATGAAGCTCAACATAAGGGCATACATTTTATGTTAAAGGGGATAGTGATGATTAATGACTCTATCCCTGTTTTTTAATTATAAAATTGTTGAGACATTTAAATGGCGCTGATTGTAATTATAGATTTACTTAATAAATTTCGCCCCAGACAGTGCAAAATATTAATCAACCTTGTCTGAGGCATTCGTCCTTTATGACCTAAATGTGGTCGTGAGGATATAATATTAATATTAACAGAATATCTCAGAGATAACTCAATGGCCGTAACGTACTTGGCTTAAGCAATTAAAAATATTTAGTCTTGTAAATTCAAATAAAATTATGTTATTCTTATTTTTACACAAGTATTTGTATAAAATATCGATTATTTACAGTTTCTTGTTTTGTACCAATGAAAGAAATCACCAGGTTTTGACAAATAAATTATCTGTTGGTATTTATTATATATGTATTTTTAGAAACATTAACAAACTGTCGTTCCAACGTGTTAACACAATTCACAGAACAACCGCTTATAAATGATGCAATATCGATCCAAGCCAATACTGAATAGTAGTCGAATATTGATATTCAGTCACTATATGACGTAAAAGGAATACTAAAGAGAGAACCTAAAAGATAAACATTTAACAACTATTACCTATAATATAGAATAAACACTAAAGTAATATAGAATAGTTACTTTTCAGCAAATTCAGATTATTTCTGTTGTTTTTAAAAACTTTGTTTTTATATATTATAACATAAACGTATGAAGCTGGAAAATAAATTGAGTTGATATCCAAAAAGAACGATAGTCGGAAGAAATATTAAGCCAAAGTGACAAGAACTAGTTACTAAAAATACGGATAAAGTACTTAACCATTGTTCTATTTAAGTGTGGTCATAAACGGGCTGTGGAAACCTTTAACAAATGAAGGTTCCAAAAATTTTAAGGTAGGAGTTTCCAAAAACAAAAATACCTGGGTTATAATAACACTGTACCGTTAGAGAAACCAAATTAACTAAAATACGTAAGGGGGGGGATAATGCGAGGTGGGAAAAGGAAGCGATCGGGGGAGAGTCTTGGAGGAACTTCAGAAGAGGGCAGACGTATTGGGGGGGGGGGACAAGTGTCAACAATGTTAATAACGGGTAAATTGTGTTTAATAGAATTAAGGGAATTGTAATTTTTTATATGTATAATTTAAAAGTGCGGCGTAAATGATTTAGTAAAGAATTAGGAAAGTAAGACAGTTATGTGAAAAGTGCAGCGAAGCAGCTATCAACGGTCAAAATTCCAGGAACTCATCAAACAATGAGTACTTTCTTCTTATATTAAAATTAGCCAACAGAGCTTTATAAACTTAGTAAATTCAGAACAATTTTAAATTCATTGGTATAAAATATTAATCTAGCTTTTTCCACTTTCTAATTTATAAAAGTTTTATAATAACGACTCGAGAGAAAGAGCAATTAACCCTGTTTACTAAACTTTATTGTATTAAACCTAAAGCCTCAAGAGTCTTCCTATTTTTTAGTAATTGTAATATTAGTTAAGCAATCTTTCTTGTCACTAAATAGTATTAAGAAAATTTGGTATAATGTGTAATAATTAAATGTCAGGAATAAATTCAAGTGATGTTAAATTTGCTTTTTGCGTTAATTATTTAGAAACCTGACCGTGAGACTATAGAAGGTAAGGTAATTAAATATATAACCTAAAGGTAAAAAGTAATATTTAAAATAACTTAGGTTATAATATATATATACTAGATCTAAAGTTGTAAAATACTGGGATCGTCCTAATTTATCTAATATGTCTGTAATGTTCGGCAAGGGAAATTTATCGTCAATTGTATTTTTGTTTAATCCTCTAAAATCTATTACTAATCGAAATTTTCTTTTGCCTGAAGCGTCTTGTTTTTTGGTAACAATCCAAACAGGAGAGTTCAATGGTGAATTCGAAGGTCTAATAATTCCTTGTTTAAGCATGTCCTCAGTTTGTTTATTAATTTCGTTCTTGTAAATCTCTGGATATCTATAATTTCTAGAGTATACGGGAATTTCATCAGTAGTCCTAATAACATGTTTTATTTGGTTGGTAAAAGTTATATCGTTCCCCTCAATGTGAAATAAATCTGCATAATCTTCTATTAAACTTGTTATAGTGGATTTTTCTTCTAAGTTCATATGTTCCATCCTAAATTTTGATAAATCTAAATTTTTTCTTCTCGATTGTTTTGTTTATAATCAAACAAATTGAAATTAGTGTTCGTTTGCATTGTATCAGGTTCAATGATATTGTATTATTCTAAAGATTTTAATTCTAATGATTCATTCACTGTTAATTTTACATCTTCTTCTGTGTTGTTTATAATAGGGCAATGGGCTTCTCCTTTGTGTACTGAGACTATACACTGCGGAATTTCTAATCCATTTAAGTGTTTGTATGGTAAGAGTCCTTCTCCATCTTGAATATTTTGTATTCTAAATTTAATCGTTTGGCTAGTGCGGGCTTGTATAACATAACTTGTTCTTTTTTTGCGTTTTGTTCCTGACATTCGCCTTTATTATTATTATTATTATTATTTTGTTCTTCTGTGTTAAAATATTTAATCGGGATTTGTTTATTGCGAAATATTAATTTATCATTCACAAAAGTTAAGTTAGTTTTTAATTCTTTTATGTTATCTAATCCAAGGAGTAAGTCGAAATCTTTATGGAAATCAAATAAATAGAATTTGGTTGTTTCTTTTCCTAAAAGTGGTAGCGTACAACTGTATTTTTCTTTTGATACTCCATGAGCTGTAATCACTTCAAATGGTTCTTGTTTTATGGTGTTTTTGAAAAATTGGAAAGCTATTGATTTTTTTATAAATGATCTCGTGCTTCCAGTGTCAATCAGCATCTTTAGGTTAGTATTGGGATCGTGGATGTAAGGTAGTTCATTTGTGTCGTCTTCGATATGCATTATGGAAAATGTCTTTTTATTGTGGTTAGTCCTAAAAAATGGTTTTGGGTGTGATTGTCCTCTTGAGTGAATCCACATGCGTTTTCCTCTTGCGTTGAATTATCAAAGTCTATGTAGCTGTCAGGGTCCTCTTGCAGTTCATAATCCGTTTGATCGGTCAGATAAGAGTCAGTCATCGGCTCAGTCAATCGGTTCATAGTTTGATCGTAATTCTCTTCTTCTATTGGCTTCTCTGTCATCTGATAAAGTCTATTTTGTCTAATTGTGTTCCCTGTTTGACGTGTGGAAATGCTCATTGGTTCTGGTTCAAATTTTTGATGAACTTTTAGTGGTGTGTAATTATTGGATTGTCTCTGTTGTTGATTTTGTTGTACGTATGAGTTAGGTTTAGCAAGTTGGTTAAGGTTATTTTGGTAGTTGGGCCTATAATTTTGGAAGGTTTGTTTGTTAGGAATGGGTTTGCGAGTAGGCGGGTATTGTTGGGCCCTAGGTGGGATGTTCTGTTTAATATTTTGCAATAATTTGTTATTTTTAAATTGAAAATCATTCGTAAGCATGTTAAGTGCTTCGCTAAGAGAATCTGGATTTTTCGTGCGCATTAGCGATCCTACGGGTTCATGTTTAAGGAGAACTCTTAACCCTAATTTCTGCACATATTCTATTAAAACGTCTTTGGCCAATTGTCTTTGAGGCTCTTTATTAATAAAAAATGAGATTTGTAAATTTAATAATTTTTGAATTCTTTCGTAAAACTTAAAAGGTGATTCATTATTTTCTTGATTTAATTCGGCCATTTCTAAATTTAAAGTAAAGCAATCTCTTTTGTCTGAATAGCTGGTTAACAATACTTTTTTTAATCTCATACCAATTATAAGAATTTGAATTTACTACCATTTCTAATGCTTGACCTTTCAACTTAGCCAGTATAGAAGAAAATAGGTATTCGTTCTGAAAGTCTTCTGGATTTTCAGATACGTAAAACATACTGACTATTTTATCATATACTGATATAAATCTATTGAGCATAGTGGGCTCTCCATTATACTTAGGAATCATGTCAAGATATTCCTTCTTTAATATTGGCGTTGCCATTTTAAAATATTATATTCTTTAAAATAATAAAAATTAAAATCAATGATATAAAATAATATAAAAAGTAATTACTCTAGTTTTCTTAATTGTACTTCTTAAGATCTATTTACAAGTTGATCCAAAATACTTTGCTCATTGAACAAATTTTCACTTTTCACTTACACGATATTCACTCGTGCTCCTAATAGATATGCACTCTATTAAGTTTTTATAGATATTCACTGTACTAAAGTTTTCTTGATTCCGTTACAGATATGCGCTCTGTAATGAATCGAGTTTTTGCAGTATCTCGGTTAACGATTAAAATCGATGAAAATTATGTTCATTAATTCTCCCTCGATGTCCTACCGACTGCGCCAGTTACGTGTTATATTAAGCTGGAAAGGTTTTTAAAAATGATTTTTATTTTTATAAACCTTTATTGAATTTAATAACAATTAATTTAGAGAACTGTTACATAATTTATTTAATACAACAATTCAATTGATATGCACTCAATTGGAGTGGAAGACGTCTGTTCGATACAGAGGCGAGTTACACACTAGTGTGGCTCTGTTCTCACCACCTATATAATACAAAAGCTGAGTAAGCAGGAAATTTCCTAGCACGCATTTTATTTTGAAAGGTTCACATAAATCGTTCACATAACTTATATATATATATATATATATATATATATATATATATATATATATATATATATATATATATATATATATATGGTGATGATGATGATGATGAATAGTTATTATCTGGAGAACATCCGTTCATTCTGCAGTGCATAAAATTGCAGTTCCGACGTTTCGCTAGAATCTTACTAAGCACTGACGAGATGAACCCAACAACAGTTGAAGAGCGAGACTTGGTGGATTCACCTCATCAATGCTAGATGAGATTCTAGCGAAACGTCGAAAATGAAATTTAATGTACTGCAGAATGAACGGATGTTCTCCGGATAATAATTATTCACCACTAATATTTAATGTCTGTTAATAACTATATTTTTTTAATATAGGCTAATGACAGATCATAAAGCAAAATCGCCTGTGATCTGTCATTAACCTATATAAAAACTATTCATCATATATATATATTAGTATTAGTATTTTTACGCATTGGGATTAGTTATATAATTTGTAAAATTACTATAGGAAACTCACATTTTACATTCTGCCCAATAAAATACACAGATGATGAGTAATTTATCACGAGCTGTAGTCCACCCAAAAGTTAACATGATTGTTTTCAGTTAGTCACTGTACCAATGTGAAAACCTGTGTTAAAGGGGCGCTCATCGTGACTACGTCACTGGTAAGTAAGAACTGTGGTCCCACACCAAAATTAGAAAGTAGGTGTTATTGTAAATAGATAGAGTAAGTTTTTGCAGGTGTGTTGAAGATAGGGTTAGACACATGACGAAAACAAAAGATGATACCCGACGCTCAATAGTGGGGGCAATCAGCTGTTACTTGGGTTTACCAATAATTTCCTTAGTAAGGTCTTAAACATGAAGTGTTGGCTTTAACGTATCCGTGTAAAAAGTGAATGCCTAAGTGACCGTGCCTAGCCTTCCTATTCCTAATATAAGTACAAACATAAATACAGTTAATTTACCCGTGAATGAAAGTGTTTTGAAAATACGAAGTAACTACTTAAGTTCCCGGGGTTATATAAAGTTAATAAAAGAGATATAAGGATACAAGTGTATATAATGAGACTTAAATGTAAGAATGTAATCCACTATAGATGTCTTATACTATAGATGTATCCACTATAGATGTCTTATACTATAGATGTATCCACTATAGATGTCTTATAGCTTGTGTCGATTAAAAACAAAATAATAACGAAAATAAAGGCTAGAGGTGGGTTTATGGAGACGGAGCTGTTTCTTATTACACCTTCCATAGAATTGGAGCTAAAAAAGAAAACTTTAAGAGACCAGGAGTTGTATCTTCACGGCAGGTCGAAAGGTTTTAGGGAGAAGAATTTTCTGGGTGAAGAAAATAACCAACACGGAAGTCTTGGACAGGATGCAATCGGCTAGATTTCTATGGTTATATGGTTACAAAAATACCCCATGAGAAATACAAGATTATTAGGCTAGTAACATAAGACAAGCTCTAGAAGAAGGGAAACGAGAGTATCTTGAATTAAGGATCTGTGAGAAGAAACGATACATGCAGATCTTTTTAAAGAACGTGTTTTCTAAGTTAAATTGGGCATTGGTAAGCAGAAAGCTTTAACTCGGAGAAATTGGACCTTACCTAGTGAGAACTATACGCCGCATGTATGTACTACAAGACTGTGGTCACAATTAGATTAACCAAACAAACTAGTTTCGGTGATCATGGAATGTGCTTACATCAACCGATGAAGATGACATGATCGCCGAAACTGGTTTTATTGTGAGATTTTTAGTTATTGTTTTAGTATTTGCCTTTCTTGAACTCAGAAAAGCCTTTAAACAATATCCAGAGGAAGTATACCACTTCATGCCCTGGATCAGTTCGGTTCTGGATGATACATCTGCCTCTTTGCAGTGTTAGTTTTCTTCCGGCACGGATAATTCGCTTCTCCGATACCGCCCTTATCTGGTAACCATTTTATTTCACGTTACCCGCGTGGCCTATTACTCACCCTTAGGGAAGCCTGTAATACCTAGAGGGCGCATCCCCAGGTCGCGGATAGGGTAATTCTTTCAATGGTTTTCCTATCGGTGCAAGGAGGGTAATAAAATACCTCCCTCGGACCAACAGGCAGAAGAGCACTCTGGCTATTCAGGTCGAGCATCTAACAAGCAATGGACAAAACATAAGGATTCCCGTGGTGTGGTACGCTTAAACGAAATCCACTCTCTTCGGTCGTTAACGCCGCATGAGAAAACTTCAATGTAGGGTAAATACAAAGATCATGACAAAACATTATCCAATCACCAAGTACAATTATTTCACACTTTTGGCAACAGCTCGGCAAAAAACCATTACTTACTGATATTTTTCAGTAGAAACGCGTCAGTAAGTTGGCTTTTTTGCCACATTGATACCAAAAGTGTAATTATAAGAAAACCTCAAGATGTACAACACAAAATCTATAATAATTTTCCTTTGAACAAAGTTAAAAGTATTTAAATGAAACCATAGAAATGGCATAATTCTTCCAAAAATCTTCTATCCGAATGAATAATGAGACCATCAAAACTTGAAATTTTTTAAAACTCAAAGCACAAAAATACCGAAAAGAAAACATACTTTTACTAATAAACATAATTTATAAAAACATAATAAAAATGATAAAAACCAAAAGGCGTTGTACTTGAAGTGTTTAATTTTACGGTTGGCGGAAGATGGCCGTTGATAGGGCAATAAACTTTACAACTATTTAAGGCTCAGATTAACAGGGCTGTGAAGATTAGCGAAAAACAAAACAAAATAAAATGCCAAAATAAAAGCGTAATTAAAACCTTATTGGTAATACTTAACATACCACAACGTAATCCTACGTGCAAACGTTTTTACGCCGCACGAATATTGAACAAAAACTTTAGTATGTTGTGTCATATAAAGTAATATGAAAGTATTATAAACAGATGCAACGAGTTCAAAAAATATATGTAAATATAAAGCATTTTTTTTAATATTCAATACTGCAACGGTTTTGTTAGAAGCTCAAGTCAAGTACTTTGTTATTTCTATCTTTTTCGTGGAATAGTCACGAGAGGTACAAAATCTAAGTGGGTACAAAATCGAGAGGTACCTACGAGAGGTACAAAATCTTTACACTTTTACTTTTAACGACCTGGCTTAACATTCGCCAGAAGATAAATCGCATCACATGTGCAAATGTTTCAAAATTTATATAAGCTTGTTAATTTTGTTTGTTAAGATGTTGGTATAAAGTCGCTTCGTGTACAAATACGATGCTCAAGGTTAAACAAGGCCGTTCTATTGATCACACCTTTTGTCGTTATAAAGTATTGAAAACCGTTTGATATTTTTTGGAACTCTCACCCCCCCCCCTATTTTATTAAACAAATACTATTAGTTCACACTCTTACTTGTTCACTACCCTTTATATCTTGTACAAATTTTCAATCTTTAGTAATACATTTTAATCATTCATTCAAGTTCAAACAAATGTTTTAAAACTTGTAGTGGATGATTTAATACAGTTTTTCAATTATTAATTCATTAATTAAATTTAATTATATAATTTTGGTTTTATATGGGAGAAACACTTAGTACAAAAGGGTCTAAATGCAAGGTATGCAAGGTGCTTGCCAGGTATGGAATTTAGTTATTTAGTCCATCTGGCTTAAAATAAGTGATAACATGATTTCATAAAACAGCTGATTTTATGTTATATGTTTTGTAGTAGAACAGCTGTTTTAATGCATACGTTATGTTACTTTATTTACATTCATTGTAATTATTTAATATAAGGAAGTTCAATAAAATTTTCCTTTGTTGACCAAAGCAGAAATTGATTTTAATATATATATATATATATATATTACTTGTTTCAGGATATAATCTACTAATCTAGTATTTTGTGTGCATAATGATAATTCATTTTAAAAAAGGCGTTTAAGAACAACACGTATACAGAGGATTAGGTAATATTTGTGTATTTCATTTTAGCTTACATTACCAAACGTCACGCTAAAGAACAATAGTTAGTAGAAATGTGATAGGCGAGTTTCAGTCTAATGTACCCATTTAAAACATAGTTAGTAATTACAGGTGCTACAGCTAAACCAAGCTGACCGGAAGTAAATTTTGTCTTGCGAACGTTTATCAGAATCTGTGAGAAATTGTGCAACAAATCTTGACAACACATCAACCAAATGAGCACAAAACGTCTATAGAAACTAGAAGATATTGTGACACCCAAAGCCGAAGAACCAATTATTAGTTTTTTAATGCTTCGCTCAATCTAGAACGGATTGTTTCCATGACAGCCATTTGTCAGCGCAGGTTTGTCCTCTTCTGTGATAGATTTAAGCGGGGCCGCAACAGCATATTGAGGAAGAGGCAACGCCGAGTAATGCCGCCCTCCATTTTGTAAATTATAAATACCTTTCTAATTTTAATTTCCAAAGTGTTTTCTTTTCTGATAAAGTAACAAGCGAATTAATTTACCATTTACATTTTTTTCTATACTTTATTTTCATTATTTATTTACGATTACATAATTAAACAGTTTTACGTTTAGCACTGATTTTAAATTGCCTATACAGTTCTGTTCGTCCGTTTGGGTCTGCAGTGTATACATAAGTGTTCGCTCGCCTGTTTGTTGTACACTGTTTTTGCAATAGTGAATACTCACACCAAATACAACTAATATCCAATGAATAAATAAAATTTATATATAAAACATATATATATATATATATATATATATATATATATATATATATATATATATATATATATATATATATTAAATATGGTGATATGTTTTCTTATAATATAGTTAATAAATTAAAAATATTTCAAAAACAAGAACACTTTTAATGAATATATTCATTCAAAGCTTTTCGCCGATAAAATAGTATCAGCATCTTCAAGAAAATAATTATCTAATAAAATGATAATTATTAGATATGAATAAATGATTTTATTAGATAATTATTTTCCTGAAGATGCTGATACTTTTTTATCGGCGAAAAGCTTTGAATAAATATATTCATTAAAAAAATTCTTGTTTTTGAAATATTTTTAATTTATTATATATATATATAGGCTATATAAGCTGTATATATGTACTTTAAATATACACCTTTTCAAAAAATTTGAATATTAATCTACTCAAATGCTGATACATAATTTTGTTTAAAAAATCAATTTTTAAAAATCATGTTTTAAAAAACGTTTATAGAGAATTTAAATAATATTACATGTAAATTATTATTCACTTTTGACAATAATAAATTATTTAATCCTATTGACTTAATCAAAGTTCGTGCTTATAGTGTACAGAACATAGGTTTGCTCGATTATTCTCTCAATAACCTTAACATTTACCTTTAATCATTGAAAACAACATTTAGGTTTAGCAAAACAAAGGAGATTATGCTTCAGTTAATGAAGATTAATCGAATCTAATTCCTTATTTAACTGCTGACGAAATTCTACAAAGATTTCGGAATAAAAAGTAATGGAAGGTAGTATTTAGGATTTCGCTTAAACCTTTGTTTTATTGTTTATTCTTCATTAAAGTTTTTTTTTCTTTTTTAGAGTTTCATACTGTCTCTATTACTTATGGAAAGCAGAGGCTTAATGTCGGGTTCACAAGACCTCGCCATTACCCTTTCATTTTACATTAAGGACCTGTTCTACCTATTTAAACGTACTTCTACAACATACGGATATTCCGACGTTTCCATCTCACTAACAATGTTCGTGGTACCTTCTCAAGACTAAATAATACATTTTTCAAACATATTTAAAGAAACTAAGACTAAAAGTCAACTAACAGCTTAACTGTTTGTAAACATACCTACAATCTTGGGTTTGTATTTGTGTGTAAAACGTATTATTTAGTCTTGAAGAAGTACCAAGAAAATTGATGGTGTGGTCGGAAGATCGAAGAACGAGGTGAAGTCTTTTATATTATCGTCTCTCATTTCATTCTTTTATGAAACTTTAAATTAATGGATCATTTTATGAATTTGGAATTGAGACATCAGATGCCTACAATTTTTCAATGCAAATCCATCCATAATATCATATCTGAAATTATTTTGTTTGTCTCTCTCTCCTCTCTCTCTCTCTCTCTGTCTCTCTCTCTCTCTCTCTCTCTCTGCAACACACACACACACACACACACACAGTGGTTCTTTTCTTTTTAATTATCATAATCCATTTAAAAATTACAATTTACCCTTATCATCTAATTTTTAAAAAATCCTAACGAATGGAGAGCAATATATTTCAAAACTTTTCTCATCGTAACATTCCTTTTCCGCATTTCCTCTTTTCTACACGAACATTCTTAACATTTAATTCGTTTTCTCGTTCTTAAACATAATAAATTTAAGTTATATATTTAACTAATTATTTTGTATATTATGATGCAGTAGAATACTGTGCTTTAATTTCAGTACTGTTTGCTCCTGCTAGTTACACTTAACGTTTCTGAAATAATCCTTATTTTTGTGTAGACCACTTTCGTGATTTGTCGCCGTTTCTTCAGTACACATGAAATTATCTGTAGAAGCACTAAACAGAAGAGTGAGAATCCTTACAGAAACTTTATAATAGGGGTTGTAGTAGTGAAACAAGCGAGGGAAATGTACAAAAACACGTATATTTTCTGTGTTATGTCTTTATTAAATTATGACGAATTATGGTTACTTATGACTCTACACAGAGAGCAATATGAGCCAAAACAGAATAAGTCAAATTTACAGAAGCGAACCTACTTAAAAAGGCAATGAGTTTATCTCAAAGTATTTTTAACCCTAAGCCTAACTGTCATAATTTGTTTCGTTTCCCTACCCTTGAAGCTGAAGTGGCCGAGAATTTTTTTCATATTTAGAAAATAAAAAACACTACACTATTTCTAACAGACAGTGAATAGGCCTATATATTTAACTCAACAAGTTACATATAATTACATACAATTCAAAATTGTTTTCTAACTATTATCTTCCGTAATAAATTATTCCTTAGCATGACCGTGCTCGCTGTATATATTGACGGTTTTGACAGTCGTTGGAAACCTAAGATTACCAACAAATTAAATAGAGTATATTCTTGAATAAATTATAATTCTGTAATATGTTAATTTTATGCACTTAATATTTTATTGTTAACGAAGTGTCATTGATCACCATTCTCTTCGCAGTTTGTGTATTCATATTTCAATGTCGCTTAGGTTAGGTAAGGTCAAGTTAGAACAGGTTAGGTTAGGGGAATTCTGATGCATTTATTATTTACATCCTTTCCTAATCCAACATACAAATCTCCTTAACAGTTCCACTAGATGATGGTTCTACTCTCACGCAAAAACATTTTAAATTTAAGATTCTTTAAACTAAACTGTATGTTAAAAAACGCAAAAATTAGAAAAACACTTTCTTCTCGAAATATTGTATTAAGTTCTAATTCCATCCTACAAATTTCTTCTTACTTTCGGCTTTGCACAGGCATACGATAAGATTCTCTGTTCGCGTGATTCCGCGTAATCATCTGGTGTTTCATTATTAACGTAATTAACTGAGTTGTGGCATACGTTTATAGTTCTGGCGCTAGCTGGACGAATTTTCGTCTACAGCTAAGCGGACTTGTTTTTTAGATAACGCCTTGTAAATCTTCTTTCTTTCTAATGCGACATTGTTTTTTTCAAATTTGTCAGAGATTAGTTTAAATTTGTTAACTTCACAGTGATGTCATGGTTACATTCATGAATTAAATACGCACAAAGATAAGAAAGTGCGGATTAATTCGAAAAGTCGAAATCTTAATTAACCAAATATAAAAAGCTTAGAGAATTCTAAATATAACTTGTCTATTTACTGATTACAGTTTTAATTACTGCCTGAACGTTTTCCACCTGCTACTAGCGCCTACATAAAAAGTTTAGCAACGTGTGTATAGTTTGGATAGTTTGTGAAAATAATTCTTATTAGTCGAGAAAATAGCTAAATTCTTTTGAAAGTTACGAATCAGGATGGGAGTAAAGGTATCGAAGTGGAGTGTTTTTGCAAAATGTTCGTGGTGTTGTGTAGAAAAAATGTAATTTTCTTGCATTTGGTACAAATGCAAGAAAAGGGTTGAAAATGCATATAATGCATTTTTTATATGCATTTAAAATTTGTTTTTATTAAAAGTACATAAAAACTATATCTAGGGGTTTTTGAGGACGCTGAGAACGAATATCGAGTTTATAAGTCAATATACCATTCGAAAATGCATTTTAAATGCGTTTTATGCATTTTTATGCACTCAAAAAAAATTTATTTTTCATAAAATTTTAAAAAAATTTTATTTTATGGTTTTTAAAATCGTTGATGGGAAATTATATTATATTTTTTTAAATTTAAAAAAATTTCTTACAAGACATCCTTTTAGAATAACCATGTGTGTCGAGAGAAGTATTTTTATAATATACCGTATCAAAAGACATTTAGTGGTACGTTTACCTGAATCATATATTATGTATAATATTCATTGAATTCGCTTTTTAAATATATTAAAACACATTTCTTAAAGTTTCATTTACTTCCTGGAGCAAGCTGCTAAAATTGAAAAATGTTTCATTCTGGAATATATTTATATACATGTTAATGATAATTTAAAGCATTTCTTCCATCTTTTTTGGGCATTTTATGGCCACCAAACGACCTACTTAGAAAACCTTTACAAAATTGTTTTAAAAAAGAATATAATTCTTATATATTCTTAATGATCCTAAATAAAGTTGTAAACTGTAAGTACTTATAATTCGAAATATATATTACCTTTTTTCATATATATATATATATATATATATATATATATATATATATATATATATAAGAAATTGGATAATTTTTTCGTTATTTCTTTCACATTTTGTGGCCACCAAACGATCTGTTTGAAAATTTTAAACGAGATTTTGAAAGTTTTTAAATTATATTTTATTCTCTTTTTGCTGAAAACCCCAGCAGTGAAAGTCATTTGCAAAAAATTATAAACATCTATCTGTCTGTTTAAACATATTAGTCTGTTTGACTAAGACGTATATCAAAATTATTTTTTTGCACGACTGTTTAAAAAAAATTAATATTTATGTAAAAAGCGTTACTTTGAAATTAAAAAGGTTTATGGAAAGATGTACTTTCGTCACACGTGTTATAAAAATATCTCGAACAATTTCTAGCATAATTTTTAAAAATATAGCACGCACATTTTTTCTAAGAAAAGTAATAAAATTGTTTTTGTATATTTGCATGTTTTCTTTTTAGGTTACATTATGGATAGGCCGGGTTGTTCCTCTAATTTGAACAAATGTTTCATTTGTATATATTCTGAAAATTGGGAAACATGCGATGAGGAACATCTAGTTACTGTTAAAGAAGTTGGAATTAAAAACTTATGTAACATTTCCAAAAATGAAAGACTTAACGGATTACATCATAAATTAAAAGGGAAATTTCTGTCAAAGTTCACGAGATGAATTTTTTTGCTATTTATATTCTACTCGGGAGTGCGTATTAAAAAAAAAACTAACCCTATCCCGAATCTGCGTAAAAGACAATCTAGTTGATAATTTCAAAATGGGAATAATTTTTTTATTTCATTTAAACGTAATAGTTTTTAAATTTCAAAAACAAGAAAAATACGATGTAGTTTTTATTAAGGAAAAATAATAAAATATCAATCAATTCATTTTTATTTTAGTTTTCAATTTGTAAAAATTTTGTAACAATCAAAGTATTATGAATTGGGGGGGGGGCAGAAACGAACCATAGAACGTTATGTTTTGTTTATTCTAAAAAAATATTAAAAACATTTACTAGGCCAACTTTAATGTTAAAATCTTTTTTACACTAAAATGCATACGTGCAATTAATACACTTGCAACTGGTATACCAACTTTTAAATATCAAATTAAAACGCATTTAAAATGCATTTTCGAATGGTGTATCGACTTATAAACTCGATATTCGTTCTCAGCGTCCTCAAAAACCCCTAGAAATAGTTTTTATGTACTTTTAATAATAATAAAAAAAAACATTTTAAATGCATATAGAAAATGCATTATATGCATTTTTAACCCTTTCTATTGCATTTGTACCGAATGCAAGAAAATTACATTTTTTCTACACAACACCACGAACATTTTGCAAAAAACCCCACTTCGATACCCTTACTCCCATCCTGATTCGTAACTTTTAACTAATTATCCTCGACTATATGTTTGAGAGATAAATTCTCTCAATAAAGGCTAATTCATATATAACTGTTTCGAGTTATGTAGAGACTTTAACGTCGGTTGGTGATGTTTTAAATAAACGCAAGAGCGATGCAAAGCTGTGAAACCGGACTTGAATGCTGTGTAATAATTTCGCAGGTAAAAGGAAAGGACGAGAAAGTAAAAAAAATATCCGGGAACATTGGAAATTCCTTGGGTGAAGTAGATATCAACATTACTCTATTGACACATTGGATATATATTAGCATGCTCTAAAAATATAAAAGCATAGTGACAAGCGGTTATTCTAATTCAGAATAAACCTATAACACAATGGTGGTAAATGAACAATATGCAATAATACCTACTAATAGGAGATACTGAATCGTAGTTATAAGTAGAAATGAAAACTATTAATTTTTGTTTGAGTTAAAAATGTGAAACTCAGAAACTAAAGAGCAAAAACCAAAATAAATATAACAATATATACTTGGTATAAATAACCAAAAGATCATAGTGATAAATTGAGAAAACTAAATAAATATACTTGCGATAAAAAATAATGTAAAACTTTACTTGAAAGCGAAAAATGAATTTAGCAAATTACACTTTAGAAACAAACTGCTCAGTGATAATGGAACCAAACGTCATTAATGAGCTAAAAAATGTTGAAAGCAAAAATTTCACCTTGAAAACACAATAAATATAATAAAACATCTTCTGAAAAAATATTACCACCTACTCAAACTTGATCAAAAATAGAACTAAAAACCATCAATTATACTTGATTTTAAAAATGACGTAAAAATTGAAACCGGGTATAAAGATGTGGGCTTGTCACGTTGTCAAATAAAAATCATTTATATTGCAGTCGATAAGATTCTGTAATAAATCGATTATTAATCTCATTGTCTATTACAGATTAATGAAATGCTTAAGATATATTCCATCTCTCAAGTTCTACCGACGTCGTCATTGATTATATAACTAAAACTTTTAAGAAACACTACAATTAAAATATTAATTTTTTTTAAATAGGTTAATTTAATTTAAATTGATTTAATAAATTAATATAAACTTCAAATTTTAAGTAATAGAAGTGTTAAAGAGAATAAGGCTGCAAGTGTTATTGGATAATTAATTCGCACAGATATTCAACGAAGAAGGTGTGAACAGATTCGTTTCGCTACTTCCTGATCGATCAGTTGTCAGTTGTGCGAATTTCTCTTCTACATTTTCCACCACTTGTTGACCTACTTACATTGTTGGTCCAATCATATGAGCGAATAATCATCTTTAATTGTGACGTATAAGGTTTCTGGCACGGCGCCCTATAAGGACTGACACTTAGGGTGAGTGGCGTTTGAAAGGCGTCGAAAACTAGATCCAACCGGTTGCGCGTAGATCGGTGTAGATTTAAAAACATTTAGCAAAAATAGTTTACTAAAACGCCTTTTAGTATTACGCCATATTGTTAACTTATAAGTTTGAAATCATGTATTTCTTATTTTGAAATCTATTTTAATATAACAAAATTTTTTTTAAAATAGTTTGATTTAATTATGCTATCGGACAAAAATAAATAGAAACTAAATTTGGGAAAAACCTGTTTTTCTTCCTCATTTCCGACCACTTACATTATATTAGAAACCTATTCTATTATTTCGGATAGATATCATACATAGTCTATCTAAACTTCTTGAGCTGTCTTTATAAACATTTCGAATGTTATGTTCTAACGAGCACAAAGTTTCCCAATCTGTTAATACAAGTTATAATATACACAAAAATTTGTTAGTCAATTCCTACATATCTCAACGAAATATTTTTTATTTCATTTACTTTCTAATAAATATTTATAATCTATATAAATAAAGTAACATAACACATGCGTTAGAACAGCTGTTCTACCACATAATCTATAACATAAAATCAGCTGTTTTATGAAATCATATGTTATACCTTATTTTAAGCCAAATGGGACGAAATAGCTATATTGCATACCTTGCCTCTTTCGTGAAATGTTTTTCTCTCATATAAAAATAAAATTAATTCATTACATTTAACTAATGAATTAATATTTGAATATTCAAAAATTAATAATTGAATTAATATTAACATCAAGTGTCATCCACTAAACATGTTTCAAACATGTTTCCTATTTGAACTTGAGTAGGCGAATATAAACTATTTTATTAACGATTGAAAATTTGAACAATATATATATATATATATATATATATATATATATATATATATATATATATATATAAGGAGGGTGTGAACTAATAGAAGTAATTGATAAATCTATTACATCCTCCTACCTAACCAAATCAGGGAATACGAAGGAAATGACGCATTTGTCCCTGTTCTGTGTGCGCTATGGTTGATTACCAGCTCCTAAGCTCATTTGGTTTTAACAAGTATCTCCTGTTACAGTTGGACCTCAATATTTTTGTTTTCCAAGCGATATTTCTATTATTTTCCAAATTATAGATCAACTTTTTTGTAATTTTTATTTTATGATGTATGGTTCTTTTATGTTACTGTGTTATTAGTTATCCTTCTAAAAATATTAAATATAATCATGCAATATTCTCCAATTATTTCACAGGCTATAGTATTTTTATATCTTATATTTTTATTTTAGATATATTTTTGTTCAATATTGTTTTCTAATCCAGAGAGCTCGGGATGAAATAAATGCTCATATTTCGAAAAGTGATTTTAATTCTGGAGGAAAAAAAGAAACAAGTTTATGACTGGCACGGGGAAAACGTTTCTTAAGCTAGTAGTGACTGGCCATATTTGTACCGGATTTCGTTTTCTCCTACGTTATTATATAGTCTTTAGACGCTAATTAAAGGGTATAGGTGGTGGCTTCTTACAATTGTGAGTTTATGTACAGCTTTGAATCACCTCAACTCACAAGCCCGCTCAACAGCTTTTAATATTTTCATATTCTACCTGGTATAATCTGAAACCGTTTTAACAGCATTTACAGAAGTTTCTTAGTTTGGTCTTGTGATACTTGCTTTTAGGCCACTTCACTTGACACAAAACTCTAAGCGACAATAACAAGAAATGTATTTAAATAACGACCGAACAAGAACATATTTACAAAGCAATTTCTAATTATTCTGTTTACTTAAGGGTGTAACGAGATATAACTTTGTAAACAGGTTATTTAGGTCTTATTTGATTATACAGTATTACTTGTTATTGTAGTTTATTGGTTTATTGTTGTTATTGCATTTGGATTTTCTCAGATGTACTGAGTGTTTACTACCATTGTGCTTTAGAATTTTACTTCTAAAATACTAAGTAGTTCGCTAAAATACAGGATGAGAGAGAGGGGGGAGAGAGAGAGAGAGCTACATTTTTGTAAAAAACAAACTTTCTACATCTTTGGCGCAAAGAGAAAGTAGAGCCAGAAAATAAAAACGAAAAGTTCGATTGGCAAACAAGAAATAATCTTTTAAATTTTTTCCCTTAATTACGTTCGTCTATAATATACTCTCGTTTCATGACCGCAATAAAACAGGGGATTTCCTTCCCTTCTCTAATTATATAGCAGCGAACTACTGCGCAGTTCGGACTGTCAGACGTCCATTTAAAATACATTACGGTGCAAAGCCGTAGATGACTCTGTATTAGCACCTGCCAAGTTCGCAAAGTGCGTCATAGCTGCCGTACCAAGCGGACGGGTCGAGAACCAGTCCGGGACTGCCTGGAGCAGCGAATGGTTGCAGACGTGGTTAGTATATTATGCAAAGCATTTAGGTAAAGCTAACTCATTATATTAAATCCACAATAGAAATTTAAAAGAAACAAAATAAAGATTTTCATTTGCCACATTTATTCACCACGTATAAAAAGGTTGTTAAATCATTCAATGCAGTTTTGAAGATTTTTATAAAACAAAACGTTTAAAAATATACTATTGTTGATAAAATATTACATCAGAAAGTTGCATTTTATTATTAAAGTAAACAAAATTTACGACCATAATTTATTCTAATTATTTTATTTTCTACAGTTAAAATATTAATAATCATTCGTTTATTTTATAAAAAGGAAAATATCAAGCGAATTTACAAATATAATTAAATAAAAATCCAAAGGAATTGTTACAAACGCACCATCGCTTGGGCACCACCTACGCACATTAGCTTTATTGCAACCTATTTGTTAATATTTAGGTCAAAGTTCATGAGAAGACGAAAATAAAATGTCGCTTGACCATTGTTAACAGCTAAACAGCGCTGAGATTTAAGTGGCATTGACTGGACAATGCAACTGCGGAGTGAGGATGCTCTGGCTAACACCACGTGTAAAACTATCTCGGAATGGAAAAATTGTTAAATTCAGAGTTCAACAAAGTACTTTAGCGGGAATAATAAATACTTTGTGAAATAATATATTGTTTTCTATAAAATTTTGAAGTTTTTTTACTTAGGTAAATAATGAAACTTTTAGTTGACGCTGGATCTAAATAGTAATCATTTCCATCGCCATAAAAGTAGTGAAATCACAGGGAACATCGATCAAAACAAACTGTTCTAATATCTTGAAACATTTTAAATTAGATGGCTTTTTAACCGATGCAAAGGTTCAAAAACAACAAATTGTGGGAAAATTAATATTTTACAAAGTATTTTGCAAAACCCACTAAAAATATATCAAAATCGAACTTTTACTAAATAATAGAGTATACCTTGAACCGATATAAAACGTGAAAAGACAAACTTAACTACAGAAGAATGCAAAAAAACATAAAAAGGTAAACACAAGAATATTGAAAACAAATATCTGCTTAAACCAAAATAATGTAGAAATGTTTTTAAACTTAAACCTATTTGAAGAAATAATAAAAACAAACCCAAACCATAAAAGTAAAGAAAATCTTGAAGAATAAGGAAACGCATAACAATTCAACTTTATAAAAAAAATTAATAAACACAAAAATGAAAGGATAAGTTAAAGAAAAAAGAATGAACATAAACAATAAATGAGGTGAATGTTGAAAAGCAAACATAAAAAATGAAGATACACACAAAAAGCTAACGTAAACCAAAGATGACAAAGAAAAACAGAAAAAACTCATTTTAAAAAGGGGGTGAAGAAAATGTAATGGAAATCATGAAAGACAAATGAAACACATTCAGGAAACGTAAACGGATAAGAATTAAGAAACACGTAAAAGGAAGCTTAGAAAGAGAAAACTGAAGAAAACAAAAACTCAAACAATAAAGAATGGAGAAATCTAAAAAGAAACTCATACAAAGAAGAATGAAAGAAAAATAAAAAGCAAACACAAACAGAGCAAAAAGACTTAAAAAGCCGTCTTAAACAAAGAAAACATAAACGCAAACTTAAAAAAAAAAATATCGAAGAACTTTTTTTAATGATGAACTCAGGTGATAACTAAGCATTTCAGAATTCTATCGAAACGAGGATTTTGATCACTCGTGTTCGAAGACAATTAGTAACGGTTTTTTCAATACAAAATAACTTGCATACAAGTAAGAACAGAAATCAGTGGAAGTAAATGGTTGAAGAGACACCTCGGATAAGTGAACTAGAATTTCGAAAATGTATCATCTTTTGGAATCACAAATTACTAGCGTCACTTAAACCAAGGTGCAATCAGGCTCCCAAGAACTCTCTGGGGATCAATAGAATCTTTGCTCGTCGTTGCTCGTATTTCAAACTGCTACTAAATATATACGTCCTGAACTATAATCACGTTACATAGGGCACTTTCAATTGAAGTTATATTTTCTATACTCCGCCATGTGTTATATTTCATGAATTACCTGAAGACTCCACCAATATTTGGTGAAACCTGTGACTGGGGTTAAAATTAACCAATGCTATTTGGTTTTGTTGCAAACAATGTAGCTGTTAGCCGTTAGCTGGTAGCCACGCCGCCCTGCGACGTCTACAATACAACATACATAGATGGTACAATCTAGCTATACAGGGTGCGGCGCGGGAACCGGATGTTTTTAGAATGATCATAACATCGTCAATTTTTACTGGAAAAATTTTTAATGTGACACACTGAATTACATAAAAACCTTTCATTTAATTTAATTTCGGAAAATATTATCTCACACGTGATGTCCTTTTCCGGTGACGCATTTTTGTAGACGTTGACGAAAATTGACCTTCACTTGTTCCTATAATTCGTCTAATTTACGTTCCTTGGCTTCGTAGACATGTGATTTTAGGAACCCCCTTAAGTTTCTGGCATGTATTACGGCTGATACAAATTTCAGGTATGAATCTTCAGATGTACACTCCACCTTTGAGTGTGAGGATGTACCACCAGTGATACACTCCATCTTATATAAGTTGCGAGCGTGTATCTTCAGTAGTACACTCCGACTTTGAGTGTGGGCATATACCACAGGTGGTACACTCCAGCTTATACAAGTTGCGAGCGTATACCTTCAGTGATACACTCTAACATTGACTGTGGGTAAGTACCACCGGTGGTACACTCCAAGTTATATAAGTTATGGGCGTGAACCTTCTGTAGTACACTTCAACTTTGAGTATGGGCATGTACTACCGGTGGCACACTCCAGCTTATATAAAATGTGGGCGTGTACCTTCGGTGGTACACTTCAACTTTGTGTATGGACATGTACTACCGGTGGCACACTCCAGCTTATATAAAATGTGGGCGTATACCTTCTGTAGTACACTTCAACTTTGAGTATGGGTAAGTACTACCGGTGGCACACTCCAGCTTATATAAAATGTGGGCGTGTACCTTCGGTGGTACACTTCAACTTTGAGTATGGACATGTACTACCGGTGGCAAACTCAAGCTTATATAAAATGTGGGCGTGTACCTTCGGTGGTACACTTCAATCTGAGTATGGTGCACCACTGATGGTTCACCACAACATATATAAGTTGTACCTTCGTTGGTACAAGATGAGTAGGTCTAAACGTTCAGCTCCTAACGGTACACACATGAATTTTGTGTTGTGATTTTAACAGACGATTTGTTAAAAAGCCGCTAAAATATATGTTAGGTATTTTCCGATAACTAATAGAAATAATAAGCCACCGATGGTATATTTTCGCGTATTTTTAAAGGGTAAATAAATACTAAAATGTAAACTATACCATCATATTGCACACACAACAATCTTATAAAATGTTTTTTTTTTTATTTGCTATTTACTGAATGTTTTAGTAATAGTAATTGCACAATACACAAATAAATTAGCGATTTTGATATTTTTCTACATTGTGCTGCGCTCATTTAATTATGAGCCCTTAAATAGTTGTTTCAAGTAAAATTACTCTTTCACTTGAGCTTTTCTAGCCTCATTGAGCGTCAACTAATCCTTTATTCACGAAATATTATTTGCCTTTATAACGTGAGGAACTGTTCAAAGCCATGACTTTGCGGAAATTTCTCTTCGACATCTCAAGTGAGAAGGAGATTTGTATGAGTTTCATAAAGTTAAGCATTAATAGATCAAATCCAAAAAACATTTATAAATAAGTACCAGGAAAGTAGGGTTTAATTAGGTAGCCCGTTATATCAATATTCCCTTGACAGCTAGCCTGTACACGTTATGTAAGTAGAAAGCCACCAATGTCTACTGGTTTTTCCTCGTGGAATATCCTTATTCATACTAACATATATACATAAGGCTGCGGTTAATGTGAGAGGTTAACGAATCCATTGCTATTCAATTCAGTATTCCTCCTCCAAGTCGGCATATTTCCTCAACTCTTTTCCTCTGCGAGCCAGTTCTCTTGCTTACGTCACAAAGTTTGAATGAGTTCAAGCCAACAGACTGGTTATTTTGTCTGTAATTCCCAGCACCGGTCATGTGACCGTCACGTGGTTGGCAGTGCCTGCTTAATACGTGAACAGTTTAAGGAGTGCGTTTTATATTTAAGTTAATTACCTTAATCCGAATTAGTTGATAAACGTCTCAAGGCGTCTCGCAAAGTTAGGCTTTATGGTAATCAATGTTAATTTTAGAGCAGCTATTTTAGTTTAGAAAAAAAGTTTATAAACTTATAACACAATATTTAGAGACAAATTTCTTCATAGGTTTCAAACCATAGGATTTACTAATACAAATTAGTAATATTCAGAAGCTCAGCAGATAATTTATTATAATATTTTATACAGTGGCTTGATCACCCGATACCAGTTCTATCATATGATATCAGAACATACAGAAATTAATTTCTCATTGTGTGAGTGTGTTTTTCATTGTTTGTGATAGTAGTTGTGTATGTTGTATTTATGTATGTATGAGTCAGTATTTGTTTGTGTTTATGAGTTACGTTTGTTTCTGTGTATATATATATATATATATATATATATATATATTTCAGATATATTTATATATATATATATTTCAGATATTTATATATATATATATATATATATATATTTCAGATATGTTTATATATAAATATATATATATATATATAACAGATATATTTATATATATATATATATATATATATATATATATATATATATATATATATATTTCAGATATACATAGGTCTATATATATATATATATAATATATTTATATATATATATATATATATATATATATTTCAGATATATTTGTATATATATATATATATATATATATATATATATATATATTTCAGATATATATATATATATATATATATATATAACAGATATATTTATATATTTTTCAGATATATTTAAATATATATAACAGATATATATATTTATATATATATATATATATATATATATATATATATATATATATAAAATACGTTTTCTTGTTTAATTTAAAACAACACAGGTTATTCAAATACACGAATATTTATTATTTTATATCCATATATTTTATATATTTCAGATATATTTATGTATATATATATATATATATATATATATATATATATATATAACAGATATATTTATATATATATATATTTCAGATATATTTATATATATATATATATATATATATATATAACAGATATATTTATATATATATATATTTCAGATATATTTATATATATATATATATATATATATATATATATATATATATATATTATAACTTACCTACTACTTTTTTCCTACAGGATAAATTGACTCTTAGGAAATTAATTAATACGCAGCTACTTGTTTTTACAATAACTCATTTATTTTAATCCTAAGTTCAAATAGTAGAATTTATAGGTAGTTACATATAATTAGTTTTTAACTAACTCTAATTTTGCCGGTAGGCATCAATACTCTTATATTTATAATTAAATTAACAATTCTATTTAAACTGTTTTTAATTATCTTAAGGTGTGTATAGCTTACTGCACGTGGTTTAATAAATTTTATATTTGAATGAAAAGTTTAAAAGGTTCCTAATATTTTTGACTTTAAAGAGTTGGCTTTAAATTTAGGAAAAATTATTACTTAATCTCTCGTACTACTTTTCTATCTCCTTCACTTAATAAAGCTCATTACGTCATAATCTCCCTTATTTAGTCTCACTTACCCATTTATCTCCTTCGTTTAACATCACTTTCTATTTAATTATCTCCCTTATTATACTCTCTTAATACTTCAAATTGAGACTTTACTTTATTTGAATTTAACATTTTTTACTAAACTTAACATATTTCTCCCTCGAGTCCTGCATTTTGATTACTTCGAGTCCTAGAACTTGACCCCTTCGTTTCTTGAAAACTGACTGACTTTCGTGTTTTTTCTTGATCGTTTCCATACGGGTTTCATCCTTTCTTCCAATTTGATTGGCTTCCTGATGGCGCTCAAAATTGTTCCACCCTATCCGGACGTCATTCTTCATAGCTTCGCACTTGGCTTAGGTGGCAACTTCTCGAACTTTCCCAAAGTGCAGGTATCCACCGGTCGTGCTTTTTCTACATTTTTAGAGATTTTTCACTATACATCTGCATAGTAACTCGATGTCCAAGTAAATCGCCACTGCAGTGATCGAATCACATCTTGGTCGACGTCTACAATGAAACTTTTCGACGTATATTTATATTTATGGCTTACAGGTGCGTGAAGTAACCGTTGTTGGCCGAAAGATTTACAATATTCTACCATTTGTTAGATAGCGACAGTGTGCTACGATATCACAGGTTCAAATATTTTACAAACCTGTGTGTGTGTGTGTGTGTCTCGTGTGTCTGTGTGTGTGTGTGTGTGTTTGTGTGTGTGTGTGTGTGTGTGTGTGTATGTGTGTGTGTCTGTCTGTGTCTGTGTGTGTGTGTGTGTGTGTGTGTGTGTGTGTGTGTGTGTGTGTGTGTGTGTGTGTGTGTGTGTGTGTGTGTGTGTGTGTGTGTGTGTGTGTGTGTGTGTGTGTGTGTGTGTGTGTGTGTGTGTGTGTGTGTACACCATTTCCATCATTTTACTGTAAAGGCCTATATGACAGGTATGGATGAAAAAAGCGCTAGGATTGAGGGAGGGACGTGAAGACCTTCTGATACTAGAGAAGAGGTTCATAATAGGTGGTGAGCAGAGTCCTCGAGTTAAAGTAATTTGATCTTTTAATTTCTGGTCTGTTATAAAGAAGAATTACTTTGACATCTTTGGTGTTAATACAGTTTTAAACAAATATTAATTCCTACCTTTCGCAAAAGGGGCAAGATATGCAATTTATAATTATCTCGTCCCATTTTGCTTAAAATAAGTGATAACATGATTTCATAAAATACTGATTTCATGTTATAGGGTATCTGGTAGAATAGCTATTTTAACGCATTGTTTATGTTACTCTATTTATATTAATTTTAATTATTTAATAAAAATTCACTTAAATAAATTGTTTTCCTTGTTACCCTAAGTAGGAATTGACTTTAAAACCGTTTGTTTATATTACTTGTTTTTAATCAAGAAAAAAAACAAATTTCTGTTTATGTTATTAATCTAATTACTCCTTTAGAAATTTAATATTCTAATGGTTTATTTTTATTATTGTTAGCTCCGGCCTTTGTGGCATGATTGTTCAGTTAATAATAGCTGCAGTTACTTATCTCTTGTTCATGCCTGTTTCTGACATATCCAACGCCTAAAGCTTATTAAATATAGCACTAACACAGCGTGTGCTGCACACGAGCGCTGCGGCCACTTGCTACCCGTGTGACAATCACTTTCTGGATATCGATTAGCAGTTCTGACTCCATGTATAGCCATGCTGTCGATAGAAGGCAGATGTTGAGTAAATGAATAATAAATCAATTATTGTTATCACAAATGGTGGTTCAAATAAGAAACTACGATAGGGTAAGCCTTCTGAAATAAAAATTAAGATTACAGCTGAACTAGAAAATTTTATATTAAAATTTAAAAAAATAAAATCTCTAATTTTAAACTACTATGTTTTGTCTATGGTTGAAGATGTTATGGATTAAACTTTTATTAATGAGAAATGCTCATATTAAATTTTTAACTAAGTATAAAATAGTTTTAGTAAATTACTAATCTGACTCTTTTCGAAACCGTCGGTTCATTTACGAAGCCTTCTAGGTGCTCAAAGGACAATAATCAATGAAATAAAAACGATTACAGCCAAAATTAATCAGAAATATTTCAGGTAAAGGTTTAATCGTCGGAACTCTAAAGTATTGGTGAAGTAACACCAGACTTGACGAGGGAAAGTGAAACCTCAAGATTGTTAACCACAAGATTGATAGCCTTCACGCGCTAACTTATTTGTAGATCTCCTTAGGGAACGTCATCGTATCTTTCCCAGAGAACGTACGCATTTACCTCCTAGTAAATGTACCTTCCACAAGCAGGTTCTGGTATCCTTCCATAGTGAAGGTATCTATAGCCTTCCTAGGGCACACGTAAAAATATACCTTCCTACAGAACACGTAAAAATATACATTTCTAGGGCATACGTAAAAATATACCTTCCTTGAGCACACGTAAAAATATACCTTCCTTGAGCACACGTAAAAATATACCTTCCTTAATCACATACCCTTAGCCTTTCCCGGTAAATGTACATATGGTCTGTCATAGCAAAATCATCCCTTCCTAATCTTCAGAGAACTTACCACGTAGGTTTCCCCAGGAAACACACCTCAAGCCTTCTGCAAGGATCGTACAAGTAGACTTTCCTAGGGTACATGCCCTAGGCCTTTCCCGGTAAATGTACATATGGTCTGTCATAGCAAAATCATCCCTTCCTAATCTTCAGAGAACTTACCACGTAGGTTTCCCCAGGAAACACACCTCAAGCCTTCTGCAAGGATCGTACAAGTAGACTTTCCTAGGGTACATGCCCTAGGCCTTTCCTGGTAAATGTACATATGGTCTGTCATAGCAAAATCATCCCTTCCTAATCTTCAGAGAACTTACCACGTAGGTTTCCCCAGGAAACACACCTCAAGCCTTCTGCAAGGATCGTACAAGTAGACTTTCCTAGGGTACATGCCCTAGGCCTTTCCCGGTAAATGTACATATGGTCTGTCATAGCAAAATCATCCCTTCCTAATCTTCAGAGAACTTACCACGTAGGTTTCACCAGGAAACACACCTCAGGTCTTCTGCAAGGATCGTACAAGTAGACTTTCCTAGGGTACATGCCCTAGGCCTTTCCTGGTAAATGTACATATGGGTGTGTCATAGCAAAATCATCCCTTCCTAATCTTCAGAGAACTTACCACGTAGGTTTCCCCAGGAAACACACCTCAAGCCTTCTGCAAGGATCGTACAAGTAGACTTTCCTAGGGTACATGCCCTAGGCCTTTCCCGGTAAATGTACATATGGTCTGTCATAGCAAAATCATCCCTTCCTAATCTTCAGAGAACTTACCACGTAGGTTTCCCCAGGAAACACACCTCAAGCCTTCTGCAAGGATCGTACAAGTAGACTTTCCTAGGGTACATGCCCTAGGCCTTTCCCGGTAAATGTATATATGGTCTGTCATAGCAAAATCATCCCTTCCTAATCTTCAGAGAACTTACCACGTAGGTTTCCCCAGGAAACCCACCTCAAGCCTTCTGCAAGGATCGTACAAGTAGACTTTCCTAGGGTACATGCCCTAGGCCTTTCCTGGTAAATGTACATATGGTCTGTCATAGCAAAATCGTCCCTTCCTAATCTTCAGAGAACTTACCACGTAGGTTTCCCCAGGAAACACACCTCAAGCCTTCTGCAAGGATCGTACAAATAGACTTTCCTAGGGTACATACCCTAGGCCTTTCCTGGTAAATTTATACATTACCATCTGTCATAGTAGCATTATCCCTTCCTAATCATCCTTAGAGAACGTACCACAAAGACTTCCCTAGGATACGCACCTCAAGCCTTTCGTAAAGACTCTACAAGTAGACTTTCCAAGGGAACTTACCCTTAGCTTTTTGCAGTGAACGTAGACAGCCCTCCCATCTCTCCTTAGGTAATGGACCCTTTACAGTAACTTATAAATAGCTTTCCCTAAGGTATGTAAACAGTCTTTACCATAGATTGTACTAGAAAGTGCCTCTACGGTATGAGGTCTAGTTTTACCCTACGCAATCATTAACCAGAGAACGTGAACATAGCAATATATATATATATATATATATATATATATATATATATATATATATATATATATGTTTTGTTCAAATTTTTACTCAGTAGTAAAATACTATTTATTCATGCACTTTCAATATCAAATTAATTTTTTATAAATTTCATCTATCAGCGCACACTCTCCTTGAAAAAAAAAAAAAAAAAATATATATATATATATATATATATATATATATATATATATATATATATATATATATGTAGAATATCAAATATGTTTTCCTGTTAGAATTATTTTTAAGATTAAATAATATACACTAATTACAGGAATAATTTATTGAATAATACATTCAAAGCTTTTCGTTGGTTGACATTACCAACATCCTGAGGAATTACAATACTAAGAATGATAAAAGAACTGTCTAATAAATATGAAGCTACTAGATAAAGCATACACAGTTGCCAAATCTATTACAATATTGCCAAAACTATTCCACTGCTGCCACAACATTATATACATTGAACATAGTATGAAATTTAGAACGTATTTGAATTTGTTCATCTATCAATTTGTTATCAATATTATGCTTGTAAATTTCAAAAGCTTCACATACGTTCATTTTTAACCCTTTATTTATTTCTTATAATTTTCATATTATTTATATTAGGAAACATATGATTATTAATAATACAATAGGTAGCGAAATTAGACTTATAAATATTTGGTTTTAAAAAAGCATTAAAATGTTCTTTATACCTTTCTTTCAATTTTTTCTTTGTTTGTCCTATATAAACTTTATTACAAATTTCACATTCTAATTTATATACTCACTTTTTTCTCAAGTATAGGCCTACTACTTATATTATTAGTATGGTTAATTATATTTATTATTCTATTATTAGTTCTAATATTAGAACTAATATATATATATATATATATATATATATATATATATATATATATATATATATACCTTCCTAAGGCACACGTAAAAATATACCTTCCTTGAGCACACGTAAAAATATACCTTCCTAGGGTACAAGTAAAAATATACCTTCCTTGAGGTATAATCTTGTACAAATTTTCAATCGTTAATAAAATACGTTTTTAATAATCCAATCAATTTCAAATGCATTTTTTTAACCTACAGTGAATGAAAATTGATGATAATACAGTTTTTTTCAAATATTTTTCAAAAGTTAAATTATAAAATTTATGGTTTTCAACCGGATTCGAAATGAGAATCTTCATGTTTCTCAAGTCTAGCGCTCCATGGCACTCGTCTACTTTCCAAAACCTAGAAATATATTTCTCAAAGATGAGTTTTTGTCTCCCATCTGGTTGTAGGCGAAACCTCCTTTGTACAACCTGAAACTGTTGCCATGGTTACCACACAATATCATATATTGTGCTCCAGGATACTAAAATGAAATTCCTCTCTGTTACCTCTTAATTTACTTGAAGTATTTTTTATTATATTACTTGTTAAACTTGTAGTGGACGACGCTTGGTGGTAATATAGTTTTTTCAAATATTAATTCATTAGTTAAATTTAATTAAATAATTTTAAGACTAACCGCTTTCTTTTTTCACACCTAATATTGTATTTCTGGCATGTGTATAAACATATTTATATTAATTGTAATTACAGTATTCAATAAAAAGTACCCAAAATAAAATTTTTTGATCTGAGTAGGACTTCGTTTTATTATATTATTTGTTTTCGTATCTAGTGAGATTTCATTAAAGCTTTAAAAGTTGTATTTAATGGTCTAGCCTGCTACTTCAAGGCTAGCCTGCAAGACCTAGTGTATAAATGATTTTATATGAACAATTCTTTACTATACTTTTTTCCTAAAATCGTCTCGATTATAACAAAAGAATAGTTTATAAAAAACCATTTCCCTGAAAATATGAGCCAACAGAGCGAAACTAATAATATATGTCATCGGCAGTAAAAACTTTGGTGAAAAAAGGGCAAGTGTCTGCGGTTTCAGCATTTCTCTTTAGCACTTCGAACGTTCAAGGTCTGCGGACAGCGATTCAAATTTTGTCTTTTTATAGGCTGGACGGTGGACAAAGCGTGTCGCTAGTTACATTGTCAGCGGGCAATATATCTTGTGCGCAAAGTGGCACATAATGTGCCTTTTGAAGTCTTATGTGCAACGCATTAACAATTAGATCCTTCACTTTTAAGTAGCATCATATGTATTAGCCCAAGTACTGCCTTTATCCAAGCCTTTGATTGTAATATATATATATTACATTTTCTTGTTTAATAATTTAAAACAACATAGGTTATTCAAATACAAGAATATTTATTAATTTATATCCAAAGCTTTTCGTTGGTATGAAAATCATCGTTGGTAAGCTCATCATCAGAAATGAAAATTACAATAATGTCAATATTACAATAATCATTATTGTCATTTTCATTCCTGATGATGTTGGTACTGTTTACCAACGAAAAGCTTTGGATATAAATTAATAAATATTCTTGTATTTGAATAACCTATGTTGTTTTAATATATATATATATATATATATATATATATATATATTTATATTTTTATTAATTTATTTATTTATTTATATATTCACACACATTATAGATTTTGATCGTCTTACACGGCTTTTTTGCATTTAGAAGTCTTTAAACATTTTTATTATTATGATTTTAATGACCTACGTTTTGAAATCGTCTTCATGGCAGTTTTTTTAAACAGACTAATTACTTTTTTTGGCGCACTAAAACAGAACAATGGTAGGGAATGAATCTTCGAGTTAGTGTCATACTTTAAATATACGATTTCATACAACAGCTGATTTCATTTTATAGGTTATGGAGTACAACAGCTGTTTTAACAAAAAAAGTAATGTCACTTTATTTACTGAGACATTAAGTTAAAATTTATTATTAAATATATTTATTTTATAATTCAAAAACGATTGCTACAGGTAATTCATTATAATAATGAGTTATATATTTCTCTTCTAAGTTTTTTGGCGCGTCTGTCATTTTTTATGAACCTATTTGTTTAAATTCGTTAAATGCAATTATTAATCAGTAAATATTTTAACGTCTAATAAAGGTTTTCTAATAAATACATTCTTTAATTATTACTACTTTAAATTAATTCTATTACCAACAGTATTTACATCTGTTGGCCAATCCCAGTTTTTTTTAAATTCAATCCCTTTTTCAGTCAATTTATATCTAACTGCTCTTCAACGAATTTCAATTTAATTTAAAAATTTACGACTTTTGTCATCACAGGGTAAAAAAACTATTACTTACTGACATTAAGCATTGTTCAATGCTGTTAGTCACGGACAAGACTGTTGCTCAGGTGTGTTATATTGGTGTGACTCTGTGATGTATCAGTATTCTGTGGTGTATTATTCTTCCTAGAGTAGTTGATAATTATATGTTCAAATACAGTACTTGATTGTGAGTGTGTTTTGCCTTTTACAATCTGTTGTGGATGGTTTTTGTGGTGTTTAGTTGTTGGTAGAATCTGTTATGTTTAGTTCGTTGATTTTTCAATTCCTTCTAATACCTCACACTCTCCTTATATATATATATATATATATATATATATATATATATATATATATCTTTTGTACAAAATTTTCGTGGGTAACAATTGATGTTAACGCCATTTTTTCAAATCTTTATTAATTAATTTAAATTTTAAAAAACTTAATGTCACGGGTCGAATTCGAACTGAAAAGTACCTTTCAGTAGTACCTGCAAAGTCATTCAACTGTCTCAAAACAGTACCTGATCGTCGAAATCTTAAAACACCAATAATCACAGGGTTACTAGACGGGTTTTTGTGATATTGTACCTGAAAACGTTATCCAGTGTGTGACAAACTTGAGCGAAAGACAAAATGAGCGAAAATAATGCTCTACGATAAAAGTTCTCTCTGCAGTAGTTAGCTCCATGTCAGTAAAACCTAACCTCAAACAATTAATATAACCTTTTTTTTAAAGTCAATTCCTACCTAATTCAACTGAGAAAACTTTTGTTTCGATTTTTGTAAAATTGCAACTAATATAAGTGTCTATATACCTATGACAGAATAACTAAATTAAGTGGCAAAATAGAAAGCGAATTTCCTAACAATTTTCCATTTTCCTTTCTAATTATGGTATTGGACTATTATTTGTGTTTGTCACTATTTATACGCTTTCTTTATTTCGTCGCTTGCATCGTGTAGTTTCTTATCGTTTTCCTTTCGCAATGTCCGTTTGTGAAGAAAGGTTCGATACCGTTAATCCAGTTTGTTTGTTTATTTTATTCTTTTCATTCATTTAATTCATACAGCATTATTTCTGATATTGTGGGGTAACCGTGACAGCAATTTAAGGTTATACAATGGAGGTGTCAACTACAACCAGATGGAAGCGTAGGAGAAATATACCTCTTTGAGAATACACTTCTAGCTATAAGAAAGTTGGCTGAGTGCCAAAACGCTAGACTTTGCAATGAAGATACTCAGTTCGAAGACCCCTCAATTTTTACAATTTAATAATTGAATAAATATTTGAAAAAAAAGTGTTAACATCAATTGTCAGCCACTACTGGTTAAAACAATGTATTTGAACGTGATTGGATGAATAAAAATGTATTTTTATTAACGATTGAAAATTTGTATAAAATATATGGAGAGTGTGAGCTAATAGACGGAATTTAAATGAAATATGTCAACATGAATACCCAGCAACAATCAAAAGTTCCCACAGCTGATCTAAAAAGACAACTACAGCTGATTAAATTTCAGTACTGTTTATTTTGGCGCTCGTTGGAAAAGCGGAATAAAGCGGTGTGCAAAAGAGAGTCGTCTTCGCTGATGTTCCTTTCAATTTTTTTCCTAAGATCTTTTTTTTAACTTTTATACTCAAAGTACGGGCTTAAGAAATGTTTCTGGAAGTAAAAGAACAATTTAGAAGTTCAAACTAATTAGAATATATTCATCGTTTCTTGTATAAATTAGTATAAATTGAATCTTTCATAGGCTTTCTTTCTTACGGACCTTCTGTCACAAATATTTTACTATTATTATTCTGAAAAGTTAATAATAAATTTATACCACCAGTGCACGATTTTATTGTAAATGTCTTGAAAACAAATCTAAATACAATTTACTAAACATTGTTTAAATGATAACCTAATCTTCAAGACTTACTGCACTTCTAAGTGCAGTAATATCTTAGTTTAGTCCATAGCTTTAAGGTAGATATCCGTTAATCTTCTAAGATTATAACATTTTAAGAAATTACGTATTATTTAAAATTGTAAGGGAAGCTTCTTTATTTTTCGATTAAAATCATTTGTACCGAAATTTGTACCAACGAATTTTTTGTTGGAAACGATTTATTTCACCTAGATATTAAATGCATGTAAGTTCATTTGCAAAAAAACAAAACATATATAGCTTATACATACACACACACACACACACACACACACACACATATATATATACATTTTAAACCATATATATATATATATATATATATATATATATATATATATATATATATATATATGTTTCTTAATCAGTTTCCTTGCTAAAAACATGCGCATTTATTAGAGTTAATTTAGGTAACATTTACCGTGTCCCTGAAGGAAATCTTAAGATTTGAAGAGTAATGATGGTAAATATTCACTCGAAACGTAACATGATTAAGGACGTGTTCGGATTTTGAGCATTAAGACTTAGTGAATCTTACTCATTAACGGAAAAATTTATAATTTACCAATATAAGGCGTCCAAAGTAACACACATAGACGCACGAACACACACACACACACACACACACACACACACACACACACACACACACACACACACACATACACTGCGACGGCCTTCACCGGTCACACAGATAAAAATTTTTACTATCTGTTAAATCTGCTAGGTGTGGTCCGACATTTTGAGGTAGGTAGCTACAACAAACTAACTTTATCCCCTCCATATTCTTCCTTAACAAAGCCACTATTCAAAACTCATGTACTTTCATCATGTTTTTGGACTCGTTCAGAGTTGGCCTTACCCACTCTTCCCGCTTCCTTGGTGTCTTCTTGACCGAAACAAAGCGTTACGCGTTACCGCGTATTAGACTTTTTATTTATTTTTTTTTATTTCAAAATTCTGGATCTAGTTTCTTAATAATGATTTAACACTGTCTTTATTTTTAGAACTAATCTCACTCTCGGTTTTGGTCTACTCATTGTTTAAAATACTGTTTACTATACTCTAACAAATGTAACTAATGAATTTAGTTAATGTTGACTCTAAACTGTTGAAACATTAATGTTGAGGCACTGTTCATTTGTTACTTTCGTACTGACTTTAATTTTATTTTAAATACTTCTTTGCGACAGCTAATCTCGAGGACGCCACGACATAGGTGTTGTTCGACGGAAACCACTTTTGGAGAGTTTCCTCCCCAAAAGGGTTTCAAAACACACGAAACTACATCTCAGCGAAAACACTACCACTCTTAGCCCTGCATTGTCTTGTAACTATATGTTTTGAAACTATTTGATGCGTTATCAAAACGAAACGCACTCGACACCACCTTACAGCTCGCCTTCTCAAACCACGTTGCTGAATTTTGTGCATCTTCCCAGGCAATTTCCACCCCTCCGGGCATTTTGCAACCAATAGTCAGTCTCCAACGCTGGGCATTTCATCAGATCCTGTTAGCAGTTCTCAACCATTTTCATTCTTGATCTATATTTCCACAAATTACTTAATTATCGTGTATCTCTTTCTGTTGGCATTTTCTCGTGTTTTTCGTTTCGGCACTTTCGTCTCCTTTTTCTGTTCTGCGTACTCTCGAATGTCGATGGTCTTTCTAGGTGGATTTTAATCTTTTTACCCTCTTTCCAATACGTACAAACCCCTTATCCAGGGTAATGACTTTGTTTCTATGTCTTAAACTCATGTTACCTTATGCCTAAGGCATTTCTATTATGTTTTAGCTTCGCTACTCTAAATACATAAAATTTTAAAATTATTGAATTTAAAATTTCATTTGCCACGAAAAAATGTGACATTTTGAACCGTTGCAACACACACACACACACACACAAACACCAGTCAGCTTTGTATGTGGGCAACTAAAACATGGATTGTGGTGTTGTTGTTTATTGTTTACACACAAAACACAAAAAAATGTTAAGACGGTGTTGCAGAGATGAGATAACATAATTACCTCAAAAACAATTTTGTGCATGTTCCCAGGCATTTTCCATCCCTCCTGCTTCTATCAACCAATAGTCAGTCTCCAAAGTGTTGTGTTCAGAACGCTGGGCATTTCATCACATTCTGTTAGCAGTTCTCAACCATTTTCATTATTGATCGATATTTCCACAAATTACTTAATTATCGTGTAGCTCTTTCTGTTGGCATTTTCTCGTGTTTTTCGTCTCCTTTTTCTGTTCTGCGTACTCTCGAATGTCGATGGTCTTTCTAGGTGGATTTTAATCTTTTTACCCTCTTTCCAATACGTACAAACCCCTTATCCAGGGTAATGACTTTGTTTCTATGTCTTAAACTCATGTTACCTTATGCCTAAGGCATTTCTATTATGTTTTAGCTTCGCTGCTCTAAATACATAAAATTTTAAAATTATTGAATTTAAAATTTCATTTGCCACGGTAAAATGTGACATTTTGAACCGTTGCAACACACACACACACACAAACACCAGTCAGCTTTGTATGTGGGCAACTAAAACATGGATTGTGGTGTTGTTGTTTATTGTTTACACACAAAACACAAAAAAATGTTAAGACGGTGTTGCAGAGATGAGATAACATAATTACCTCAAAAACAATTTTGTGCATGTTCCCAGGCATTTCCACCCCTCCTGCTTCTATCAACCAATAGTCAGTCTCCAAAGTGTTGTGTTCAGAACGCTGGGCATCATCACATCCTGTTAGCAGTTCTCAACCATTTTCATTATTGATCGATATTTCCACAAATTACTTAATTATCGTGTAGCTCTTTCTGTTTGCATTTTCTCGTGTTTTTCGTCTTGGCACTTTCGTCTCCTTTTTCTGTTCTGCGTCCTCTCGAATGTCGATGGTCTTTCTAGGAGGATTTTAATCTTTTTACCCTCTTTCCAATACGTAAAAACCCCTTATCCCTGGTAATGACTTTGTTTCTATGTCTTAAACTCATGTTACCTTATGCCTAAGGCATTTCTATTATGTTTTAGCTTCGCTACTCTAAATACATAAAATTTTAAAATTATTGAATTTAAAATTTCATTTGCCACGAAAAAATGTGACATTTTGAACCGTTGCAACACACACACACACACACACACACACACACACACACACACAAACACCAGTCAGCTTTGTATGTGGGCAACTAAAACATGGATTGTGGTGTTGTTGTTTATTGTTTACACACAAAACACAAAAAAATGTTAAGACGGTGTTGCAGAGATGAGAAAACATAATTACCTCAAAAACAATGTCGGGGCAATTGTCCTGACGAAGTCTTTTAAAGTATCATCTATGCTAAGAAACCAAGTCGGGTCAATAAGCCTAACACTTGTGTTATGATAAGAAACGTATTATCGTACTTAGGTATGGTAGGAGAACAAAAATAAGTACTCGATGTAAAAATAAGCTAAAGTATGCTGGAAACTCTCGGTTTGCTGATATTGTGACCGGCAGCTAACGTGTTATTCAATGATTTTTCCTCCGATCAGAGGTTTCGGTAAGGCACCGTCACCGTTCCGTGGATACTGTCACAAATCAAGCCCTGCATATACATCCATAACATAAAAAGAACATTTTAATTCACGCTTAACTATAACATCCCCTCGCTTCGTTTATGTTAAGAAATAAAACTATAAGAATATATCAATTTCAATTTATTATTAATATTAGACATTACTATCAATTATTTACGTTGGCACCAAATCTGTATTCTAAACAGATTACAATTAAATAAATAATATATGCGTTTAACAAACAACAAAACCTCAATGGGCTACTTATGAATTTTACTATAACTTCGAGACTAACTTATATTTAACTAATAAAACTTTATAATTTTGCCAGTTAGCTTCAACGATAACACAACGGCAAGAACTCTTTACAATTTAACAGTTGTCTTAAATCTAATATTATTCTAGATACAACCTACGTTAATTGTATTTATCTCTAGGCGCGAGGTTACTGTGTTAGGGCTTGTAATTTCATAAATATACTTGCTATGCCCGTTTCGGAATTTTACTTGATAACCTTTAATTCAAATTTCACAAGAATTGAAATTGTAAATAATAATTAACTGGTACTTAAATTTGCATTGATTAGCTTGATTAGTTTGACCCTTACTGTTCGTATTTTCGCCGAAATCCACGGGTGCGTTCCCTTTTCAATCCTCACCCGTCTCTGGCTCCAATGGTTGGATTCCTCTTTATCTCCTTGACCTGCTGCTCTCTCCGACTCCTTCCTCCAAGTCCTCGAACTCCCTCCTCGACTGCAAAAACTGAACTGTCCTCTCCGACTCGTAGGTACTGCCTCGCTCCCATCGCTTCACTTTCTTCTATCTTATCCACTAAACCAAGCCTGTCTTGATTTTGCTTTGTTGTTCCACACGCGCTAAATTTGGAAAAGTACAAGTTTGGAAAATTTCGCCGACAAAGACTTTATTTTCGGACTATAGGTTTACCCTCATTACTCTACCTGTCAGTCAGCCTATTTTCCCCATTCCAAGTTTAAAAGTTTTTATAATTTTAAAAAAACCTTTTTATTTTTTCAGCTAACGGTAACCCTTGAACACATAAAGCCTAAAGTTTTACTATTATCTAAAACAATACTTTTTTATACCAGCTAGGAACACATGTTTCGTTTCGTTATAATATATATATATATATATATATATATATATATATATATATATACATATATACATATATATATATATATATATATATATATATATATATATATATATATATATATATGTATATATATATATATATATATATATATATATATATATATATATATATATATATATATTTCCTAGTAAACTAATTATATTTTCAATTTTTACTCCTAATTCATAACTGGTCTTAAATAATAATTAAGTGAATAGAAACTTTATTTGTAAATAAGAAATATTTCCGATAAAATAAAAACTGCCTGTTTGAGCAATATGTTCTTAATTACTTCTTAAATTCTTTCTTTTTTACCACATTTAAAATACTCTTCGTGTTCACGTGCTAGTGTTTTTATACTTATCTTGTTAGACTTTACGACTGTGCAAGTTTTTCGGACTATTATCCTCAATAAAAAAACAAAGTAATTCGTTCCCACAAACATATGGCCTTGAGAGAGAGCAGGCGAAATCGCGTTCCTGGAAAACCTCAAGGCTAGGCACGAATATATTGTGGCAAATGTCCTAGCAGAAGCTTGTCGGAATACGATGACAAAATTTTATACTTTCTCAAGTAGCATTCGCCAATTGTTACCTGTGAGAAATTGTTTGGTTCTAAGAACAATGTACGTTACGAATACAAACTACCTTCAGAAAAATTCCTTCCATTATTGTTATACAACATGTCATGACAATAATAATCAATCATTCTGACATATTATCTACAATCTACAGTAAAACATAATTCCGGTGAGATTTCCTTAATCGTAAGAAAAAAGTAGCCTTTTTGTAGAGTTAAGTTCAAGGGTTTCTTAGGCTAATCTGTGACGAGTGTGGAACAAGTTAAAACGTCGAGTGTCACAGATAAAACAATTTTTCTCGTGCGTAAGCTTTGAAACAATTAGGTTGAGGAACTCGGGGGAGTGCCGACAGAAGTGGCATTTTTAAGCCACGTCTACAGAAATTTCGAAGTGAGAAAAACATTCAATTTTGCGAAGTGAGAAATTATCCTAATATTTGTTTTTAGACGCGGCTAGAAATGTTTTCATTTTAAAAATTGGATTTTAAAAAATTATTAATTATCATTGCATTAAATGATTTGAATTGAATTTATGGAAATTTAAATAAATTCAAGTATTTAACTGTTTAATAATCATTTTTTTCCTTAATAATGTTCAATAAATGATGTATCATATCCTACGTCTAAAATAACTATTTTACAACATAACCTATAACGTAAAATCAGCTGATATATGAAGCACATGTTTTTATTTAATGTCTGTTAATAACTATTAATTTTTTTTATTTAGACTAAAGACAGATCAAATGAGTTCTTGAAAAGGAATTTTGCAAAGAAATTCGAAACGTTGAGTGTTTAAAAAAACAAAATTTCCTGTGATCTGTCTTTAGCCTATAAAAAAAATCATATGTTATCATTCAATTAACTTAGAGATGCTAATAGCGTAACCTGACGGAAATCATACTGTCGCGAAATTGTATGTTTATATCCATCCAATAAGTTTTTTAAAGCATCACTATAAATGTTTTCACTTCAAAAGATAGGTCAATTTAATTTACTTTGTTCTTCAAATTATTATTGAAGTAAACACGTTTTGGTGCCCCTAACAGAAACGTTGTACGGAAAATCTTCGAGTTAACCTCTCGCTCCAACACATCCATATAAGTGTATATAAATGTATATAAGTGTTTGTATACAACTATTTTAGCTAAAATTAAGTGATAACATATGATTCCATACAATATCTGATTTTATCTTATAGGTTATGTTGTTCAACCTAACTCATTTTCATGTTCATTCTATGTCAGCAGGTCGCTTCAGCCTATGAAAATGAATGCCTAGAGTAAAATGGTCGGTAGAAGCATACTGTTTGTTGAATTAACTACCTTGTATACAGTATGGCTCCGATCCAGGCGACTACAGCTAATTACCTAGGTACTGTATAACAGGATATAAAGTATTACAACATTTAAAACATTTTGACTACAAATTTGAAGCTCAGTGACTATGAATATATATATATATATATATATATATATATATATATATATATATATATATATAGTCAACTTCCGATTATCCGCGGGCGGGTTATCCGCTGTCGTTGTTGAAAATTTTTTTTTATATTCGGTATTTCAATTGAAATTACAAACAATATGTACCTTCACACCGATGTAAATAATCGGTCACAAATATTGTGCTGAGTATACTATGCAGTTAAACACCGTTAATTCGAGTCGTTTAATACATTGTGCTAAAATCTATTTGAGGTCTACAGAACTGCACAGTCCTGTACAGTCACTTTAAACACAGCGAGCAACTGGGGTCTAGGTTGAACGAAACTTCAGACGCTTATCGATACATGATGCCTAGAACCGGAGGACAGTACCATAACAGATAAGTTAATTTTGTGTAAATTGCAATCGCAAATTAAAAGGAAATGTTTTTTTTTACAAAAAAAAAAACAAAAGCAAGTAACAGATAATTTGAAGAAACCTTAATTAAATACTTATGTACGTACTATGTTTACATACAGTTCTGTACTAATGTAAAGTTATAGGACTATACAGTGGAATTTATTCCATTTGTGCACTGTTTTATGTGTTTTTATTAAGCTTACATGTCTGTATACATACTGTATAAAACTGTAAATAAAGAGCGCTGTATTAATTACGTAGTTTAGGTATCAATTAAATAGTACCTTGTATTAATCAGTATTTGAATGTATTATACAGTACATACTGTATAGTGATACTGCATTAACTATGGATTATCCATAGATCGGGCAATCGGCCTCGGCAATACCACGGATAATCGGGAGTTAACTGTATATATATATATTAAAAAAACATAGTTTATTCAAATACAAGAATATTTATTAATTTATATTCAAAGCTTTTCGTTGGTAAACAGTACCAACATCATGATGATGTTCGAGATATAATGCAATAAGTATTTACTTTAAGAATTCAGATTTCTGTCAACGTCTTGCGAGGTCTGTCATCCCGTCCTTCACCTCAATTCAAGGTTCGTCCTTTCGTTCATACATCCTGTCGCTTGCATTAACATGTGGCGCTGCTATCAAGATGGCTTTGAACAGACAATGACGAACGATAACCATTTAGAGTTACGACTGTCAAAGGTCATCACTGCAAAAAGACGTATAGCGGCGAAGAATATATAAATAACATTTGCATGCTGTGGTTGTAGGGATAAGAACTTCCACTAAGGTTGACCCAGACAATTTTATAATTAGGTATTATTTTCCACAAATAAAAGCATAACAAATCATTTCAAATCACTTTATCTTTGTCAGCCACTAAAACGGCTTGTACGTGTGGTTAATAGATAGTAAACAAACATGTTACTACCAGAAATGTTTTCCTCTATTAGCCATAAGCATTTTGAGATTAGTAAAAACAAAAACCAAAGTATAAAGCGTAGCACTCAAATAGATTTATATTTTAAGCATTTAAATTCTTTCTTAAACATTTATTTCTTACTCTAAAGAGATGAATATTTATATTTTTAACTTTCATTTAACATTAACGTTTATTTTACTTGTTTTTTGTCAAATTGTGATATAAATTGAGCACTTACAACTCGGCCGTTACTCATCTACTGTGAAAGGAGATGATTACCAGGTCTGACTTCCCAAAATACGCCAAACTTTAGTAAGCCACTTCCGTCTCTACAGCGAATAAACGATTCAGAATTGGTTAATCATTTGTCCATTTATCTAATTAGGCTTTTTCCTTGGATAGTAGGAAGATAGTGAAATGAAAAAGAACTGAACATATCAGGTGAAAAGCGAAATGAAAAAACCTGGCCAGAAAGAAACTCTGCAAGGAAACGCTTTACATATGGCGGCGAACCACTGGGCGTGGGTTGTCGTTATGCAAAAGGTAGGGAGGTATCACCTATTTGAGACTTTAATAGTGATTCTAATGTTTGAATACCCTGTATGCAAAATAAAGCTGTATAAACACCTAGCTGTTCTATTAGACGCATTTTGAACGGCATTTTGAAGAGAGAAATTGCCTTAATAGGTACAACAGATACTAATATTTATCCTCAATATAATAAAGAAGTAATAAAAAAGGTATTTAGGAAGATTAAGGCCTAATGAAATAAAATAGAAAGTCCCGGAAAGGAAATAGACGGACAGAAATGTGCTAAATTTACAAATACGGGAAAAAAGGTAAATTTAAAAATTGTTCAAGAACTATAACATAGAAGTTGGAATGAAAACTAACAACACATTAAAGAATAAATTAAAGGGTTATATAGAAAGAATAGATAAGTTTAGTAAAATCGGGAGTTTATAATATGCAATGTAATTGCTAAGCAATACATAGAACAGGACGAAAATTTAGATATAAAGGACATATATGGTGATTTAAATATGACAAAAATTATTCGAATTATGCAACACAATTGTTTAAAGAGGGTCATACACCGCAAGCAAGGAAAAATACAATGAAGATTTTACATTATGTTAAGAAATATTTAATATTCAAAAAATTTTGAAATTTATAAAGCAAAATTAAAAAAGGAAAATCTAATAAGCGAACAAATAAATACTCAGCCGGATGTTGTTTTTCAAAGTTTGAAATTAATAAGTAACTAAAGGCGAAGAGAGAGAGAGAGTAGGAGCGTATCTATAGGAAGCGAGATCTGTGGTGGGGGTTTCAATCAGAAACGGGTCAACAGAGGAAAATATTGTAAAGTTAGGAAAGGCAGAAAAATCTACTCAAATATGTACAACAGCTACACTTTATACCCCGATAAACCTCGATCGTTACCGTAGGGCAAATAATGATGTAGACAGAAGAATCGATACATCTTGTTTACATCATTTTGTTTGCTTTGCCGAGCTGCATAAATACACTTTTTACTTAAGGGTATCTGAAACTCTGAAGTTTTACGAAGTGTAAATGTATAGATGCTAATTTATAAACTAGTAAATAATGTTAATGTAACACATTGTTTACATACAGGAAAGCAGCGAAGTTTAAATAGAAAAACCCTTTGTAGCACAAGATATACGACGTTGTGATACTCGAAATGAACGAGTTGGATTGTCTGGTTAAAATGCAAAAAACCAATGAAGGCAATGGCCCAAAACTAAACACAACAAAAACCAAATTAATATTTATAATCAAAACTCAACAATCAACTAGACAGTTGGTACTAGACGATCAAAGAATTAAACGTGTAGAATCATACACTTATCTTGGAACAACAGTAAATGAAGTATGTGAAGGAAGGGAAATACGAAAGACAGAAGAAAACGTTTCGAATAGTGTGCATCCACAATGTTGACATTAAGCTCATATTTACCTCAAACAAATCAAGACTAATACTTGAAATCAGGCTTCTCAACTGGAATGTGTTTCCAGAGGACAGCCAATGGCCGAAACGTTAGTGAAAAGGGTTTGAGCCTTTGAAATTTGGCTCTAGACAGAAATGTTTTATAATTATCGTGGACCGATTGTCGTTAACGACAAATTAATGCATCGGTTTGATAAGGACAGGGAGAAGACAAACAGATAGAAAGATAGAGACAGAGTGGGAAAGAAATTAAGAGAGAGGGGGAGGTACGGAGAACACAAACTGAAAGACAGAGGAGAGACAAGCAGAAATAGGAAGAGGCATAGATAATTAGAGGAAAGACAGAAAAAGGGAGTGAGAGACAGACAATGCGAGACAGACATAGTGATAGAGAGAGCTAAAGAGAGACTAACAGACGGAGAGAGCAGAGTGAGAGAAACAATCAGAGAAAATGAGAGACAGACAGACAAAGAGATGCTGAAAGATAGACAGAGTGAGAGCGAGGGAGACAGACAGAGAAGGAGAGAGACAGAGTGAGAGAAACGGAGAGAATGAGAGAGAAACAGAGCCAAAGTAAGACGACAGAGAGAGGCAGAAAAACCAACAGACAGAGAAGGAGAGAGAGACAGATAGGCAGAGAAGCAGGCATGAAGAGAGCGGGAGATGTAGATTAAGAAAAGAAAGTGGGAATACCCAAGTATATTATTAGGCACAGGATGGTTCAGCTGGTCATAGAGGGAAAACTTAACGTAACTTGATGAAGCGGTAGGAGAGGATACACTTGGTATCAGACATTTGTTGATCAAAGAATTAAATGTGTAGAATCATGCACTTATCTTGGAACAACAGTAAAGAAAGTATGTGACCGAAGAAGACGAAAGAGAGAAAAAAACTGTTCGTATAGTGTGCATCCACAATGTGGACATTAAGCTCATATTTACCTCAAACAAATCAAGACTAATACAATACTTGGAATCAGGCTTCTCAACTGGACTGTGTTTCCGAAGAATATCCAATGGCCGAAACTTTTAGTGAAAAGGGTTGAGCCTTTGAAATGTTGCAGAGATGTTATATAATTGTCGTGGATTGTTGTCAACGACAAAAAAAATGCATCGGCTGGATAAAGAGGGAGAGGTAGAAGACAGGTATATATATATATATATATATATATATATATATATATATATATATATATATATATAGAGAGAGAGAGAGAGAGAGAGAGAGAGAGAGAGAGAGAGAGACCGACAGACAGACAGACAGAGACAGGCAGAGAAGTAGAAAGAGAGAGGGAGGGAGACAGACACAGCGTAACAAACAGAGTGAGAGAAACAGACAGAGAGTGAGACATAAATACAAAGAAAGGCATATTGAGAGAGACAGAACGAGAAGGGGAGACAGACAGCGAGGAGAGAGGGTTGGGAAAGACATACGGAGTGACAAACAGAGAGTTAGACAGACAGACAATCAGAGACTGTCAAAGAGAGAAAGATAGACAGCGCAAGACAGACGAATAGTCGGGGAGAAAAATACAAAAATACAGAGATAGCGGGAAAGACAGACAGACAGAGAGCCAAAGAGAGAGAGAGAGACGTAGATTAAGGGAAAAAATGGGACTATCTAAATATATTATTAGGTACAAGAAGCTTTAGCTAATCACAGAGTTAAAACTTGTTAGAATCAGGAGAAGTGGGAGGAGAAATGGGAGGAGAAGATTCTCTTGGATCCATAAATTAAGTTGATGGTTGACACTGTCATCCATCGCCTCACCTCAACTTCCCAAAACTTAAGTTAGAACCTATAATACCTCACTTTCGCAATGCCCATGACAACTGAAGAAAAAGGTAAATATTCGTATTGCGTTTTAACGAAATTAAATTTGTATTTTTAATTCTCGTGTTCAAAGAACTTGTATAATTAAATCCCAAATTGAGTTCTTCAATTTCGAAATAAATAAATACCAAACAGTTAGATTCCTTTGGTAAGTATCCACTAAAACCAGTTTGACTTCAACAGGCCTTGAGTCAAGTTGACATTTGTTCCGAAATTTCACCTATCTACATCACTCAAGAGAGCGATTTTGTTTAAATTGTAAATTACGTGAAATACTTATCGACTATCTAAATTACTAAATAAATATTCCTGAATTATTTTTTAATCCAATGTTTTAAAATTAAAGTTTTGAATGAAATTAAGAGGGCTTAATTCCGCTGATAAACGATTCGATTCATTGAAGACTCGCCAAATTAGGCGAATAAACGACTTGTTATTCTACACGTGATTCTGTACAACCCATAATACTTATCAAGCGTTTTTATCTCATTTATGGGTCTCGGTAAAGTAATTTATGGAGGTAGATAGCGATACTGGAAGGTATGTGTGTATTATACATGTACTTGAAGTACTGCGGGTTTCCTGATATTAAAAAAACTCTTATGAACCTTGTTGTAGATGACTACTGGCGAAACCTTTACATTTCAGTATATTGGCAAAAACCCCAATACCACAAAATAATCATAAATAATTAATAATAAAAGTTACCTTAAAGGGTTTAAACCCTTTAAAAATATCCTTTAAGGGTTTTATATTAGATAACTTGTATTAATAATTATTTCTGATTATTTTTTTGTCTTGAGGTTTATGCCAATATTTTAATTGTAATATATTGTAACACTGTGCTCTTGTAATTATATTTGCTATTAAAAATCAACATTTAATATGGCGAGCTTATAATCAAAGTAAATTAATGAAAACCCTACTGATACATGACGTTTCGATGGCGCTGGAATTAAATGTTATAGTTCATTTAATTAAATAGCCCCTTCTCAATTGGATAACAATTGGGACTTTATTCAAAATGTGCATCTGCTTTACAACTTCAAGTACATTTATTAATAATAAAGGTAATTGTATGCAATACATAGCGTCACCTTCAATGTTTTATATTAATAACACATTAAAAACAAGAAAAAATTATTTTTAAGGTTCCAAAATTGTGGAACAATTTGAGAAACATAACCTAAATTTTCAAATACTTAATTTTGTCTTTGTTTACAATCAAACCTATCCTAATTGAACACTCTGTGGTTGTAGTATAACTGTATTGTAAAAAAGAGCGATATTGATCTTAATCCGATACAAATTGTGTTTGTAAATACTTAAGCTATCTTTATATTTTTATTCAAATTTAAACCACTATTTATAGTTTGTAAGTCGTTCCCTGGTACCTTCTATACACTACCTACTCGACTTAACTTAATTGAATTTTTTTTAAGATCCGGAAAATTCAGAACTGAGCACTGGGGCGTGCTGCTCCCGTGCGGGAACTATGGAAACTAGTAACTATTTTCTACTGCTGGATTCGTGTGATTAGAAAAACAAAATTCACTATATACATAGTGACTAGCAGAGCTTGAATATAAGGGAATTTATAAAACACTTACTAAGACACGAGGCTTTTGATCGCACTAATCGATATTCAACAAGTAGTTTTTCACAAAGTATTTTGGCACATTATTTATAAACATTATAAAAAATATAATTTAAAAACAATTCTCTTACGTTTCCCGTTTCAACAGAATTACAATTTTGGTTACAAAATAAGTCAATTTACTGCAATATCAGGAGTAAGATGAATTTATAACTGTTACAATCTAACAAAATATTACAATTGTTTATATAAATAATAAAAATTGTGAACAACTTTTTTGTTTTCCATTTTAATAGAAAATATTTAAGGTTTCTACCTAATAGTTGAAAGAGCTTGATACTTTAAGAGACGATAAGGTGAACTGAATTTTTATCTTGAATTAGAAGAAAGTTTTTGTAAAGAGTCAACATAATTAATTAACAGGACAACGTTTGTACAACTAATGTGTTTTCCATTTCAAGTCTGAAATCGAATAAAATATAATAAGGACAAGAGCCAATACAATAAATTACTAACTACAGTAATATGAATAACAATGAATCAAACATCACATGCAATCATAAATTAATAGTCGTCATGATTCTAAAACGAAACAAGAAATATATAGAGCTGTACAAATAAATATTCAAAATAATGTATAACATAATAGTTGCAACCAATATTTTTTTATAACACAGACAACTAACACCAGTTGTGTTAGATCCTTGATACTCACCTTATATATATATATATATATATATATATATATATATATATATATATATATATATATATAGTTCAAATTGTCAATCGTTATTAAAATACTTAAGTTCATATACATGTTTTTAAACTTGTAATGGATGACACTGAATAATAGTTTTTTTTTCAAATATTAATTAATTAATTAAGTTTAATTAATTAATTTTAGTTTTATACGTGAGAAACACTTTTCACAAAAAGAGGCAAGGTATACAATATAGTTATATCGTCCAATTTGGCTTAAAATAAGTGATAACATATGATTTCATATAACAGCTGATTATATGTTTTAGGCTATGTGGCAGAACAACTGTTTTAACGCGTAGTTTACGTTACTTTATTTTTATTACTTGTAAATATTTAATAAAAAGTAACTAAAGATTTTCTTCGTTGACCTAAGTAGGAATTTACTTTTTGAAATCAATGTTTATATTACTTTACAACCTCACAAGCTAAGGTCAAAGAATAGTTGTATATATATATTACTTGTTTATTTGTAATTAACAGGCAAGTTAAAATATACTACATAACATATTATTAACAAACTAATCGAAGAATCGTCGTCCTAATTAATAATCATTCTTGGTTCGTTATATCCTTTATTTTATTCTAAATAATATCTTACGAATGGCAAAAAGATAGAAGAAATATTATCATTTAGTCCCTGTCCTAACCTACATACGATTTAGCCACGTCATGTTTGTGAGCAATGTTTGACTTCGGCGTATGCTAATTGAGGTTTGCTAATCTGTTCCAACATTTGCGGAGAACAAACGTTTGTCTTATAAAACCAACAAGTTTGTGCGTCAGATAAGCGAAGTGAAGCGTGGTAATTAGAACTGTACACGCGAACTTAGGCGCGCGTCATTCTGTTACGTCGTGACCAACACGCGATGATGTTTCGAATCTACTCCACAAACCGGAGTACATAGTGAAGCCAGACACTCGCTCTGGAAGATTTGGCACCTAAGAGATTCGAGAGCTAACTTATCCAACGGCTAAACTTAAAAAATTAAATGTAATTGAAATTTTTTTCTCCTAATTAAATACATTCCAAATATAAAATGTAATAAATTAACGTTAAATTAAAGTAAATTTAAAGGGATCTCTTTACGAAATCAAATTAAAGACTGCAAGAAATTATTATTAAAAGCAAAATATAAATTTTCGTTTTCACAAGCTATAGTTCTATAAAGAAAATTGGGTCTATTTTGCTTCGAAAGTTCCTTACTTCATCTACCGTTACATTTCCCAATCTGTTTTGTTAAAAATTGAAGAAAAAAGAAGCACCAGAAGTGCCTGTATCACCTCCTTCTTGTCAGAAAATACAATGAAAGTTGCTTGGTGAGGAGTATCTCTATTCAACTATATAGTAACCTCTACCCACGCGAATCCAACCTTAAACTCGTGACTTCCGTCCGGGCGACTAGCGCCAGGCACAAGACAGGGAGCTTGATGCCACCCGTGGTACCAGTATGCAAGAGTCTTTCGACTGTAAGACCTGCAGTGGTGACTGTCCCGCCCCTCAAACGAGACGAACCAGACACTACGGTTTAGCCCGCTCTTCCAGATATAATTGGGACTAATAGAATCTTCCGAGCGGTCAGGTTCAACACTCCATCGGAGCTTTATCCACTCTCCGTTGCTCTTACGCAAGGGCAGGCCCTCATACTCGGTCCTGGGCGGGCATGAAACCATTACGTGAGACCTTGTGAGCCATCTACTGTTATATCGGGTTTCTCTAAGAATAAAGCTGTAGCAACTTCTAAACGCTCTTTTTAAGTTTTTTTTTAAAATCAAATATGCGGCCATAAGCAAAGGGGGCGACGAATTGACATGATTTAGGGACACTATATGCACATATCCATAGCAGCTCGTTAAATTAAGCTAAAGTTGACAAGACATTAATTGACTCTTCACCGGGTCAACTAGACTAAACTATTATATAAAAATCTAAATGTTTGTGTGCGTGCGTGTGTGTGTGGTGTGTGTGTGTGTGTGTGTGTGTGTGTGTGTGTGTGTGTGTGTGTGTGTGTGTGTGTGTGTGTGTGTGTGTCTGTGTGTGTGTGTGTGTGTGTGTGTGTGTGTGTGTGTGTGCGTGCGCGCGTGTGTGTGTGTCTGTGTGTGTGTGTGTGTGTGTGTGTGTGTGTGTGTGTGTGTGCGTGTGTGTGCGTGTGTGTGTGTGTGTGTGTGTGTGTGTGTGTGTGTGTGTGTGTGTTGTGTGTGTTACTCAATCAAGTAAAAACTACTAGACCCATTGAGTTAAAAATTTACTCGGACATTCTTAGGGTCCCTGATTACCACATAGACCTATTTTTATTTAGAAATTCCATCAGGGCACCGCCCCACTGTCCTTGAAAACTCCTTTAACACTCAATTGTTTATTCTCCGTTGTATATTTGGCTTAATCAGCTGATAGTAAAAGCGTTTTTAATCAGCTGTAAAAGTTACTTTTAAACACAATGAAACGGTGATAATGAATGTTTGTTGTTATTGATCTTTCAGGGTTAGTTATACTTTACAAATGTCATTTTACAAGTCTTTTCCTTCTCTTCGTTTTTCAAGACAATAATCGGTAAGTTTATAAACTATAGTTTCATATATTTATTGGGATTTTATTCCAGTAAATTAAATTCAACCCGAATACAAATACGAATTAAATCAATACAAATATACGTCAACCCCGTAGGAAGGACGGGTATTCTACTCGTATTACAATAAAACTATTGGCAACATACTCAACCCTACAAAAACTATTAACTATAATAATACCAAATCTTGGTAACTTTATGAAATAGTTATTTTTGATTAGTTTTTGTTGTATTGCGAATAGTTTTATTATGTTTATCTTTGAATGTTTCATATTTAGTTTTATCTACATGTAGGTAGAAAAATATTTCTTGTATGTTTTAAAATATGTGTTTTAATGAAACTGGGTGCCCTTCAGTTAAATAATGTCATTTCAAATTTGAAACCCAAGTTTATTGAAACATCTAATAGTGTGTTTCCCCTGTTGTTTCCAGTGTTTATGCTTTTAAGACACAAATCAAAACAAGACCTACAAAACTGTTTCCTAAGCGAACAATTCAAAATGTAGGTTATTGTAGAGCACTTACTATGCTACTGGCGACCTTCCGGGTAGTTATGTACGGACCACCGTTGGTTAGCATGTATAATTTGCGCGGGGTTTATTAATGGAGGTGGAAATCTTCCATATTTTCTGTTTAAATTTAGAAATTTTGATAATTAAATTTCTACAAATTTAAAACAAATTCAGTTCCATGTGACACATCTTGGTTACTATCTTCAATAGTCCACCATATGACATATTGTACTATGCCATACATTTTACGAGTGTTTATTTTAAAAAAAACTGTTTAATGTGGTTAAGGTTAAGACAGATCACAGACAAATCCATGCTTTTAGAAATGCACTCTACGTTTCGATTTTCTATCCAAAAATCCTTTTCAAGATCTAAAAGATTATCAATCTAATATTAAACCGTAATTTACAGTTTATAACATTCATAAAAAAACACTTGTAAAACAATTAAAATTAAATAAATCATTATTCTTAACAAATATTAGCACTTGCAAGTCAAATTGCACTAGGTCTAGTAGTAATAAAAGTAGTGTTAATGTATGTTATATACTGTAAGTTACGGTTTAATATTAGATTAATAAACTTTTAGTTCTTGAAAAGGATTTTTGGATAGCAAATCGAAACGTAGAGTAATTGTAAAAGCATGGATTTGTCTGTGATCTGTCTTAACCTTAACCCCATTAAACAGTTATTAACAGACATTAAATAAAGTTTAGGAAAAACCTTTCATTTAGTGTTCTACCAAATGCCAGATTAACCAAAAGTACATCTCTGGCATTAAAATTTCGAAATTTACCCTCCAAAACAGAGAAAAGCCCAGTCCCGTAATTTTGATGTACCCCACCACTTTTGTAAAAACAAATTCCAGCAACATTTTTGTTCGACGACTAAGTTATAGAGAATGACGTTACGCCTAGGTGCTATGCAATATCTCAACAAATAGATATCGTTAAATTGCATAACACGACTGGAGCGTGGGAAACTAAAATTTTTAACTTTATTTAAAATTTATTTCAATGCTACATTATTAAATTCCTCCCATTAGTTCACACTCTCCGGATAAATATCTCATACAAATTTTCAATCGTTAATAAAATACGTTTTTATTAATCCAATCAACTTAAAATTAATTTTTTTAACCTATAGTGGACGACAACTGATGTTAATATTTTTTTTTCAAATACCTATTTAATAATTAAATTATAAAGTTTGGGGTTCTAGGTCGAAATATGTATCTCATGTTCGAAGTCTAAATCTTTGGCACTGAGCCAACTTTCCCATAGCTAGAAATGTATTTATTAACGATAAATATATGAGTTTTTCTTTTGCTCGCGTCTGGTTGTCGTTGAAACCTTCATTGTAAAACCTTAAATTGTTGCCATGGTTACCACAGAATATCATAATTAATGCTCTAGGATTAAAAATGAATGAAAAGAATAAAATAAAAACAAACAAGTTAATGGTGTTTCACAACACAGACAATGCGAAAGGAAAGCGAAAAGAAACTACAACACAATGCAAGCGTCGAAAGAAATAAAGCGTATAAATAGTAACAAACAAAAATAATAGTCCAGCAACATACATAGAAAATAAAATGGAAAATTGCAAGGTAATTCGCTTTCTATTTTGCCACTTATTATTGTTATTCTGACATATATTCTAGTATATATAAATATATGAGTTGTAATTATAAAATAAAACTAATCAAAAATTAAATTTTTCTTTGTTGACTTAATTAGGAATTTACTTTTAAAAGAATTTCATATTACCAAGATCTATTCAATTTATTCAGATTGAAAACAGTAAAATTTTCATTGGAGCACTCCAGATTCAAAAAATATTCCAAAATTATAAACTTACCTCTCGCGAATCCTTTACATCACGTTTGTTTGACACTGGTACAATTAAAGGACTTCTAACATTCAGAGAATTTTTGTCGAAATATTTGGCCTCTTCAGACTAGGAGGGGTAGGAAAAACAAACTGAAAATAGTGAGTTTTTTGATAAAATATTACGCTAATTGACTCGATGAACTAAAAGATTAAGTCTAGAAATTACTGCCTATAAACCTACTTCTCTGAGGCGTAACAGATATATAGATGGCAAAGTCAATTGTCAATAGTAACGCGTTACTGTAGTAATGCCCATTATTATTGCATGTTACTATAGCAACACAGACGTAACGCCAAGTGTTACTATTTCAATAAATATCTAGTTTTCTTATCATTCTTCTTGACGCTATAAGAAGCCATATTGTTAGTGGTAGATTATTATACTGTCTATCGCAATTTAAATCTACCCATAGCCGTTTACAGATCTTTCATTATTCCTGGATTTTCTCAATTCGTCCCAACATCCACAAAATAAAATCTGTTAAGACTCTACATGAAAATGTTCGAAAGGGAGCTAGGGGAAAACCTAAAGAGTTACAGAAGTCATAGTTTCGACATTTATTTTGACACTCTCATCATTAGTCAATTCCTACTCAACAAAGAAAATTATTTATTTGAGCTACATTTTACTAAATAATAACAGTAAATATAAATAAAGTAGCAGAATCAATGAGTTAAAACAGCTGTTCTACCACATAACCTATATAATAAAATCAGCTGTTTTATGATATCATATGCATCACTTATTTCGAGGCCAAATGGGACGAAATAACTATATTGCATACCTTACTCCTTTCGTCAAAAAATTCCCTCCCATACAAAAGTAAAATTAATTTATTCATAAATTTGATGAATCAGTTAATACTGAATAAAGCTGTACTGATATCAATTGTCATTCTTCACTACAAGTTTTAAAAAGTGTATGTGAACTTGAATGGATGAAAAAAGAGTGTGGACTAATACGTGGAATTTAAAAAAAATAGCTATTTCTTATAGTGAAAACTATTTACACCATCAAATTAATAAAGAATGAAACATATTAATTAATTTATAATATTAAACATATACAAAAAATCCTTGGTTTATCTAAAAAAAAGCAAATAACCAGAAATTTGTAAGAACACTAAGAATTTATAAATTTTATACTCAAGGATACGACCAAACACAGAAAACGCGTGCAAAATACGATCTAGCTTAAGTAAACTTAAACAAAAAACGGCGTATAATTGATGTATTATACCAATTGTGATAAATATCAGAATAAAATTAAAAATCTGCTATAATTTAAATTATTATATTTTAAATTACTAAAACTATATTTATAAATAGTCTAGAAATTTTTCATTCCTTCTAACAGTTAACTCTCTTTTTACATATATATATATATATATATATATATATATATATATATATATATACATGCATACATACATACATACATACACATATATATATATATATATATATATATATATATATATACACAGTTCAAATTTTCAATCATTATTCAAATACTTTTTATTCGAACACTAAAATGCATTTTTTTAAAACTTGTGGTTGATGACACGATATTAATACAGTTTTTTCAAATATTAATTCATTCACAATTTTAGTTTTATTTGAGAGAACCCCTTTAAAAAAAAAAAGGCAAAGTATGCAATATAGTTATTTCATCTCATTTGGCTTAAAATAAATAATAACATATGATTTCATAAAACCGTTGTTTTTTATGTTGATTATGTTACTTAATTTATAATAATTGTAATTGTATAATAAAAAGGACTCTAAAATAAATATTTTGTTGACCTAAGTATGAACTGAAACAATTTTTTCTATATTACTTTTTTCAAGTTATAGGATAAGATTCAATTAATTAAAGTGGATAGAATTATATTTTAATACGTGTATTTAATATATGTATATATATATATATATATATATATATATATATATATATATATAGGCCTATACACCCTACATATAAAATAAAATAACAGTGTATTCAACTAAATGTGCGTCTGCTCCAACAATAATTGCGTTATTTTTTTGTTGTTATGGTAATACAGCTAATACAACTGTTTGAACTTCTTAAAAGAGGCAAATTTTAAAAAGAAATAGCAATTTTTGCCAAATGTAAATTATATTTTAATTTAGAAATGTATGGAAACCTATAGGCCCGTGCGAGGATATTTGTGTGCTTATATCTCGAAAAATAGTTTTCTGCTTCATGGAATTTATTGAAATAGTCTGTACGAAAGCACTACTACTAGTGACAACAATGCATAATCTATTTTCCCAGTGTATCCAGGTGTGTTACGATTGTACATGTGCTGTAATAGTATAACAATAATCAGCTTTTTATCCTTGAGACTCCAAATTTCTGTAATTCATTGTTTCCTCAATTTACACGCGTTAACCTTCTACGTGCCGCCTACGTCTGTAAGACAGGAAGTTTGTCATTAACGCACTGTTCATGCTCAACATTCTTCCAGTTAACTTAGACATTCTCTCGCCAGAGTTTCACTGATAATTGTCGAGACGCCCATCAATTGAAAAGCTTCTGCCATTCTGCAAGCAGTGGTAAGCCCTTTTCGATACTGCTGAAATTCGTTACATTAATTTTTAGTTAATAAGTAACTAGGAAATGATGTTTTTGTTTAATTACTGTCATTTTGTGTTAATTGCGAGAAATAAATTTCGTACACGTATCCTGTAAGAACTATATCGTTACCCTATTCAGACATAGCAAGAGACTTGGCCAGCCGATGCGCAGTTGTCCACTTGACATTTATAGTAGTGAAGACCATAACAGTTAGTGTTTGTCGCACCTCGTTGCTATTTAGTGGAGAACATATAACCGTGCACTTGGCCTTGAGAGATCGTAATAGGCGAGACGGGCGGTGGAGAGCTGCGTTGAGACAGTGTAAATACTTTCCTACTAACATGTTAAGGACTGGCCTGCATGAGACGGTCGATATTAGATAAATTCAGTGATAAATTAGCTTCTGTATAGTATAACGAACCATCTTAAAACTTAAAATATGTGTAGACATATCGGATGCAGAAGCTGTTCATGTATAGAACATGTTTTCAGAAGTGGTAATACAGGAGAAAGCGGTAGTGAGCTAGTTCAAGGTTAGCTGGTTGCAACAATACACTGTATCTTCTTCACCACTGTCCCTAGATGTGAAAGAGGGGTAGAGAGATGTATAACATTCCACTTCCACTAGTCGACGCATTTCAAGCCTGTTCCTACATCTTGTGAGTTAGACCTATGACTACGAGCATTGCTGTATCCAGCTAACTGCGCACTTGCTCACTACCGTTTTTTCGTGTACTACCACTTCTGAAAACGTTACATTTTCAGAATGTTCTAAACATATACCGCTCCTGCATCCGACGTGTCTATACATATTTCAAGACTGCTTGTTTTATCATACCAAAGCTAATTTATCTAGCACCGACCCTCTCACGCAAGACATCTTATACAGTTTACCAAAATGTTATTTACCTATAAGCCTATATATTACAGAAGGCTACTATTAGCGATGCATTTGAACGGAGATTATAGTGGTCTTATAATTACTAACCATGAGTATTTTGACAGTCCTTATTATGTTTGTAGGGAAGTATTTATACTGACTCGACGCAGCCCTCTACCTCCCGTCTCGCCTATTGCGATCTCTCAATGCCAAGTGCACGGTTAAATGATCGCAACAGTACTCTATCATATTTCCTAAGAAGATTTTTGATGGGGAATGTGATATAAGGCAAGTCCGCGTAATCTACTTGCAGAAGACGTTTTCTGCAAGGCAAAAAATTGTCTTTCGTATGTATTTTACAAAAACATAATTTTAAAGTTGCTAAAGAAAAACATTCAAAATTTAAACAAATGTTGGTGTAACCAAAGCCTGCTTATATTTTCCCCTAAAAATATCTTCACACAAATATTCGTTTTGTAATCAAAATGATGAATATTACAAATTTGTGACGTTTAAAAACTCGAACAAGGGATACTTTATTAAAAATGCAATATATTACTATAACGTTGCATATTTTTAGGTAAACATTTGTTTTTAAATTCATCCCCTTTAAAAACAGGTAAGCTATCCTGCCCATACAATGTCATAGTATTCTATTAATCCCAGTGGCAAGGAACATTATATCCTTAATCCTGATTCCATCTTACCTTCCTTGTACATATCCTTACAAGATAGTGTAACGTGTAGAATCCAATCAGGTCCACTTTAAATAACAACCCTCTATGATCTTTCTTATAGCCCCTACCTCAGGATTTCATATCCAGACCCTAACCCTACCTACACACACAAACCTTTTCTATCCTTCGTAGGTGACTATAGTCATACTGACTGATCGCCTTAAGAACCCGAATGCAATGCCTTAAGGTGATAATTTAGAGCAGGAGTTGCCAAACCCTTTGGTACCACGCCTCCTCCTCTTGAAAGAAAGCCTCCCACGCCCCCTTCACTTTACACTATAAATAAATGGTATGGGCATATGAAAAAAATGAAATTTTATAAAAATTGAAAACAATTTATTTATACATACTTTCACAAGAATCTCTATAAAACATTTCAAATTTTAATTTGCAAGGCAAATTGTAAGTGATAAAAGAAAAATCTGTTAGTGACATGCTTGAGCTTGCATTTTTTGCACTAGCATGCTTATTTGATGTTGCATTTTAGTAAGTGCACAACCCAGGTCATTAACAACATCGCGATTGCTACTATAATATTAAATATATTTAATTTATCTTATTATTTTCCAATTGGTCTTGCGCCCCTCTTGACTTTCTTTCACGCTACTCAAGGAGGAGAACGCCCCCTAGTTTGGGAAATCATAATCTACAGGAACAGAATTTTATCAGTTGAGGGGAAGGCGATAAGGTATTATATAAGGCTGTGATGATACTCGTACTGCTGAAACAAGACCGGAAATTAGTCAAACAAAGAGAGTATTATAAGTAATGGAAGTACTACGAACATACCAGATACACTTTACTATATAGAACACCGAATAAAGCATGAGGAACAAAAACTCGAAGAGACGTCTTAGAGAACACGAGATGCACAGAACAGAACAAAACTAGGCTGACAGAGAACTAAGACCAGATAGCATCATAAGTATATTAATATTGAAAAGAAATTATTAATTTAATGTAGCAAGCAGTAAATCTTAGACTTTAGGTGTAAACAATTTAAAGGTAAAAATAACATATTATGATTACCTTAATCCTTCAAAACAATTATAAAAGGTACTGTATTAGTTTGCTAAATATCATTCATTACCTTTATTTGTTTAAAGAACATTGATTTTTATTTTTTTATTTTTAACCCGGGTCTGGGCTCTCATAACCCGTCCAGCCCTCGTGGCAGTCAACCTCTAGCGAGCTACATCCGTCTCACATGCGCATGCGGTTAGTATCCCTACCGTGAGTGAAGGAAACGGGATTGATTGCCTGTGTACCAAGCTCATAAGCTCTTTCCATGGAGAATCAGGTGATAGTGAAATGAAACAGTACGGTAAGTGTCGCGCTAAGAGCGGGATGGAAAAACCTGCAAGAAAAAATCTTGTAACAGATCATGCAGGAACCCTGGGGAGGTTGGATCATCTTATGCAAGGATTAAAGAGAGGTACCTTGCAAATATTTTATTAGTATGGCAGGAATTAAATGCACCTCTTCTTCTGCTGCCTACTCGAAACTGAAAAGGCATGCAATCAAATTAATACTTCTGTTGGGGTTAAGCTACGACCCTGGAGATGTGCCCTGCATAATAACTTCGAACAACATAACTGTGAAGCAGAATCTATTAGTATGTATATTTTTATTGTTTGTATTATGGTTAGAGCTAGGCGGTCAGTAAGGACAGCGGCCGTCTGTGTGTCGTGGGTGGGATCATATCTACCCAGTGAGGAAATGAGTGTAGATGTTGTATGTGCATGAATCTGTTTGTAGAATCTTGTTGCTAAGTAGAGGTGTTGTTTGATGAAAGGCACTTTCAAGTCAGTGTGAAGCAGTGTTAATCTTGTACATCTAGGTGAATTCGTGAAGATTCCATTTTATTATAGCACGTGCTGCTATCTGTAGTAACTCTCTCAAACCTTCTATTATGAATTTCATTTCCAGAAAGTGCTGCTCCAGGTGTTAAAATGGTTAACAGCAACAACTATAAATATTGTTTTTAAAAAATCAAAATTTCAAATTTATAAGGAATATATTTTACGTTTATAATTGATATATATTTATACATAAACCGAACAAACTCTATCAAAGTTACCCATAGTTAGAGAAAATATCTTATATATACATACGATGGTGGTGAAATTTGTATTTTGTAATTTAATATATTCATGGAAATTCAATAAATAAGTTTGTTATCCAATACCATAAAATTAAATTTGGTGAAACTTATTTATTTAACGTGCTGAAAAAAGGAACTAGTAAGATTCGCTATTAATTAATTATTCGTCATCAGTGAACGTGTAAGTTGTTTTTATTTGACATATTTTATATTTTTCTGTTGGCAGTAGTGACATATTCGTCATATTAGGACCTAGAATTATGTAATATAAATAATCTTCTGATAGAAATTATTATTTTTTACAAAAACAAATGTTGTGTCACTTACTACGGCACTCTTTTATTATTAAATGGATATAGATTATTATTTTTGTAAGTCAATTAAAAAAAAACTTATGTGACCTAAACATCACAAGTTGGAAGTGAAAACGTCAACGCCATATTTAAAATTAAAATTTTATTAACATTCATTTTACGATAGAACAATCCTAGCTTAAGCATATAGATTTGGAATATATGTTTAGGAAATAAATTTTTTATTCTGAAAGTATCCAGTTCTTCTGTAAATAACAAGAATATTTCCTTTGAGGTTAGATAATTTGTAAAACGATTTCGGGTGAGAGTAATAATATATGAAATTAATCAACCGGTAGATATTTTGATATAGAAAAGGTATATTTAAGGTTTGGTAAAAGTAAGCTATTAGTGTGTGGGGGGGTGTATGTGTGTGCGTAGTATAACTTCAAGTATGGGGCTATAACTTCAGGTTTGGGACTATAACTTCAAGTATTGGGCTATAAATCAAAGTATGGGCTATAACTTTAAGTATGAGGCTATAACTTCCAGGGCTATAAATCAAGTATGGGGCTATAATTTCAAGTATGGGGATATAACTTCAAGTTTGGAACAATAACTTTAGATATGAGGCTATAACTTTAAGTATAAGGCTAAGTCTTCACGTATGGGGCTATAACGTCAAGTATAAAGCTATAACTTCAAATATGGGGCTTAAACTTTAAGTATGGGGCTATATCTTCAAATATGGGTCTATAACTTCAAGTTTGGGGCTAAAACTTCAAGTATGGGGCTGTAACTTTAAGTATGAGGCTATAACTTCAAGTATGGGGCTATAAATCAAAGTATGGGCTATAACTTTAAGTATGAGGCTATAACTTCCAGGGCTATAAATCAAGTATGGGGCTATAACTTCAAGTATGGGGCTATAACTTCAGGTTTGGGACTATAACTTTAAGTATGGGGCTATAACTTCAAGTATGGGGCTATAACTTCAAGTATGGGGCTATAACTTCAGGTTTGGGACTATAACTTTAAGTATGGGGCTATAAATCAAAGTATGGGCTATAACTTTAAGTATGAGGCTATAACTTCCAGGGCTATAAATCAAGTATGGGGCTATAATTTCAAGTATGGGGATATAACTTCAAGTTTGGAACAATAACTTTAGATATGAGGCTATAACTTTAAGTATAAGGCTAAGTCTTCACGTATGGGGCTATAACGTCAAGTATAAAGCTATAACTTCAAGTATGGGGCTTAAACTTTAAGTATGGGGCTATATCTTCAAATATGGGTCTATAACTTCAAGTTTGGGGCTAAAACTTCAAGTATGGGGCTGTAACTTTAAGTATGAGGCTATAACTTCAAGTATGGGGCTATAAATCAAAGTATGGTGCGATATCTGACAGTATGGGACTATAATCTCAAATATGGGTCTATAAATTCAAGTATGAAGCTATAGCTCTAAGTATGGAGCTATAACTTCAAGTATGGGGTTATAACTTCAAGTATGCGGCTATAATTTCAAGTATTGGGTTATAACTTTAGGTACGGGGCTATAACTTTAGGTATGTGGCTATAACTTTAAGTATGGGGCTAACCCTTCAAGTATGGGGTATTTCTTCAAGTATGGAGCTATAACTTTAGTTATGGGGCTTTAATGTCAAGTATATGGATATAGCTTTAAGTATGGAGCCACAATTCTAAGTATGTAGCTATAATTTTATTTATAGGGTTATAACTATAAGTATGAAGCTACAATTTCAAGTATGGGGCTATAATTCTAGGTATAGGGATATAACTTCAAGTATGGAGCTAGGTTTTCAAGTATGGAGCTAAACTTTCAAGTGTGGAGCTTTAATTCCATCTATAGAGCTATAACTTCAAGTATAAAGCTGCAATTCCAAGTATGTAGCTATAATTTCATGTATAGGGCTATAACTTTAAGTATGAAGCTACCATTTTAAGTGTGGGGCTATAACGACAAGTATGGAGATACAATTTCAAGTATGGTGCTTCAATTTCAAGTGTGGGGGCTATAACTTCAAGTTTAATGCTATAACTTCAAGTATGGAGCTACAATTTCAAGTATGGAGCTACTTCCAATTCCAGGTATAGGGCTAATACAATTCCAGGTATAGGGCTATAACTTTAAGTATGAAAATAGAATTTCAAGTATAGGGCTATAATTCCAGGTATAGAACTATAAATTCAAGTATGAAGCTGCAATTCCAAGTATGTAGCTAAAATTTCATGTATAAGGCTATAACTTTAAGTATGAAGCTACAATTTCAAGTGTGGGGCTATAACGCCAAGTATAGGGCTATAACTTCAAGTATGGAGTTACAATTTCAAATATAGTGCTACAATTTCAAGTGAGGGGCTATAACTTCAAGTATAATGCTATAGCTTCAAGATGGAGCTACAATTTCAAGTATGGAGCTACTTCCAATTCCAGGTATAGGGCTAATACAATTCCAGGTATAGGGCTATAACTTTAAGTATGAAAATAGAATTTCAAGTATAGGGCTATAATTCCAGGTATAGAACTATAACTTTAAGTATGAAGCTGCAATTCCAAGTATGTAGCTATAATTTCATGTATAAGGCTATAACTTTAAGTATGAAGCTACAATTTCAAGTGTGGTGCTATAACGCCAAGTATAGGGCTATAACTTCAAGTATGGAGTTACAATTTCAAGTATGTATCTACAATTTCAAGTGGGGGCTATAACTTCAAGTATATGGCTGTAGCTGCAATAATTTGGTTTGTGACTCTAAAAATGGATCTGTTAATCAGAATGCGAGTCATAATTGTAAATAACCGGATACGAGCCAGCATCCGTCCTGTACGACGCCATTGTAGTACCATTGTGTACCTAGATAATATTACTTTTCTAACAGATAAAAAACAGAACAAATTAAATCCCTTTAAATTTCCTATCCGGCCGGCTTGGATGCAAAACAGCCAGCCAGAAAGGTAATACAGACCATTATCTGTGAAGACGGCCTACCAAATATCACTCCTATGATTTATTTAGAGTCACCCCCTTAAAGGTCTAATTTATTTTAGAACTTATTTATTTAAGGAATAAATCATAGTCAACGCAACTCGACTTTGTACTTGAATGTTGGATAAATATATTCCGAGGTGATTTTGTTACCAGCAACTTAAAGCATTGTTGTATACTGATAATCATTACACAAACAGTCGCAGCAAAGTTTGCAAACATTATCTCACCTGAGGCCTCGTATTATCCTAGCACAAGGTGGCTAGTATACACCTTGATCCTAGCGGGGCAGCTAACGGCGAACAGGCCAGCTTACATCCCCAGGTAAATTTATCATATAAGTTACTTGCAAATTAATCAAAGTTCTTATTTTCCTTCAGTTATGTAGACTATGTACACCGGCCACGACCGGAAATGAGTTTTTTTCAAAATTCTGTTTGAAGGGGGGACTTGTTTCGGGGACAGTTTCGGAATATACTCTCTTACCAGTCGGCGGGAGTACACCAATTGTAAACCGGTATCTGCAGCTATAGTATAGTCCATGTATAAGTAGGAATATCAAATATTTAAAAATGTATTTTTAATTAAATTTGCTAGATATAATATATACATTTAAATATATAGTACCATTGTTTCCCCGACTCGGGACGAAGCTCTCCGACCTCATCCGAACGTTCAAACTGCGTTAAGTGACATGATGATTAATCCTTACTTTCACCAAAGGAACTGCTTGCAGTGTAATTACAGTTGTTTCCACTTTAATATTTTTAAAATATCATATTTTATTTTTACAGAAGATATTAGATTCATTTGAAATGTATTATAGGTGTATTGTGTAATAAAAACCATCGTTCCGCAGGTCGTATTTATTTAATCTCGTACTCGGCGCGGAACGGCTGTTTCTCGTGACATAACGCCGATCATTATGTCATTCGCTAACAGCTGATCATTATGTGATCACACATGTTCTAGACGTGCCATTTCCCACTACAGCTAATTCTACATTACTCAGTGGAAAATAAGTTTGAATGACGGAATTTATTATGTTAAACTGGGCTTTATGTAAAGGTAAAACGGTAACTTTGGCTTGTCAACTGCGCATTAGGTATTTAAGCACCCCTTCTGAAGAATTTGTACTTGTGGTATTTCATTTAGGTTTCAGAAAACTATTAACTGATTCTATGACCAACTATGAACTGCATTCAGATGAGTTCATATTTGAGATTTCGGATGATTGTAAAATATCAATGCATTAAAGCAAGAATGAATGTCACCTGCGAAAGCATTCCTTTCTTCTGTGTAAGCAACAATGAATGGTAGGCCTACATGTGATGTAACCATTAGAATTATTTAATAAACACAAAACGTTAAAAATGCTTCATTCAAAACGTTTTTCAAAGCAGCTAATTTAAATTTTTTATTGATTTATGACTTTATCTCTTAAGAACCATCAAAGTTTGTAGTTTTAGTCACAGTTTTTAAAATACTTTTTGTCTAAGAAGAGGAGCACATTCAAACAAAAACTTTGAAAAATGAATTTGAAGGTATGTCATAATATAGATGGATTGATTGATTGATCTATTCTACTTCAGATGGTAAATTATTGAAGTACGTCAGACAAAGGGACCCTCAACACTTATAGACTACATTTCATTGGTAATGAGGTCAAATCAAAATGCTATGATTAATAATATGATTTTTAATACAGAAAGAGAATTCCCCATGCCTTTTTCTCACCCAGGTCCTATTCTCCATGTATTCACCATTCTGAAAATATTTGTGTGTTAAATATTCTGTGTTAAAACAGAATCCTACACAAAATTTAGTTCGGTTAGGTATTAACTATTCCGAAAACATTAATCAGATCCATTTAAACCTAAGTAGAAGGAACAATATTATTGGATATTAGGCATGTAAAAAGTTTGTTCATTTATGTGTAAACCATTCTGAAAATATTTGGGTGGATTAAAACGTAGTTAGAAATGAATATTTTTTTAAAATCGTTCTGCTATGCAGTAATTATTCTGAAAACATCGTTGAGTCATTTAAACCTAGGATCAGTGACAAAACCTTTGGATATTAAGCTTGTAATAATTCTGTTCTCTCAAGTATTAGGCATTATGAAAATATATTTGTGGATTAAACCATGTACCTAGAGATCAATCTTGTTAAAATAGTTCGTTCAATTATGCTCCACCTATTCCAAAAACATTAATTAAAATAATTTAAACCTAAATATCAGTGATACAATTGAAGATTGAGCTTGTAAAAATATTGTTCATTAACCATTCTAAAACATTTTTGAGAATTAAAATTTGTAGAGATGAATTCTGTAAAAACTGGTTTGATTATATATTACCTATCCCAAAAACATTTATTAAATTCATTCTAACCTAACTATCAATGGCATTCGTTGCAGATTAAGCTTGTAAGGAATTTCAGGTTGAGGAAAACCTTCCCAACTTTTCCCTTCAGACATTATTTTTCCTTTCTCTAGCAACATTAGACAATTTGTATTACGACGATAAAGTTTAAAATGTTACTTTCTTGATAAGCATTTATCTTATCTGGATTATTACTGGGTAGTCTTGGACTCATATTGACTAAAACTCCACTACTCTCTTCTCTCAGGCCCTCTTAACTTTATTTTGATTGGCTTGTCTTGCACGCTACACCTCAAACTGGCATTTGTACTGTTCCGCGAGTGTTCAGAAACCGTCTCTGACTACCCTGACGTGATAGAGGACTGAGACTACAAATTCGCAGGAATAAATTAACAGCTGCATTGTCAAGCCGTGCGAACTACGTGTGAACTAATCTGAGTCATGATAGCATGAGGCGGGGCTACACTCTCAATTCCCTCAAATGTACTATAAATTTAAACCACTAATAGAATAATGAAGCCGTTATAAAGCCCCCCTAGCTTCATTTTTTTTAGTTCGGTCGGGGTAAATATTCAATTTTCTCACAGCCCTTTGCTGACTATTATCGCCTCTACTTACCATAAGCCTATATCTTTCCAGAATCCATCTTTGACGCTCGAATATTCAGGTCGCTTAATCAATCCAAAGTCCTCATGATCTGAGAGTAGTTGCGTGAGACATGATGCTTTAGCCGCTATCGTCTCCTGATTTCATTGACCCGATACTTTTTCAACTGCCTCTATAAATACCGTTTGTTTCTCATAATCCTTTCCTTAGCCAAGGAGTACATAACGAGAAATCAACGTAACGCCAATTTGTGAAATAATTTTAAAGGAGTAAAGAAAGGCTCAGAAGAAGAAAGTAGACTAAGATCCCCTAGGCTCTTCTGTGTCTTCGTCCTGATAACACGAAGATTGTGCATAAAGTTAGGGTTCAGCATTTAAATCCAATTAAAAACTTGTAAATCCTGACCAGGTGACTATCGCAGGACCGAGACAGAGGTCTGAGCCGTGGTACCAGTAGGTAAAAGCCGGAAAGCCTTTCTGTAAGGCCTGGACTGGTGAGCTGGGACAAGACGGTACACCAGCTTTTCACACCTATTAGAGACCAGTAGAACCTTCCGAACAACCAGTTTTTCCGTACCTTACTGTTACCGAAACATACATCAGGCACTTGCTATTTTCTGTGTCACTGTGAAATTCGCCATCTTTCTTCTGTTTGAACACATTCAGTAATATTTAAACGACTGGATGTCGGGGTTAGCAGACGTCAGTACTCCTTTACTGATCAAGTCTTAACATGTAACACAACCTTCTGTGCCTTTTCAACGACGGATTGAAATTTCCTTTCAAGATAGTTTTGTGAACATGTATGGCCAAATACTTTTATTTGATAATTCATGTTATTTGATTGTTTGGCACCTGTAAAACTCAATAAGACTGGGCAGTCTTTCAATTGCTAAAAGTAGTAGCTCAGTATTATTTGACGATAGCTTCAAGCATGGTGCTAAAGGGGTTACTAAACATATGTGCGATTAACGTAAGGAAATAAATTCCTGGGGGGGGGGGGTTAGGCATCAAGTCTGCAGTGTTACTACAGCAAGTAGACTATATCCCCGAAGTGTCTTTCCCGTTTTAACCTTAGGTAAAAAGATGTAGACAAACAAGTAATATAGACAAAACTTTTTTAAAGTCAATTCCTACTTGGATCAGCAAAGAGAAATTTTATTTTAGTTACTTTTTATTAAATAATTACAAATAATATAAATAAAGTCACAAAGCCTTTCCGTTAAAACCACATAACCTATAACATGAAACAGCTGATTTATGAAATCATATGTTATCACTTATTTCAAGTCAAATGAAACGAAATAAAAATATTGTATATCTTGCCCATTTTGTGAAAAGTTCTTCTTCCGTATAAAACTAAAATTAATTCATTAAATTTAATTATTGAATAATTATTTGAAAAAACCTGTATTAATATAAAATGACATTCAATACAAGTTTTAAAAAAATGTATTTCAACTTGTGCGAATGAATAAAACGTATTTTACTCTAACGATTAAAAATCTGAACAAGATGTATATAAGGAGAGTCTAATAGCGTTGTTAGGATAGTTACAAAGAGGATGATTGACCAGGAGGTTGGGGTAGTTGACAAAGAGGATCGTTGACCGTGGAACCTTGTTAGGATGGTTACAAAGAGGAGTGTTGACAAGGAGGTTAGGGTGATGGGAAAGAGGATGGTAAACGAGATTAGGATGGAAGGGGATGGTTAAGCAGAAGGTTATTGTGGAAAAGGATGGTTAAACGGGAGGTTAGGGTGGAAGAGGATGTTTAACAAGGAGGTTAGGCTGCTGTTAAAGCGAACGATTTATAAGCAGGTTAGGGTAGTTGACAAAGAAGGATGGTTGACCAGCAGGTCAGAATGCCTAATAAAGTGGATGGTGTACTAGAAAGCTAGAATAGTGGCAAGGTAATTGTCGATCAGAAGGTTAGAATGGTAGAGCAAGAGTAAAGTTGACTAGCTAGTGTTGAGGAAAAGAGATCCTGCAGAAACCACCGGGTCGATAAACCCCCTCTTTCTCTGAATGATTGACAATGACAAAGTCACCATCACCATCAGTGACTAACTACACAAATTATAAACTATACTTGAGTTAAGTTCAGTACGAGAATAAACATTCTTGAATATGACTTGTTCGTTATTATTCGTTATGCTTATTTTTGTGTGATGAGACTTTATATTTCCCCAAGTGTTCCCCATCCTTTCTGTATGCGCTAGTTTTGCAGGCAGTTCCCAGCGTAAACAATTGTCTGCCTTTAATAATAATATTTAGTATGATGTGAATCTGCACACCTGAACAACCAGGAAATCCTTTAGAGGATGGCGTTGGCAGCTGATAGGAGGCGTGGACATTTCAGTGGTTCTGGGAGTTAATTTATTTTCCCAAGACAAAGATTCAAAATTTGATTGCCATTTCATGGCGCATTAGCGTTGAAATTAGATAAATTATTCTTTGGAGCAAAGAAATATTCATCGTTCAATACGTTCGGAGTTAGTAGAGGTTACGACAATCGCAGGCAAAGTGAACGAGCGAACCGAGAACGATAAGAAAGAAATAGACAAAAAAACTTTATTTCTCACAATAATAATAATACAATAACCTTAATAATACAGTAATACAATAGCATTAATAATAAAATAACATAAACCATAAGCACATAAAATCTCTCTCCCGCTGACACAAACACAAAACAGTTTCATTAATAATAATTATTAACTAGCAATTCTCGACATCAAACAAAAACAATACTTTGCATAGGGCTCCAGTGTCAATATTTTAAACAAGAAACCAACAAATCCGTTTAAATTTGTTGGAACAGGGGTTTATTCAAAATAATGTTAGTGTATAAGTTTATTTTTAAAAAAAAGTTGCTAATGAAAGATAAAAATTTAAGATCTATCTATAATAATATCAAACTCAAAGTTAATCAATTTATATCAAGATATAAGAAATTATAATTAGTTTAAGTTAATAAAAGTAAATTCTGAATGAAATTATTTCAATCATTCTAAAAGAGTTAAAAATTTAACAACAATAAGGTTTAATTTCTATGGTAAGCAACAATACCGTTCTCCCTAACGTATTTTTAGGGCCTACTTTAAGTTGAGTATTTTGAAGCCACAAACCCGCCAACTTTAGAAGGCAACACACTACTCTTTCTGATCACGATATTATTAGAAGGGGTAGCTGGCTGATGGCTTACACGTTTAGGAACTTACACACACACACCACACCAAAGACACAATAATGCTCGGACGTGGAGGGGGCATTATAGCTCGGAGGTCACTCGTCAGCCCGTAGTTCGGTGACGATATCGCACTACGCTAAAACACACAACACACACTCATTTGCTGTTTCAGTTAATTTTTTTTACACCTCTTTACACTAGTTAGGGGGTGAAGCAGTACATGGAGAGCCGCGCCCACTCATTGCACTCATGTACTGTTTCATACCAGCTTTCAGGCAGCTATTATTATAATATAGTATATTTCTTTATAATATATTATGTTATAATAGTAGTTGCTATATTACAACATTACGTTGTAATATAGCGGCCTGCTTTCTCAAAACAACAACATTTCACCAACTGAACCAGCTTTTGAGTGGGCCATCAGCCAGAACACAAAAATATTTGCATACAAATTATATTATAAGAAATCATTGTAATATTTGTAATATTTGTAATATATTTAATATTTTTATGTATTGAATTTAATGAAATAAAACTTATTTTTTGTTTTATTTAAATTGTGTAAAATTTATTACATTTGTTTCTATGGAAACCAAATTAAGAATTAACTGTTTGGAGCCACATATGATGGTAAATTAAAATTGGAAAGTATAAATTTGTTTTATTAGATGTTTTAAATAGTTTATGTCTATTTCTACATTGTGTTACATTAAAGAAAACATAGCTTCGTATTTAAAATGCAAGAGCCTCTTCTACATGGAGAGCATAAATACAGTCACTGTAAAGAACAGATTTTAGGCGAACTTTCAGTGGCTAGTTTCTTCTTGGACATCGATTGGGTCTTTATAATTACCAAAATATAATTACAGTTTCTCGAGAGGGTATTCTTTGGAAATACAGAGAGCAAACCAATATTTTTTTGGATAATAATGTCAATTTTGTTTAAATTAGTGACAACTTAAAGAATAAAGCAGGTGACATCGAAAACGTCTGGTTTTAACCAGCGTTTTAAAGTTTCCTTAGTGTTAAGAAGACTAATAGGCCTAGAAGGAAATAAAAAAAGAGTAGATGTGCAATTAGACAAGCATCGAATGAACACGGTAGTTTGTCTCAAGTAGTTCTGCTCTAAGCTGGGGAGAAGGGAGGTGTTCGCCCAAGACACGATCGCATCGTCTAGTAATACGTATCTTGAACATTCAAGGTCCTTCCGGATATAGTTCCTCAAGCCTAGATACAACAGTTATTGTTCTATGTCTGTTTTTATATAATGTGAAACTAGCTTACCTAATTGCATTTACACTTCCGGACCGAGTGACGCAACCGCGATGAGCTTTGCATGTCATATCTAGAACTACAAACGCATTCATTACAATGGACTTTATTAATTCCCGCTTTGCTAGTTACGCATCGCTGCTCACGCGAGACCTTACATTCAGTCAAAACTGTAATATATTAAAGTTAGGTTGCATTATAACTTATCGAAATTTGTAATGATTATTTATACATTTTTTAAAAAATTGTATCCTGTTAGTCTACTTTACAAAAGCCAAACTACCGTATGCGTCAAAATAAACAGTACTGAAACTAAATTAGCTGTAGTTGCCTTCCAGATCAGCTGTGCCAAATTTTGGTTGTTGCCGCGTTTTTGTGTTGACGTATTTCATTTGGGGTTAGTTTTTTCAGACATGGTGCTAACTATTGTAAAGACAACTACGTAAATAAAGTGAAATGAAATAAAATTAAATCTTACTACTGTTTCAGTACTGTTTATTTTGGCGCCAAACAAATCTAACAAACCCATCTATTGATGAAAGTTAACAGATCAAACAAGGAGCGTAATGCGGAGTGAAAAATACCCTCACGTAAACTGTTTGCATAACACTCTTTAGTATATAAAGATAAGATAATAAACTTGATCTTGAGGTAGGTTGACGTTTTACGAACACAGTAGCCTTTTTCGAAGGTACACGTGCGTGAAAATCAGAGGCAAAGAGACCAACCAAACCTGAGCAGAAAAATGGGCGATAGAAAGTCCCAATGACTAATTTGTATTTTAAAATAAAATATCCCAAATTATTTCTATTTATTATTCATTTAATAGTCTTTTTACTTTTTATTTTAAAAAAGTGTTGAATTACTTTTTTTATTCCCAATTATATTAAAAATGTCGAAACGCTTTTTACTAATAGCCTCAGATAGTCCTTAGTTTTATCATTAGCAATAATTCGTGAATTTTAAAGATAAATCAGGTGTCAAAATCTTAAAAATTAAAGTTTTCCTTCGTTATTCTTATTTAATTCCACCTATTATTTATACTTTCCATATATATATATATATATATATATCTTGATCAAATTTTCAATAATTAATAAAACACTTTTCATTCCTTCACTCAAATTCATATACATTGTTAACGGTTACTGGATGACACTTAATGTTAATACCGATAGATGTTTTGAAATATTAATTTAATTTAATGAATTTATTTTAGTTTTGCGAAAAAACTGAAGTGGGAAAAAAAGCAAGGTATGCAATATAGTTAGCTCGTTCTATTTAGCTAAAAATATATGAGATAACGTATGATTTCATAAAACAGCTGATTTTATGTTATAGGTTATGTAGCAACACAACTGCTTTAACATATAGGGCAATTTTATTTCTTTATATTATTTGTACGTATTTAAAAATAGTAACTAAATTAAAATGTTTCCTTGTTGACTTAAGTATGAGTTGACTTATGACTTAACAAAATGTAAATTACATTACTTATTTCTTGTAAGACGTTTTTTAGATGTGAAGTTGTCTTGATAGCACGTGGCTTATAGATTTGGCCATTTTACATAAAACCTATTTAAGATGGTTTATATATATAAATATATATATGTATCAATTTGTTTTTTTTTCCTGTTAATTGAGCCTTATTCAAGGCGCGTTTGTTTTTATTTGATTTCTGTGCGTTTCAATACTAGGTTTTTTGCTATTACTGGAATCAATTAGCCAGTCGTGAAGTAATATTAATACCTCTTATAATAAACATTTTAATTATTGTTAATAATACAACTTTATATTTAATTGCACTAAACATATTTAATTTTCCACGTCATGGTTTACATGACGGCATAGTGTAAAACATTTGATAAAAAAGACCATTTATTTAATTATAATCGTACAGTGAAATTAAATTTTCGAGTAGCAAAAGCTTTAAAAAAGCTATTAAATACACATTAATAATTTAACATGCCATGGTTTCTGTCTTTTTATCAATTTACCAAGAGTTTTACCAATTCATCGTTTCTTGCACCCCTCTACCTATTACTTCGTGTCAAGTGAACGCAAAAAGATGGACACCGTTTACCGATTATTTACAAACGGAAAAGTCCTTCCGGGTCCCACTTTCCCCGTCCCGCGATCGGTTCCGGATATGTCCCAACGTTACTAAAATGAACGGAATTATGTGCAATGACTTCCGAACAGTTTTTACGCCTACGAGTTTGTTTCCAATTGCGTATTGCGGGCTTGCGTAATGTAAAGCCAGAAGTAACAACAGCGTTACGCACGACTAAAACGTTAAGACGCACGATAACTGCGGGATAACGTTTTCTTATATAAAATAATTTTAGTTAATTGAAGTCAACGACTGTAAGAGAAAACACGTAATTACCTAGGAATATAAGCAAACGATTGTTCATGTAACACCAACTGCAACTATCTACATTAAAACGTTTACACTGCAACTCTACGGATTGGAAATATTGTAAAAATGTATCACTGTAGCATCTGTATTTATTATAAAAATGATTCCTTTACATTCCAAAACATAGCATGAATTATAGGCGTGTAGAATTTATTTCAAGAAATTAATTTTTATTTATTACATTCAATGAAATTTAAAACAGAATTTCGTAAAACGTACAAACACTAGGCCTAATATGGAATTTTATTTATGTTTAACATATACCAATTTTTTAAAATTAACATTGTAGGCTCACAATAATTTATCGACTGAAACACGTTTCGAAGACAATATCGTCATCAGCGAGTAATCTAAGGGTCTCCAACCTTCTTCACTCAAGGGCCACATCGACAACTTCTGGAGGAAAGGCGGGCAGGAAATATTTCAGGGCAGAAAGTCTAGACCCACGAGATTTTCTTGCTTGGTTTTTACTAGTATACTGCTAGTTTTACACTTATAGAGAAAAGAAGTGGCAAGTGAGAGACGAGAACTATACTCATATTTATTGGTAAAAATGCTTATAAGTAGGGATGGGCCGATTCCTAAAATTTTCGATTCCGATTCCGATTCTAAAATTTTCCGTTCGATTCTCGATTCTTTAGTCGATTCTCGATTTTTTCAAGTTATATTAGCTTACATACTAGTTCTCTAATAATTAATTTAGTTAACATCTTGGTCGTATGGCAAAACCTTTTAAAAGTTCTGTTTTAATGTAATAGGCTACACAAAACCTTCAACCTTGATTTATCAATAGGAATTTTTAAAAGCATAAAATCATATCAGATAAAAGTAATGACTTATTTTAAAGTTAAAAATGTGAACTATACACTATTTTATGATGTTTGAAAAAATACCTAAGCCTATTTACATTGTCTCCCAAACAAAACAAAAATTAAAAACAAACGAACAACATAAAAAATAAAAAATTAATACAAATAGGATAGTATTTAATATTTAAAAGTCTGACAGGTAATGTACATTTTTGTTCAAAAACACAAGCATTTGAACACGGTGTGGGTCAAGCTAGTTTCATCGCTTGTCATATATAACTCCTGAAGTTGAGAAAGGATTTTCAGAAAACACTGTCGCGAGTGGGCAGACAGGTATTTTATTGCCATTGCATTTAAATGAGGGTATTTGGCACTTTGTACCGCCCAATACTTCCCAACTTCACAATCTGGACTGGCTAATGGTTCCCCCAGATAATTGTTTAATTCTTCTTCTACTGTCAATTCCCCTGGGGTACCTTCTTCCTCAACATTCTGGATTAGTGGGGCATACCTTCTCCACGTCTTGTGGGACCATTTTTTTTCTGCAGGTGTCTGGAACAAGCGCAACTGATTCAGGCCTATTTTGTATTTATTACTCAATCCCAGTTGATTTTTAACCGACTATCACTTGTAGGTCCTGTGTCTGAGGATAAAGTTTCTTCAAGTATAGATATTTTTTGTTGATAAATTTGGGCAAAACGAATGTCGTTAAGTGCTTTTTCATATTTGATATATTACGTGGTTTTCCACCGTCAGTTTCTTTTAACCGTCATCGAATTGACGCGACGGCCAGTACCCTGAGCCGAATACCGTCGGGCCTCTTAACGCTTTATATTTATTAGTACTACTCAGCTGGTGTTGCTACTGTTGGAAAAATTAAGGCACAGTATTTAACAACAAGCTTCACACTACTTACAGATGTAATTACGATGGTTTTTGTTTGATAGATAAACGCCGACGGGATTAAAAACATGATGTTATTCTAAGAGCTTTTTGTCCGTAGTTACGGGCCGACACACATATTTGTTATAAGGTATTGTAATGATTTTCACTACTGTTTTCAAAATTTCACAAAACCTTAAAAGTAAGTCGGAAATATTGACTAAATATTTAGTTGTAATATAATCGTTAAAAACGGACTTTGTGAAAGTTAAGTACAAACATTGATACACTTAGATAAACTCATCCTTACTAGGAAGTAAATTATAACGTAAATTCCTTAACAAGTAAATTATTTGGTGTTAAAACTTTTACTTAATATGAATCTTGGATAGTATTTACTGGACCTGTAGCATTACTTATCAGAGAGAGAATATATTACTCTTTAGTTCTATATTCAAAATATTTATAAACTCACAAATCAATCACATGTGACACGTTTACGTGTCTTAGTGATAGGCGCCAAAACACTTTTATCACGTCAGTTTATTATTTGGGTAACCGGGACATGAAATTATGGTTTTGTTGTTTCTTGCTAACACAAAACACAAAAAATATGAAAACAGTGTTGCACAGATAATAAAATTTAATTAAATCAAAAACAATGTCGGGTCATTTGGTCCGACGGAGTTTATTTACGTTTCATTAACGGTAGGAAAAAACTATGTTGGGCCAGTTGGTCTGACCCATTTTATTAATAAATAATATTAATATTTTTATAAATATTATGATAAGAAACGTATATTCATACTTAGATATGATAGGGGAACGAAGTATAAGAACACATTATTTAAAAATGAGCTTAAAATATTTTGGCAATTCTCTATGAAAACGCCGATATTGTGGCCGGCAGCTAAAGTATTAAGGTGCAGTGACGAGTTCGCTTTGTTTGTTAAACTACACGAACTATTTCACCTGTAAGTTTATATTACTGTACATTATTTTGCTACATTTGTAGCTACTGTGCGGATCTGTTTATCATGTAATAAATAGTTTCATTTGCTATTACAATCGTGTTTATTTTCTTTTCGCTCCCAAATATATTACATTACTGTGAGAGTGATATCTGTCTATAATATAATTTATTGAGGTCAAGTTTCGGAGGAATAATACAGTGTTTCTGTTATCCGTCTATTCGCTCAATCATCATGGCCACGGTTAATCGAGTTTTTACTGTACTTTTTTTGTGTTTTGTTCTGACATCTAGAAATCAGTGGCAGTAAGACACGTGGGGAGAGAGAGAGAATATCGAACCCGCTCTAGTGAGAGAGAGAGAGAGACGAGCGATGTCAAACGACCAGAAATGGTTACGATCTTGATTGCTGTTGCTTCATAAATAATAATATTTTCGTTATATTTTCGTTTACTTTTATCATTTAATTCATTCAAATCAACTAATACATAAATAAGACATAGTTGGTAATTAATTATTTTTCCAATAAATTACTCCACACACATATTTTAATATGTAGTTAACAAAATAGGAATCGGAATCGACAATTTTATGATGAAGAATCGAGTATCGACGATTCCTCGATACCACCTAGAATCGACGATTCCTGGAATCGAGAATCGGAATCGGCCCATCCCTACTTAAAAGGAAGTGTATTACCAAATACAATTTTTTTTCAGTATGCTAGATTTTCACGGGCCGGAAAAAATTTGTTCCCCGCTGGATGCGGCCCACGGGCCGTAGGTTGAAGGCCCCGGAACCAAACCATAAGAAAATCTAAATAATAACTCCTAACCTAATCGTTAGTAACTAGCTTAAACGTCACAAGTTGCTGCGAAATATCAGAAGAAAAGAATGTCAAGAAAATTCGTTGGGAAAATTTAAATTTATATTGTGTCGTTTATATTGAAAACATTTTTATTTACATTGGAGAAATATTTTAAAGTATTTTAATTGCAATAAATATTTAGAGAGAGAGAGAGAAATAGTGGGCAAAGGTACTACTACTCCCAACATTGCCAACAGCTCCACTGTCAGCAAATAATACAGTATAAGTAACATTCCAACTGGGTTGTGAGTAAATGCGCTTGATAAATAATTATACATAAACTCACACTTATAAACATAATTATAAACCCAAATTTATAATTTATGAGTTTTTGTACAGCTCTTTATTACCTAACAGCACCTAGTTTTTTCCATTCCTTAGTTCACACTCTTCTTATATATATATATAATATATATATATATATATATATATATATATATATATATATACACACTCTTACTACAAATTTTCAATCGTTAATAAAAATACTTTTTGTTCATCCCTTCAATTTTTTAAACAAATGATGTTAATACAGTTTTTCAAACATAATTCATAAGTTAAAGTTAATAATGAATTAATTTTATACGAAAGGAAACCTTTACAAAAGCAGCAAGGTAGGCACTATAGTTATTATGTCCAATTTGGCTTAAAATAAGTGATATCATATGATTTCATAAAACAGCTTATTTTATGTTGCAGGTTATGTGATAAAACAGCTGTTTCAACACATAGGTTATGTTACTTTATTTATACCAATTGTAATTATTTAATAAAAAGTAACTAACATAACATTTTTCTTAGTTGATCTCGGTAGGAATTGACTGTAAAAATGTTTGTTTATATTACTTGTTTCTTATTGCCTCACTTATGGTAAGATACATTTATTGGAATCTTATCTTACGAGATAGTTTAAAAAACTGGAGTAAAAAGTAACGATCTCTTATATTCTGCATTCCTGCAAAGCTCTACATAAATCATGTATCTTAAATCAAGATAAATCAGAGTCTTGAGAGATCATTTACACAACTCTGCATGTTGACGCGTTTCCGAAAATTGTCATCATTCAGAACTGCTTGTATATAGAAAGAGTAAATAGAAAATTCTGATTTAAATAGATTTTACGTACGCGCCATCAGCAAGAAGTATTACAGGATCTATTTATAGAATTTCTCGTCAATTAAATATGTTCATATGTTTCAAAAATACTATTTACAATATTGTAATATTTGTAAAATATGGATGATATAATTTTAATGTCAAAATAATAAAATTAAAACGACTTAATATTTACATGTCTTAATGTTTTTACAAGTATTAAAAGATTTAGGCCTACTCATCTCGGCGTAAACATGAAACGCGACACAAAACGAGCAACAAATCCATTGGAATTTTCGAGTAAATTATTTCAACGAAATAGTCGGTTTAACTCCTCTGGTCATATTGGCGTTCTTTTTGGTGTCTTCAGTTACAGCCTCTGGATATTCTTGTATTTTTACAAAAAGCGTTTCCGTTTATTGTACATTGTAGAAATTTAGAGTTCTAAAAATACTCCAATACAATTTAAAGTTTTTATAATGAGGTAAGAGTACAGTTTAATAATGAAGTTAAATTACAATGTTTTCGTGATAGAACAGGTAAAACAATTTACTCAAATGTTTACACAGCAAAAGTTTGGGGTTATATTTAGAATAAAATTGTGTTTACTTTCGAATTTTCTTTTCAACCATGTTCACTAGTTCGAACGCAAACAAGTTATAATTTCCCACATTGGCAATACATTGGGAAATGTATAACTAAATGAATCTTGGCAACATAATTCCCTATACCAGACACACTACACTAGTATTGCAGTTTTTGTTGGCTTTGCATGCTTACGTTCGGTGGGAAATTACATTGTTTAATAGTATTTACAATTTTACGCAACCGCCTGCGTTGGAAATTGAATTGTCTGCGAACTACTGTTACGGGAGCTTCATTTCTTGGACAGCTTGGAAAGGTCGATCGTTAACTTACTTCTATTAGTTTTCTTATATCTTTCAAAATGGTTGCTAATATGTATTTTTATTTTTTATATCTTGGGAGCGGGTTTAAACTGCCCGAAACACCGCTACCTTAAGGTATATTGTACTTAGCTCCCTGATCTAGTCAAATAGCCCCTTCCCTCTTACCAGATTTAGGAGTTTCCTGACTAGTGTTTTACCTTCAGCATCCACCAGAGCTGTACTATCACCAAAGAGGTTGAAGCGCCGCTCGGCAAGTGCTTCACACCTATAAATGACGTGTGTGGCAGTCTCAAGTTCTTGCCCGCATAATCTGCACACTGGTTCATCTTTGTAGTTACCCATTTTATGCAAATGTTTTCTTAGTCCACAGTGTCCCGTGAGTAGACCTGTGGCTATCCTCAATTCCTGCCTAGACAGATAGATGAGACTCTTCTGCAGCCCCAAGGAAGGTTTCCTAAGGGTTAGCTTACTGTGTCTCATCCCTTCAGCCCTGATCCAGTGCTCACAGTGTCTTTCAGCCATCCAACTTCGCACTGCAATCTTGACCATGGATTTGGAAATACCTACCGCCGGCTCCGGTCCAATCAGGGGAGTCGAAAACCCCTCTCTGGCCAGCGCATCTGCTGCTTCATATCCAAATATTCCCCTATGCCCTGGCACCCAACCTATCTTGATTTGATTGTACCTTGCCAGGGCTTCTAGGTTATTTAGGCACTCCCTGACTATGACCGAGGTGACCACATGTCCGTTTAGTACCTAAATTGCTGCCTGACTGTCAGAGAAAATAGGAATCCGGGTCCCGTATATTCCCCTTCGCGCTGTCTCCCCCAGACAGGCTTTTATAGCATATATTTCGGCCTGAAAGACAGAGGTATGCCTCCCCAAGGAAAAAAACTAGTTTTACCCTTGGGTTTCTACAATACACCCCCGCTCCAGTGCCGAAGTCCATCTTGGAGCCATCTGTGTACCAGATCTGAGCTCCCGATGTTGCTGACCCTGACCATTCCATCATAGTTTGGTGGGCCTGGTCAGGTGCAAACGTTCGAGTAATGTGGTCACTGCCCATTTCCAAGACGGGTTCTTTGACCACGCACTCGATACTCATATGTCCCGAAACATCTGGGAGATTAGCCCAATTGTTCGAGTTACGCCAGCCTCGCCTCTAACCTAAGGACAAGCTCAAGGGAGGGGGGAGTTTAAGCATTACTTCCATTGCTGCACCAGGTATAGTTGACATCGCTCCCAGTGTGCACAAACAGGCCAATCTCTGGATAGAGCTCAGTTGAGCTCTTGTCTGTGCCTGGTTGGCCTTTGTCCACCACACCAGAGCTCCATAGGTAATCATAGGTCTTATCACCCTCAGATACATCCAGTGCATCATTGATGGCTTCAGCCCCATTTCTTACCCACCATTCTTCTCACTGTCATCAGTGCCCTTTTGGTCCTGTTAACTGTCCACTCAAGATGTGGGTTCCAGGTGAGTATCCTGTCCAGAGTAACTCCCAGGTACTTCACCTCCCCCACAAACTCAAGGTATTCACCAAACAAGCGAGGCATCCTAATGGGTCGTCAGATCTTTTCGCTGTCTGGTGAAGTTAATAAGAGCAGTCTTTTTCGGATTTACCCTAAGGTTCTCCTTATTACACCACTCTTCAATCAGTCGTAGAGGATTTCTGATTACCTCAAGGACTGTATCAGGGAATCTGCCCAGGATCAGAACAACTATGTCGTCCGCATATCCTAGACAGAAGTACCCCTGTTCATTCAGGAGTTCAATAAGGTTGTCAACCACTAGGCACCACAACAGAGGAGAGAGAAACCACCGCCCCTGTGCACAGCCCAGACTTGTCTCCGCCCTTCTGACCTCCCCTGCCACCTCTACAGAAATGCTTCTGTTTGTTAACATGGAACTTATCCAGCCACAAGTGGTCGCATCCACTCCATGACGTCTTGCACCATTTACCATCGTCTCCACTGAGGGGTTATTGAAAGCCCCTTCAATGTCGAGGAAGGCACAAATGGCACAACCTTTCTTAGCGATCATTTGCTCTATCCTACCAAACCACTTAATGGAGAGCTCCCTCGCAGGATTTCCCCGGTTGATAAGCATACTGGTTCCAATGCAGTGGTTTTGTGGCCAAAGCACCCCCTCCCCCTAATATGCCTATCAACCAGTTTTTCAAGTCCCTTAAGAGCAAAGGACATGAGTGTAATAGGTCTGTATCCTTTCCCTTCCGATTGGTTACCGGTGGGCTTAGGTATAAAGACCACCTTACTAGCTTTCCAGGCTGCCGGCACATGCCCTAGAGCAATGCTTAGCCTGTATAATTTAGTAAGTACTAGCACCAGCATATCCATTCCCTGCTGCAGCAGCACAGGATAGATCCCATCTGGACCTGGAGATTTGTAGGGTTTAAACGTGCCTATAGCCCATCTTACCCTTTGTGGAGTTACTATCCTCCTTGCCACTACACAGTCCTCCCTCTTACCACGTCTTGTGGAGGGTTTGGCAACTGGTTCAATGTCTGCTCCCCCAAGTTTCCTCAGAGTACTGCAAGGGAAATGTGTTCTGATTAATTCTTCCACAGTTTCCCCTGCAGTTTTTGTTATATTTCCCGATGGGGCTCTTAGCATCCCCACCGGCTTAACTGGGTCCTTAGAGAGCACTTTATGCAGTCGTGCCCCTTCCCGAGTTTTGTCAATCTCTTCACAAAACTCTTTCCAGGACTTCCTGTGTGCTTCTCTAATTGCCCTGTTGTATTCAGTTAGTGTTTTCCTATACTGGTCCCACTCCCCGTTCTTTTTTGCTCTATTAAAGAGTCTCCTGGTGGTCTTCCGAAGTTTGGCTAGCTTCTTATCCCACCATGACGGATCCCCTACTTTTCTCTCCTCACTGAGAGGGCAGTTATCAGTAAAGGATTCTACTATAGCCTCGCCAACCAATGTGGCAGAGTCTTCTAGCTCTCTCCTCCCACCATACTCCAATCCAGCCTCCTCAATCCGAACACCCAGGTCCCTCCTGTAGGAGTCCCAGTCTGTTCTTCTTGGATCCCTGGTTGGCCGAAGCATGGCTGGATTGAGGGAGATATCATACCTAATATGTCTGTGGTCAGAAGAAGATGGTTCATCCGACACGTGCCAATTTAGTACATACCTAGCCATCTGATTCGATGCCACCGTAATGTCCAGGACCTCCCGTCTGGCCCTAGTGACAAACGTCGGCTCTTCCCCCTGATTTAAGACTAGTAAATTCTTAGAGCTAAGATAAGCTAAAAGTTCCTCACCTCTAGTGTTGATACCTGTACTTCCCCACGAAGTGAGATGGGAGTTAGCATCCATCCCCACCAGCAGCTCCTCATCCACAGCAACGCAGTGCTCGAACAGCCTCCTCAGCTCTTGTGTTGGTAGAGCCCCCGCGTAGTGAAAGGGAAGATATGTCGTGGCCAGGTTCAGCCTCCTCACTCTCCCCTCCGCCCGCAGCTCCACCATCACTGCTATCAAGTCCCTGCAGCAGAAGTCCGTTAGTACAAAAGCACTCAACCCCCTCCTGACCAGGATACACGCCTGGGAACACCGGAGTTCTTATCATACAACAACTTACCTCCAGATGTCGCCAGCCCGCATATTCGTCCTCCAGAAAATCCATGGCTCCTGGATGAGCACCAAGTCCACCTCTCCCCTGTCCAGCATCCTACACACGACAGCACTACCCGCCCTGCTGTGCTGTAGGTTCACTTGGAGGAACTTGATCATCCATCTGCTTACTTAGCAGTTACCTGGGTCCGCAAAGCAGCCCCAGGACTAGATTGCACCTTGAATGTGGCCTGTTTCCGCCCCACATTCACCCTCAGGTTGTTGTTGACAGGCTGTCACTGAGGGAGCCCTCTCCTATATACAGGATAAGGGTAAGACCTGCATCCTCCCTTTTCCTAACAATCACCTTCCAAGTATCCTGAACTATCCCAGGGTTCTGGGTTTTGACCACCTTTAGGATCTCTTCCGGCTCCTTGTCATTGTAGGGTTTGGGCACCCACATTGACACTTTTGCAATGTAAAAGATCTCCTTAGGTGGCCCTGCCCTCAACTTTACCCCCTCTCTCAGGGTGCAGCTAGGCAGGACCCGAAGGACCCACTCCAGGCTCTCCCGTGAGGAGCATACAACGTCTAGAGCGCCCCTCTCTAAGTATGCTGTCCTGAACCCTCTATTCCGACTCTCCGTCTCAGCGGACAGCAGTTCTGAGAAGAACAGCTCCTCCAGCTCCAACGCCATTTCTTCCGAGAGTTGTCTCTCTGGGTAACTGACTGGGACAATGACTAGCTATTGCCGAATGGTATCGCCGTATGTGCCCGAAGACCCTGCAGCATCCCACCTTGTCCCAGCTTCACTTTCTTCTTTCCTCCCTCCACTGGAGAGGGATTGGACGTCGAACTCCTAGGCCTTTTGAGCGTGCTGGGGTTTGGTGCTCTTGGTTGATTGCTTCCCTCTTGCACCTCCCTCCTCAAAACATCCAAGCGCTGGACTTTGACAAGCTCGGCTCGGTTTTGGCCTCCTCTTCGTTTCAGGATTATTGGCCCTCCCGCTGCTCTCGCCTGATCTCTTCGGAGCCGCCTTTTGGCCGCTCCACTCATACGTTTTCTCCGTAAAGAAAGCGTGCTCAACTCTACAGCCATTTCACTGGTTTCTGCAGTCGGCAGCTTGGTAGCCGCCCCCGCACCCCCAGTGGTGGTTGCCGTTGACACATCTGCTACAGACTCACGGTTTGCCGTCTCATTTGTTCCCGCTGTCTGTGCAGTCTCAAAATCAATTTTGTTGTTTTTTTTTTACTAGTTTGGTCCATTAACTTCCCACGAGTATGGGGGAAATAACGGTCAACCAGAGCAGACCCCACACTGCCCTGGCAAGACAACATACAATGAGGTTTTGTCCGGTTCCTCAAGGGGATCGTGTGCGACTGCATTTTATACCCTGCAGCCATTCATCCATCGGCACGATGCCTTCCACCTTGGATTGGGTCACTGACCTTGAAGGCTACCCCAAGTTCAGGACAATATTAACTGTTGCTCTTGGAGCGAACAGCCTGCTTTACTCTCTTTTGTTACAACTGTGTCGTTAGGGTAGTTTCCCGCCCATACGTCACTGCCGCATTGCCCTTGGTTCACCTGGGAGGTGAGAGTAACATTGTGAGGATTTAATTCCCAACTACCCCAGTCCCCAGTCAGAGCAGTTATTTCTACCACACCCAACCGGTTGACTGACGAGAAGGGATAATTCCTCACTGACCTAACTACAGTAAACATTGTTACTGGAAGGTTCTAATTCATTCCCTAAAACTAAAGTACAGTACTCTGCCCTAGATAAAGTCATGAAATTATTACGTTTAGCAACTACATTTCACAACATAGATATTTAATTGGCACTGGTTTTATAAGCTTGCTACGCACAGAGCACTCTTTCCAGAATCTCCGGAGCGTTGAAAATTAATAACTCTTATTACAGCGAAATCTATGTTTACAATGGGAAGGTAATACTGGTAGCCATAGGTTATCTGACATCAGTCTAACACTATTATGAATCTTGCAACATAATTAACAATTAAATGTGAAAATGTTTTATTAATGTTTGAATTAGTATGCCAATTAAAACTAGCTGAATAGATATAGTGAATAAATATTTGTCCTGGTGTAACGTGATGCTAGATTTAAGATAACTGGATAATAATAAATAGGTTTTTATACATATTTTTTAAAATTAGTTTATATGTTTCAACCAATCATTAAGATAAAACCAAAGCTGTCCGTAATTTAATTGTTGACATTTTACATCTGAAAAAGGTTTTTAGTAAATAACATCTTCCTCTTTCTGCCAATTTTACCCAAGACTTGTCTTCGTGAAGCCCTTTTGGCTTTGATCCAGATATTTGACAGCTAATTCGGTCTATGCACTACCAGTGCTTGTTATGGTTCGAAATATTTAAAAAACTTAGAAAAAAATTTCCCAAATCTAAAAAACCTTTTTGTGGGTGGCATTTCGTGTTGTAGTGGATACCTAAGCACCTGAGTATTGTTAGTCTGTTGCTCTCAAAAAATCGGAACTACCCTGCCAGAAGTGCAACGTCATTCTTACCTTTGCCCAGCTAAAATTCTGTAAGCTCAAAACATAATGAAACTGTGAATGGGAGGAAATTGAGCTATTCCTGGCTAGAGAATCTGCAAAACTAATAAACTAAAAGCCGTTCCATACTCTGTTTGATCAGAACCATCCCCAGCCAGGATTAGCTTGCAGCACATCGAATTGCTGTACTCGACAACCATCGATATTACAATGTGTCTACAAAGTATACGGTTAGAATGAGTTTAGTTAAAAAAAAAAACAAACAAATTTCCATTTTTCAATTTCAGCTAATCACTTATGTCTTCAGTACAAGATAAAGTAAGACCTTCTCCTATCTAAAATGTAATAGTAAACCGTTGTAATGAACTGAAAACAATTTTAAAAGTAATCTTCACTAAGAAATATGTTTTGCTTTAAAGTTGTTGCATTTTGAAAATAAAGTAATAGCAACAGTCTACAGAGTTTATAAAAAAAAATTTAATATATTATTATGAAGATTAATACACTTTTTAACAGGTAATGTAATTTTTTTAAAGTTAATTCCTACCTAAATCAACAAAGAAAAATTTTATTAGAATTTTTTTAATTTTATAATTTCAATTAATATAAATATGTATATACAGATGTCAGAATAACAATATTAAGTGGCAAAATGGAATGCGAATTCCTTTGCAATTTTCCATTTTCTTTTCTATGTATGGTAATGGACTATTATATCTGTTTGTTTTGATTAACACGCTATCTTTTTTTTGTTGCTTGTATGTGTGGTAGTTTCTTTTCGCTTGTTTGTTTGTTTATTTTATTCTTGTTTAATCCTGGAGCATTATTTATAACATTATGTGGTAACCAAGACATTGAAGATGTGCAATGGAGGTTTCGACGACAAAATGATAGGGGCAAAAAAATTCATTTACTCGTACATCTTTGAGAAATACATTTTTAGCTACAGGAAAGTTGGCTAGACTTCTAACATGAAGATACTCTGTTCGAATCGGATCTAGACCGATACTTTTTTATAATTTAATTATTGAATAAATATTTGAAAAAACAGTATCAACATTAATTGTCATCCACTACAGCTTAAGCAAGTGTATTTGAATAACTGTATAAAACAACTGTTGCGTAATGTTTAACCTAAATAAATGTAACTTCTATACCACAAATTACAATAACATACTAGGGTATTTAGGTATTTTATTGTAAATTACCTCTGAGGATGATTGCTATGCAATCGAAATGTACATAAGGTTTCAAATAATAAAAGAAAAAAAGTCATTTGTGGTTTAGAGGTTACATTTATTTATGTTAAAGTGTATTTGAACTTGATTGTATGGTTAAAAAGTATTTTATTAATGACTGAAAATGTGTACACGTTATATATCTGGAGAGTGTGAACTAATAAAAAATTAACTAAAACAAATAATATATCAAATAGTGTTTGAAACAAACAAACTATAAATATTTTTATATTATTGCAATAAAAATACAAACGAGTTACTTTAAATTTTGTAAGAACCATTTGGAAATTTTTTATAATGTTATTTCAAATAAGAGATCTGTAAACTCTAACTTATAGGTAAATTTAAAACAATTCTTGATAAGTTTTATCAAATATCGATCAAATTTTGAGCAAAATCCACTTACCACAGCCAGGCTTCAAATTAGACAAAACCGATTAAATACAATCCCTGTTGTATGTTTAATTACTTACAAAAATAATCTGCAAAAAGAAGTTTACAAGTTTTTAAAAATTTATTTAATAAAAATGAATCATCTTAAAAAGAGCATAAAAAGAGTACCAAAAATATATAACCAAAAAAAAGAAATTACATCGTTATTAATTCCGTATGGTAAAGTTACTTCAGTCTGTACCGTCTGCTTAAATATAATTAACAAATATTTTGGAAATATACAGAATAACGCTGATCAAAAAGCAGACTTTAATAACATTGAACATGAGAGTTTCGTAACAGCATCAAAACTATAATAGAGCCCATAAATTGATTATTTAACATCAACTACTACATTAGAAAGTACAATCCTTTTGTTAATGTAAAAAATACAATTTAACAAAGGATGTAGATTTATTTCTAGTAAGGAAGTTTGAAAGATAACGCGGAAGAGAGTGGGGAGAAAAAGCGTTACAAGTAGAATGGAGGCGTGAGAGAGACAGTCAGTGTCTACCGTTCCTTCGCTCGAGATCTGTTCTCTCTTGGCAGGGCCTGACTTTGGATTTCACTCAGAAAAAGTAAGTTCCAAGAATTTATTAAACAAACATCTAATAATCAAAAGCACGCCAAAACACACACACACACACACACACACACACACACACACACGCACACACACACACACAGACACACACACACACACCCACACACACACTATATATATATATATATATATATATATATATATATATATATATATATATATATATATATAAAGAACTAAGTCAAAATACAAATACAAGAATTATAATTGAATTTATAATTATAGTAAATTTATAAATTATATACATACAATTTACAATTATAATTGTAAATTCAATTATAATTCTTGTATTTGTATTTTGACTTAGTTCTTTATTAATACGCAAGAATATATATATATATAAATCCTCGGTTATTCAACACGGAATTTTGTAGGAACGTAAATTCTTGATAAACTCAGTTTTATATGTATTATGTTTTTCTTACTTCAATATGTGTTTTCTTAATTTCATTTATTTTATTGTTCTTTAGACAGATGTTATTGTTAATAATTTATATACTAAGATAGAAAGATGGCCATGTAGTATATACTTTCTATTGTATATTCTCTTTCACTCTCCCGTATAAAATATTTATACAAGTTGCATATACTTATGCAAAAAATATATATATTATGTTAGAGGGTATATTAATTTTAAGATTAAAGTAATGGCATAGCTAAAGGCTTACAAGATAAACAATTATTCCAAAATTTATCATTCCAAATGAATTAAAACAATGACGTGTAACTAAAACAAAGAAGGTTGACTTTCGTGCTTTAAAAAATTCTAGAAATTTCACCTTTCTTAAGTTTTTAAACTTTAAAATCAATTAAGATTAAAATGCATTCAAGAAATGTTTATTTTCAGAAAAACCATTTTAAAAAATAATTATGAAATTAACACACTTAATTTTTAAACATATTTGACATTCTCACTTATATCATCAATGCTTAAAGGTAATTAAGTCAGCGTATTGTATTTCCTTTAAATATTTCTTAAAAGAAAATCGTTAGAAAAAGTCTTATTATTTAAGTGGTTTTAAAATAAAGAAATTTAAAAAACTCTATTTGAAATAGATTGTTCATATAACGCACGTTAAAACTTAAATAAGAGCTTAGTGCATAAAAGATAAATGGTTTAACATTGTTTTCAAGTATATTAATGGCAAATTATTCGAATGACATGGAAGTCATAAATTCCTATGAAATATACAAGTACTGCCTTCCTCCCTCGAGTAATTCCACGTAAGAATGAAACGCTAGAGTATAAATATTTTGAATGCTTCAGATTTCTCAATTTATAAATAACTGTAACATTTTCTGACTAATTTTACTTTCTGCACAAAAATAAATTATTTAATGAAACAATACTCTTCACTCAGTAACTGAACACACTTCATTATTTCTAGCTTCAAGCAACTGAAAAATTTACAAAACTATTTTTTTTCATTTCCTCCCATTACCTCTTCAAATATATCTTTTTAAAATATTTAATCGTTAATAAAATATGTTTTATCCATCCACTCAAATTCACATACATTTTTTTCAAACTTGTAATGAATGACATTTGAGGTTAATACAGTTTTTCAAGTATAATTAAATAATTAAATTTAATAATTAATTTATTTTACTTTCATATGGGAAAAAATCTTTCACAAAAGGGGCAATGGTAAAGGCGTAGTGAAATGCAATATAGTTATTTCATCCCAATTGGCTTAAAATAAGTGAAATAACATATGATTTCATTAATCAGCTGATTTTCTGTTATACTGTTTAAACACGTAGGTTATGTTACTTTATTTATATCAATTGTAATTATTTAATAAAAAGTAACTAAAATAAAAATTTTCTCTGTTGACGTAAGTAAGTATTGGCTATAAAATATTTTGATTTATATTACTTGTTTATAGTGAAACGTGTTTTTTTGTAAGATTACTCCTTACTTTAGAGCTTTTATGTTTTTTTTATTATTGTTATAAAACAAACATAAAAATTAAATCTACTGCCATTTTATCTTACTTTAAATATAGTTTGTCATCTGTTGTAATGTATTTGTGAAATGTTCTACCTTCACTCATTTGCAAAATGAATTTCCGAAAGTATTTTAAAATGTTTAAGTTGCTACTAAATCCGCCGCAAATATTTTTAAGCAATAAGTGTTCGGTGTTTTTCTAGTGTGAGTGAAACATTACGTTTTGGCAAATTTACAAGTAAAATTGCACATTAAATTCAATTTTAATTGTATTTTAAATATAACATAGTTATAATTATTCAAATCTTCTGATATCTAGGATACTTTTGTTTCTTCTTTATAGCTATATTTTAATTACAATTACTTTTGGAATATTTACTTGAAAAGATTCAGTTTTAAATTAGAAACGAGCTAATAATAATGGTAAATTTATTTCCGGCCTGTATTTAAGGCTGACCTATATAAAAAGAAAGTTAATGAGCAAAGATTGGAATGCACGCATAACATGTGCAATCAGATCTGCATCTGTGAGTATACTTTCTACAACAATGCTTCGCGTGTTAGAGAATACACAGAGCAGTAGCCCTTACATTACATCACCTAACAAATTAGTAACAAATCCAACAACGTTACCGAACAAATCTAACGAACAGATTCAAATTAATTTTCTTATTTTCATTAATAAAACGTGTGTGCCTAAAGCAACTGTCTTTCAATTAGAACATTTTAGTTCCAATCTAGCAATTATAATTTGACAAAGAATATAAATGCTTGTTTTAGCTTTTTAAAACTCCAAATCCATCGGGTTATTAATTAGTTCTAATATTTTCAATAGCTTGTCTTATAAGTGTGAATAAATTAACTTTATTTAACACACACACGCGCGCGCGCGCACACACACACACAAGTACACAAACTCACACACACACACACACACACATGCGCGCGCGGGTGCTTACTAAGGCACGCACGTACACCTAACACACAAACACACACCATAGACAGACAAATATAAATAAATAATAATAACAACAAAACACACACCTTTTGCTAATATAATTGGTTTAAAAATTGTATTTATTAATATTGCACTAATCACTTTGCTATTGTGTTGAACTTACTTGATGTCCCATTAATTTCTATTAATTTTAAGATAGATTAACTTACTACTGCCGCTATGTTTTGACTATTATACTCCTTCTTGTATTGTATAAATTGTTCTGTAATTCGAACTTTAAAAGATCAACAAATTAGTAGTACAAATGTCATCCTAATAAATTGATTATCCATGATTCCTTAAAACAACCGCCTTTCATCCAAATAATTTCATAAAAAGTCGTAATGGCGTAATGACCATACGATAAAATGTGACAATTTTATCTTATGGTGAATTAAAAATTTTAAATATAAAAATAACAATGGCTGATAAATATTAATGAAAATCAAAGTATACACAAATGTCATTAAACAAATGATAATAATAAAATAACAAATAACTGTCAACTAGTTAAAATATAAATAACCTCAATATCGTTAAATTAAATATAATAAAAGTTAACTAAAATAAGTCGCTAATGCCATTTCCTAAGACATTTTGTCTTTAATAATAATTAAATAACAAAGCACAAAGTGGCAGATAAACGAAAGAGACTGTTTTTGGAACCGGTTTTTTAGGCCCAGAGGAAGAATATGCGTTGCGTAAAATTATTAAGCAACTTCCGATCCAAGAACCTTTAGAGTCTTTCAGATACAATTCAAAACCTCATTTGTTTATTTTCAAATTGAAAATTTCACTGTCGAGCTCAAAAACGTCTATCAATAAATTTATTCTCCCTAAGTACTATTTTATTAATTTGGGTGCAATATACTTTATATAAAAAAATTCTAATTTTAGTATGCCTTTTGCCAGTAAAAACATTACTTCAAAAGTCCATTTAATTTTAAACTAATAATTTATTAATTAGTTGTTGATTCTACGTGACTCCTGACTCTGTGATGTGGTTAGCAAGAGAAGAATTGGAGTTATTTAGCTGAATGTAGGTGTTTTTAAAATCTCTCTAGAAAGCTACAGTTTGTTTTCCCAATACAGAATTCGTTATAGTCTCTACAGGTTAGTTTTCATATACCTGGTGTATTGAGTTTAATTTTTATTTGCTTTGTGTTTTATGTTGTACTTCAATTTGTTTTCTTTAAATACTATCCTGTTTTGTTGTTTTTATTCGTTTTAGAAGTGAATACTTCTTTTGACGCCCCTGAACAGAAACATTCACAGGGAAAAATATTCGATATTGGGTCACAGTTTAATACATCTATATAGTTGTATATATGTGCTGTCTACAAGTATTTTAGTTTAATTAGGCGATAACATATGATTTCATACAACAGCTGATTTTATCCAATGGGATATGTGATAAAACACCTGTTCTATAACAAGTAGGTTATGTAATTTATTTATTACACAATATTAAATAAAAATGTAAAAAACTACATCTTATATAAATTAATACATATATTATTTATACCTCAACAAATCTTATTGAAATAAATATAATGATAGCGCGTTCTATGTTTTTATTTTATTTTATTTTATTTCAAAGTATCTTAGCTGCGTCTGACACTTTTTCAGAACTGATTTCAATTCAAATTGTTAAATAAAATTTGTATATGTAAATGTTTCAACATTTAATAAAGGTATTCTGTCCATTACTACTGTCGCCCAGTCCCACTAATTCCCACGTTGTATTTGGTTTGCATCTTGTATCATGGGTTACTGAATCCATATGTTTGTAGATCCGTAACACAAGTAAATCGCATTAACTAACGTAAAACAAAACGCTCGTAATTTCCTTCGATGGTGCTTCGTCACACAAATCACTTGATACGTGCTGAAGGAGCAACCAACAGTCTTATTAATTCACCTAGTGGTAAAGTGCTAATGCACTTAAAGAGAAATATTACGTGGGCGACTTGGTTACTGTATCAAATGAAAGTGAGATCATTATTACAGTGTGTGACCGCCTTCGCGAGGCTGCCTCGTTACATAAGGCATTTACACTCGTGGAACTGTCTAGACTGAACGAATGCGGTTGAACATGTTTTCTTGAATCCCAAATTGGATAGTTTGCGAATATACAGTTCTTTTCCATCGCAGGCCGTGCTTTATAAGTAAATGTATATCGTAGAATGTTTAGAAGAGATAAATATTTCACAGAGATATATTTACTAACCTAAGGTGGCTGAGTGGTCAAGTGTACGAGCACTATACACATCTAAAGGTCTCCTAGAGCGTTTATGTATACACTCACAGTTTTAATATCAAGAAATAAACGGTTGATATATGATTCAATAATATTTCGTTTCAATAAAACAGACAGCTGCCTGTCTTCTTCAGGCTGTTCTTCTTCACTGTAAATAATCCTATCCTACTTGTTTTATTTTAACCAGTGCCCGATCTCGACTGTTGAACCATTCGGCGTCGAGCCTCCCAGAAACGACATGTTCTGGTCAGCTGGACATTCAGTTCGGGGCAGGTTTAAATGCGTCCTCCATTCATGATACCATCGCACAGAGCGGACACGTAACTGATTCTGTGGGGTCGCGATGGAGGTGGGTCTGGAGATGCTTGTGTCCAGGAGTCAGGAGTCGGAAGTCAGCTAGAGCAGTTGTGGTCGACATGGAGCCGCGACGGTTTAGTGATACCCACTGCTTTCCTCAGATGGTTTGCTAGTGCTCTTGCCTGTTGGGGTGTTTCATGTTGCAATGAAGGTGTTTAGTAAAGTTGAGACTAGCCCGGTTGTTTCGTCTGTCCATTTTTTGCGAGGATATTTGCTTTTTTATTTAAATATATCCTAAAAGGTGTTACGCTACTGACACCACTTCTGCACAACGGTTTCGGAAAGTCTAAACTCAAAACAATCAGTTCAAACTAGCCCGCGCTAGCAAACACATATTCAACGACAACAAAACCCTGAATTCGATTCTAGGTAGCCCCAAAGAATTTCTAGATGTTTTTTAGCCATCAGGCCGTCTCAGTAAATAACAAATTTACCTCTAAGATCAAACTTATAGTAGCAACGGGAGGTTTAAAAGTAATGCGGGCCAAATATCTTTCTTTGAATACCGTATGTCTCAAGTCAGACAGTTCCAACTACCCATGCCCTACACCATGCCCTTCATATAAAAAACAATCATTATTATTATTTTTCTTTAATCCTTGTTCAATTTTTAAAATATTTTGTTTTCATTCACTCAAGTTTAAATACATTTTTTCTATCTTGTAGTGGATAACAATTGATGTTATTAAAGTTTTTTCAAATATTAATTCATTATTGAATTAATTTGCACTTTATATGAGAGAAAACGTTTTAAAAAAAATGGGCAAGGTATGCAATATAGCTATTTCGTCCCATTTGGCTTAACTTAAGTAAGAACATATGATTTCGTAAAACAGCTGATTTGCTTTTAAGGGTAAAGTGCTAGAACAGCTGTTTCAAGGCATAGGATAGGTTTACTTTATTTATATTAATTGTAATTATTTAATAAAAATTAACAAAAAAAATTTTTTTTGTTGACCTAGTAGTAATAGACTTTAAAACTTTGCGTGTATATTGCTTGTTATAGGTACATTAATAAAAAAGCCGATGTATGTTGTAAAGTTATTGATGAGTTTATAGTGCGTTGAAATTTTCAAATAGAATTGGTCTATCGCAAACAGGGTCACAGAGTGGGTGCTCTGCCATGGACATTATTTAAAAAATCGAGTATAATTTTTGGATGCATTTTAAGCAAAACATTTTTAATTATATTTGCTTTATTTTGCATTAAAAGTTTTGTTTAGGAAGAAAAAATTATTTGTAAATCAAAAAGTCAATTAAATTCAGCAAAATATATTGGTCATGTTTATCTTCTTAACACCATTAAACTGAGATAATAAATTTCAATAATAAAATTGATCGATTTTAATTAGGTTTTCATCAATTTGTATTTACAGTGTATTTTTCAGAAATCATGACATTTTAAAGTTTGAAATTTATCTAATTTAATTTTAAATTGTAATAATAACTTAGTAACATAACATAATTAAATATTTTTATCCTTATATGGACATTCATAAACATACATGTGTCAACATCTGAGCACTTACATTCACACGTAATATGAAACTAGAGCCTAATTAGTGCAATGGTCGAATCACTCACTTGTACCAATAAAGCAAGGATCTCCAGAGGACTATTAGTGTCTGAAATAGGCCGCAAGAATGCGCACGCGATCCGTTAGTTTCCGCTAAAACTTTCGTTATAGTAAACTCTGTAATAGCATAGTAGTTTCGCCACATCCTAATTAAAGGAGCCACAGATTGGGAACTTGCATCACAGTTAATCACAGTTTTACATGTTTATGCGTGGTGAACTTTCTCTTGCACGGTGAATGCATATTATAACAATCATTACTACAAGATAACCTCAAATCGATCATATCTAACGATGTTGCAAGCACATTCATTACAGGTTATGTATTTGATATATTTATGTTACTGTAAAAGGCAGTGTAATGGTAAACTTAGGTTTTACTAACAAGATGTGGTGAATGTAAAGATTTTATAAATAAGAGATGGTTTTTCAGATGTTTATCGTTAGAGTTTGGAAGACTCAATGTTTTACCAATGGCGGTTGGTAAGTGTTGGTTTTGGAAACTAAACAGTGAATAGTTCTTAGTAATTTTCCTTGCTCGGAAGAGCTTGCTCATTAAACTTAGGTTAGGTTAGGTAGCATTTACCGTGAGTCTGACATAAAACTATCGAGTGTATGATGATTAAATTTTGGAATCTCAGAAGAGATCAGACTTTTGCCACTTAGAGTTGGTAAATTTTAGGTTTTACTAGTAAGTCTTTTTTTTACTACAGTAACATACATACTTTATTGTTAGCCTTTGTACAGACAAGTCATGTTACTACTACTTTCTGCCATGGATATTGCATAGCAATAAGAGAGCTAATGATTGGGAATTTTGCCAAGTTAGGTAACTTTTTTTTTTCTTTTTTTTTATTAAAACTGGTCATTTCTGACCAACCATTAATTTACATTTGATAATTAGATTTTAGCTTTTATTACAAAGAATCCATTGATTTCTATTGTATCTTGTTTGATGTTGGAAGCCAACCGGCGTGAGGAAGAGTATTGTTGTCACTCTTGTCGTTCAACGAGTTCAAATGGTTTTGTCCTTTTGAGTCGTCTTGTCAGGTGGTTGTTGTCGAGAAGTCTCAGTGCCTCAGGATTTTCGTGTTGAGTGAGCCGATTTACGTGTTTGATGGCGTTCTGTTTTATGACTTCCTCGACCATGGGTACACCAAGATCGCAATGCAAGTCACTGTTACGCACATACCAAGGAGCGTTGGCGATGTTTCTTAGTATTTTGTTCTGGAAGCGTTGTATCCCTTGTATGTGACATAAGTTAAACTTGAAAAAGAAATAAAAAGGCGTACTTCTTTCTAGCCCATAAAATCCGGTTTGTTAATTAAAAATCGTTAAGGCTTTACTTTTTTTCTATGTTGCCTCTACATGTTCGTTTTTCTATAAGATAAAAGAATCAAAATAAATTATTTAACTAATAATAATAGTTGTAAAAACTATTCCAAATTACTCTTTTTAATTGCAAAATGTCCTTACGAAGATTTATGCATTGGTGTATTTACGTTAACGCATTAATGAAACAACAAAAATGTACCATTTGATTAGTCGAAACACACGCGCACGCCAACACACACACACACACACACACACACACACACACACACACACACACACACACACACACACATATACAGACAGACATACACAAACACACACCTACCCACCCACACACACACACACACACACACACACACACACACTCACCCACACACACAAACACACACACACACACACACAGACAGACATACACAAACACACACCTAACACACACACAAACACACACCTACCCACCCACACACACACACACACACACACACACACACACACACACACTCACCCACACACACAAACACACACACACACACACACACACACACACAGACAGACATACACAAACACACACCTAACACACACACACACTCTACTATAAATAGTAACAACCATTAGTTACCAATACTCATTTCAATTAGCTTTCAATACCATGGCCTGGTTTTAGAGTTTTTAGGTTAAAAATCAACTTTTTATCAACTATCGTTTTATTAAGTTTACAACAGGTGCTCGTCTTGTACTAAATTTAATCTTTAATTCCCTCCAAAACCTGACTCTACACACTCTCCTTCCAAGTGTTTGATGTAAAAGATTCCACTGCTGTTCCACTCCAAAATAACCCCATCCTTTGCTCTGGGCAAGAGTTCAACTTGAAAAACATTTTTTTGTGGGAGAAATATACCGCCACATCACATTTTTATTCCCTATTTAAAAAATCATTTCATAAAATATGAAATAAATCTACAAAGCTGCAGTGAAAAGTAGCCGAAGTACTATTGAAGTTTTGAAAATGGAGTTAATCCGAAACGCGTCAACAAAAGAGAATATTGAAAAGTTAAGAATTGCAGAAAAATATACTCAAATACGTAGTTTACAGTTGTTAACACTGCATTTAAAATTAATAATTTAAATGATTTTATCTGAAACTAAATAAATCAGAATATTATAAATAAGAAACATAGGAGTTTTGTGGAACTGTTATCAAAGACACACTTATTTATGGCAGAAATCCGTTCATAAATTGTTAAATCCATATTAAGTAATTAATTACGGTGTGTTATTTTTACTTCGACTTCTTACATAACAAATTGACATTCTGGGCAGCTGCTCCACTTTATACTCATTATGACACGGCCTGATTGGTCCGATCAAGGTTCAACTCATAACAAAAAGTAGCTTTAAAAGATTTTGTAAGAACTCCTTACCGTGGTAAAGATCGACCGAATAGGATCTCTCAAATAGAATGAAGTGGTTATCCGTAAGTGTTTTCCATGACTCGTGTATGCAGTTACATGAGGTGTTTATTACAAATTCCACCTAGTTAGTTCGGACGTTATATAGATCTAATGTTGGACTGAGCTTTTTGTTGCTTTGACATATTGTTGTGTGAAGCTTTCTGTTAGATTTACCTAATGTTGGATTGAACTTTTTGTTTGTTTGACATATTGTTGTGTAAAGCTTTCTGTTAGATTCACCTAATGTTGGATTGACATTTATGTAGGATTCGCTTAATGTTGGATTGCGCTTCGTGTTGGACTCACTTTATGTTACATTGAATTTTAAGTAGATTCACTTAATGTTTGCTTGATCGTTTTGTCGAATTCACTTAATGTTTGATCCAGCTTTCTATTAGATTCACTTAATGTCGAATTGAGTTATCTGTTAGATCCATGTAATGTTGTATTGCACTTTCTGCTGGATTGACATAATGTATTGAGTTTTCTGTTAGGTTCACTTAATGTTGAATTCAGCTGAATTCACACTGTCGTGCTGTATTCAATTAATGTTGGATTTAACTTTGTGCTGGATTCACTTAATGTTTGAGCTTTATGCAAGATTCACTTAATATTAGATTGTACTTTCTTCTGGAAACTTTCTTAAAGTTGAGTCTCTTTCTTACATAATCGTTTGACGCTATTTATCCGATGGACGCCATTTGTCCGATTGACGCTATGGTGTCCAATGATAATCTGCTTTTTACTCCGTGTTCCATTGACAAGTATGTGGCAAAGGCGAAAAAGGTCACTTGATAACACAACAGTAATAGATTTTCAGTAGAGAATTTCTAACGCCATTTAAATATTTACAATTGCGGACGTCATATTAACGGAAGAAAATCATTTTAAAATTGTATTCTTTTACTAGACGTGAAATAATTTGTATTTCACTACAGTAATATGCAGTTATTGCGAAGTAGCAACAAAATACGGTCTTCTCAAAAAATATTGTCTGTGCTTCCTTGTGCTACACAAATAATAGAGTTTAATCAAATCGTTAAATGTTTCATCATTAAAAGTCTTTCAAAACCATCATTCTTAACATAAAATATTGCTATTAAACTTTTATTAAAATAAATTGCCTATCTCAGAGTACTGGCATCAGCATCCTCTTAATGCAGTATTAGCCGCTAGAAATCATCTAAAATTTCAACATTTTTATGCCAATTTCGTAGTAAATAGAATATTAATTTGATCGAGCTTAATCAAAGATAGACAAGCGATCAAGTTGCTACTGTCCTAGAGAAGAAATATGTTCAGGGCTAAGCCTAACTGCTGCCCTGCATTAAGGAAGGGACCAGGCCAGAACAAATAAGGTTTGGAAGAAGTATATGTTAAAATATTATAATTATTAAAACAAGCGGTAAAAGGCCAATTGGTAATAATGATTACTTTCTCTTACGTCACAGAGACGGTTTAAGAGGAAGGAAGGTTTACTTAGGGCTTACGGTACTTAAGGGAGGCAATGTAATAAGTACTGTCTAATAGCCTAGGTTAGATTCTAGATACTTTTCTCTGTATAGCATGAATGGACCTGGATGTTGAAAAAATACCTAGAAATTCTTTGGCGTTACCAGGAATCGCACCTGGGACTTTTAGGTTATTCTGACTTGACGATTCACCCACTGTTTTTGAATCAAAATTTAGTTTCAAATGACAGACCTAAAGTGTGTTATTTTCTAAGGTTTGTCAAAACATATTCACAATTATAGTAAAACCATTATGCCATAACACATTCATCAACAAAAACGTACATTTAGTCTAATATTATAATGCTTACACGTGTACACAATCTGTGTCATAGGTTAGAGTTTAAAACGTTTTAGAAGCAGCGGTAAATTGCTTTAAGATGTTGGAACTCAAGAGTTAAATATTAATATTAAATAATGATACCTCTAGATTTGGTGATTTCCATAAAGTCTAGAAAAATGCATAATTTTCCATTAGTTTATTTTTTTGTATAAATAAATTATTAGTTTCGTTTATTTCCCATCCTCCATTTGTTTGACTATATGTCAGATCAACAATAATCTATTCAAAAAGTTTTGGACTGAGGAATTTGTGGTACTTATGTTGGCACCACTGGAACTTACGTACTAAATAACTCTTAAATCCTGAACCTAACACTGTTACCCTATTTAGTACGTTAACAGACCCTATCTGTCTCTTGCGACATATCTATTAAAAAGGCAACCCATAGAAGGCATTTAATATTTCTATTGTCACCTTTAAGACTCTGGTTAAAACTCTTGCCTATCTATTAAAATATTCGAGACCTAATAGAAGATAATAAACAAATAAAACCATATCACAATTAAAAGCCTAGAGTCTATAGAAAAGATAATATGTTTGTTGATAATCAATAAACAATAATGAAAAACCCACCCACACAACTTACATCAACGCAAACATACAAAATATAATAATTTCAATAATATTTTGTACCCACTTTTCAACTAATTAAGCTACGAAGAAAATAGTTTCTGAATTACCTTAAACTACATAAATCTGAAATCCCCGATTTGCTGCGTAATTCCAAATTACTTGGGATTAAAGTAAGTAAATTACTCACCGAGTAGTAAATTATACAAACAACAGTTGTCGATTCGGTAATTGGAAATTACGCCTCTGACAGTGTTAATTAAGACACAACTTGCTTCGAGTAAGGCACAAAGTGGAAGACATAAAAGGATTTCTGTAAAAACCTGTGATTTGTATCCGAAAAAGATGTATCAAGTAATATAAACAAAAAAATTTTAAAGTTAATCCCTAGTTGAGCCAACAAAGAAATAATTTATTTTAATTACTTTTTCCTAAATAATTACAATTAATATAAATTAAGTAACATACCCTAAGCGTTGAAACAGCTGTTTTGTGAAATCATATGATACTACTTATTTTAAGCTAAATGGGACGAAATAACTACTATAACCTATGTTCCATACTTTCCCACTTTTGCGAAACTTTTACTCCCATACATAAAACTAAAATCAATTCATTAAATTTAATTAATGCATTCATAATTTTTTTAAACTGTAATAACATCAAGTGTCATCCCCTTCAAGGAAAAAATGTATGTGAACTTGGGTGGATGATTAAAAGGTATTTTAATAAAGATTGAAATTTTTAATAGGCCCAAGTTATATATAAGAAGAGTGTGATTTGATAGAAGGAATTGAAAAATACAATTATTTCCCATTTCATTCCTGATTACAATTGGTAATCTAGTCAATAACTAGTCAATTTTCACCCATTAATTGTTTCGGAACTAAATATATCATAAATAAACGATAAAATTTTAAAAAATGCACAACTTTACCACCAAATGTAATCAAAATGTTATAATATGTTATAATAAGACTCAACTTAAATTAATTTTCAAACACTTTCTACATTTTAATTTTCAAATTGTTTAAACAAACCGTAACCCGTTGAGGTTAAACTGACCATAAAAACTCAACACAAACCTATAACTTTGGCGTAACATCGTTGAATATCTACAAGAAAAACATAATCTAGTACGAAACGTTAGATATATAAGTTGCAGGGAGATAATGACGAAAATTTATTCAAATTCCTAAGGTAAGATGGTCAATTAAAGGACAATGATTTGAGCTGATTTACCCAAAAAAAGTGATTTGATCAAATTCCTCTACTGTTGTTCAATAAGATGAAGAGAAATTGTTTATATATTAAAAATTGTTTATATATTAAAAATATTTATTTAGTAAACCTTGCAATATTAAATGTAGAGTATGTAATATAACAATAGTCACTGCAACATGAATTGAATATTCGAAACTAATTAATTGACAAAAGAAATAGGAATTTAAAGTAATACAACAATACTCAAACCTAACGTGAACTGACCTAACCTAAACTAATCTCAACTAACCTAACCTAACCTAACCTGAACTCACCTAACCTAACACGAACCAACCTAACTTAACACACATCTATGCTAGTCTTGGCTTGTATATTTCGTCTTTACGCTAAAGCTATACGGGATTTGATCATATTTAATTTTTGGGTAAATCAGCTCACAAACATGTGTTATTTTATATCTTCCGAGAATTAATACCAGTTTTACCATCCCCTATGAAATATGTATCTTGATTATAAAATTCTAATACAAAAGGAAATATAAAAAACTATACTTTCTACTATAAAAGGTCTTAACAACTGACCTGCCTTACAATCTAGGAAATGGAAGATCGTTTCCATCGCATACGTAATAAGTGATGATTGGTCTGGATAACGGCAGATCGTGATGTCTGGCTGGTAAAAACTAGTTACTAGTTGCAGTTAGATAACAGTTGTTGCGTTTAGAAAGTGTTGAAATAAAAGTAATCTCGGTGCATGCAAGCTGTGCCATCTCATGACTACGGCTTGCAACGACCAGAACAATGTCGTCTTAGATTTCTAAAAGTGTGTGTGTGTATGTGTGAGCGCCCCCCCCCCCCATGTGCGTGTGTGTATTCATAGCACTGGTATATATTAAAAGAAAATAGTGACATTTACAATGAAAATTGAAAGGACTATAAAAAAAAACTTTAGTGTATTAATATACGTTGGCAAACTGAAGAAAGCTTTGTGCTGGCAATTGACCTATTATTTACATGTATTGCCCTTTTTTACTATGAAATCGCAATTTCTTGACATTTTCTCCAAGTACCCCGCCTGTATATAAATAATCGGATAGTCTGTATTTATTATATAACTAACGGCAAACAACTTTCTGTGGTCGAACCAACAACCTCCAACATGGAATAAGCTAACCTTTATATGATCGAGCAGTAACCCGTGGCTTTAAGCCATACATGAGCCAGTAGTATAGATTTATTCCGTCATTTATAAACTTTTAATTTACATATACAAACAGTTTATACATTTCAAATAAAGTTGAGATATATGCTATTTATGTATCCAAGCCTTCATTTTATTAGTAATACTTTTTAAATTAAATAACTATTTATATACCTTATCAAGATCTTTTTTTATCTTAACCTGCAAACAAATAGTGCAATTCCTACCTGTACTCTCTCTCTCTCTCTCTCTCTCTATATATATATATATATATATATATATATATATATATATATATATATATATACATATTGTAATCCTTAGATTAATTATTTTTCCTTGTTGAATATTTATGGTGAAATAAGACAACTTTCATAAATAAGAATATATTACTTCATTTTAATATTTATTGAAGCTTTTCACTAATTTACATTATCAGCATTTTCAAAACTTATACATCACTGTCCAGTAACGTGACTAGAGTAAGACTGTTGAATATAATTATAACTAACAGACGGACGGATATGTTATTGTAAGTGTATGGAGGTCGTAATTTAGTGTGGACGTGCAAGAATGGTTTCTCAACTGTGCAAAAGTACTTAGAGTTGAGATCTATTATTTTATAAAAATGTTTTGTTAGTCTGTGTCCTAGACAAGGTTTACAATTAGACGGGCGGGGATGTTATTGTAAGAGTATGGAGGTCGTAATTTAGTGTGGACGTGCAAGAATGGTTTCTCATCTGTGATTACAAAGTTAAATTTAAAAAAAATAACGGCTAGAAAAACCTATAATGAATTCTTTAACCTAAAGGTCGGTAGTTGTTTATGGACTTGTAAGTTTAACTTTTATACAATATTAAATTAAATCTTTGTAGTTCGTATTATTTAACTTTCTTCTGCTAGCTCACACTCACCTTACATATAGCTTGTACAAATTTTCAATCTATACTAATATATAAAAATCTAATGGTGTCTGTGTGTGTATGTGTTACACAATCACGTAAATATTACTTTACCCATTGAGCTGAAATTTTACATTGACATTCATAGAGTCCCTGGTTTTCACATAGGCCTATTTTTATTTAGAAATTCCGTCAAGATAACGCCTCACTAGCATTGGAAACTCCCTTAACGGTAGGTTTATAAACTATAGTTTGATATATTTATTGGGATTTAATTTCTGTAAATTAAATTCAACCCAAACACAAATTACATCAATACAAATATTCGTCAACCCCGTACGAAAGACGGGTTATAAAACTAAAGGCAAACAACTTTCTGTGACAACAACCTCCAACATGGAATAAGCTAACCTTTACACGATCGAGCAGTAAACCGTGGCTTCAAGCCATACATGTCCCATTAGTAAAGACCTTAGTAAAATAGTTTTTATTCATCCAATCAATTGTAACTATATTTCTCTTTTTCAAACCTATAGTGGATGACAATTACTGTTAATACAGTTTTTTTTTCAAATATTATTGTCTTGAAGATGCTGGTACTGTTTTATCGGCGAAAAGCTTTGAATAATAAATATATGCATTAAAAGTATTATTGTTTTTGAAAAAATTTTAATTTGTTATATATATATATATATATATATATATATATATATATAATTCAAATTTTCAATTGTTAATAAAATACTTGTTATTAATCCACTCAAGTTCAAATACATCTCTTTGAAGTTGTTGTGGATAACAATTGACGTTAATAGACTTTAATTAAATTTAATGAATAAATTTTAGTTTCACATGGGAGAAAAACTTTATATGTTGCTTTATTTATATTAATTGTAATTATATAATAAAAAATATCTGAAATCAAATGTTTCTTTGTTGATTTCAGTAGTAATTGACTTTAAATTTTTTTTGTTTATATTACCAATTATTAAGAATGTTTCGATATTGTTAAAAGGGATTCCCCTTTTGTTAAGAATTAAAACCACCCTCCATAAATTATAAAATTGTTCCATGTTTGTCGTTGAAACCCATAGATAATTTACTGTCGGAGAGAAAATATAATCAGTAAAGTCTACACAAAAAAAGCTGTAGGATCGTTTATCCCAAAATACTGCGCTTTTGATCAAGATTACGTTTTTTTAGAAACTTTTTGTCACAAAATTGTTTACATTTACTGTATCGCTTTGAAGCCTTGTTAATCTCTCTTTATATTGCATGTTATATAATGGACCTTGTTTGCCGCCGGCTCGATTTCGGTAACTTCCGACGTAGTAGTGAGCAACTTTCTTTTACAGGTGGAATTTGGCAAAATTTGTGATTCTGTTTTAGATCGTACTTCCTTGTCTTTTTGTAGACTTTACTGATTATATTTTCTCTCCGGCAGTAAATTATCTATGGGTTTCAACGACAAACATGGAAAAAGGTAATAGTTTATGGAGGGTGGTTTTAATTGTTAACAAATTATAATACTATTTACAATTTTTTAAAAATTAATAAATATGTATTATCAAAATCAAATTATATTAACATTGCTGTTTTATCTTGCAGTTATATCGTATTCGAATAAATAATGTTTCATTTACTTTTCAATAGTTTATTTCAAAAACATTTGTATTTTGTGGGGCATTAAATATTTTTGCATATTTTAAGTACTGCACAATAATATATATTGAAAAAAAAATCTCAAATACAAGATTAGTTTTTATTTATTTATTTTCGTTTGTAAAAATATTTGTAGTACAAGAATAGCTTTAATTTATATATTTTCTTGTATTTGAAATATTAGTATTCATTAACTATATTACAAGAAAACGTATCACCATATTTAGTACGCATATATATATATATATATATATATATATATATGTATGTATGTATATGTATATGTATATATATATATATATATATATATATATATATATATATATATATACATACGTGTGTGTGTGTGTGTGTATGTTCGGAATAAACATAGATTTATTTATTATCGGTAACTAAATTAATAAAGTTCCATTTCTTTTTAAGTGCGATTTAAGATATACATGTAGCAGCGATTTTATTTCAATTAAATATTAATATTTGTTTCAATAAGCTTATTAGTTTTACGTTAAAAAAATTGGCAATTAAATTAGTTAATTTGTTTATTAAATTTCATTTCCATAAAGTAATATATTCCTAAGTATTTATAAAAGCGCAAGCCATATTTTTAAGCAAAATAATAAAAATATATTCTATGATAATATTCTTATAGACACAACCGGAGTTGTATTATTAACTTTGTATCTTCGTTATTCAGTAAAAGACCGAAATGAAAATGCCATAATAACGATTCCGCTTTTAAAACGCTTTTTCCTCTAGTGTACAAGGATATCTAATTATTCAACTCAATTCCAGGCTGTTTACACTTATAAAGAGGGTATCTGAAAGGGGGTAAGCTCCTCTCTTTATCCCGGATGAGGCCAGTTCTACTTAACGGGGTCATTATCTCCTTCCCTAATTCTACCCAATTTCCTCTCCTTTCTGATCTTTCTTCCTATAAGGGGATCCAGTTGGAACCACTTTATGAGTAGTTCTTATGTACGGCACTTTATAAATATAACACCTCCGTATCCTGTACGAAGAAATGGTCCTTCCTTCACTCTAAGCAACTCTTGACACATTATGCCATAAACAGTAGTAATATTATCAAATCTCAAAATCTGCTATCAGATTGCAAATGTAAAGAATGAATATGTAACATTAACAATATAAATATATATATATATATATATATATATATATATATATATATATATATATATATTTAAAAAACTTTTAAAGTCAATTCCTACTATAAGCATCCAAGAAAACTTTTATTTAATTACTTTTAATTAAATAATTGCAATTATTACAAATTAAGTAACGTAACCCACTAGTTTAAACACCTGTTCTAGCACGTAACCTATATCATAAAATCAACTGTTTTAGAAATCACTTATTTTAAGCCAAATGGAACGAAATTAATATATTGCATACCTTGCCCCTTTTTGTGAAAAGTGTTTCTCTCATATAAAACTAAAATCAATTCATTATTTTATTTAATAATATTTGAAAAAACTGTATTAACATCAAATGCCATCCACCAGAACTTTAAAAAAATGTATTGGAACATAAGTGGATAAAAAAAAGATTTTTTTAAAGATTGAAAATTTGGAAAATATGTATATATATTAGGAGAGTGTGAACTCTATATAATATATATAACAACATAGGTTATTCAAATACAAGAATATTTATTAATTTATATTCAAAGATTTTCGTTGATAAAAAATACCAACATCATCAGGAATGAATGAAACAATAATCATTATTGTAATAGTCATAATTATTATTGTAATTTTCATTCCTAATGATGTTGGTATTGTTTACAAACGAAAAGCTTTGAATATAAATATATAACCTATGTCGTTTTAGATTATTAAACAAGAAAGCATATATATTATATATATATATATATATATATATATATATATATATATATATATATATATATATATATATATACATACATACATAAGCTTATTAGGAGAGTGTGAACTAATAGAAGGATTTGAAAAAAACATATTTCTGCAAACAAAAATATTGTCTATACAGAAATTAACTTATACATACGATAGTCCCCAACTTGGGATCAAAACTGCATCCAAGTTATAAGCTCCTGAATTAGAATAGAGTAGCAGTTAAGCATGTTCTTTTAATATAACGATACAATATAGAAAAAAGTAAATTCCTACTTAACCCAACAAAAACAAATTTTATTTTACATAATTATTATTAAATAATTACAATTGATATAAATATGTATTTACCAGCGAGCAGGTACATACTTATGACAGATTCACAATATTCATTAGCAAAATAGAAAGCAAAAATGATTATTACATTTATTTAATAAACTAATATTTGAAAAACTGTATGAGCACCAAGTGTTCTCCATTACAGGTTTTAAAATATGTATTTGAAATTGAGAGGATGGATTAAACGTATTTTATTACCAATTGAAAAATTGAACAAAATAGATAAATATATAGAGATAATATAAAATATATAAATAAATATATATATATATATATATATATATATATATATATATATATAGGGAGAGTGAGAACTAATAGAAGGAATTGATATATATATATATATATATATATATATATATATATATATATATATATATATATATATATATAGTAAACTCCCGATTATCCGTGGAATAGGGTGGCCCTGCAACGCCGGATAACGAATTCCCCGGATAATCCGCTATGAACAAAGAATACGCAAAACGATCGATAATCGATTATTATACCATAAGTTACACAAAAATGACCCCGGTTAATGCAATTCAAAAAATAATCTTCAGAGGACAAAATAAATACAGAAAATAATTTAAAATGTTGATGTATTTGACGGATTATAACATGTACATTTATATGTCTAACTATTTACAATACGTACATAAGTATATGTCAAAAGTAAGTATGTATGTACAGTACATATGTAATTTTCCTTACACATAATACTTTCACTTTTTAACAAAAAAAAACTGTCACTTTCGTCTGTTTTTTGTGAGCATTGATTTAGCTTTAATGTGCGATCTACGTTTCTTGAGAACCATTTTGTCGCACAGTGTCTACTTGTGTCACAAAGCCATAACGATCGATAATTTATATGACAGACATGGATAATGCATATGTCACGTCCTAGACTATTTATAGCCGAGATTAGCTGACATTTGCTTACAATCTTATGATACACATTAGATTTTCGGGCGTCCAAGCATTTTGTCATTGTCTCTTATATACAGTAGTTTGCTCGCTTCTTTTATTTCGCTAGCCCGCGTCGGGATGCTTCCCTTTAAATGTAAAAATTAGTACGTACATATTTACATATCTATTCCCTTCATCTTAACTTCTATTAAGCCTTATATGTATTTACGTCGTAATTCACCGTTTGGAATATTAAACACATGAATCTGATTGGAATAAAAATTGGATATTTGTAAAACAATGGCAGACCCCGGATATTCCGCAAACCGGTTAATTCGCCTACGGATAATCGGGAGTTTACTGTATATATATATATATATATATATATATATATATATATATATATATATATATGTATGTATGTATGTATATATATATATATATATATATATATATAATTGAACTTGAGAGGATGAATAAAACGTATTTTATTACCGAATTAAATTTTGAACAAAATATACAAATATATATAGTAAGATTGTAAAGTTATAGTAGGAATTGAATAATACAATATATAATGTATAGCTCGTTTTAAACGTCTATAATATCATCACTGCATTATCCATGTTCCATATTGCATTAGAAACATTTCACTATATCTACATCTAATGGGACAAGCGGTGGTAATGATGTGTCTTGAGCAACCTGACTTGGTTTTCACGCACTGCCTGAGAAAATATTTTAAAGCATTTGCTGGAAATTCCTGAAACCTTTATAAATAGAACCTAATCGGTGTTAGGTAAGTGTGTTTACAAGACTTGTTTTCGGTTACCGGCAGTGTATTGGGTGAATATATGGTGAAATGTGGTTTCGTTTTTTTTTTTTATAAAGTCGCTATTTGGAAATGTTTTTATACAGATATTTTTAGCATCATAAGGACAACATAGCTTAGAGCTAAAACCTTGTCGCCTATCAAGGTCATTGAACATCTGCAAAGCAGTGATTTTAAATTAATATCAGGTTTACATGTCCTGAAAATCGGAAACTGTTTTTCCTTAAGGCCGATTTTGGTCCAACGGTTCCACGTCGTCCCTCACAGCGATCTTCTATCCGGAACGTAACCGCTACAAGGGACTAAATTTGTATACTGTGCCATTACGGTCATTTAGTTCTTGAAAAATAACAGCGTTATTCAATGCTTACCATTAGTTCACAATCTCCCTACATATATTTATATATCTTGCTAAAGCTTTTAGTCGTTAATAAAATACTTTTTATTCATCCACTCAAGTTCAAATAATATTTTTAACTGAATGTTAATTTAGTTTTTTTAAATATTATTTCATTAATTAAATTTAATGAATTAATTTCAGTTTTATGTGTGACAAAACCTTTTCACGAAAGGGGCAAGGTATGCAATATAGTTATTTCGTTCTATTTGGCTTAATAACATATGATTTCATAAAACAGCTGATTTTATGCTATAGGTGATGTGCTGGAACAGTTGTTTTAACACATAGGTTACGTTACTTTATTTATCTTATTTGTAATTACTTAATAAAACGTAAGTCAAATATAATATTTCTTTGTTGACCTATGTAGGAATTAACTTTAATTTATATGTACATGTAGATGTGTGTGTGTGTGTGTGTGTGTGTGTGTGTGTGTGTGTGTATATATATATATATATATATATATATATAGAGAGAGAGAGAGAGAGAGCGAGAGAGAGAGATTTATATATACATATATATATATATATATATATATATATATATATATATATATATATATATATATATAGAGAGAGAGAGAGAGAGAGAGAGAGAGAGAGAGAAAGATATATATATTATATATATATATATATATATATATATATATATATCGCAATATGTATTCTTGTGTATTAATAAAGAACATAGTCAAAATACAAATACAAGAATTATAATTGAATTTACAATTCAAAGCTTTTCGTTGGCTAACAGTACCAATATCATCAGTACCAATGTTCTTTATATATATATATATATATATATATATATATATATATAATTTGTTTTTATTGAGGTGTAAAAGTTGCGTTCTATAAAATGGACTAACGTTATACGAAACCCTGATCAGATGTATTCCTGTGGATACCATTTGTTCTTTACTATAAACAAGTCCTCTATTTATACGTGATTTAGGTAGGTCTGAATGTAAAAATGTTGAAGTTTTTTTCTTTTTTTATATGATTAAAATTAATTACGAATTTATTATTCCCACTTATATGAATATAACTTTATGGGTGTCAACTATGATATTCTTCAAAGACATTTTCATCTAACTTTATCTGTATGATTATTTATAGACTTAAGTTAAACAATTCTGATTTCGATTTTGTCAGACGACCCAAAGCGTGTTCTTTCAGACGGACCTAGAACATTGATTTTGCGTCCGATATAATTTATAATGTTGGTAACAGTGTTTGAAACCGCATTTTACAAGTGGCACCAGTTCAGTGACCACTAGCTCCACGCTCCTAGACCTAGATAGGCAACGCTCACAAGGAATTGTGTTTCACCATAGCAACCGGTCATGTGTTGCGCCACAATAAAATTACTAGGCTGCTATCTGGCTGTAATTGCTAGAAAACTCACTTTTATAGGAAACATTTCGCTTTCAACATAAAGAAAATAATATAAATCGGTCGGTGGCTATTAGTGGCTGATGGCTTATTATTTTTTGGTTGTGTTTATGAAATCGAAATATGCCAAACGAAATATATTTTTACTTCCGTAAGAACGAAATTATTCCCTTGTGGTTTATGTAATGTTTTAAGCGCATGTTGAGATACAATCCTTGATTCTACTCCCGCTGCCAAGGGGGTGGGGTCGCTATGTCCTTCCTTCAAGTCTACCTCCAACAAGCATTCCTTTAAAGAAAAGAAGATGTCAAGACTCTTAGAGGACATCTCATTACGTTCACGATATAGCTTCATAGAGAGCCTCTTCAACCGCGTGCTATTTGTTGTTACACTGTTAGTCACAATCCTTTCCTAGACAACGACGAACATTAGAAGAAGATGTCAAGACTCCTAGAGGACATCTCATTACGTTCACGATATAGCTTCATAGAGAGCCTCTTCTACCGCGTGCTATTTGTTGTTACACTGTTAGTCACAATCCTTTCCTAGATAACGACGAACATTAGAAGAAGATGTCAAGACTCCTAGAGGACATCTCATTACGTTCACGATATAGCTTCATAGAGAGCCTCTTCTACCGCGTGCTATTTGTTGTTACACTGTTAGTCACAATCCTTTCCTGGATAACGACGAACATTAGAAGAAGATGTCAAGACTCCTAGAGGACATCTCATTACGTTCACGATATAGCTTCATAGAGAGCCTCTTCTACCGCGTGCTATTTGTTGTTACACTGTTAGTCACAATCCTTTCCTAGACAACGACGAACATTAGAAGAAGATGTCAAGACTCCTAGAGGACATCTCATTACGTTCACGATATAGCTTCATAGAGAGCCTCTTCTACCGCGTGCTATTTGTTGTTACACTGTTAGTCACAATCCTTTCCTAGATAACGGCGAACATTAGAAGAAGATGTCAAGACTCCTAGAGGACATCTCATTACGTTCACGATATAGCTTCATAGAGAGCCTCTTCTACCGCGTGCTATTTGTTGTTACACTGTTAGTCACAATCCTTTCCTAGACAACGACGAACATTAGAAGAAGATGTCAAGACTCCTAGAGGACATCTCATTACGTTCACGATATAGCTTCATAGAGAGCCTCTTCTACCGCGTGCTATTTGTTGTTACACTGTTAGTCACAATCCTTTCCTAGACAACGACGAACATTAGAAGACGATGTCAAGACTCCTAGAGGACATCTCATTACGTTCACGATATAGCTTCATAGAGAGCCTCTTCTACCGCGTGCTATTTGTTGTTACACTGTTAGTCACAATCCTTTCCTAGATAACGGCGAACATTAGAAGAAGATGTCAAGACTCCTAGAGGACATCTCATTACGTTCACGATATAGCTTCATAGAGAGCCTCTTCTACCGCGTGCTATTTGTTGTTACACTGTTAGTCACAATCCTTTCCTAGACAACGACGAACATTAGAAGAAGATGTCAAGACTCCTAGAGGACATCTCATTACGTTCACGATATAGCTTCATAGAGAGCCTCTTCTACCGCGTGCTATTTGTTGTTACACTGTTAGTCACAATCCTTTCCTAGATAACGACGAACATTAGAAGAAGATGTCAAGACTCCTAGAGGACATCTCATTACGTTCACGATATAGCTTCATAGAGAGCCTCTTCTACCGCGTGCTATTTGTTGTTACACTGTTAGTCACAATCCTTTCCTAGACAACGACGAACATTAGAAGAAGATGTCAAGACTCCTAGAGGACATCTCATTACGTTCACGATATAGCTTCATAGAGAGCCTCTTCTACCGCGTGCTATTTGTTGTTACACTGTTAGTCACAATCCTTTCCTAGATAACGACGAACATTAGAAGAAGATGTCAAGACTCCTAGAGGACATCTCATTACGTTCACGATATAGCTTCATAGAGAGCCTCTTCTACCGCGTGCTATTTGTTGTTACACTGTTAGTCACAATCCTTTCCTAGACAACGACGAACATTAGAAGAAGATGTCAAGACTCCTAGAGGACATCTCATTACGTTCACGATATAGCTTCATAGAGAGCCTCTTCTACCGCGTGCTATTTGTTGTTACACTGTTAGTCACAATCCTTTCCTAGATAACGACGAACATTAGAAGAAGATGTCAAGACTCCTAGAGGACATCTCATTACGTTCACGATATAGCTTCATAGAGAGCCTCTTCTACCGCGTGCTATTTGTTGTTACACTGTTAGTCACAATCCTTTCCTAGATAACGACGAATATTAGAAGAAGATGTCAAGACTCCTAGAGGACATCTCATTACGTTCACGATATAGCTTCATAGAGAGCCTCTTCTACCGCGTGCTATTTGTTGTTACACTGTTAGTCACAATCCTTTCCTAGACAACGACGAACATTAGAAGAAGATGTCAAGACTCCTAGAGGACATCTCATTACGTTCACGATATAGCTTCATAGAGAGCCTCTTCTACCGCGTGCTATTTGTTGTTACACTGTTAGTCACAATCCTTTCCTAGATAACGACGAATATTAGAAGAAGATGTCAAGACTCCTAGAGGACATCTCATTACGTTCACGATATAGCTTCATAGAGAGCCTCTTCTACCGCGTGCTATTTGTTGTTACACTGTTAGTCACAATCCTTTCCTAGATAACGACGAACATTAGAAGAAGATGTCAAGACTCCTAGAGGACATCTCATTACGTTCACGATATAGCTTCATAGAGAGCCTCTTCTACCGCGTGCTATTTGTTGTTACACTGTTAGTCACAATCCTTTCCTGGATAACGACGAACATTAGAAGAAGATGTCAAGACTCCTAGAGGACATCTCATTACGTTCACGATATAGCTTCATAGAGAGCCTCTTCTACCGCGTGCTATTTGTTGTTACACTGTTAGTCACAATCCTTTCCTAGACAACGACGAACATTAGAAGAAGATGTCAAGACTCCTAGAGGACATCTCATTACGTTCACGATATAGCTTCATAGAGAGCCTCTTCTACCGCGTGCTATTTGTTGTTACACTGTTAGTCACAATCCTTTCCTTGATAACGACGAACATTAGAAGAAGATGTCAAGACTCCTAGAGGACATCTCATTACGTTCACGATATAGCTTCATAGAGAGCCTCTTCTACCGCGTGCTATTTGTTGTTACACTGTTAGTCACAATCCTTTCCTAGACAACGACGAACATTAGAAGAAGATGTCAAGACTCCTAGAGGACATCTCATTACGTTCACGACATAGCTTCATAGAGAGCGTCTTCTACCGCGTGCTATTTGTTGTTACACTGTTAGTCACAATCCTTTCCTAGATAACGACGAACATTAGAAGAAGATGTCAAGACTCCTAGAGGACATCTCATTACGTTCACGATATAGCTTCATAGAGAGCCTCTTCTACCGCGTGCGATTTGTTGTTACACTGTTAGTCACAATCCTTTCCTAGACAACGACGAACATTAGAAGAAGATGTCAAGACTCCTAGAGGACATCTCATTACGTTCACGATATAGCTTCATAGAGAGCCTCTTCTACCGCGTGCTATTTGTTGTTACACTGTTACTCACAATCCTTTCCTAGACAACGACGAACATTAGAAGAAGATGTCAAGACTCCTAGAGGACATCTCATTACGTTCACGATATAGCTTCATAGAGAGCCTCTTCTACCGCGTGCTATTTGTTGTTACACTGTTAGTCACAATCCTTTCCTAGATAACGACGAACATTAGAAGAAGATGTCAAGACTCCTAGAGGACATCTCATTACGTTCACGATATAGCTTCATAGAGAGCCTCTTCTACCGCGTGCTATTTGTTGTTACACTGTTAGTCACAATCCTTTCCTAGACAACGACGAACATTAGAAGAAGATGTCAAGACTCCTAGAGGACATCTCATTACGTTCACGATATAGCTTCATAGAGAGCCTCTTCTACCGCGTGCTATTTGTTGTTACACTGTTAGTCACAATCCTTTCCTAGACAACGACGAACATTAGAAGAAGATGTCAAGACTCCTAGAGGACATCTCATTACGTTCACGATATAGCTTCATAGAGAGCCTCTTCTACCGCGTGCTATTTGTTGTTACACTGTTAGTCACAATCCTTTCCTAGACAACGACGAACATTAGAAGAAGATGTCAAGACTCCTAGAGGACATCTCATTACGTTCACTATATAGCTTCATCGAGAGCCTCTTTTACCGCGTGCTATTTGTTGTTACACTGTTAGTCACAATCCTTTCCTAGACAACGACAAACATTAGAAGTCACTGATTAATTTAAAATCTCAAAACTATAATTAACTTATTAGAATATGTGTAAATAAATCTTTAATTTAATGTTAAAGCTAATAAAAATTCATTTTAAACACAATTCTTTCATGAGACACTTTTTATCAAAGTCGACATCCTCAGTGATTACAACAGCAATCATATAATCACATTAATAAAATAAATGAATGTACAGTGAATTTTTGTTCGTTTTATAATTAAATCATTATGATAAGCTATAAACGAATCTGAAATATTATTTATAAAACTTTGTAGCTAAATGAAAAAAATTCACTAAATGTATGTCATAAAGGATTCAGTGAACTTATGGAGATATTTGTATTGGCGTTTTGTTAAATTAATCAACTAATTACTTTTTCTTCAGTTCCTACTATTAAAGTTTCTTGATGTAATCATCTTGAAATCACTGATTGAACTAATTTTAAACTACTTAACTAAGTGAATACGAAATTGCTTACTTGCTGACGCGTTTCAAAACATTTGTTCCTTTTACGAAGCTAACCAAGCTAACGAAGTAGAAGGAACGAATGTTTTGAAACGCATCAGCAAGTAAGCAATTACGTATTCACTTAGTTAAGTAGTGTAAAATTAGTCCTACTATTAATTCACACTTTCCTTATATACGTTGTCCAACGCATTTTTTAAACTATTTGTGGATGGCAATTGATGTTAATTCTGTTTTTTTTTTAATATTAATTTCTGAAATAAATTTATTGATTTAATTTTAGTTTTACATGGGAGTAAAACTATTCACGAAAAGAGCATAGTATGCAATATAGTTATTTCGTCCCATTTGGCTTAAAATAAGTGATACCATGATTTCATAAAACAGCTGATTTTATGGCATAGGTTATGTGGTAGAAAAGCTGTATTAACCCATACATTATGTTATTTTACTAATTGTAATTATTTAATAAAAAGTAACTAGAATAAAATCTTTATTTGTTGACCTAAGTAGGAATGTAGTTTCATTTTTATTTATATTACTTGTTTTCATAGAATATTAATAATAATATAAAAACTTTAATTTTATATTCAGAAACGTTAGTTTTATAAACAAAAAAAAACTCCAACTGTTTGAAACAACGAATAAAAGGTACCAAGAAAATTAAATATAGTTTTAAATATTTAAATTAATGTATTCATAGATGATCGATAATATAAATAACTAAACAATCCCAAAATTACAAAATATATAGTACAAATATTTCATTATATTGAATGAGACAGACATGAAATTATAATGTAATAATAAAATCAAGAAAGTTCCAGACATCAGTGTTTTGTTTGGTGTTATGAATTTTCTGACACTTATTTTCTATTATTGAGTGAAAGACTAAATAAATAATAATTTCTTGCTTTTAATAAATTCAAAAACCATAATGTAACAAAGACATCTGTTTACAATGTGTTCGACCATGGGATATTTTTTAATAAATTATTATATATATATATATATATATATATATATATATATATATATAATTTAATATCTGTTAATAACTATTAATTTTCATATAGGCTAATGACAAATCACAGACAATGTTGCTTTTTTAAACACTCAGAAGTTTCTACTTCTACTAAACACTCGAACTTCTATCCGAAATTTCTTTTCAAGATCTATAAAACGAATCACTTATTTGTTTGTTTGATTTGTTTGTTTTATCGTGATAGAAAAGATTTTGACTTGTAAATGTATTTTTATTAAGAGTTTTGTAATTTGTTAATTTTTATTATGTTTCATATAATGTTATGTATTTTATAAATCGTAAGTTATGTTGTATAATTGTTTAATTAAAACTAAGCTCTTGAAAAGGAATTTCGGAAAGAAATTCGAAATGTTGAGTGTTTAAAAAAGCAAAATTGACTGTGATCTGTCATTAGCATATATAATATATATATATTTATATATATATATATATATATATATATATATATATATATATATATATATATAATAAAACAACATAGGTTATTCAAATACAAGAATATTTATTATTTTATATCCAAAGCTTTTCGTTGGCAAACAGTACCAACATCATCAGGAATGAAAATTACAATTGTAATTTTCATTCCTGATGATGTTGGTACTGTTTGCCAACGAAAAGCTTTGGATATAAAATAATAAATATTCTTGTATTTGAATAACCTATGTTGTTTTATTATATATATATATATATATATATATATATATATATATATATATATATATATATATATATATATGCATGCTTGTAGAATAAATCCGTGAAAATTCATTACGGATACAAGATCATCGAACTTGTAATATTGTGCTTATATAGGCACTACTTCCCACAGAAGTCATATTTGGTTTTACAGCCTACGCCATGAAGGGAGTCCGATAGCTAGATCACTTGAAGACGAGCAAGACAGTGAACTAACTAGTAGCAGCTAGGGAAGAACAAGGTTTGTTGCTGAATGTTGGCAAAGCCAAATTTATGTAGGTTTCAAAGAGGACACAGAATGTGAGGGTTAACATATACACGGAAGGTCCATTGAAAAAGTTATGAGGTGCAACTATCTGGGAACAGTTATAAGTGAAATTAATAAAAACAGATTAAATACAAAGTAGAATCGAGAAAGCTAGAATAACGTTTAGTAAAATAAAGCGAGTAGCACATGGGATGGATGTGAATTCGGGAGTTATAGTCCATTTGGTGAGTTGTTATGTACTGTCGGTGGTGGTCTAATCAGTGGAGACTTGGACTTGAGAAAATCGGTTGTAAAGAAATTGCAGACATTTGAAACGTAAATGGAATCTTCAACCGTCGTACCTTGAGAGTTTCTTGGGCGTAAAACATTAAGAACGAGGTGGTTTCGAGAAGGATGAAGAAAGAACGAAAGAGTCTACGGACTAAACAAAACTATTTACTTCGATAAATCGTGATAGGAGAATAGTAAGGTCTCGAGGACAAATAGTGGGGAAGAAGACCATTGGGGGAGAAAGGCACTCGTGGATAAAGAATTTGATGAATTGGTTCAATAGTAGTACCAACCAATTGTTTCAAAAGTGTAGCTGGCTTTGAAGATTGCCCAATTTCAAAAACAAAAAAAAACATCAAACAATGAAAAGGTGAAAATTAATTTTAATTAGTATCAAGGTGCACAAAAAACAATAAAAAATCTTAATATTAGTAATAATAGTATATAAGAAATCCAATAATTTTTTGTTTGTAAGAAACTCTTAAACCTAACCATTAATTTAACACGACAGAAGATATAAAGCAGTGTAGAGTGCATTACAAATGCAAACAAGTAAAACCATACAAATAGATCGTAAACAGTAATTAAGATGCTTTAAAGTAGACGCCGCTAACCTAGTTAGCACATCTGTATGCGTTTGTAACCTTCAACACAAATCATAGAGAAGTAGCAGTTTAATGGCGCCCAGTTATGGGATAAGTGCCCGGTTTATTACCGCTTATAACTGACTTTGAACTTCTAGGCATATTGAATCGTTCACTGGATTCCCCTTGTCCAAACACTACATGCTGACAACGGGATGTTAACACAAGTTACGGCTGTTGGTTCAAATCTTTATTGCTACCTACGCTTTTGCAACCAATTAAATTGTTGCGGAGCCAAATAAGGCGTTACCAAGCGTGTTGTGAATTTTTGTAGGAAGAAAGATGGTGAAAAGAAGAAGAGTTATCCAGTACCTCGCCTCTCGGCTCTTACCTCTAAGCCACAAAGATAGATGCATAATTAGGAGGATATCTACAGTCAAACATTTGAACCCTTGTCCCCACTAATGCGACCTCAAACTCGTGACTCCTTCCCTGGTAGTCAGGTCCGAGACCGACGGCTTGGTGCCTCGACCCGTGGTACCAGTACGCAAGAGTCTTTCGACCTTACTGTAAGGCCGGATATGTCACCAGTCCAGATCCTGCAGTAAGGCCTTCTGGACCTTACTTAACTGCCATCATCTTACAGTTTGGGTCGCCCTAAGGCTAGTCACCCGGGATAGTAAGGTGATGTTTTGGATAAATAATTTGCAAACAAAAAAACAAATGCAGACTAAACTATTTTGTAATCCTGTGTTTCGCGTTTGGTCCTGAACCCTTCTGTCAATCTACACATATAGCATATGGAGTGACTAATTGCTTGGCTATCACAGTAATAGGTGGACGCTTAGTAAAATTCATTACTATAACTTTTTTGATGGATTTTCTGTTTATAAAAAATAAATAAATAAAGTTTTTAGAAATGACTTAATGACATTTATCGCCAGAGTGATTGGAAGAAGGAGAAACAAAGGATGCGGGCGAAGCAGACCGAGGCCTAAGCCTTTAAATTCCTTCGCCCAAGCAGCTCATGATTAGAATTTCATTTGAAATCATCTAAAATTAAGCTCTTGAATAGTCGCCAACAAATCCTAAGAAAATGAATTATCTAAACATCTGAAAAAGATACATTTAGAAATTTATTGCTGTGTTAAAACATGCCACGATATTTTAAGACAATCATTGACAACTCTTTATGTCATTGGTATAGAAAAACATCCTAAATAAAACTTGGATCCAAATTAATTCTACAAGATTTTCAGGCAAACAATTCGCTTGAAAAAAGCTCAATGACTTTTTTCAGACCTAAACTGAAAACTAAAAGAAATTAGAAAGCAATAAAAAGTAAATGTATTTGTAAGTAAATAATTTACAGAAAAAATGTTCAAAGTCAATTCCTACTTAGGTTAGCATTAAAAAAATTCATTTTAGTTACTGTTTTTTAAATAATTACAATCAACATAAATAATGTTAAAATAGATGCTCTACAACATAACCTATAACAAAGAATCAGCTGTTTTATGAAATCATATGTTATCACTTATGTTAAGCCAAATGGGACGAAATATCTATATTTCATAGTTTATGCCTTACAACTTTTGTGAAACGTTTTCCTCCCATATAAAAATAAAATTAATTCATTAAATTTACTTAATGAATTAGTATTTGGAAAAACTGTATTAACATCAAGTGTCATCCTCTAAGAGCTTAACATTTTTTTCAAATTTTAGTGGATGAATAAATAGTTTTTTATTGCCGATTAAAAATTTAAGCAAGATATGTATAAGAAGAGTGTGAACTAACAGTAGAAATTGAAAAAAAATGTACTTTTAACAAAATACATGATTGAATAGCAGACTTTGGAATAACATATGTGACCGAATGATAAAATATAGTGTAAGTACAATTAAAAACGTTTGATTTAACTGACTTTGCTTTCATTTAGCTTTACAAGTGAGTAAATAATACGTGAGATGTTTTCTCGGGTCAATTTCATGTAAACGGCGTTTAATAGAAAGTTCTTTAAACGTTGCACGTTAGGTAATCAAAATAATTAGTGTTGCCAATCTTTTTCAGGATTACCAACCGCAGCTGTGAACATTTCCTTGTCATCTGATACACAAATGTCTGGTTGGTTTTATTGCTCATTTAAAATTCAGTGAAAATGTCATTCAGTCGCGGATATTTAAGTACTTCCGGAACTGTTGCGGTAGCACATCGCAAAGATGCGTTTAATGCGCAAGGGTTGTGTAATCCTTAATACGATGCCCGCTAATAGGATGTAGTTCTTCAAGACAAATTGTATAATTCTATCAGATGAGAAAAAAATAACTTTTAAGACTTGTGCTTAGTTTGTGAGCACGATATTTTAAACGGTTATTTTAAAGAATAACTGGAACACAAACAGTCGCACTAAACTTTATTAATTAAACTCGCTTTTACTACAAAACCGCCATTCTCAGTAAACTCAACTATAAGTTATAACTCTGTACTTTAGATATTATTTCAATAACTTTTAATTCAGCTTAATTTAGAAAATATCAAGTAGGTAAACATTTAAATATTTTCAACGACAAACGAATAATTATTTTAAAAAATTTATTGGTAAACAATTTGTTTTCTCTTAGTCCGAATAGTTTCATTGTTACAATTCGAAAATAATCTACAGATAAAAAAATCCTAAAAATATTTATACGAAAAACAAATAATATAAACAAAAATATTTTAAAGTCAATTCCTACTTAGGTGAACAAAATAATGTTCGTTTTAGTTACTATTTATTAAGTAATTACAATTAATATAAATAAAGTAACATAACCTATACGTTAAAACAGCTGTTCTGCATCATAAACTATAACATATAATCAGCTTATTTATGAAATCATGTCACTTATTTTAAGGTAAATGGGACGAAATATCTTTATTACATACCTTGCCCCTATTGTGAAAAGTTTTTCTCGCATTAAAAACTATAATAAGTTCTGAAATTATCTTGTAGTTTTATAAATCTGATTTTATATTTTTAAAACGCACAAAACTAACTAAAAATTAATACTAATTTTAGAGGCATAAACAAAACGTTTCACAGTCCAGAAACTTTGAATCTTTTCACTGCTTTATATTTTAAATCCAAAGTATTCTTCCATTTAATTACAACTGTTACATAATAAGCTCAACTTTTTTTCTTTTCCATGAATAAAATAAAAACAAACGGCAAATTACAGAATTTATACAGGTGAAAATGTAAAGTTAAACTAAGGAGAACAACAAGTTTTGGAATAAAAGAAATAAAAAGAATAGTGAGTGTGATTATTTGTAAACACCAAGAACAGGTTTCTGATGGGGTAAAAGTTGTTAGTAGAGACATGAAAATGGATTAAATAGTTGTCGAGACAAAGGAGGAAAGGAATTAATAGAAACAAAAATAAAGTCTGAATTGAAAAACATAAAACACCTACTGAGCAAAAATAGGAAACATGTATTTTATGCAATATAACAACTTATATTGCTTTATTTGAGAAGTTTTTTTAAAAATGTGAAAACATTGTATTCAAAACTAATTCTTTAATTTGTTAATTACTAAATCAGTTTTTTTAATTAAAAATAATAGCAAATATATGTATATTTAAAAAAAGTATCAAAACTTGAACTTCATATCAAACCTGTAAAAATATACAATGCCATTTCGATCGTATGTTAAAAGGGGAACAACTTGAACACCTTGAAAGTAAATGTCTGAATATATTTGTAGATCGAGAAAGCGGTGGCGGACCTAATGTGACCTCTTGGCGGAATGTTCTCGAGGATTAGTGAAGAGCTTCCTGCGCATGCATGCCTTAACGTTCTGTTACAGAGACGGACGAGTATTTTAAGATAACTTCCTTGCAAAACTAGAGAATCCTGATTGAAACAAATCTCTGTCGGATTTTGTTTTATTGATTTATTCATCTTGTCGGAACTTAAAACAAATTCCCTAGATTTTCGTTAGACAATGTTTGTGAGCCGTTAGACAATTTTTGTGAACCGTTAGACAATTTTTGTGAACCGTTAGACAATTTTTGTGAACCGTTAGACAATTTTTGTGAATCGCTAGACAATTTTTGTGAACCGTTAGACAATTTTTGTGAACCGTTAGACAATTTTGTGAACCGTTAGACAATTTTTGTTAACCGTTAGAAAATTTTTGTGAACCGTTAGAAAATTTTTGTGAACCGTTAGAAAATTTTTGTGAACCATTAGACAATTTTTGTGAACCGCTAGACAATTTTTGTGAACCGTTAGAAAATGTTTGTGAGCCGTTAAACAATGTTTGTAAGTCGTTAGAAAATTTTTGTGAACCGTTAAACAGATTTTATGAACCGTTAGACAATTTTTCCAATTTTCCAATTTCTTTTACAAAGTTTCCAATATTACAAAAGTTAGACTTGTATTATAACTAAATATTTTTTGCATTTATTTATTAGATAGGATAAACGTCATTTGTTTATGGTATTTTTATAAAATTTAATCACTAATTTCCGCCTCATATTCCTTGAGAAAAGTGTTAGTATTATTAGTCCCAAAAGGATAATAATTCTGAAAATTCTCTATCTAAAAAATATAGATAAATCTCTACCACGTTTTGTCTTCTTCTCTCCCGGTAACACAGGATTTTGCTATTCTCTACCAGGAACATCAGTCTCTACCAAGGATTTCCTCTGTCCTCTACCAGGAGCATAGATCTCTACCATTGCTTTATTCGCTAGCAGTATTCTTTACAAAGAGTTTGCTCTATTCTCTACCAAGATCATAGATTTCTAGCAATGATTTGCTCTGTTATCTACCAGAAACATAATTCCATTCGAAGAACTTCCTGTTTTCTAACTCGTCACAAATCAAAATTTAAAATCACTACGAATTTTCGCTTCTACAAAATATATTGCTTCTTTTTCTAGAATTATTAAATAAAACCCCAGCACCTACAATATTGTAATCGAAATTCTGTATAACAATATTAATATTTTCTAACTAAAGTTTTCAAAATCAGAATTCTCGCCAATGAAGTACTACCCCGATATTTGCATAAGATTATCACGCAACTTTCTAGTGGGAACAGTCTTATGATTTCTCGTGATTATAGGTTCGAATGCCTTAGCTTTACGTAGTTGCTTAGGAAACTTCGACATTGCGACCTACAAAATGCATTGCACAAGCTTACAATCGCTTCCATCGAATAACAAATCACTATAATCAAAGTAAAATTTATTCTCTTTCTATCTTGGATGCAAATATTTTTAAAAGCTCGATTAATACTAAACTATGTATTTATTTTTATAATAACTGGAACGTATTGGTTTACACAAACCATGATCATAAAAGGGATAATTTTACCTTTTTCATAAGCAGCAACACACAACGAGTAATTCCATCCATACATTGTTTTTCTTGCTGTATTTGTAAATCGTACGCTACTGCTATATTTAACAGCATATATACTCATATAAATATGTTAATAAATATTCAATATTTATTAAAATATATAAAAGTGACACTTTTATAGAGATATGGTGAGCAGAGACAAATAGATATAACTTACTTGTACAATCGGTATAATGGCCTGTGCTACGCATACCAGTTCATTATTACCTTAGCTATGCTACTCATTCCAGAGGCTGAATCCACCTGGTGGCTGAAAACCCACACAGAAATAATAGTTTATAATAATAAATATTTATAACAATTATAATATATAAGTTATTTATACATTTATTATTTACTATATATATTATTGGTATACTTAATGTACCATCTGCAATCACTTTCCAAACTTAAACAAGCAAATTTATAATCATCGTATCAAAATGTTTTATTCATACAATATATATAAAATATTTGTTTAAATCGTTTCCTACTGAGGTCAACAAAGAATTGTTTTATTTTAGTTTCTTTTTATTTTATTATTACAAATAATATAAATGTGTATATAATTATGACAGAATACAAATATTAAGTGGCAAAATAGAAAGCGAATTTCCTTGCAATTCTTCTATATATAAATTTCTTACTTGCAATTTTCTTTTCTAAATTTGGTGTTTGACTATTATTTTTGTTTGTTACTATTTAAACGCTTTCTTTTTTTGTCGCTTGCATTGTAAATGTGTTCATTTCGCTTTCCTTTCGCATTGACCGTTTGTGAAGCAAGGTTTAATCCAGTTTAGTTATTTATTTTATTGTTTTCATTTATTTTTAATCCTAGAGCATTATTTACGATATTGTGTGGCAATCATGGCAACAATTTAAGATTCTACAGTAGAGGTTTCAACCAGTCTGGGTCAAACAAAATTCATATATTCTTTGAGAAATAGATTTCTAGCTGTGAGAAGTTGGCTAAGTACTGGATTTGAAACATGAAGATATTCAGTTCAAATCCTACCTAGACCCCCACCAAATTTAATTAATGAATAAATATGTTTTTTTAACTGTAATAACATCAACTGTTATTCTCTACAGGATTTTTAAAAATACATTTGAACTTGAGTGTATGAATAAAAAATTTTTAATCAACGATTGAAAATACGTACTATATATATATATATATATATATATATATATATATATATATATATATATATACATATACATATATATATATATATATATATATATATATATATATATATATATATATATATATATATATAAGGAGAGTGTGAACTAATAGATGAAATTGAATAAAATAAATAAATCGAAATTAAAAACACAACACAATGAAGCGTTTACTAGTAAAACTCTAAGAAGTGTTTGGATTGAATAGGCAATAATGGAGGCAATGCTTCCGTTATTGCAGGGGTCGGAGAAAGAAGAAAGGAAAATTGCGTAAGCATTGGCGCAAGAGAAAGTAGGACCATGACCAAGGAGGCTGTGTATCAAGTCGCATTACGTCAGATCAATCATGCACAGGCGCCATTGTTAGTTTGATCCTCGCCATCTAGGATTGCATCACACATTACCTAACCTTTAACAGTTCCATAATAGCCTGGCTTTAAGGTATTACTCGCAGCTAGTTTGATATTACCGTGGGTTGTAGGTGGACCCTTTCGCCATTACTATGAGACGTATGTGAACTGTGATCTTCTAGCGAGGCTACAAAGGTCATAGTAGTTTAAGGAAAATGGGCAAACAGCATACAAGTGCTGCTATAGCATAACTGCATTATTAAGAATATTAATTGAAGTAATATTTAAATGGACTAAGAGAATGATTCTTTCTCTTCGCATCAGGAGAAACATTACTACTTGTGCATAATGTATTTCAATAGAGCATTAATATTTAGAAATCAAAACAGAAAACATTTTAAAGAAACTCGATATTCCTAAGCTGTGATTTATGTTTATTTCTTTTACCCTATTATAATATTTTAGAAAATTCCCAAAAAAACACTATTATATAATATTTTTAACTTTGCAATACTATTTTCTTGAATTCACTTTTCACTTACACTATAATGTACGTAAACAAGAATCTTACTTGGTATATATACGAGTATATATATACTATCGAGGACTATTGAGAGTTTCAGTTGATGCTCGAAAATGAGGACACGTTATTAAAATCCACGAGAGTCGACTCGTATAAATACCAAGTAAAATTCTTGTTCAAGTACATTATAGTGTAAGTAATACTATACAATAATACAATACTTATTACATTATGTAAATTATATTTATATTTAATATAAGTAATGAATTATGTGGCCTATATAAATTTTAATACTGTACAAAACACGTTTCCTTAAAACCAGAATTTTATTATTATAAGTAATATAACACTAAAAAATTAAAAATAATTTTTATGTCAGAAAAGAAATATGATAAAATGAAAAATATATGTACTTGTAGATATGATCTAGACATTTGCTTTCACCAGTCAAGTTTGCAACTTGCTAACAATAATTGTTAATTGTTTTAAAACTAATTTTGTTTACTTGCATTTTAATTTTTTTACAAATAATTATTCAATCTATAAACGTTTGATACCTTATGATACAATAATATTTTTTATTTTAAAACTTGATCCGAGTATATTTTGTTTTTCTGTTAATAGAAAAATAGTTTTACTACTGTTTTAATATAGATTTTCTGCAGCTAAATAAGATTAAATAGGTTTTACAACGACCAATTATAGACACGTTTGAACGATAAATAGTTTTTATTACATATTCATGCCGTTTCGACACCACGAGGTATCGTCGTCAGGAGCCCAATATTGAATAACATATTGTAACACAACTATACATACAATTTAAAACAACAAAAATATATAGTACAATTAAAAATTAAATAAAGAAATGGAAAACAAAAAGTGAAAATATTTTAATGTGACACATTGTCACCACAAATTAAAATCACGGAATATTAGATAATACAGGCTGATTGAAGTTTTATTAATTTTTTAAAATCTTTAATACTTTTTCATTCGTTCGAAACAAAATTTGCTATAAATTTTGTCTTGTGATTTTTAATTAACAAATAAATTTTTTATGAACAAATTTCCCACAAAATTGAAAAAACTCGTATGTGCAATTAATGTTGGAAGTACTTTTGAATATGTTTTAATTCCTCCTTCACCTCGAGCTACTACTTTCCACCCAAACACTTGGGCATATATTATTATGTGACACTTGCCTATGGTAGCACTTACTTTGTTCTCTAATGAGGACAGCCATTTCGGGAGTGTGCCCCATTGTCAGTTGGTAATATTGTTTTTGTCATTTTATTGTTTTCTAAAAGACCTTTTAAATCTTATTTGCAAAATTATATTAACTTTTCTAATGTTCAAATGTAGATTATTTTAGTTGAGATTGTCCAAAATTGCTTATGTCTTTATTTAAGTTTATGTCTACAAATGTTTTAAAATTATTAATCCTAAAATTTTGAAAATAAATTTATTTATTTGTTTGTTAAGACACTTTCAGTTATTTTTTTTTAACAAGTTGTATATTTTTAGATTTTTTCTTCAATATTTGTTATTTTACTTCGTGAAAAGGTTAGATTATTGCAACTATTTAAGCAGATCATAAGATTACTTTAAACAGAGTTTCGATGCTTTTATAAAGTTAAACCAACCGAATTTTGTTACAGATGGTAAAGACGTGCAACGAAGGGGCGTATGCCAGTCCTCTGAGTGAAGACACCCTCGCGTTGGCTCTGGAAGAACTCAGAGAGGATGACGCTACACGGGAGAATGCCCTGGAACAGCTGAAGGAATGGATCGCTATGAATCCACGTATAGAGGAATGCAGAACTGGTATTTATTTACTTGCATATATTTCTACCCCGTTCACATCGGATCGAGAATGTGTTGAATGTAAAGGTGAAAAACAGCTGTTACGAAAAATATAATTGATTTTTGCAAGACACTACTTGTCATGTGTAGGGCCGGATTTACCCCTAGGCCCAGCCTTAGGGCGCGTATACCAGGGGCTCATGGCTCACAATATCAATCATTTTTTCAAAAACAAAAAAAATGTTTATGATATGTTAACACCGGTTGCGTAGAGCGTGATCTATCGAAGACAGGTAGATCAAGCCACACATTTGGGCTATTAAGATCACTTAATGAACCCAAATTATAATGTTAGATATTCAAGTAATTTCCCATGTAATGTTATTAAGCCTATTACCACCTAATATGTCATTATTTATAATACCATAAAGATTATTTTCTTGGGGGAATTGCCGCAACGAAAACCTTCTTATATGGAAGATGTGAAGAGAGAGCGAGAGCTAAACCTGAGCCTAGGTGAATCCAAACTTTAAATCCGAGCCTGGTACAGGTCAAGTTTTATTAGCTGGCACTTCACTCTTAGGTAGGGATTCTTTATTCGTCGTCTGTAAAACATCAGACACTGTCGTCATCCCTCGTATGAACCTTAAATCACGGCCTACCCGTCCCATCCCTTAGACAGTTATATTAGCACGCTTCAGTAAACGTCCTATTTACATCTATTGTTATTTTTACTATACATTGATAACAATTAATAAGTAACAAATAATGTGTCAACCATACGAGTCAGCGGAAGTCCAAGGGTCGATGTTTTTAAAAATGACCTGAGCGCACCCTCCCTCATTCTTCGCCTTTTAAGGCCCGCAGTCCCCAAGTGCCAGCTTTATAAAGTTTTACCTATAGTGTGTTTGTATAGTGGCAGCCTTCTCAGCCGTTATATTTAGTTAAGTTAGTTAAATTTGTCGAGAGCTGCCTGTTAAAATGCGTACGATACTCTTCCACAATACCACGAAGAAAATTAAAAATAAAAAAGCATTAAGTGACTGTAAAACTCTGGAATATTACGTATAATTGAAAACTTTTCAAGTTACAAGATAATTGTTATTTTTTAAAGTATTTTCAACATACACTCCTCCCGTTTTATTTAATCCACAATATATATATATATATATATATATATATATATATATATATATATATATATATATATATATATATATAGAATTTTTGGACTAGGAGACTGGCAGACTTACCTTGGTAAGAGTCCACTCTGTAGTCTTGAAATAGAAACACATAAAAGCACTTAAACAATGATATATTTCAACCACACAGTGGTCTTTGTCAATCGAAGAGAAAAAAGATTGACTCTTCTTCGCTTTTTTCTCTTCGATTGACAAAGACCACTGTGTGGTTGAAATATATCATTGTTTAAGTGCTTTTATGTGTTTGTATTTCAGGACTACAGAGTGGTCTTTTACCAAGGTAAGTCTGTCAGTCTCTTAGTCCAAAAAATCTAAATAATCTTTACCAACCAAAACTAACCTAAAAATATATATATATATATATATATTAAATATGGTGATATGTTTTCTTGTAAAATAGTTAATAAATTAAAAATATCTCAAAAACAAGAATACTTTTAATGAATATATTTATTCAAAGCTTTTCGCCGATAAAATAGTACCAGCATCTTCAGGAAAATAATTATCTAATAAAATATTTTTACAAAATTTTTACATAAATATATATATATATATATATATATATATATATTTATATATTCTTGATATTTTACGTTATCCATTGTTTTTCCGTTGCACTGACTTTATGAAGTTAATATATTACTATTGTAAGTAATTTCATCCACCATTAAGTGCAATGATTTTACCTTGTGTAAAAGCATCAGACAAGGTACAATCATTGCACTTAATGGTGGATGAAATTACTTACAATAGTAATATATTAACTACACACACACATATATATATATATATATATATATATATATATATATATATATATATATATATATATATATATGCTGATACGTATTCCTTCACGGATGGAAAAATATGATGAATAGTTACTATCTGGAGTACATCCGTTCATTCTGCAGTCCATAAATTCGTAGTTCCGACGTTTCGCTAGAATCTCATCCAGCATTGACTTGGTGATCCCAACAACAGTAGAAGAGCGAGTCAACTATATATATATATATATATATATATATATATATATATATATATATATATATAATATGCTGATGCATATTCCTTCACGGAAGGAAATATATGATGGATATTAACTATAGGCCTACATCATATATATATGTATATATATATATATATATATATATATATATATCTTGTTCAAATTTTCAATCGTTAAAAAAATACCTTTTACTCATCCACTAAATAGTATTATTATTTTTAAAGTTGTAGTGGATTGCGATGGTAATACTACAATTTTTACAAATATCATTTCACTAGTTATATTTAATGAATTAATTTTAGTTTTATGTGGGATAAAAAAGTTTCACAAAAAGGGCTAGGTATGCAATATAGTTATTTAGTTTCATTTTGTTTAAAATCTATATTTAGATTCTGCTCCGTCCCGAAGGCTTAGGATGGTTCAAAAACTGATGTTTATATGTGAGTATGTATATATCTTATTATTAATGCCTAAACCGGTGAACAGAAGTTAACGAGATTTAGAAAGACTTTTTAACATATTCCCAGGACGGTTCATGTAAAATTTGGAGCAGATCCATCCACAGAGCTGCGTCCCAGAGGCTTGGAAAGACTTTTTAACATATTCCCAGGACGGTTCATGTGAAATTTGGAGCATATCCATCCACAGAGCTGCGTCCCAGAGGCTTAAGATGGTTCAAAAACTGATGTATGTATCTTATGGACGCCTAAACCGGTGAACAGAAGTTAACGAGATTTGGAAAGACTTTTTAACATATTCCCAGGACGGTTCATGTGAAATTTGGAGCATATCCATCCACAGAGCTGCGTCCCAGAGGCTTAAGATGGTTCAAAAACTGATGTATGTATCTTATGAACGCCTAAACCGGTGAAGAGAAGTTAACGAGATTTGGAAAGACTTTTTAACATATTCCCAGGACGGTTCATGTGAAATTTGGAGCATATCCATCCACAGAGCTGCGTCCCAGAGGCTTAAGATGGTTCAAAAACTGATGTATGTATCTTATGGACGCCTAAACCGGTGAACAGAAGTTAACGAGATTTGGAAAGACTTTTTAACATATTCCCAGGACTGTTCATGTGAAATTTGGAGCATATCCATCCACAGAGCTGCGTCCCAGAGGCTTAAGATGGTTCAAAAACTGATGTATGTATCTTATGGACGCCTAAACCGGTGAACAGAAGTTAACGAGATTTGGAAAGACTTTTTAACATATTCCCAGGACGGTTCATGTGAAATTTGGAGCATATCCATCCACAGAGCTGCGTCCCAGAGGCTTAAGATGGTTCAAAAACAGATGTATGTATCTTATGAACGCCTAAACCGGTGAAGAGAAGTTAACGAGATTTGGAAAGACTTTTTAACATATTCCCAGGACGGTTCATGTAAAATTTGGAGCAGATCCATCTACAGAGCTGCGTCCCAGAGGCTTAAGATGGTTCAAAAACTGATGTATGTATCTTATGGACGCCTAAACCGGTGAACAGAAGTTAACGAGATTTGGAAAGACTTTTTAACATATTCCCAGGACTGTTCATGTAAAATTTGGAGCAGATCCATCCACAGAGCTGCGTCCCAGAGGCTTAAGATGGTTCAAAAACTGATGTATGTATCTTATGGACGCCTAAACCGGTGAACAGAAGTTAACGAGATTTGGAAAGACTTTTTAACATATTCCCAGGACGGTTCATGTGAAATTTGGAGCATATCCATCCACAGAGCTGCGTCCCAGAGGCTTAAGATGGTTCAAAAACTGATGTATGTATCTTATGAACGCCTAAACCGGTGAAGAGAAGTTAACGAGATTTGGAAAGACTTTTTAACATATTCCCAGGACGGTTCATGTGAAATTTGGAGCATATCCATCCACAGAACTGCGTCCCAGAGGCTTAAGATGGTTCAAAAACTGATGTATGTATCTTATGGACGCCTAAACCGGTGAACAGAAGTTAACGAGATTTGGAAAGACTTTTTAACATATTCCCAGGACTGTTCATGTGAAATTTGGAGCATATCCATCCACAGAGCTGCGTCCCAGAGGCTTAAGATGGTTCAAAAACTGATGTATGTATCTTATGGACGCCTAAACCGGTGAACAGAAGTTAACGAGATTTGGAAAGACTTTTTAACATATTCCCAGGACGGTTCATGTGAAATTTGGAGCATATCCATCCACAGAGCTGCGTCCCAGAGGCTTAAGATGGTTCAAAAACAGATGTATGTATCTTATGAACGCCTAAACCGGTGAAGAGAAGTTAACGAGATTTGGAAAGACTTTTTAACATATTCCCAGGACGGTTCATGTAAAATTTGGAGCAGATCCATCTACAGAGCTGCGTCCCAGAGGCTTAAGATGGTTCAAAAACTGATGTATGTATCTTATGGACGCCTAAACCGGTGAACAGAAGTTAACGAGATTTGGAAAGACTTTTTAACATATTCCCAGGACTGTTCATGTAAAATTTGGAGCAGATCCATCCACAGAGCTGCGTCCCAGAGGCTTAAGATGGTTCAAAAACTGATGTATGTATCTTATGGACGCCTAAACCGGTGAACAGAAGTTAACGAGATTTGGAAAGACTTTTTAACATATTCCCAGGACGGTTCATGTGAAATTTGGAGCATATCCATCCACAGAGCTGGTCCCAGAGGCTTAAGATGGTTCAAAAACTGATGTATGTATCTTATGAACGCCTAAACCGGTGAACAGAAGTTTAAGAAATTTAGAGGGAATGTTTAACATATACCCAGGACGGTTTTTGTGAAGTTTGGTGTGAAACCATCCACAGGGCTCCGTTCCAGAGACTTAGGATGGTTCAGTGTACTGCCTTCCATAAGTCTAATGTTAAAATGTATATCTATGCTAGCGTTACCAAAATAAATTTCAAAAACATGTAAACATTATGTAAGAATAAATATGCATTATTAATGATTTTAAACGGTTTATAATTGCTAAATTCTATGTACAATTATTGCCATCACACTTATTGTTCTTAAAAGTAGTAGTGCCGATAATATTCTTGCGAAATTTGAATCAACGAAAGGTGTGCAACGGTGTCAGAATAACCAAACAAAAACTGACACTCAACTTAATCCGGGCAGAAATCAGAGAGAACTAGTTCAAAGGAGAGGTGGTCTTAATTCCATCTATACCGATGATTTCATCAGATCTAACTATTGATTTCAAACGTCTACAACTTCCTTTTCGACTTGCATTCGCAATAACCATAAACGAGACACAAGGACAATCATTGACCATTTGCTGAATTAAATTTAGAACATTCGAGCTTTTACCACGGACAATTATGTTTTGTTCTCACGTGTTGGGATACCTAAAATTTCTATATTTATACGCCTAATTAGATGAAGAAAAACATTGTCTATCAACTTCATTGCTGTATATGAAATATAATTATTTAGACGTTTGATTTGCTCTTCTTATTGCAAAAGTTATGATTTCGGGCGCAGCAACGTGCGCCGGGTAACGCTAGTAAGTGATAAAATATTATTTCAAAAAACAACAGATTTTATGTTATCGGTTATGAGATAAAACCGCTGTTTTAACGCATCGGTTACGTTACTTTATTTATATTAATTGTAATTATTTAATAAAAAGGAAGAAAAATAAAATTTTAATTTGTTGGCCTAAATGGGCATTTGTTTTAATCAATTTTTGTTTACATTACTTGTTTTTAATTATTGTTTAAAGTATTTTTTAAAATTATATTTAATGATTTGTTTGGCCTCTCTCTCTCTCAGCTTTGTCGCTCTTTGTTGCTGAAAGAGTCGAGTCTTAAATCTTGTTACGCAACGCTTTAGTTGTTCGTTTCTCAAATGACACGATTTCAGAACTCTGGTTAAGACGGTAATGAAATAAAAATTTTATGTTTAAATCTTGTTTTCAGAGTGAATTGTGTTAATTACTGTAATTAAAAAGCCATTTACCGTTATTGAAGCATAATTTAATCTTGCTTAATGACTTGTACCGCGGGTAAATGACGAGATGAAGTTGTAGAGAAAAACAGCTTGAAGAGAAAAATATTGTGTGAACCTACATTTTGGTTACCTTGATTTGGCTAAAAAGTACATGTTTGGTAAAAACCTAAACAGTGTGTAAACAACTTTGTTTAGTGACGTCACCAAGGTTACAGGTCTGATGTGCCTATATTACTTTAGGCATACTTCCTTTGCCTCATCAAACTTTTTCCTCTGAAATTTAACCATTCATTTAAGACTATGTTGTACTGTACTTTGTGACACGATCTCACTCCTTAGCTTCTTGTTGTTGACGTTAGGAGCGCCACCATTGTAACAAGATAAATCACTTAACCAGGGGCGTAACAAGACAGGGGTTTGTTAAAAGACCGTCCCTAGACTAAAAACATATTTTTAAATTTTGCAGTTTTGTATTTTATATTATTTTCAATCTCTCATAAATAAGTATTAATTAGCCTATAACTTCTAAATATAAAACGCGTAACAAGTATGTTAGAAACTGCTAAATATGCGTGTTAAATATCCGTAAAAACTTCAATATGCGTAATTTCAATTAATCAAGGTCGCCTATTTGAGAAATAAAACTTGTAATGAGCGCCTAATCGACTATTGTCGAGGGGATCGATGGAACAATAATGGTTACAATGCGTATGATACTGTTTCAAAATACTATGTTAGGCAGTGGCGGTTCCACGTACCGGGCACTCGCCCTGGAACTGCATCAATCATTTCCATATATAAACAATATCTGTTTAAAGCGACAGACGTCGTCACAGTCCGTGTAAGTGTAACTCACTACGATTGTTTTCTTGGTTGTCTAATGTTTTCCTCCTTATTTTTACTGTTTTTCTTGTATATTACTATATGCACTATTTATTGCTCCATGATTCTTTATCGTAGATAATCGCGTCGTACCACCAATAATTAGTTAACTAATGTTGAAAGTGCTGCCTTTCCATTTCAGTGTTATCACGTTAGATATTTGGTTTATGTATTATATAACCTGAAAAAGTGTAAAGAGGGAGTTTTAAGCATATGATTTTCAAAATCTGGTCAGATCGAACTCTGCGCGCAAGGTCCAAAAACGTCATTGATCACTATTACGTAACAGATTTTCGCCGATACTTCCACCTCAGTGCTTGTACTTAATACTCCAATTATCTCTCACACCATCTATCTTAGTGGTGTTGCTTTAACGAAACTTAGTTGTGGTGTAAGCTTACTAAACATCGGTAGTGGTTCTTTTCTAGATTTATTTATAATAATATTAATGTATTTCTTTCATTGATTATGATCCTAATTGTGGTTTTCAAAGATTAGGCTCGACCGTTCGTTTTTCTGTTTCAGACCCAAACTTCCTCCTGAGGTTCCTCCGGGTAAAGAAGTTCAGCCTGCCCATGGCTCAAGAGTCTTTGGAGCGTTACTTACTCCTGCGCCAATCATATGGTGAGAATGCGTTCAACAAGCTGGACCCTACCATTCCGGAAATCGAATTTCTCACCAACTCAGGGTAACCTATTACAAATTACGTAAGGCAAGGTACAATTAAGTGATCGACAATTAATAAGTAATTTTTACAGAATTGTTCTATGACTCACCACTGAAATAATTTTTATTTACCAAATTAAAATATTAATTTTTAAACAAACATAATTTTGTGAGAATAAATCAAACGTTTATATCTAGCGAAATGTTTCTATTTTCTAAACTGTTCTTAAGTTTTTATTAATTGTTGAATTTTATAAAGCCACTTAAGTATAATCATATAGTTAGAATAACTCGAACGTCTTCGAACTGAACATATCTCAGCATCACATTCTACAGGTTGAAAATTCCTACGTTGAAATTTGAGTATATTACGAAATCTATGCCCCAGCATAGTTATTCGCATAACACCTGCTTGGAAGCTATTTAAAAGGCTTGTATTTTTTAGAAAGCTGATGTATCGTATCCAATCTTGACAGACTGATTGGCCTGAATGTACTCTGTAATATAAAATTTATTAAAGAAATAGTGGCTAAATAACTCGTTTTACGAGGTAAAATTAAATGCAGTATGCGCCAAAACAAACCGTACTGAAACTGAAACTGAATCAGCTGTAGTTGCCTTCTCGATCACCTGTGCCGGCTTTTGATTGTTGGGTCTACGTATTCGTGTTGGCGTATTTCATTTGAGGTTAGTTTTTGCTAACAATGGTCTACTTCAGAGAAAACTACGTAAATAAAATAAAATCCTACAACTGTTTCAGAACTGCTTATTTTAGCGCGTACAGTATTTTAATTATATATGTGTCAACAACGGATCAAATTGTTAAAACAATTTTGTTGTCGTCTTATTTTAGATATTTTGCTAAGTATTGGTATTCTTTATTTTGTTGCGTCTTCAGTACACTACTCAAATATAAAACAATATTTTGATAAAAAAGCTATTCTTAAAGTTCAACCTTAATTTCATTCACTTCTTTTATAAATAAAGAAGACAATCTATTATACTATCCTCGACTAACCGAATTCCGGATTAACCGAGTAGTAAGAAAATATAGAGTACGTATACGTTTCAACTCTTAGAGCAACAACGTAAACATTAATTTTCAATTTTAGCGCTCCAAGATCATCTTCGTCTAAAATGCAGGAAAAAGTCAAGAAGAAATTACTAATATTTTAACTCCCCTCCAGGGTCACGCCTCTTTTCTAGCCCATGGATCAAAATGCGTTGGAAAATTTGAAGCTTAACTATAAACACAAACTTTTTAAAATCCTCATTTAGCGCAACCGATAAAGGAAAGCGCCCTAGTCTTAAAAGTGAAACACGTCGTCTGAGAGATGGAATGAGGTGAAACGTTCTACTGTTTAGACGTCGTGCAGGTAGTTAGTGAACACTCTGGGAAATCAAGGAACTTTACCCACAGAGCACGACGATGGAGACGACCCTCAGCCTTGCACAGATAGCTGAAGGAACGGCATGAGGTACAATTAATGGAAACGATGAAGCCGAGCGGATTAACGCAGAATTGGAAGCGATTATTAGTGGAAGCTGTAAATGTAGATACTGAAGCAAGTAAAAGAGAAAGATGCAAAGCGAAAGAAAACGTCAGAGTACAAAAAAAGTGCTTGAAGTTTACCGGTGTCCCTCGTTCTGCTCTACCATTGGACTTCTAGCCTAACTGAAAACATTATACTATACATATATCGTCTCTTTCGTAATCACGTCTCTTTCTTTGCAGAAGCAGAGCAAAACATTTAAAGATCATGACTACATCAAACTATTACAGTATTATCATTTAGTTAATTAGAGCTGTTTACATTTTAAACACGACACTGATGTTTTCTGAAGTGTTGAGTTTTGACCCCGCACTGTAGCCCGGTCCAGCCTAGTCAAGGTCAGAGACACGGTTAAACCTCACTCACTGTTAATGCAAGTTTTCTTAAGAGTATTCAGAAACCTTCCACTCTGTGTTCCCTTCAGGTTGTCTTCATTTCACCTTCCACTGCTTTGACGAATACGTGAAATAGCGACAAAGAAGTGTCCGATATAAAGAAAGCACTTATAAACGTCTTCAAGAAATAACTTTTTTTAATATACATCCTTTGTATAGATGTCTTTTTTATTTTATATTTTTATTTTTACTTTCATTTTTTTCACTTAATAATCCACTTTATGCCTTTTACCACATTTTTTTACCACGTTTTCATTCATTTCACCAGTTTCCTCTCGATTTTTATTAGAGTCCATTTTATCCAAATTTGCGACCAACCGAAGTATTTTCGGTTAACATTACCTCGGATAATCGAGGCTCTCCTGCATTTAGTTTTACTGTAATTCTTAAAATATCAGATTGTTTTTTGCTTAGGTACCTCTTCGCTGCCCCAGGAAGAGACAAAAAAGGTCGTAGATGGATAATAGCAAGACCCGGTAAGTGTTGATTTATATTACCTATCTATCAAATTCAAGAAATCTTTTATAAATAATTATAAATAATCATTTTGGAAGACTGAATAGGCCTATACACTAGTTTTAAATTGTTTCTATATGTTTTTTTTAATCCTTGATAAAAATAACACAAAAGAATGTCTGTTACCTTAAATTCATTTATTTCAGTTTATGTGCATTTTACATTACTTAACTGTTTATTCCTAAGTCTTAATCTCAACAGTTTACATTTACATCAGTTTACACCAGTTAATCTTTACATTTTAATAATCATTGTTTATATTTGTAGATAGTTGTGTGAACGTGGTTTACACTTCAAAAATAATTAAAATAATGTTTTAAACTTAAGAGCCGTTTTCAAGCTAAAAATATTTTTTTAATTTGTATTATTAATTTTATATATATATATATATATATATATATATATATATACAAGAATATATATATATATATATATATATATACAAGAATATATATATATATATATATATATATATATATATATATATATATATATATACATATATATATATATATATATACACAAGAAAGAAAGAGGGAGAGGTTTCACAAATATCGACCTAGTTTCATTACCGACTTTATTAATTGCTAAAGACGATTCTTCAAAACACATTCCAAACAAGAGGAATTGTTTTGCCATAAACAGTGCTTAAAATTTCAAAAAATACTAATATAACTTCAATACAAAAACACATGGAGTTGTATAAAATTAGTGTGTTTATAAAACACAGCACTGTTTTATTCTCAATTAAATAATATTTATATGACTAATTTATAATCTAACAAGAACGTAACCGCTACGGACTGGTTTGGTTATGGAAACCTAGCCGCCTAGTATAGGTTTGGCCTACGTTTGTGATCAGTAAAATTTAATGCAACTAATGCTACAACCGCTACTTTATGATGATGTGTACTCACAAAATTTTTATCTAACAAAAAACCGCTACTTTATGTTACAACTGTTTTTATATAACTAAGCGTTTCAAAACAGGATACTTTGTTGCTATTTGCTATATATCTACGGAAAAATATAAGAATTTCACTGTACAACGCACAATACACAAAAATATTACAATGATGCTGTCAGATGTTTCTTCGCGAAACTCCATGTAGTTGATTCGCAAAAGGTGCCAACTGCTTCACATCAGTAATTATTTATTTTATAACTCCGAAGACAAAGCCAGAGACTTGAAATGCTCTAGCTGTTCCCCAGGCAGCTGTATATTCCTCTATTGCATGTAGGCACAGTGGTTCTGGCAAATCGATACGTTCTTTTTCTATGTCTCGGAAGTTATAAGTTACTTTACGAAATTTCTTTATACAATTAAACCATCCTAACCTTTTACTTTAAAGCTATATTTCATTATATCTGTAAGCCTATGGTAATGTGGTATACTATAGCTGTAAGCCTATAGTAATGTGGTATACTATAGCTGTAAGCCTATAGTAATGTGGTATACTATAGCTGTAAGCCTATAGTAATGTGGTATACTATACCTGTAAGCCTATGGTAATGTGGTATACTATAGCTGTAAGCCTATAGTAATGTGATAAACTATAGCTGTAAGCCTATAGTAATGTGGTATACTATAGCTGTAAGCCTATAGTAATGTGGTATACTATAGCTGTAAGCCTATGGTAATGTGGTATACTATAGCTGTAAGCCTATAGTAATGTGATATACTATAGCTGTAAGCCTATATTAATGTGGTATACTATAGCTGTAAGCCTATAGTAATGTGGTATACTATAGCTGTAAGCCTATAGTAATGTGGTATACTATAGCTGTAAGCCTATACTAATGTGGTATACTATAGCTGTAAGCCTATAGTAATGTGGTATACTATAGCTGTAAGCCTATAGTAATGTGGTATACTATAGCTGTAAGCCTATACTAATGTGGTATACTATAGCTGTAAGCCTATAGTAATGTGGTATACTATAGCTGTAAGCCTATAGTAATGTGGTATACTATAGCTGTAAGCCTATGGTAATGTGGTATTCTATACTCTAATATAATACGGTATAATTCCGGGAAAATCACTTCATATAGGAGTGTTTCTAAAATAAAATTTTGTTTCTACAGAAACTAACATATCTGTAACTTTTAATCACTATTTATGGTTTGTTGCATTTTAGATCACGCTCTTCTAGTTCAAAATGTATTTTTGAGTTACATAGGTAAAACAAAAAAAAAAATCGAAATTGGTTCAATCATTTTTAACTGTTATAGACTACATCATTTTAAAACAATCTATGCATTAAAATTTCCTACCAAACCATAAGCTGAAATAGCTTAATTCGATCATTTTTTTATATATTTCAGGTAGAACTATGCTGATAATTTTTTAATTATATTTAACCTATAATTCTTTTATTTATGGATAGTAATTTCTATGTTCAACAGGTCAATTTGACCCACAAAAGTTTCGAAATGTGGACATGATGAAAATCCACGGAATGGTATACGAGGCGCTGATGGAGGACGAGGAATCTCAAGTTCGAGGATTTGTCCACTTTGCTGACGGCGAGGGTGTCAGTTTCCCTCACCTCACATTGTTCACGCCAAAGGAGGCGGTGAGGATCGTTAAGAATGGCGAGGTAGGTGTTGTGCGCTTTCTGCGAGACTGATACTGTGAAAGCGAGAACTGCATTCGTTTAACTAAAAACATAACACGCGCCATAGGAAAGTAGGGGATTACCGATTAACGCGTTGTTAACAAATTCCCGATTCTTCGTAAGCATTAGTCGAATTTTAATTTTGTAAAAGCAAATCCATCCCAACTTTAAAGTTTTAATTTTCTATACCCAAATTCATCCCAACTTAATACGTTTTAAGTATATTCTAATGTCAACACTTTTACATTTTCTTTTTTATTTTTTTATTTACATTCAGGTTATGTTTTACAATTGACAAATTTTAAGCAGTTTTAACATTTTTTGCAACTCAAAAAGATTTTTATAGTAATAATTCTAGTACCTGCAAATCATAATTATATGTATAATATGTATGCAAATATGTTTGAGTACATTTTTCTGCCATTCTTAACTTTCCAATATTCTCTTCTGTTGACGCGTTTCGGATTAACTCCATTTTCTTAACTTCAATAGTACTCAGTTTTGTGTTGGATTTCTGGGTATTTCTAGCACGCCAAACTTGGATGGGTAATCCTTTTCTGTTATGAACGATTGTTCGTGTCAAGTGAACCTTGATATCATGTAGAGCAGATGCCAGTTCTACACTGGTGTAGAATCGATCAGTAAATACGTAGAACCCTTCTATACTGTCATTAGCTTCTTTCAATTTTTCCACCAAATGCAGTACTATCCTGCTTGTTACAAGCAAATCTGGCCTGGTCAGGCTTTCTTGCCTAAATAAGGTTCTAGGCCACAAATATAGCCGGTGTTTGCCTCTGAGATGACAAAACTCTTTCTACCCCATTTAATGGGCGAATCCTTATTGTATACTTTAAAATATACTCGGCCTTTAAAGGCAACTGTACTCTCATCAATGCTCACCTTGGATTTTGGAACAGAATATTTTTGATATTGTTGATCCAAATACTGCACTAGTCTTCGTACTTTCCCTGAGCATGTTAGAGTACCCCATACAGGACCACTATGATTAGGGAGACTAACATGTAGGTTCCAAAATATTTGCTTAAATCTCTCTTTAGAAAACGTGACCTTAAAGAATGGCTAATAGTCTACAATGTCGGAAGAAAAATAATCATCCAATTCTGGTTTTGGGTTTAGTCCCATGTTCATTAATACTCCTAAAAAGGACTTCATTTCTGGGACCGTTACGTCTGTCCAGGACCTCCAAGTTGATTTTTTCCGTAATGGGGTATTCTTTTGAATTTTTCCTCTGGCGTATCTGTTACTTTAATGAACTATTTTATTAATTAAACTGTCTGCAAAAAATAATTGAAAATTCAAGCTGTATTTGAGGCATTTGACCTTGAGGTGGTGGAAAGCCACTGTTATGTACAAACCTAAACTTATAAAACTAAATATCATTGTCAATCCATGTCCTCCAGCCTGCATCGTCTATTTTATTCGTCCCCCCCCCCTTCACTTCCATGTCCATCTGAAACAGCTTAGTTACATTCATTGAAATCGTTGTAATGTCCACCTTCAACAGCATAATTATTTCCATTGAAATCGTTCTCACTGCAATGTTCTGTTACAAATTGGTCTTCCTGTTGCACTACGTTAACTGATCCATCTAAATAATCATTCTGATCACACAAGACTTCTGTCAAACTAACCTTCTCACCACTGTTAACATCAATTTTGTCTAATTCACTACAAATTAATTCATCAAATTGTTCTCCGTTGTCAGAATCAATATCGCTATTATGATCAGAATCGCTATCAGAAATAACCTCTTCAACCAAACGTTTAAGTTCATCAGATTTATCTACAGAAATATATGTGTCATTTTGATATCAAACAACACTAATAAAACAACACTTGCTCACAAACTGATCACACAATCAATAAGATGTATCTATGTGTTGACTAACCTCTGAAGTAACGTTTTATAAACACGTTATGAAAGAATCCTTACAATCAGTGCAGCCAACTGCTGAAAATATAAAATTCAATAGTCCCACTATATATCTATGCTACTATAGTATATATATATATATATATATATATATATATATATATATATATATATATATAAAGAACATAAGACAAAATACAAATACAAGAATTATAATTGAATTTACAATTCAAAGCTTTTCGTTGGCTAACAGTACCAACATCCTCAGGAATATTAAACAATTTGAATTGTTTAATATTCCTGATGATGTTGGTACTGTTAGCCAACGAAAAGCTTTGAATTGTAAATTCAATTATAATTCTTGTATTTGTATTTTGACTTATGTTCTTAATTAATACACAAGAATACATTTATATATATATATATATATATATTCACAAATATATTAAAGGGCAACGAAAGTGGCCTAGTCTACTGCGTAGAGAAAGCACTAGTGGTTACCAAAGTGGCCCATCCTAACTCAGAGACCAAACAAACAAAAATTGCTCCCAGCTGACTATGAAAGTAGCAGCGGCCAAAAATGTACCACCTGACCTGAGAAGACAAAGCTTCTTCAATCAACATATAGCTGGTACAGAAATCATTTAGGACACTTGGCCTATCCGCAGGGTCGGTTCTAGTCGTTTGTCTAGCGTAAGCGAACAATATTCCGGCGCCCCCCCCCACCACAAAAATCTGTAAGGTTATAAGGATTCTCTCTGGATACATAAAAAATACGAGTAAATTTAAATGCTTAACACGTTCGCTACCGAACGTCACACTCCAGTACCTGTAGACAGCCCTGGGCTGGAGGTTCTGGAACACTCGGTAGTGAAGGTGTTAACTGACAACATATCACTGTGTATAGTATACTATGTTAACACGTTCGCTACCGAGCGTCGCAGTCCAGTACCTGTAAATAGCCCTGGTAGTAGGTAGCTGGAGGTTCTTGGACACTCGGTAGCGAAGGTGTTAAGGAATAAGGGTTGAAACTTAAATAGTAGGGTTAAATTAACACATGCTTGCCCTTATTTATTGAATGTATTATTAAAAAATTTAAAAACCAATACAAATTGAAAGTGAAAAAAGTGTGAACAAATCAATAAATACAGCACAAGTCAGCTTTAAGGAAATTCGACAATTTATTTACTTGTAAAATAAATACAAACTTAGGAATTTTACACGTAACACTAAAAACACACTAAAAAGAGATTTTCCTTGCTTTCATTTTGGCAAATTCGTTGAGAATGAAGTCAGTGTCCATTTGGTTTAATAAATCATTCTCAATGGCCATTGTTGCCAGTCCACTCAAACGTTCCTCACAAATGGTTGATCTGAGATAAGTCTTTATAAGTTTCAACTTAGAAAAACTTCTTTCACCACTTGCCACTGAGACGGGGAGCGTCAGAAGGATTCTTAGAGAAACAAAAACATTAGGGAATGTATCCATATAATCATTGTTTGTTATATACCACAAGGCCGTACTTGGAGAACTTCCGGGTAGCAGCATTGGCGCAAAAATGTCTAGCTCGTCGAACAGTTCACCTCCGTTTATGTCACAATCTTCTCCATTACTCAAAACACTATGAAGTTGTATGCAGGCATCTTTCAAAGTTTTCTTATCCCATGTCTGAAGATTCTTAATGTCATACAGAAAACTAAAACTCTTGCTGTGATTCTCCATGAGTTCAAACCTCTCTTTAAGCGAGTTGATAGCTGTATCAAGCACTACAAAGAAAAATTTCACTTTGAATGATGCCAGTCCAGCCTGAATCGGTTCATCCTCACTCTCATAGGAGAATTGCCTTTTTGTTTTCCTGGGACGAACTTCGGTTTCTTTTTCAAATTCAACAGAAACACCAATTTTGTCTGCCAGTTCTGTAGCATCTATGATATTGCTATTGAGACCTTCATCAGATCTCATATTTTCCAAAAATGTTTGAACACTTTTCACGAGATCCATTGAAGTTAGCAAAGTAGATGAGGCTTTTTGTAAGGTCTTACTCACCATGTTTATTTTAAAAAGGATATTATACCACGTTACCAGGCAACACAAAAACTTGAAAGTTTGAAGTTTTCTTAGTATTCCTACAGCAGAGTTCCTACTAAAAGCATCCAGCTTTTGGTCTTGAGAGGCTTCATACAAAGCATCGTATATTTCCTCAATGTGATATCTAAGAGGCACTAATGCTTCAATCCTACTCTCCCACCGAGTATTGCTGAGGGGTTTCACTGTTAGAGTGGATACGTGTTTTGTCAAAATACTCCACCTGTGAGTTGAACTAGAAAAAAAGTTGAAAATTTCTTGAATCGTACTAAAACAATCAACTGCAATAGGGCAAGAGAGAGCAGCATCGTTAACCACTAGATTCATAGAATGGTTTCCACATGGCACGAAAAATGCCCTAGAATTCAAATCAAGTACTCTTTTCTGGACTCCAACATGCTTTCCTCTCATGTTGGAGCCATTATCATACCCCTGGCCCCTCATGTTTTTTAACGGGATGTTCCGTGTAGATAACTCACTGAGTAACACTTCTGTGAGACCTTCACCCGATGAATCTTTGATGGGCAGAAAGCCTAAAAAATGTTCTTTTACTGACACTTCCTTATTTTTTACACATGTAACAAATCTCACCACCATTGTCATTTGTTCTGTGTGGCTAATATCGGGTGTACAGTCCAGTATTATAGCATAATATGTTGCTTCTTTTAGGTCACTTACGATTCGGTCTTGGATCTTAGTGGACAAGAGATAGATAAACTCATTTTGTATTTGTTTGCTCAAATAGTGAACGTTTGTCTCTTCAGAAGTAACTCTTCTTACATGTTCAGCCATGACAACATCGAATTTGGAAATATACTCTACAAGTTTCAAAAAGTTACCATTGTTACGCTCAAAAAGAGACTCTTTTGTCCCTCGAAAAGCCAACCCCTGAGATCCTAAAAATTGGACCACACACAGTAAACGTTTCAGAAAAACTTGGTTCCAATGTTCTGTTTCAGCCCGAATGGTTCTCTCATTTTCTTTGTCAATCGTTCTATCCAAACGTAATCGCATGGACAGTTCACGCCAAGATTGACAATGTTGTATGTGGGTAGAAGATTTCTCATGACTGGTCAAAATCTTGTTAAGTTTTGCCAGTCAGAATATCCTTGGTCTCCTGCAAGAGATGAATTCACATTACCAAAGACTTTGCAGGCAAAGCAAAATACTGCGTTTTTTTGTACTGAATACATCAACCAATTCCTGTGGACTTGTTCCTTATTGCAAAGTTTTCTAGTGAAATGAAGTGAAGAGAATTTTCTACCTTTAGCATCAATGGGAAAGTCGATGTTAGTAACTTGCACAGGTCCACGCTCAACAAGAAGTTTTCGTATCTCATCCGTGATTTTGAGCGGCCACTCTCCACAGTCCATCGATAGTAACGGTGACGTGTCTCCAGGCAGCTTTTGATCCTACAATACAAATCAAACTCTAAATTTTTGTATTGTCACATGTAAAAGTTAATTTTAAAATATGAATACGAGAAAAATATTTATGTAAGTTTGAATGGCAAAAGATTAAAATTAAAGAATTGAAACTGAGCCGTTCAGTTGCAGAAACTCCTGTGATCAATTGTTGTTAGAGAAAGTGCGCTAACCAAAGGTGCAATTTGAGTGCAGACTTTTCCTACGGTACGGCCCTTTGCATTCTCTGTATTTAATTTTGTTTCTTAATATCATAAAATATATTTTTCTAATTTTAATTACAATATGCGTAACCGTAACATAATAGCTTCTAAAATTCAAAGGCCTAAGCTTATACAAGCCAAATAACATGAGTTCTTTATCATAAAAATAAAGAAAAATTATCATTTAATAGGCTACCCATTGTTATTGGCCTACAGGCCCAAATCGTGTTTATTTAAATTTAAGCATAGTTGATATCTTAGGCACAATTTATTGTGATGTAAATTAAATTAACTTACAGTTTCATTTGTTTGGTGGCTTGTCGATGGAGTAGTTACTGCCTCCAATATTGGCAATTCATCTTTTTCGATATTGGTTTTTGTAGCAGTATCGTCCTCGTCCAACTTCGTGACCGAAAAAAACTTCTGTAGTGCTTTCGATTGCATTTTGTCTTCTTTTGCATGCTGCAATTTTCTTTTGCGGTTGAATGACCCAGAGGGCTTTTTACTACTACCGGCACTACTACTAGACATGACTTGTTTAGTTGAGGTTCTTCACTGACGCACTAGTTTGCGAATGGTACTCAGGAGTTTAGTTTGGTTAACGGAGGGGCGCCCGATGGACGAGTCCAAGTAGATGACGGAGGGGCGCCCAACGAACGAGTCCATTTGAGAATAACAATAAACACAGTAGTGGGAGTATGCATAAGCGAATAGGGACCTTACGATATACCCTTACTCGCTTACTCCTACCATTTGGCGGAGTAAATAAATCAACTCTCAACCTCTAGTCACCTTTTCTATAGTGAAGATTGGAGAACGCGTAGGCGCCCCCTTTTGCCCTGCGCCCTACGCGGCCGCGTACTTTGCGTACCCCTTAAACCGGCCCTGCCTATCCGGCGGCGACAAGGGGTTAAAAGAAAAACCAATTCTGAAGCTGCCCGTAGATAGCTGGCTGTGAGTGTTATGATAGACACTGTAAATTAAAAATATTTGAAGGTAAAAATATTATTTTCATGCAACAAATTATATATCAAATAATTCAGAAAGGAATACTAATTTTTTTATAAAAAAATTACATAGTTGACCATTTTTTCATTCTGGGTTACAAAAAATAACTCTTAAAGGCTTGAACATGTATTAAAACGTCATAGTTGTTTACTTTTTTTGATTAGTGGGAACAGTCATTTCGAAAGATGTATCCCATTGTCAACTTAAACTGTAACTGACCTATTGGTTGTTTTAGGTAAGATTGGGATTATGATAGAGCATTAGATGATTAAAACGTTTTTTGGGGATTTGGGGATAGGATGTTAAAAAGTGTATATGAATTATAATAACATTGGTGTTGAGTACTTGTTTGATGTAGCTTGAAACGTTTGATATTCTTTACTGTTGGTTGTGAAGCAGCTGCTGTATTTATTTAGTTTGTACAGAATTTGTAGATTTGATGTTATTTTTATGTAGTTATAATTTGTGGATATGATGAGTTCAAAGTTGACTGAGTGTTAAGGTTTATGAATGCTTTTATCCCTTCTTAGAAATGTATGTAAAATGGCCTTCCAGTTTTGCCAATGTAAACAATCGGCTAGGAACTGCAAGTTAGTTTTAAAATCTAAAACAACCAATGGGTAAGTTACAGTCTTACATGACAAGTGGATACATCTTTCAAAATGCCCATCCTTAGTAAACAGAGATAGTAAGTGCTACTAAAGGTGTCACATAATAATATATGTCCAAATGTTTAAGTGTAAACTAGTAGCTTCAGTTGAAAATAAAATCAAATAATATAACGTATGTGATTCCACAGGCATGTACTTACATAATATTGGTGTTAGTGTATAAAGTATTCCTAAATCAGAATTAGTCTTTTTGTTCAGTCAAAACTGGCAGTTTTTTTCAAGAATAGATGTTTGAAATTTAATCACTCCATGTTCATCAAATACAAAGGTTTTAATACTAAATAAAACACTTGTAAATGTTTATAAGCTTGCTGTATCCCAAAACTCCGAACTCCGAGTTACAGTCTGAGTTGGCAATGGGACACATCTCCCGAAACGGCCGTCCTCAACAAATATAAGTGTTTAGCGATAACTAGTACCTCACGTAAAGATGGAATCAACAAATATACTAAATAAAATGTACCATAACATTTCACTGTCAATCTGGCTTTGATAAGCCTAATAGAATGATACATTAACTTTCGTTTTAAACTTAAGTCAGATCAATCATCAAGAAAATCCGAAAAAGCAGTCTTTTTTATTCTACTATTTCTGTAATAAAGTATTTGTTGATTCCATCTTCCCGTGAGCTACTAGTTTTCACTAAAACACTTGTACATATTTTACACTTGCAAATATTTTACAATAGACCATAATTCTATCTGTGTTGACAACAAGACACATCTCCCGAAACGGCTGTCCTCAACAAATATAAGTAAGTGCTACTATAGGCAAGTTGTAAAATATTTATAAGTGTTTTAGGGTAATATAGTATTTTATTATTGATGTCTCATATTTTCCAGTTTTGAACTATTTGAAGTTTTGAACTATTTGAAGTTTAAAACAACATAATTTATTACTATTTTTTTTAAACTGTCTTTTATTGTTACAAGTTATTATACTTATTTCAGAAAACACTGCCTATGCGACACAAGGAAATTCATGCTATCAATGTACCTTCATCACTTAAATTTGCGTTAGACTTTGGAATGAGCCTTATTTCAGAAAAATTAAGAAAACGAGTTAAAGTAAGTTGAAATGATTATCTTCCTTTTCTTTTAACAAAATAACTGTTTTAAGTATTCATTCATTTATAACCACTATGGCTTGTCTCAAAATGAGTACAGAAATACACCATCTAAATTCTGCAATTTAATTTTGAATTTAATAATTTTAGCTGATTAAATACAAAAATTATCCTGAAAATATAAAAGAGATCACAATTAAATAACATCATTTCCAAATACACAAAACCAAAGCCATTATTTTTGTAATATCTGTATTATTAGTAAAATATATATTATTGACAATTCTTAGAGTAGAAAGCATAAATAGTACAGATGAATTTTTCTTGATTTTTAAACAAAACATTTTTTATTAATGCAATATGAAGGGTGATTCATAATAATATTGAATAAATTTTATAGCATAACTAGAGGACATTTTAATTTACATTTGTTTTCAAGCTTGTTTTTATTTTGTAAAGATTAACTCTTACTAAAACAGTTTGATAGCTTGATTAATGGAGTCAAAATGAATGTTCAAAGTATATATCGAGTGGTCTAGTTTGAGTGGTCTATTTCTACAACTAACACTGAATGGGTTTTTAAAAACTGGTGAAAACTACAACTTTTTTCAACTTGATAAACTGCAATTTGGCAAACTTATAATTTTAATTAATTTTTGGCTATCTTTCTGAGATGTAATGATCATGCTAAGCAATCTTCGTCAGTTTGGTTTCTGGCAAGCATTCAGCTAAGTAACAGCAATTTTCCATAATGAGGTCAATAACTGTATGGTTTTTATTGTATTTCTTCTCTCATTTAATATGTTTTTATTTTGTGTTTCGGGATGTTTATAAATTGTTGAACTTAAACTACCTGGCTGATTTACACTTTCCAAAGGCAAACCTAAGTACTAAATAGATGGCTACTTAGCTTGACTAACATTACCTCAAAATGTTTTTCAAAAATGTATTTAAGTTTCAAATTCAGCAAGTCATTAATTTATCAAATCCAAAAATAAAAAGTTTCACTAATAACCATGAACGTCCAAATCTACAAGACAAATTTAAAAAAATGTTTTTATTATTTTGAGCTGTATAAATTTTGTTGAATGACAAAAAAACATAGTTTTGAAAAAAACTTGGGAATTTATTTCTTAAGATTTTCCCATAAGTAAGTACTGAAAAAGCTCAACGCCATTGCAGAAAATATCATAACAGATTATCAGTGCGGATTCTGACAGGGAAGGTGAACTACCGATCAGATATTTGATTCAAGACAGTTACTCAAGAGGGGTTGGGAATATAAAATTGACCTTCATCTTCTTTTTATTGACTATCGGCAGGTTATTGACAGTGTCGACAGAGCAAAAATGCTCGAAATTCTAAAGGAGTTCAACGTACCAAACAAGTTGATCAGACTGATCAACATGACATTGTGTGATAGTGATGGCAAAGTTGTCATAGGCTGCGGTATGAGTCCCGAATTCCCTATTTTGACTGGCGTGAGACAAAGCGATGCCCTGTCTGCTACCCTCTTCATTTTGGCCTTACGTGGTGTTTTGAGGAGGATTAATGTTTCAGGGAATATCATGCATTCAAATATGTGCATATGCTGATGATATATGCTTGGTTGCCAGGAATATTCCATCGCTCAAAGAGACTTTTAATATAATCAATAATGAAAGCAAAAAGATAGGTCTCTGCATAAATGAGGGAAAAACTAAATATATGAGTACAAGCACAGGGCGGAGCAGTAGACTATAGATATCGATGGATATTCCTTTGAAAAAGTAAAGAGTTTCACATATTTGGGCTTGGAAGTGAATGATGAAAATAAAACAATAAATGAAGTACAAAAAAGAATAATGTCAGCTAACAGAGCATACTTCGCAAATATAAAGCTATTTAAAAGTAGGCTATTGTCTCAAACCACTAAGGTACGACTCTATAAAACCTTAATTCGGCCAGTCCTAACGTATGGAACGGAGACGTGGACTTTAACCGCCGCGATGAAAAATCAGTTGACATTGTTTGAGCGTAAGCTTTTGAGAAAAATTTATGGTCCGGTCCACAATGTACAAACAAATGTGTGGAAGCTTCGATCTAATGCCAAGTTGTATTCCTTATACAAAGATGCAAATGTGGTCCATTTTATTAAAACGCGACGTCTAGAATGGACATCTTATATCACATGTGAGACTTAATCTCACATCATAAGAATGCCCACCAATAGAATTCTGAACAAACTTTTACATGGCACTATGATTGGCAAAAGAAGAGCTGGCCGACCAAGAAGACGGTGGCTACAGGACCTTAAAGGAAGATTTAAAGGTACTTGGCATTACAGCATGGAAGCAGAAGGCTAAGGACAGAAGTACATGGTGGGACATTGTTAAGGAAGCCAAGGCACACCCCAGGCTGTAGAGCTACATAGTAAGTAGTAAGTGAGTACAGAATATAAACTTTTAAAAAATTCTCATAATGTCCTTCACTTATGAGAGCTCCTCATTATTGTGAAGTATGCTGCATATTTAATTGCATTATCCTAGTAAAATAACTAATATTTCATTCATATTTTTAATTAACTAAAACTGTACTTCAGTTTTAAACAGGATAGTTAAAATATTACTTTCTACCTATTTCAAAGAACGAATGAAATAAACAGGTGCCTTTGAAAATATATGTACCTCTTATTAACTCTTATAAAACTAATAAAAAATAGTACCAATGTAAAAGCATTTGATTGGGTTTATTAAAAGCAATTTGTGAGGAAATATCCATTACAGTTTGTTATTTTCACAGCTATAACCAAAACCCTGATATCATAAAAATGTCTTACCGAGACAAATCTTTTTACAGATCTATACTTGTATTGAAGAAGCAGAAGACTTTATTGACAAGAGTATGCTACCTAAAGAGTATGGAGGTGAAATGCCCATGGCAGAAATGATAGGTCAGTTGAACAGATTATTTAGAAATAGCTACAAATCGAGAAATTTTAGTTGTGCTTCGCATATTTATGAAACAAAATATAATCTTGTAAGAAATAAAAATTGAAACTTTTAATCTCATGATCTGTACAAACTTTTGAGAATAATTTGTTTTTAAACTTACCGAGTGAGAAAGTTTATAAGTTTTTTAAAATAATTTACTGAATTGTAGGTTCCTTCAAGTTATCAATTTACAGTTTTAATGTGAATGGTAAACTGACCATTATAAAATAAATGCCTTTGTTCTCACAGACAACAAAATCCAAGCGCTAAAATAAAAAGTTCTTTAACACTGATCACTCAGTATCAATATTAGCAAACATATAATAGATATTTTAGCATAGAGGATCACACTTTTTAACTTTAAGATTAATTTTGTGAAGTGGTGATTAGTATTATATTTATCATTACAATTTAGAATATAGTTTGTTTTTTAAATGCTACAATTATATAATAGAAATAAATATACAAGTAATTTGACTAGCAATAATAAATAGAGAGAAAATGGTAGCATAAATAATGCTAACTCTCATAAGGAAATGTTTATGAATGTTATGTAACTTCTATTTTATTTTTTTATAGCCAACATATTTTCTTGTTTAAATAATAGGTATATAACATCATGAAAATAGATAATACTTTATTTTGATAGTCCTAAATTAATATAAAAGTGATTAATTTTCACCAAACGTAATGGACTACAAACAAAATTCAATAGCTTTTTTTTAAAGTACATTAGTTTCTAATGTTATAAAATTTCTGAGTTTTTTTTCATTTCATAAGTGCTCAACATCTTGTTAAACAAGATCCATTAACAATATGTTATAATTTTTCTTGTACGAATTGCAGGCATTGTTGAACAAATTATTTAATTCCGTGTGAAATTTAAGTTATTAACATTGGAGTGCTTACTTGGAATTTTTGGAACATGAGTACTCGCGTAGACCACTATTGCAGTCCATATTTTTTTTTTCTACAGATGTTGACTAGCTAATAACTCTATGTTAGGATTAATAGTTCTTAAAGAAGTATAAAACAAGTTTACACGAAAATAATATTTTATTTTATAAAGAAATAATACTAAAATTTTTACTCCAAAATATGAAAGCGTTTTGGTAGTTATATGCATGTTTTGAAATAAAATTAAAAATGTCTGTTATGAGACATAAATTTTTCATTTTATATTATGAAAATCATAAAAAACAAAAACAGATGAGAAAAAACATTACATTGATATTGAAATTTATATATATAACCAAAAACATAAGTTCACGAGAGTACTCGCATGGACTACAATAGTAATCCATATAAAATTTAGTAAGTAATAAATACGCTCATGTTGACTAATACCACTACATTGAGTATGGTCTAGTGATGAGGACAAAAGGTAAAGAAAGCCTCAAGGTCGTGCAATGTTGTCAACCCACTGAAACTTAAAATCCCAACACCCCTGGACTGCAATAGTAGACCACATGAGCACTCCAGTATTAATTATAAGCTTTGCTATTTTAAAATATATACATTCTTAAATTAGTAGCCGACTAATGTTGATAATAGAAAACACATCCCAAAATATCCACCCATACTACATATAAATCCTTCTTTAGGCAATTATTTTAAAAGTATATTTTAATTAAATCGAATATTTAGATTTCTGTAAATTCGCACTGTTGCCTATCACCAAAATTTCAAAATATACTGTAAACACTTTATTAGAGTAATAACCTTTAAATATTTTAGTTGGCATGGCATAGCCTTACTTTAAAATGTCACTTATTAGGTTTAATAATTTGCTTTAGTAAAACTGTTTTTGTTTCAGAACTGTGGAAAAAAGAGCTGTCAGCAATTAGACCTCAACTGCTTTCTCATGACAATATGAAAGTTAGATTAGATTTATTTACAGAAGCGGCAAAAGTAGGTGCGGTATCAGCTCTACGAGCAGGTGCACATGCAATAAGCTGTAGCAATCCACAAGACAACATGTTAGTTGGTAGTTTCCGTAAACTGCAAGTTGATTGAACAAAATTCAATAGTGTATATAGTTTATCTTTATTTTAATTTTGAGCACATTATGGTATTAATCAATCTGAACCATTTGCATCCAGTTCCACATTTTTATAACCATATATTTAAAATTGGTTTAGGCCTTTTCTACTTTTTATAAAATATAATTAATTTTAAAATTATCAAAATCTTGTTGCTGCTCATGATGAGTTGGTTGTAAATTACTTATTACACTTTTGCTATTACTTGCAACCAGACTTTTTGTTAACTAAAGTTGTTAAATTGTTAACTTACTTTACGAGACTGAAGAAGTCGTAAGACAAAAACATTTCCTTCAAAAGTAAGTTAACAATTTAACAACTTTAGTTAACAAAAAGTCTGGTCGCAAGTAATAGCAAAAGTGTAATAAGTAGTTTAAAATTATATGACAGAATATAATAGAATTATACTAATAAATTTACTATTGCGAGTGAAAAATTGTTTTAAAAAATTATTTTAAGTTTTTGATGCAACGAATATTTACTTTAACATTTTGAACACTAACTTTCCAAACAGCCAACAGGCTCCGAAAATTGTTTTACAAACTGTAAACAATAAGTTTTTTAAGAACCTATATATTTATACTACTCTCACTGTGTATATGAGGGTTGGCTGGTGAATATATGTGCATAAATATTTAATTTGTTGTAAGTGAAAAACTATACATTAAAAAAAGTTTTAAATATTTTGATGCAATGATTAGTTTCATTTAGTTCTTTGACAGTAACTTTCCAAACAGCCAACAGATCTCAAAACTTGTTAAACTTTGTTTATTATTATATTAATACTTATTGCATTATTTCAGAAATTACATTTTGTGAGCAAACACGCCAATTTTTTATATGAAACAACTTTTTTTTAATTAAATTTTTGTAGCAATCCCTATGAAATATTAAGAAATGCCGTTTATATAAAGATTGTTTTTTATTTTTTAAATACAGATAGACATTCACATAATAGGTAATGTATATCTAACTTCATCATATAAAAAGATGTTTTAAAATTCACTATTTATAAAACTATTTATAAAAGTTTTTTGTACCATGGTAGGCAATCAGTATTCAGGCAGGCACAAAATGACTTCACATCCATGAAGGTGTTCTTTTAATTTTTGGGGCAACAACTCGCTTCTAAAAATTACTGATGACAGAGTAGTTCACTAACAGAAATAAGTAAATCGCAACACATATGTTTAAACAGCTTTAAGGTAGATATAAAAACACAATGGTGATGTTGCTGCCAGAGGCTTGTACCATGGTGACATGACATACAATGTACTTTATCTTATTGTACTTTAGGTTTAGAAATTATACCAAAATAATGGATTTTTTTACATGCCGAAAAGACATTTTATTTCAATTTTAAACAATAAGAAATTTAAAGATAAAATTCATAACTATGAGAATTCATATTTTATTTCTAAAAGGACTTGTAAGCTTTATCTTTAGAACAATACTTTGGAATTTGTTTTGAAGACCGACTCCCTGTCAGAATAGTTTTACTGGCTGTTAGGACAGTTTATCACATTTAAATCTTTAGTTAATTAACTAAATCATACTTAAAATATGTTTATGAAATATTTGCAAAAGATTAAATCTGATTGAATATAAAGAAGTATAATTATTTGAGAAACTGAAAGTTAATTTAAATTTTTGTTGATAAAAACTAGAAACCCAATTTGTATTTCTTATATGACATAAACAGTATATTTAAAAAGTATAGAAATTTTAATTTATTAATACAGACGACAACAAAAACGAATTTACTAAGTGGAAAATGTTAGTTTGGTATTTTCAACTTTCAGCTAAATTATTACCATATTTAATTGTATTTAAACCATGTTACTGTCTTAAATTAAGATTTCAGCCTCTCAATTCTTATACAACTGTAATAAATAAAATATTCTTAATATATGATTATTGTTTTTGAATATAAAAGTAATTATGCACCATGTAATAATTACTTTCTAGATGCAAGCTTTGTAAAATCTCAATTGACCACATTTATAAATAAAAGAATGTTTTGTAATTTATCGAGACAAAACATTTTGACCGTGCAATACTCTGAAGATAATTGCCTATTTTCATCCATTAAATACTTTTTCTCACAGTAATTTTTTTTAAATATTAACCTTAATTATAAATTTAAATAGTGATTTTTAAAAGTTTCATTTGGATTTGCCAAAAATTAGCAATTACAATATCCAATATATTGATATATTTATTCTTGTAATGATTTTTTGAATAACTTAATATTCTTTCATGTATAAAAAAAATTACTGTTACTTTTTTTTTGTTTGGATTTAATAGTTTTTTAAACAAGTTCCTTTCCTATGATTTAATGTTGTCTAAATGATTAACAGAGGTTATTTTCTCCCAAATTACATTTAATTTTAGTACCAGTAGCTATTAGTGTAATTGATGTAATAATTTTAGATTAGTGTTTACAATCCTTATTTTCTTAGGTGTTTGTATTTTAAATAATTTTATATACATATTTTTTATTAAAAAAATTTGTAAGCAACTCTGTTTTTCATTTTTAATGTCATTGTCAAACCTAAATAATTTAATTTTTCATTGAAACTTGAACACTTTTATACGCTTCTACCTTTAATTTTTCACCTAATCATTATCCACTAAAGTCAAATTATCAATGTCATTCCAGCAACAAAATATATATCGGGCAATGTTGTTTAATGTAGATGGTGATTTGAGTGATGAAACTTTCTTGAGAACAACAGGGAGAAAAAGAAAGTTGGTGCATCAGGGTAACAAAACTCACTGTTGGTTTGAAACTCTCTTGAGAACAACAGGGGTAAAGAGAAAGTTGGCGCATCAGGGTAACAAAACTCACTGTTGGTTTAATGTCTCAGTGCTGTTTGTATTGTGGCCTTCCTGAAAACATTTTAGTGTGTTTTCAGTGTTATTAAGCTGCTTTCTTCAGGATGGCCTTTCTGAAAACATTTTAGTGTGTTTTCAGAGTTATGAAGCTGCTTCCTTTAGGATGTCTCACCCATCATTGCTACACAACACATCAGCAAATAACTTTGTTGATAGAAAAATGATCCTTAGCCAGAGTGGGAAAATTAATTTATAATGTTTATGATTACACGTAAAACAATTACAGTTCAAGTGAAAAAGCTTCACAAACTAAAGTGCCTTTTCGTAATGTTAGAATTGCGAGTATTAATGAACATAAAGATATGTCTGGTATATAATCACCAGAGTTCACTACGACAAAAAAAAAGACCTAGGAAAAATTGAAAACTAATTTTGACTTATATGTAATCTAAAGGACAGTTTATAAATTTCATTTAAGCGAAGGTGAAATATCAACGGAATATTACGTGTATTATATCAAAAAGTTGTTGACAAAGGAAGTGTATGGTGTTCCTACAGTAGTTAGAAATACATACTCCAACAGAAAATTACTTGTTAAAAAAAACATATTGGAAATTTAAAGTTTAACTACTTGGTTGAAAGGGGATGGATATAGGAAAGAAAAGAGGTTGATAGAGTACATGGATGAAACATATTTCCATAGTACGACAGCAACTGAGAAAACCTCAACGGATTACATAGATGGCGGACTGAAGAAATCTGCCAGTTAAAGTTCTTGAATAATTGTTTTAGACGTAGAATAGTTGAGAGATTTATGGCTGACGATTTATTAATTATTAAATCTGGATTACAAAAAAAGAAACTACCATGGGGACAATAACTGTGAGAAGTGGCTAAAAAAGCCAAACCTTAAGCCGAAAAGTATGTTAGTTATTGATATTGCACCGTATCTTAATATATAGGTAAACACATGCTGATGTTGTCCCAGAACAACTAGCGGTTGACATGCCTTCGTGCCAGTTGTTCCAGATCACCAAGACATTTGTCATAATAATTCAATCGGTTTACCACATGGCTTTGGAGATTTGGGTTGAGGGTATGTTTATTTCTTGGTCAGTCTGTAGAGCGATTTAGTGTGGTATAATTTAAAGATAGGAGTGTTCCTAGTTATTGTGTGGTATGATAAAGTGAGTAATAGTGTATTTTATGCTGCGTATAATTAGTGACTTGTACTATGAATAATGGATGTGGAATAAGGACCTAGTAATGTTACACAAGACAGTGATAAGACTTTATACAGATGAGGAAAATTCTAGTATTGGTATGGTCACTCGAGGATGAGGAGTATGACCATGACTTTGACAAAAATCCTCTTGTTTAACTGCCTCATTGCTAATTTAATGGTAATTGTAAATGCTTGTTATTTGTTCACATTGCAAACAAATGCAAAAAATATACCTCTATGACTTCACACATCCAATAATGAATGACCTTACTCCTGAACTCCCACCTACAACTCAACTCTTGCTGCTCTTCTCCAACATACACTCTTTCTAGAATCACTAAAAAATACCAATTTCAAACAGGATATTGCAAATAAAATTTCCCCAGTATGCAAGGTATAAATCTAAGATATACATGACATATGAGTGTCTTGCTTGTCACAGAAAGCAAGGACTTTGTGCAGTTAGTTATTTTGATACAAACCACTGGCAATAAAACAATTTACATTGGCGTGTTATAAATATTTTTTGTACATGTTTTATAAATATCTTCGTATTTATCTTTAACATATATTACGAATTTATCACTGTTCATTATTCCATACAGAAGGTGGACAAATTTGTGTTATGTAACTAGTGACCTTAGGTATTCCAGAACAACTCTTGAAAGTCATAATTTTTTTATAACAGTCCCTAATACTTCATTTGGTGTGAAAAACAATAACTTTCAAACTTATAATTTCAGCAGAGTGCAAGCATTGTACCGAAACATCCATACAAAAAATTTTCAAATATCGACTTTTTTATAAAGAAATCATGAATAGGACATCACATATCACCAAAACATACATAAAGATAAGTTTGTGTATAAAAATATTTCTTTAGCATTTTTGGTACGTAACAGATTTTTTCAGCAGTAAACGTGTTAACAGAAGTGATACTGTTAATGACAATGTAATCTCCTGCTGTGAATTCTGAAACCCCTATATACTCATTAATCAAATTGAAGAAACTAAAGTTAATGTAGAGTTCCATTAAAGTAATTATTTTTAATACACCTTGATATGTTGTTTTAGATATCCGAGTTTCTCTCCTGCAAAAAATCTTATATGCATTCTTGTAAAACCAAATTTATGTTAGAAATGATTTTAAGGATAATTCAAAATGATAACTGTTGTAAATGTGACAGTTTATAAATATGACACAAATGCTTAAAGTTCTAGAAGAATGCAACCCTTTGCTATAGAATAAAGCATTAATTATTCAAACTGATTAAACCATAACTGTAGACAATTGTGTAGATAATCAAATATGCTAAATATTTCAATATAATGTGCTCTACTGTTAGTAAGACATATACATTACTGAATAACCTTTATCTCCAAGAGGGTAACAAAGGAAACACAATCTCGCTATTTTATTATAATCAAGTATTTTAAAACCTACATAATAATTTTAATGTTGGATAATGCTGATCCATAGTCGCCCCCCCCCCCCCATTTAACATTGATGCTTAGTCCCAACGTTCAATGAGGATTCATATCTCTGGCATATAGCATTGATGCACAGTTCTGACATTTACTGTCAATTCCAAACCCAGATCTTTATGTTCCAAAAACACATAGTTCTGACAATTACTGGCAGACACAGGCCTGACATTTAGTACTGACACATAATCCCATTATCTGGTATAAATTAATATAATGTAAATTTAGTAGACTTTTCTCAAATTGAATTTAAAATTGTTTGATTTTAAAATTGAGTATTTACTAATTAGCTGAAAACAATTTCGTTCTATTGATGGTGGTCTGGCGGTTTGGATAATTGATGGTTCGGATGACTAACATTTTAATAATCAATTCTCTACTGTAATAGAAAAGGACTAAGTGCTTTGCTAATACAAAAACAAACATCTTCAATATTTAGCTATTATATCTAAAGGTAAATTATAGTCATTACTGTATCAATAAACAAAACATTATATGAAAAAAGGCAGTTTGCCATCTCTTCTCACCAATAATCCTCCTATAATACTAGTGCATTTCTTACAAATATGAAATCAAGAGATAAAAACACATTAACCTGTTGACTATATGATGTTTAGTTATGCCTACACTAGGCTGCTGAGGCAATAGTAACTAAACAACAGATGGGAAGGCTTTTAAATTTTTTTAAAACAACTAAATAAAAATCTGGGAATAGCTAGCATATGTAAAAGAGAACACAATGCATTCTACCAAAGTATCAAAGGCAAAACAAAATTTAAAGAAACAAAACAAGTAAGTAAAGTATCAAGAAAGAAGTAGGTACACTAAATAACACCACCAAACAGAGTTATTTACCACAACACACAGCATACTCAATTTTATTTTTATAAAGTGTGTGTTTTCCTTTATATGGCTAAATGATATTACAGAAAAACAATATTTTATTAAAATTTAAAATTTTGCATAATTTAAATAAAATTAAACTAATTTTACACTACTTAACTAAGTGAATACGTAATTGCATACTTGCTGACGCGTTTCAAAAAGATTGTTCCTTTTACGAAGCTAACCTTGAGTAGAAGGTTAGCTTCGTAAAAGGAACGATCGTTTTGAAACGCGTCAGCAAGTAAGCAATTACGTATTCACTTAGTTAAGTAGTGTAAAATTAGTTTAATCAGTGAATTCAAGATGATTACATCAAGAAACTTAAATAAAATGTTTTTAATGTATTAAATAGGGTCTTACGTAGGTATGCATTTTATATAGTAAAAGATGTAGGATTATGAATAAATGTAAATCAGTAATACTCTTCTTCTTTGTCTTCAGGCTTTACATCATGAAACATCTGTCATGGTTTACACTCTTCATGATAAGGTTCTAAAGCTCTAAAGTCTCTAAATGTAGGCGGCAGAGCACTATGGAGGTGATTGCCACATCTCTTGCAAGGTTCACTGAATAAGTTGTTATAACTGTGGAACCATTGCTGGAAACATACAAAATTAAACCATTTTATTAAATTTAAAATTACAGAACTAAGCAAATCAGCTTACAACTTTAAGTAAGGTACTTCACTATAATAACTGTGGAACCATTGCTGGAAACATACAAAATTAAACCATTTTATTAAATTTAAAATTACAGAACTAAGCAAATCAGCTTACAACTTCAAGTAAGATACTTCACTATAATAACTGTGGAACCATTGCTGGAAACATACAAAATTAAACCATTTTATTAAATTAAAAATTACAGAACTAAGCAAATCTGCTTACAACTTCAAGTAAAATACTTCACTATAATTAACTGTGGAACCATTGCTGGAAACATACAAAATTAAACCATTTTATTAAATTTAAAATTACAGAATTAAGCAAATCAGCTTACAACTTCAAGTAAGATACTTCACTATAATAACTGTGGAACCATTGCTGGAAACATACAAAATTAAACCATTTTATTAAATTTAAAATTACAGAACTAAGCAAATCAGCACAACTTCAAGTAAGATTCTTCACTATAATAACTATGCAAGTAATAAGTATTCACAAATTTAAATCATGAAAGTCAAAAGCTTTTGACTTTAATTAAGTATAATATGAGGTCTGTTCAAAAAATACACGCACTGTTTAAATTTCGCGGCTCAAGTCAGTTTCAGGAGAATCCGATGGTGTCGCTAGGTTCGTATAAATCGACTGATTAAAACGCGGTATTTCAGTCGCAGATATCTTCATTTGTTGATGAGTTACACGCAGTTTAGTAAAGTGTTTTTTTTGTTTGTCGGATTGTAAAATGGACAGCCTGAAGGAGCAACGAATTGTTGTGAAATTTTGTGTAAAACTAGGGAAATCTGCAACAGAAACATTTGCTTAACACGGCCTACGGCGATGTTGCCATAAAACGTACTGCATGTTTCAAGTGGCGTGAACGTTTCAAGGGTGGCCGACAGTCGATTGATGACGATGAGCATCCTGGACTTCCTTCAACGTCAACTGACGACCCACACGTTGACAAAATCAACACCCTGGTGCGCAAAAATCGACATCTGACCATTAGGGAGCTTTCCGAAGAGTGTGGGATATCAGTTGGATCTTGTTACGAGATTTTGACCGAAAAATTGAAGATGCACCGCATCGCTGCCACGCCTGATGACCAACGACCAAAAAGCAAATTGCCTCCGGGTTTGTCGGGAACTGCTTGATCGTTCAAATGAAGATGAGAACTTTTTGTCAAGAATTATAACCGGTGATGAATCATGGGTGTATGGTTACGACATTGAAACGAAGGTCCAATCATCCCAATGGGTGAGTCAAACGTCCCCAAGACCTCAAAAAGCTCGCCAAGTTCGGTCAAATGTGAAGGTGATGCTGACAGTTTTTTTTTTTGATACTAAGGGTGTTGTTCACTACGAGTACCTCCCTGAAGGCTCTACAGTCAACCAGATTACCTACATTGAAATACTGAAACGTCTGAGGAACGCCGTCCGATGCAAAAGGCCAGAACTGTGGAGAAATGATAACTGATTTTTCCATCAGGACAATGCTCCAGCTCACTCAGCACTCAGAACTCGTGAGTTTTTGGCCAAACACTCGATCACTGTTCTTGATTGAGTAACACTCACACACACAGACACCATTAGATTTTTAAATAGTATAGATTACATACAATAGTTATTATTATTATATTATATAACACATGCAATATAATATAAAGTTTCAAAAAACTAGCAACCAAAATGGACTTCAAGGTTCAGGGTCATCATACTTGTACATCTAAAAATATCATACTCCAGCTGCAATGTAATTTCTCCTCAGCACAATACATAGGCATAACCACAGATAGTCTAAATATCAGAATGAATGGTTACTGAACTGATGTCAGTTCCATGAAATCGATAACCCTGCTGCTCAACATGTTAGTCAAAGCACATCTTTATATCACAAAAATAATTAATAATAAAATCACAAAATAATTAATTTATGTCACAAAAATAATAATAAATAACCCACTGATCCACTCCCTCATAACCGAAAAAAAGGAAGTTATCACACCAATTCTAGATACCCCTCCCCCCCTAACCAAAATATCAGATACATCTATCTTCCTTCAAATCTAAAAATTAGATAACGCTAATTAAATTCCCCCTGACATTATTTTTTTCCTTTAGCAAATATCTTTGATATAACCACCGATATCTCTAAGTTTAAACAAAAATATACTATAATTAAAATTACTTAACTAAGTGAATACAAAGGGCTTACTTGCTGACGGGTTTCGAAACAATCGTTCCTTTCATGAAGATGATTACATCAAGCAACTTTAAACAATATACCTTTTAAACTATATATCTGTGCATCTATGACATTTAAACTTTATTCTCATCTGTGACTCACCTCAATTTTTCTTTGACAAAAGAGCACAGTTTATATAAAATATCACATCTTAATGTTTTAGTATTCTGTTGTAACTAATACAAGACTACAGAACTGCCTATTACCAAGGGAAGTCTGTCAATCTAGTTCAAAATATCTCAAACTTTTGGCTGTACAAGAACTAATCTTAAGAAAATATATATATTTTGTCATTTTATCAAATAAATGTCATTTTAGAAAATTGTAATGTTTATACTTATAGAATTATAATATACACATAATTATTGTACATTGTATACTCAACTTCACATAGCTTAACTAATTTATAAAATATATAATTTTAAAAGTAGAACTGAAACTAAAACTTAAAAAATTAAAACTAAAGAAAAATGAAAACAATAAACAATTTTTTTTAGTAAAATTTGTAGTAGTGAAATAACTGCATTGTAATAGTGTTATTTTCACTCTATAAAAGTTATTGTTTGCAAGAGAACAGCGGAAACTGTGAGCCATTGCTTACTTTGAAACCAGATCTCCTCTTCATCACAGTCCCTATCAAACTTTCTTAACTTAAGTAAAAGAAAAGTCTTGATCAAATGACATTAGTTATTTGAATTAACAATATCTAAAAGCTTAAATATTGTTTTAGCAAATCTTCAACAACAAAATGAACTTCAACAGTACACTAGGGAGGTTTTCTGCTGTACAATATGAAATTCTGTTTATTTACAACTCCTGAAAAGTGGAAATTAGCCTCGTCAGACGAGAACGTAGGCCAAGGGGTATATTCTAAGAAGTGTTTTAACATAAAGCTCTGGATGTTTCAAAATCTCTCTCATTAGAAAATTGGATGTTACAAAATTGGGTAGTGATCAATTTATAAAAGTGTACGTCAAGAATTTGGTGCAGCATTATTCCTACATTCCTAACAGACATTCCCAGGGCAGCTGCATGTTTAAAAGCTAAATGCTTTGGAGATTGTTAGTTGATGCTGTTACATATTTTCCAGCATTGATACGTTCTAGGTCAGCCAAATGATTTTTTTCAGTGTAGAACCTGTTGCTCTTACGTTTGATACCAAACAAATAGTTTTCTATTCAAAACCAAATCATGTTAACCAAATACAAATCGAGCGTGATATTCTTGCAGAGTATTAATCAGAGTATCGCCATTACAAATATACCTCTCCATAACAAACACATGATGTTCAAAGAGCAATCCCATTGCAACTACAGTAATACCCCGTACTTACGCGATAGGTAGGATTGAGCGATAGCAGTATAAGTCGAATTTGCGTAAGTCGGGGTATAAGTTTATATACAATCAGATAGGAATCATATTTAATTGAGATTATTAATAAATTAATAATTTAGAAGAAAAATATGTATGTATTAAATTCTTAAATACATAATATAACAAAATGTTATAATATATAAACACATATTGCAAAGACGCAAGTAAAAAAAAGTTATTTTGACATAGAAGGCTTCATAAAATCTAATAAATTCATTTCACGAAGTGATGATTTTTTCTTCTCACACAGAATTTCCACGTAAATCACTAACTTTTTTTTAAATTTTGTGGCATAAATATACTCATTGTTGGATTCTTATGTTTTCCAAAATTTGTAAGCTATGCTCAATTAAACTAAGACATTTTGTCAATTTTCTATCCGTCATTTCATCTTCTACTTCAACTTGGTCTAAAGAATCTGCGATTTTAAGCTATTGCTCTTGGAAAGGATTTTTGTTAGCTCATCAATTAATTGTCAACTCCTGGTTGTGTAAATCCAGCAGTTCTTGAATGTCATCATTATCCACTGCTAAATTGAGTTATCTGGCAAAACCGACAACTTCTTCAATCACAACAGCAATTTCATCTGACTTTGGCACTGATTCCGCTTGAGTTTCAGTGGTGAAAAAAATAGACACACCTTTTTCCAAACGCCTCTCATAGTTTTTTGTGAAATTTCATTCCAAGATAGTCCAATGATTCTCAAAGCATTTAAAACATTGAATTATTTCCAAAAATCTTCAACAGAGAGCTCCTTGTTCTGTCTCATAGCTTCATGCAGATGCACAAATGATTTTCTTGTGTAATAAGCTCTAAATATTTTGATAACTCCCTGATCCATAGGTTGAAGCAAACTAGTTGTGTTTGATGGCAAAAATAACACTTTCAAATTAGTTAAAATAGTAGGGCAACGGCCAGGTGCATTGTCAATTAATAGGATTTACTTTAAAAGTAATTTGTTTAGACCTACAACAACGTTCCACTTGAGATATGTCGATGAGATAACCAAACCAGTCCTCAATAAGAGAAGCTGTCACCTAAGCCTTTTTAAATCACGGGCAGGAGAGCTTTAAAAATTGTTTAATGCCTTTGGATTTTCTCATCGATAGACTATGAGAGGTTACAGTCACCACTTGTATTTGCGCCAACCATCACTGTCAATCGGTCTTTGGGCCTTAAAACCTGGATATATTTTCTCTTCATGCGCTATAAGCGTTTTTTCAGGCGTTTTCTGCCAGAACAAGGCAAATTCTGCGTAACTCAGACAGCATGATATAAAACCGCGTAACTTGGGAATCGCGTAAGACAGGGTAGCGTAAGTCGAGGTATTACTGTACTGAAAATGGCAGATAAAAAACTACCAATTGATATACCCTCCACTATAAAACACATATGGAATGTATTTTAGACAGAACATATACTATCAATTAAAATAACAGTAATACTTACCAAAAAGGAACGAATTGCCAATTCAGGCAAAGTAGGTGAGGAAAAGTGTAACATTGCGGCATGTGCATTATCTGTTAATTTGCGGAAGACTTTGTATCTTGACTCTGACCATAAATCTAATGATTCCCCATGTCCTTTGACCACAACCCATTCAATCATCAATCCCTTCAGAGTGAATAACCCTTGGAGAACCCTACCAAGAGTAACTTGGGCTATAATAACCTGAAAAGATAAAGTTTTACTTATCTTTCTTTTCATAAAACCAATCAAAAAACCTTTTACAAAAATATATTGATGGGATATATTTATGGCACTGAGATTACACAGTAGATTTAAAATAATTATATTTTTAACCAAAAACATAAAATATTAAGTTGTCTAATCTTATGTTCATTTATTTTTTTTACATAGGCTTTATCTTAGTAACTGCAAACTAATTAAACCACAAACTTAAAACAAATTTCTTACCTCTTGCTCCCAAACTTCTAGCATTATTCAGTTTCCTAAATTCTACATAGTTGTAGCCTCTTAAATAATGATAAATTAATTTTTTTTACTTCATTAGAATATAATGTTAACAAATTAGAAAAACCCAATTCTTTTAAAACCTCCCATATTTTTTTTTCTTTAATATATGTGAAAATTGATAATAATAATAATATAAATTAAATATGACATTTATTTTTTTAAATAGCAATATAATTTTGAACATTGCAAATTTTCAACATTATTCCCCAAAACTGAATAAAGGTAAGTCAACTCAAAAACCATTTATCTTCTGTAAACATTATGGCTAAAACATATAAAGGCACAATTCTCTCACAATTCAACCAATGTAAGTGGTGATACTTCCTCCTCCATATCACAAATAGTCAGTTGCTACTCGACTAAATTTCATGTATCAGAATCTGTTAATTTATCTATCTCTTAGTTTATCTGAGGACTTCCTAGGAGTTAAAGGAGCTTGTTGAGTGCCACACAGGTACCTGTAGAGCCCTATATCAAACTGGTGAAGAGGCATAGTTCCCACCATGAGGAGGGCAGATAGAGCAGAGCAGTATGAATGTGGCTATAAAAGGGATGTCCAGGTAAGTATATGGATGTATGTAGGCAGCCAATAAAAGATCTTGAAAGGTTTTTTACGTTCTTTTACGTTCTAGCTACCACGCTCTGTGGTCTTCTTTGTTCCAAGAAGCTATACTCCATTACCCTGGATGGGTTTTTACACCTCTAATTTGAAGGTGGCATGTAAATTCTATGGGTAAGAGGGTTTTAAAGAAGCCTCAGGACACTTTTGCCACTACCTCTGAGTATTTTAGTCGCATTACAAGTCGCACGAATGTAAACCTTGTTACTTGTGGCTGTAAAATAGCAGATGACACAACTAGTCAAGGTTCAGTACTTACCAGATAACACTTTTGCGAGGAACGAGGCTTCTGCACTCATGGAAGTGAACCTGATATGAAGGTGGCCTTCGATGAGCTGCTTAGGAACCTGCCTTAAGAGGCAATCAAGGTAGCAGAGGCAAGTTGCAGGTAGAAGATACTATGTATCCAGGAAAATAAATAATCTATGCTCATCTTCACCAGCCGATATAAATTGTGACTGGAGAGGATGATTTAGTATTATTTATTTTTCATAAGAGATTTCCCTCACTTAGACTCGTACCCAATGCTGAGGAATAATAGGAAGAAGGTGTAGACTGGGCTTGTGACAGATAAGGTGGATTTATTTCATACCATGCACCTTATACTGAAGCACGGTGAATAAACACCGTAAGCATTTCACACAACTTCTTTCCAACGACAACACACTTTTAAGATAAAAACTCGATCTTATATACAAAAATGTTGGCCACCCCTTAAATATAGTATTTGTAAGAACAAAGCTCAGTATACATATACTTGCCTGAGGTACACCAGTATCATGGAGACCTTGAGTGCCTCTTGATATGTCTCCATAATCCCTATTAATGCCTTGTTGTGTTAGTCTTACTTCAGGACACATCCCTTGAGTCTGAAAATCACATTAAAAGCCATTATAGTATGTGTGTGTGTGTATATATATATATATATATATATATATATATATATATATATATATATATATATATATATATATATATATATATATATATATATATATATATTATGAACCGAATAACCACACCAGAAAAATAGAGAAAATTAATTCAGTGATTCGACAATGGTCAAGTGACCGATAGGTGCTTCATCAAATATGGTAAAATTGTATTTAATGGTGGAATAATTGTTTACAATTAACAATAATAACTTTATAAAGTCAGTGCAACTGAAAAATAATAGACAGCGTGAAATATTTTACCCAACTGTATATATTTTAACACCAACCAAGGTAAAAGGCTATACTTGAAACTTCTCCATCTTAACAACAAACTTCAAAACTGCATCAACAAGATACCTTTCAATAGAAAATGCATATCTCTCAACATTACCCCAAAATACACTAAACTATACATACGAAATAAACAAAATACCGCCATTAACAAAGCAAAGAAAAAATTAATTCAGTGATTCAACAATGGTCAAGTGACCGAAAGGTGCCTTATTACATAAGGTAAAATAATTGCACTTAGTGGTGGATTAATTGTTTACAATTAACAATAATAACTTTATAAAGTCAGTGCTACGGAATATATATATGAAGTTATTATTATTACTTGTACATAATTTTTTCCACCATTAAGTGCAATAATTTTACCTTATCTGATAAGGCACCTTTCGGTCACTTGACCATTGCCGAATCACTGAATTAATTTTCTCTATTTTTCTGGTGTAGATGTTTGGTTTGTGATATTGGTATTTGTTGACGTCATACATATTTCTTTTTGAACCGCGTGTATAATGTTTTTGAATAGTACGTTGTCTGCATATGTTGTCTGTAGGTTCATTAAATTGTTGTGTATGTTTTTATAAATGTGGTATTTTTCTAGTGAGTTTAGTTCTATTGGGTTATTATTTATTTCAAGTATGGTTAGGTTATTTTCGTAATTTGTTATTTCATGTTTATGTGATATTAGGTGTCCTGCAACATTTGATGCTTTTGTATTTTTATTTTTGAATGCTCTGTTCTTCAAATCTTTATTTTAAATGATCTGGCTGTTTTTCCTATGTAAAATGTGTTGCAGTAGTTACATGTAATTTTGTAAATTCCTGATAGTCTATGTTTTTCTACATTTGTTTTGTGGTTTATGTTATTAAGATATTTTATTATTTTGTTGTTTGGTTAGTATGTTGGAGTGTAGTATTCTTTGTTGTATATATTTGTTAATTTTTCTATTTTGTTATTGGTGTAATTATATTTTAGGTAGATTTTTTTAATTTTTATTATTTTTGTATTCAGGTTGTAGTGTTGTGTTGAGGTTAGGTTTTTTGTAAACCTATTGTATTGTTTTTTATAAGGTGTTTATTGTATCCATTTTCTATTGCTATTTTTGTAATGTTATCTAATTCTTCATTTAATTTTTGTTTATTATCTTGTGTGTCCAGGGGTGGTTAGATTTGTAGTGTAATGTGGTGTTGTTGGAAGTTGGTTTTCTGTGTACTGTAGTTTCTATTTTATTATTATTTATATTTAATGTAATGTCAAGATGGTTAAGTGTTCTGTTTGTTTCTGTTTCGAAGGTGAATTATATGTTTTCGTTGTATGTATTTAATTTGCTTAATATTATCATGTGTTCGTTGTGAATGGTAGGTTGGTACATTACAAGTATATCATCTACGTATCTTGGCCATAGTAAAATATTATGTGTGTTTAGTATAGGTTTAATTATTATTTGTTCAAAAGTGTTGTAGAAATATTTCTGACATGACTGATGATACGGATGATCCTATTGGGAGTCCAGTTGTTTGTTTATAGTATTTATTGTTAAATTGGAAGTAATTTTGGTTACATATGTGTTTGGTTAGTTTAATAATAATATTCATTATGTTTTCTTTTTCGTTATTGTGTATTAGTTTTTTTTTTATTATTTCTATGGTTTATATATATATATATATATATATATATATATATATATAAATATAAAATACGTTTTCTTGTTTAATAATTTAAAACAACATAGGTTATTCAAATACAAGAATATTTATTATTTTATATCCTAAAATAATAAATAAAATAAAATATGGATATAAAATAATAAATATTCTTGTATTTGAATAACCTATGTTGTTTTAATATATATATATAAATATATATATATATATATATATATATATATATATATTGTAACATTTTGAAGTAGTATATATATAAAAGGCACTTACAAAATAAGATAAATATATAAATAAATTCAGTATGTAAAAAAAATTACTAAAATATACCAGGAACGAAATGTAAACATAACCTAATTTCACTTGTGTAGAAAAATGCACATGGCCACATTTTAGATCTAATCACAAGATTTTATATAAAAAGAAAAGAAAAACACACAAATCACTATTTATAAGAAAATGTATTAGAAGTAATTGATAGATAACAATTTAAATAGAACAATAGAACGATATAAATACACTTAAAACTTTCAAACAGCAAGCTAGTGAATGTTCTGTAGTAAACAAGATGTAGAACGGATTTGTAGAGTTGCGTGCGCATGACCGGCAAAAGATATTCGTTTTAAATATTTCTCGTGGATATATAATCTAAAACAGTTTGGGAAATAAGATTTAAATGCAATTGTTTTGCAAAGAAATTTAAGTGCAGTTGTTAAGAAGAAGAAGTGTATCAAAGGCGGTGAACATGACATCCGTAAAGCTGTTACTTACAAGGAATAAACGAGAAAATAGCGGAAATTCACGACTTGGCCATTTTATTGCTAAAAAAGGTAGCGTCAGTGGGAGTTGGAACAGAGCATTTGAACGAGGAAGACGTGTTCAGAATTGGCTGTAGAAATTTTATTTTTTTAACTGGTGCGGAAAGTGTAGTATCGTATTCAATCCTAATTACAGAATAACATTAAGCCAAATCATTGAACTGATCGATTAAGAAGACATTATTCAGGAAATTATTTAATTAGAAACCAAATAACTTGTAAAAAATTTTAGCTTGTAAGAATTGTAACTTAGATATTTTTTTGAAAGTGCCAACTCAAATTTTATTATTCAAAATTTAGAAAACCCACCTATTAACCCGAGATAAAGAGAGCTCAAGCTCAAATTGAAGTAATTAAATCAAATTCAATTAATATTAAAATTTATAACTAAACTTCTTGCTGCCATAAACAAATTTTAGACTTAGGCTAATAAAGCTTAATTTTTGTAATTCTTTGTGGAGGAAATAAGAATTTGTAATTAGTAAGTGACTTTGTAAAAGAAAATAAGGAATGTCATATTAAGATATTAAAAAATTATTGTAACAAAAGCAGCATTGAATCGTTATTTCTTTTAACTTATAAATTTTTATTAAGACTTTATAAAAAAGGAAATTTACCAATTATTACATTTGGCACACAAACGTGGGGCTCGATTATAAAAAAAATTTTAAGAATTAACCTTAAGGCACTTTAGATAAGATTATTAATTAAATATTTGTATTAATATTGTTTACTTTTCAGGACTTTGCAACCATAAGTCAATAATTTTTTTAATTTTCAAAATTTAAATAGCATAAAGGGGAATTTTGAAATTTTAGATAAAGAAATAAAAAAAAATGGAATCTGAAACAGGTACATATAATTTAAGGGGGGAGAAAGCGAAAAAACAGAAAAATTAGAGGAATATAACAAACATAGTAGGTCTAGGAAGGGTACAGCAATTGAGGAAGCTGCAAAAGGAAAATATGTGACATTAAAAGAAAAAATAAATGAAAAAGAGGAAGAAGCTACAATAGGCCTAATAGAATTGGAAAAAGGGACAAGCCTAGAAATACAAGAGACAGAAACGGAAGGCACAGATATGCCTATAGAATAGAGTGAGGTGGAAACCCAAGTAGATGAGGCTAGGGGACTACCACCTATGCAAACCCAACAAAAAAAACGGGGAAATAATGAGAATGAAGATTTAAGGGAGATGATGAGAACTCTCATGGAAATGAGTGAAAAAGGGAGAGAGGATCTAAATAGACAATTAAATATAAATAATGAAAAAATAAATAGACAATTAGATATAAATAATGAAAAAATAAATAGACAATTAGATAAGATGGACGAAATAGAAAAAGAATTAAAAGAGAATATAGATGAAATAAAAGGGGAAATGAAAGATATGAGTGAGGATATGAGGGAAATAAACAAAAAATTAGAGGAAAATAGAGACGAAATGAGAGAGATGAAGGAAGATTTCAAATTCATAACACAGGAAATAAGGGAGGAAAGTAAGAAAATGATAGAGGATATGAGGGAACAGTTGAGAACAGAGAATAATGCTGTAGTAGGAGTTATGAGAAGAGACTTAGAGGAGAAGATTAAGGAGAATTTAGAGGAAACAAAAGAAATAATAGCTGATGTGACAGAAATTAATAAGAAAAAGATAGAGAAGGTAAAAAAAATGACAATACAGAACAGGGAAGAGTTAAGAGTTTTAAATAGGGAGATAGCGATTGAGAAAAACAATAATAATGATAGAATTGACCGATTGGAAACAGAAGGAAGGAGGAATGATGAGAAACAAGGGGAATTGACCCAGAGAATGGAAAAGGTAGAAAAGAAGGTGGAAGAAAGTAAAGGAGGAGAAGGCCTAAGGATCATACAGGTGTCATGCGGGAATCAGAAGAAGATGCCCAAATTTAATGGGAGGAATGGTAACCCTATGGAGTTCCTAAAAAGACTGGATAGGTATGTGGAGAGAAAATTTGAATGTAGGACAGGGGAAAGATTTGAAAATGAATGGAGAGGAATCATAGATAGAGCTTTGGAAGTAGGAGCGGCTAGATGGTGGGAATCAATCAGAGAGGAGGTGGAAAATTTCGCGGATTTACAAGATAGGTTTATAGAAAGATACTGGGCCAAAGAAATACAGGAAGGCATTAAAGAGAGAATAGAAAATGAAAGGTATATAGAGGGAAATGGAAGAGCCAGAGCAGATTATTTCATAGAAAGAGTCATAGTTTTAAAGAACATGACACCACCGCAAAATGAGGAAGAGATAGTCCGGAGATTAAGCCGGCATTTTAATGAAAGGATACAGTTGTCAAGAAGAGTGCAAAATATAAAAACGATCCGAGAGATTGAAAGGATGCTGAATGAGGAGGATATAGAGGAGAGAAATAAGGAAATAAGACAGAGAAACAGGGGACCATGGAATAGGCCTACCCCTAGAGAGGAACAGAATGGAAATAGATTTCCACCCAGAAGGGGTGAGGAAGGGATGAGACAGCAGGGAAATAGAAGATTTCCAGGACCAGGAGAATTGTATAGAAGGAATGAATATAGGAATGAAGGGCGGCCATATGTCCAGTTTTTTAACAGAAGAATAGATAATCATATGAGGGGGAATATTGAACCAAGACCAGGGCAGGAAAATAATCGAGAAAATAGAGGAGACAGGAATTACAGAACCAATGACAGGAGCCAGAAGGAAGTAAATCAGATAGAGACAAGGAGATGTGTGGACAAGGAAGGAGGATGGTGCACATAGTCAAACGGAAAACTAGAGAACACTGGTATCGTCGCCTTGGATCAGGAAAAGGAGCATCAAACAGAACAAATGAGGTTGCCAGTGATCAAATTTGATAGAAGCTCCTACGATAAAATTAAGTTAACTATAAATAATGTATTAATCAGTAGAAAATTTTTAGAACAAGAAGATGAGGAGAGAAATTATAATTTAGGAATTGAAAAAAAAAATAATAAACCCAGAGATAGAGATTAAGATGGAAGATACAAGTTTACCAGCATTAATAGACACAGGCAGTAACGTAACATGTATCCAGGAGAAATGGATGTTAGAGAATAAAAATAAAATAGGAAAAATAGAAATCCTACTAATAAAAAATTTAACCATTCGGACTGCAACAAATAAGAAAACTAAAAAGATAAACAAAATGATCATGGTAATAGGAGAAATAGGAGGGGTAAAATATCCGTTTCAATGCCTAGTGGTGCCAGGCTTATTGAGAAAATTTATTATAGGTACGGATATGTTGATGGATGTGGAGGCACAACTTGATTTTGGAAAATGGGAGATGGAGTTTAAATATGAAAACAAATTATATAAATCAAAAATGAGTGTAGATGGGCAGACAAAATTTAAAGGGGAGATGAATAATTTTGAAAATGAGATGGAGGAGGAATTGAGTTGTGATGAACAGGAAGGAATGAATGATATAGGGAAATGGGAAGAATTTGAAACTTTTGGGAACCAGAGTCAAAATTATATTAAAATTGTACAAGAGGAGGGAGAGGTAAAAAAAGAGGATATTTTTGAAAGAATAGGGAATGAAGAGGTAACTGAGGAACAAAGACAGGAGATGAGTGATTTAATAGAGAAGTATAAAGAAGTATTTTCAGGCCAGCCCGGTTTATGCACTGCATATAAACATAAGATTAAAGTTAGGGAAGATGTACCATTTTACCAAAGAAATTACCCAATTCCTACAAAGTACCAAGATCAGGTACAAGAAGAGATAGAGAAAATGTTGAGGTTAGGTATAATTGAAAGAAGTACTAGTCCATATATTAATCCAATAGTCCCAGTCATCAAAACCAATGGGAAAGTTAGATTATGTTTAGATGCAAGAAAACTAAATGAAATTATAATTCCGGATTATGATTGCTATAGAGGAATAAATGAGATTCTACACAGAGCAAAGAGAGTTAATTGGTTGAGTACCATGGACCTCACTAACAGTTTCTGGCAGGTTGAATTGGAAGAGGAGTCAAGAAAATATACTGCATTCCAACATAGAGGGAAAACATACCAGTTTGTTGTTACACCCTATGGATTGAAAACATCTCTAGCAGCATTGGCAAGAGCTATGGACAGTATTATGAGGGAGGAATTAGAAGATTTCACCTTAATATATGTAGATGATATAGTCTGTATGTCTGAGACATTTGAGGAGCATAAAAAACACCTAGAAAAGATCTTCCAAATTTTTTTAAAAAACAACATGACCATTAAATTTGATAAATCAGAGTTCTGTAGAAAAGATATTTCATTCTTAGGGTATAGATTGACTACAAATGGAGTAAAAATGGATGAAGAGAAGGTTAGAGCTATATTAGAATTTCCCTCACCTATAAATCCTCGACAGTTAAAAGGTTTTATTGGAATGGCTAATTATTATAATAAATTTATAGAAAAATATTCAGAATTTGTACAACCATTATTAAAATTATTATCTAATAGAAACAAATTTATTTGGACAGAAGAGGAGGAGCGAAATTTTAATAAATTAAAGAAAAAATTTTTGGAAACAAATGTACTTACTCACCCAGATTACCAGAAAACATTTTACCTACAAACAGATGCCAGTGAATGTGCCATAGGAGGACACATCTATCAGATTGATGAAAAGGGGGAGAAAAAGGCAGTAATGTTTATGAGCCGCACATTAAAAGGAAGTGAAGTTAAATATTATACCACTGAGAAGGAATTACTTGCTATATTGTTTTGTCTGCAGAAAGCAAGACAGATCATCCTAGGAAGAAAAATTGTGATCCAGACTGACCATCAGGCCTTAACTTTTATTAAGACTTGTAAAATTTTAAATTCAAGATTGCATAGATGGATATTACTAATGCAAGAATATGATTATACTATTGAACACTGTAAAGGAAAAGAAAATGTCGTTGCAGACCTATTGAGCAGGAACCCTTGTGACAAAAATAAGTTTGAAAGAAGAGACCAAAATTCAGAATTACAAATAAATTATATAGAAAGAGTTATGGATATGGAAATGTGTACAAAATTTAAAGAATTTAGTAAATTACAAGTAGAAGATTTGGAAGTTAGAGAAATAAAAGAAAACATTCAAAATTATCCTCAAAATTATAAAATTATTAATAACTTAGTATATAAAAGAAATAGGGAAAGTTGGAAAATAGTAGTACCAAAGGGAATAATTAAAAAAATAGTGGGTACTTGTCATGAATATTACTTGCATGCAGGAGCTAAGAAATGTCATACCATATTATCAGAGAGCTTCACTTGGAAGAAAATGGGAAAAAGCATTAGGGGAATTATTAAAACATGTAATATTTGTCAAAGAGCTAAAAATGTAACCCAAGGTAATTTTGGAGAGATGAAAGGGATCCAAGTGGAAAAACCAAAGGAGCAATTGTCAATTGATTTTATAGGACCATTTCAAAGAACTGTAGGAGGCTATAAGTATTTATTAGTAATGTTAGATGTATTTACAAAATTCGTTCAAATCTATAAATTGAAAAAGGCAACCACAGGGGAGGCAATTAAATGTTTAGAAAATTATATAGAAAAATTCAAGAGTAGAAAGAATACAGACTGATCATAGAACCCAGTTTAATAATAAGAAATGGCTGGAGTATATTAAAAATAGAGAAATGAAACCAATATTTTCTCCAATAAGGAGGCCACAAAGTAATATCGTTGAGAGGGTGAATAAGGAGATCATTAGATGTTTGAGGACATATTGTCATCATAACCATAGAGAATGGGGAAAATATGTAGAGGTTATTAACCAGGCAATTAATGAAATTCCTCATGAGACTACAGGATACACACCTAACCAGCTACAACTAGGAATTCAGGATGAAAGGTTTTGGCAAAAGGAAATAAAAAAATTTAGGCTGGAGTTCAAAATTAATAAATTTAGAAAGACATTTAGAAATTGCTAGGAGTAGAATTAAGAAGAAGGCTCATAAGAGAGCAGAGAAATTTAATAAAACTCATAAAATAGAAGAATTAAATGTTGGGGACAAGGTATTAGTAAAAGAAAATTGGCAACCACAGGGTATAAGAGGTGAGATGGCAAAATTATTTTATATATATGATGGACCTTATGTGATCACCAAGAAATATGGCAAAGCGACTTATGAAATCAAAGATGCTAGAAGCAATAAAATTAGAGGAATTTTCCATATTAGTTTGTTAAAGAAATTTTATGAACCAAGGGAGGCACACCATGAAGAATCAGAAAAAATTTCAGATAGAACAAATTAAATAATAAGGGAGAAGTCGAGAGAAAGGAAAATAACAAGGGATAATAAGATGGTAACAACAGAAATGACTCAGGATAAAAAAAAATTTAGGAGAAGGAAGCGAATGTAGGAGGGATAGATAACAAATAAACCGGAAATGACAATGGACCAGAAATGACTTAATAATTAAACAAACACTTGAAAAAAAAAAAATAATAATAAAGAAATAAAAAAATATATAAATTTAATTAAAAAAAGAAGGGAGATATTAAATATAGGTAAAGGAAGCAATATGAATAAACTCTAGGTGACTATGTGTATAAGAAAACGTTAGCAGGAGATAAGTTTTAAGGGATGGTAACTATACCTACGATAATTTATTGGAAACTTCGTCGAATAATGAATAAAAATAAATATGAATCTATGTTAATAAATATTGAAGCATCGTTGTAATAAAAATATGGTAATTGTGTATTTAAACTTCGTCGTATTGTAAGGGAGAATCTGCGTTGATATATATAAGTATTAAAACAAAATTTATATTCGTTGATATAGGGACAGAGTAATCGAAGGAGCTATAGATATGATCAAATAGAGGATATGAGATTGCAACCTTTAAAAAAATATTAGATATTAAACTTCATACAAAATAAACTGAAATGATATAAGAAAATAATTGAACTGGATATTGAAAAATAAAAATAAAATAGGAAGGGATGAATGAATAAGAACAAGGACCTAACCTACAAACAACCTAGACATGCTATGACTCGGTTAGGCTAAAATTTAAAAAAAAAAAACACTGTGTCAGAAGATAGATTATATAGATAAATAAAAAGACTTATGATTGGAAAGATTCCATTCTATTAAAATTAAAATAAAGAAAGAAAAAGAAAAAAGGTTATAAAATAGATTCTAAGAATCAGAAAATGATTAATGTACTAGATGTTAAGAGTAAGAGTATTGTTGATTAAATGTTAATTGTTAATTTATTGTATTGTTAGGAGTTAAGTATATCATATGTAATTAGAGGCCAGCAGACAAGCAAGAAGGATAGAGTAAGAGTTTACTCCCAAAATGTGAAAATTGAGAGTTAAGAGTAAGAGGATTGTTGATTAAATGTTAATTGTTAATTTATTGTATTGTTAGGAGTTAAGTATATCATATGTAATTAGAGGGCAGCAGACAAGCAAGAAGGATAGAGTAAGAGTTTACTCCCAAAATGTGAAAATTGAGATAAAAAAAAGGAATTTTGGAATCAAAATTTTTTTTTTATCTAAATTTGGGGACTATGTAACATTTTGAAGTAGTATATATATAAAAGGCACTTACAAAATAAGATAAATATATAAATAAATTCAGTATGTAAAAAAAATTACTAAAATATACCAGGAACGAAATGTAAACATAACCTAATTTCACTTGTGTAGAAAAATGCACATGGCCACATTTTAGATCTAATCACAAGATTTTATATAAAAAGAAAAGAAAAACACACAAATCACTATTTATAAGAAAATGTATTAGAAGTAATTGATAGATAACAATTTAAATAGAACAATAGAACGATATAAATACACTTAAAACTTTCAAACAGCAAGCTAGTGAATGTTCTGTAGTAAACAAGATGTAGAACGGATTTGTAGAGTTGCGTGCGCATGACCGGCAAAAGATATTCGTTTTAAATATTTCTCGTGGATATATAATCTAAAACAGTTTGGGAAATAAGATTTAAATGCAATTGTTTTGCAAAGAAATTTAAGTGCAGTTGTTAAGAAGAAGAAGTGTATCAAAGGCGGTGAACATGACATCCGTAAAGCTGTTACTTACAAGGAATAAACGAGAAAATAGCGGAAATTCACGACTTGGCCATTTTATTGCTAAAAAAGGTAGCGTCAGTGGGAGTTGGAACAGAGCATTTGAACGAGGAAGACGTGTTCAGAATTGGCTGTAGAAATTTTATTTTTTTAACTGGTGCGGAAAGTGTAGTATCGTATTCAATCCTAATTACAGAATAACATTAAGCCAAATCATTGAACTGATCGATTAAGAAGACATTATTCAGGAAATTATTTAATTAGAAACCAAATAACTTGTAAAAAATTTTAGCTTGTAAGAATTGTAACTTAGATATTTTTTTGAAAGTGCCAACTCAAATTTTATTATTCAAAATTTAGAAAACCCACCTATTAACCCGAGATAAAGAGAGCTCAAGCTCAAATTGAAGTAATTAAATCAAATTCAATTAATATTAAAATTTATAACTAAACTTCTTGCTGCCATAAACAAATTTTAGACTTAGGCTAATAAAGCTTAATTTTTGTAATTCTTTGTGGAGGAAATAAGAATTTGTAATTAGTAAGTGACTTTGTAAAAGAAAATAAGGAATGTCATATTAAGATATTAAAAAATTATTGTAACAAAAGCAGCATTGAATCGTTATTTCTTTTAACTTATAAATTTTTATTAAGACTTTATAAAAAAGGAAATTTACCAATTATTACAATATATATATATATATATATATATATATATATTCTTGATATTTTACGTTATCCATTGCTCCTCCGTTGCACCGACTTCACGAGGTCAACATATTACTATTGTAAGTAATTTTATCCACCATTAAGTGCAATGATTTTACCTTGAGTGGTGAGGCCCCTTTCGGTCACTTGACCATTGTCGAATCACTCTATATGTATATATGAATGAATGTATATATATATATATATATATATATATATATATATATATATATATATATATATATATATATATATATATATATATATATATATATATATATATATTATAATAAAGATGATTATTTTTTCTTGATTTGTTATAATTATTAAATAACTTCAAAAAGTTCATAATCAAGATATATTTTATTCAACATTTACAATTATGCTGAAGCTTTTCGCCGGAGTATAGTTCCAGCATTCTCAAAGACTCTATATATATATATATATATATATATATATATATATATATATATAAACACTCTAAGCTCCTTAAGTGAACTATGAACTAAATTAAGTAAACAAAGCATCACCACAAGACCTAGTGCCATAGTGTCGTTTTGAGCTTGAGGGCTTAGTGGCAGTGTTCAGGATGCTGCACCAGTTGTCTTCTCTTTTTGCAATCCTATTTTGACTAAAATATCCAAATATTTACTTCTATCAGATTTATATGATGATAATGATAATATATACGTATCAAAATCTCTTTATATTGACACTTCACATTATTACATTAGTAACTCTCATTGGATCCTGGATAAAGCAAATTGGAAAACATGTTCAAATTCGATTACAACTTTTCCCCATTGAACTTTGGACAGTTAAAAGAACGAGTAAATCAGCTACACAATTAGTGCTGTTAGGAGCTGTGATTTTTAATCCCACACTAACCACGTGCATCAGACTTTGTACTTGAAGGGCCAATGGGGCCAAAACATGGGCCTAAAACAAAGTTAAGGATCTGACACATAAGGGTTTTTGCTCCTCATAAACTTCATTGACATGTTCAAGAATTGGTGGTTTTCCAGATTTAATAATATAAGCTCTTGGAACCTCTCTGCGCTTCTGTTCCATCTTCATTATTTTAATAACATCAATTTCTGATTAAGACACGGCTTGGATTTAATTTCATCAAGTGTTTTATGTATTAGGTGATGAAACAAATCTCTTATAGAAATTTACAGATGTGTGGGGAGTCATAGAAATCTTGATTATATCAATATCATGTAAATTCAAAACTATCCATTTACTATATCAAAAATTTTGTTAAATTCACATCTATTATGACTGTTTATGTCTCAGTGTGTTACAATGTTTTTGATGAAGACAACTAAAAAGAAGGATGTAATTTTTTTATCGTCATATTAGTTAAATTTCTTAAGAAATAAATTTTATTAGTTGTAAAACTATGAAATAAAATGTTAATCCTAACCATCCATAAAAGTTAATTTTCACTGAGATCAGTACCAGACATATTTGTGTACATTTTTGTTTCATACTTGTATTTAATAAATATTTCCACAACTTCATTTCCCTCATCCACATTTTTACATGAGGAATTTTATGTCTTTGTATTACGATGCAATAAATATTGGAGGTATATTTCTGTTTATGTGTTGGAGGCAATGGTCAGATTCAACAGAAATGTAATCTGCTTGATCAACCTTAGATACCTTATGTAGTTAAATTAATCTTGTGTGTAATATTTACAATCTCAAACAAGTTTTTTAGATCTTCTTAAAATCAATCCGTATTGATAGATTGCAAAATTCAACAACATTACAAGACCACCACAAGTTACAATAGAAAACCATTAAATAGAATATTGCATGATGAGAGAAAATCAGAAAATAAAACATTCCAATGCCATGTATTAAAAAAAAATCTGTCTAAAAAAACAATAACTTTTTGAAAAATGGTATGAATAAACCCTATATACATTTGAATAAAAGTTCTCTAAGACTTCAATACCAAGAAAGTCTACTAATAAAATGTTTTAAAAGACTATTACAAAGGTTTTGTAAATCAAAAATATTTGTATTTGTAAAAAAATGTAATCTTCTACATTTCTTATATTGCTTTTCAAAATATAAAATATTATTTACTACTTCTAAATATTTTTCTACAGTAAGCTTTAGCTGCTTTCAGTATATCATTGGGCATCTAACTTTTATCTATCTAGATATATACTCACTTGATGAGCAGGGTTGTTACTGTACAAACGACATACTGATACACTCATGTCTGGATATTGCCTATCTACACTGCTTAGTAATGATTCAACAGATCTGTAACAGAACCATCAATGTCAACAGATTTGATTACACAAAAATCTAAAAAAAAACCTATAAAAACCAGGAAATGCAAATGTCAGAATAAAAAACATACATAACGTAAACAGAAATGATTATTTGTAAATAAAGTTTATCAAAGCTGGATGTTTAAATTAGAATTTTGATAATACGTAGACTTGAGGTATTGAACTTCACAGTTAAAAAACTATTCAAAACTTTTTTTAAAGTAGCACTTATAAATCAGTCATTGTCTTTAATGGTAAAGAACACATGTTATGAACATAAGAAAAACTGTTATGGTTCAAATGTGATAAGGGACAGCAAATTGGATAAGTGGGAAAGCTTTTAATTATAATGAGGAAATATCTATGATGAGCCGCTATCAGACAATCAGTGATCATAGAAGACTTAGTTATTACCATGGACAGAAAGAATCGTGAAGACTGAAGATTAAGAATTCTAACTTTAGCATTGGAATTTTCAAATTTGAGTGGGATAACTAGAAACAAAATTATATCTCAAAATTTGCATTTGATACATACATTGAACTCCCAGGTGTTGGCAACAGTCTTTATTTACTCCTTATTGCAACACAAATTTAATTTGAGAGGCAATTGTAAGAGTTAAGAAACTCTCTTCAAACATAACAAAAGCAATCAATATTTGCTAATAATAAACCTAATATACATTATGATTGAAGGAGTACATGATGTAAGAAAATGGATCCACTTTAAATTTTGTAAAAATTTTAATAAATTAAATGTCATAAAACTTTACTCACTGCACAAGGACATTTTGACTGCTTGTTGGTGCCCTACGTCGTTTAGTACTACTAGAGTTATAAGAACGCTTCAATGCATTTTGACTTAGTAAAGAAACAGCAAGGTTACTATACTCATGCACCTGAAAAATAAGAAAAGGTTTACTTAATCTGTCTTGAAAATGGGCACTTTTTCTAAGAACTTTTTTAATGATATTAAATGAATGTAGCCATTTAGTATAAATTTAATTGTAATGTTTTGCAACATTTTTTAACATTTACATCATAATAATATTTTTAAAACTTTTAATTAATAATTTAGAATTATTTTTCATCTTATCAATTGTTTTTTTTTTTAATTTTTGTACAATATTTAATACCTGGTAATGAACCAAGACCTCTAAGGTCTTTTAGAAAGTAAGAATGAATTTAATGATAATATTGAATTAACACGCAATATTAACAAAATAACTTTAGGTATAGACCAGCTGACTCACATATGCGCCGTATGGTCTCTCTTCCTGGACTGATGTGTAACATATGCGCCGCTCTGGGTAGTTGAAATGTACCGACCACTCATATTTGCGACACTGTTTGTGTGTTACTTTTATTCCTCTGACAAATCAGTGGTTTAATTAAACTGTTTGATTATATTCCTAGATTATAGACATATCTGAAGTTAATGTAGGACATTTGGCCTCTCAGTTATCAAGGTCAATAAAATCAAAATACTCCTGACACATTGTTTATTCATTCCTGCACAATTCTATTTCATTAGAATCACAAATAATGTACTCTAAATGCCATTTATCAACACAGAATGTAAACCTGTCATAAGTGATGAGTGCCTTTGTAAATATTCTGTTGGTCTACTATATATGGAACACAAATGTAAACATATTTTGTCTCTGATACAATATTGTTTATAGTGTCAGCATCTTTTCAATAAGATATGTAGCCTATATAAGCAATCTGTCTAGCAGGACTAGCTAGTTGGGAGTTTGTTGATATAAGCCTTTGTATGACATTTCTGTTTTTACCTATACATAGTGTTATTTCTAATATGTTACACATCTAAGCCCTGTTTTATGTAAGTAGTAAAATTTAATAGCCTATATACTTTTTATAACTTACTAAATATTACATATTTTTAAAAATTGGTTTTCATCAAAATCATATTTGGTTTCGGATTTGAGGGGCTACACTGTAGTGCCTCATACGTGAGAAGCCCGTAATATAAGATTTTCGTGCTATAGACCGACCGGCTCATACATGCGCCATCCTAAAAAAACACTAAAAACAGCAAAATACAACAAAACACATAAGCCAAGGGTTTGTATTAAGTATAGTATAATTAATTGTTATAACAACTTTCCACTTTTGGTCTGTAATGAAAGATCGAATTCTTATCTGGTCCCTCATGAAAAACCAGACGGCGCATATATGCGCAACTCGGTAGAGAACATGTTAAGCAGATCAAATAATTCTGATAGTGACAATTATAATAAGTATGGTATTTACTATAAAAACAATATAAAGCATTGGCTTGATAGCCAATATACACTCTCAATGAAGGGTCATTGAGGGGATTGAGAGCAAGTCTATTTTAGCAACCTTGTTCATGTAATAAACAATTTTCCCCTACTCCTTGGCAATAGGTGACCAGTTGCCATGTACATAGTCCTAACTTAATTCCATCTATCCTATTTCTAACTTCTCTTTGTCATAGTACTAGTTTAATCTTCAAGAATGTATCTCTGTACATATAGTAACATAATGATAATAAAATAGACAATCTTGACATCCCAGACCTGAAAATTTTATGTTCATACCCTATTCCAGCGATTCTCAACCATATTATAGTCGCATACCCCATATCAAATCATTGTCATAAATTGTACCCCTGAATTAGATTCTAGTTTAATCAAATTCAGAGTAACAATAAAGACAATTTGAAATATACTCTAATATGAGTACTATATTTTATGATTACATTTTAGCATTGCTTTACAGTTTTAACAGGAAATACGTTCATAACTAAAAACTCTAAAATTCAACTTGTCTATTAGTTTTGTTATTTATAAAACAAAGTTTATCAAAAAACAATAACACTTTAGGCCTAGTTACATTTTTACTTTCACATTAATGGGATCCCTACCCTTGTTTTGCAGCAAACTGTTTTTTGAAGTTCGGCTTGAAAGAAGCTAAGTATAGTCTCATTTCTGGGGCTGCATCCACCTTGTTTTTGTATTTATTTTCTATACATGCTGTTTCCCCCAATACAGAGGACGGAAAAGGCAACAAACCTTTAGTGCCATGTCGGACAGATGTTCATATTTACCATTAAGGTCCAACCCAAAGTTTATGAGAGGTTTTGTCTTGAAAAATTATTTCAGTGTACTGTCAGTAGACATTTCCATCAGACTTATATTTGTGCAATATCAAACTGTGCTGATTGAAATTATCTTCAGAAAAAGGATTTTGTATCTAGTAAATACCTTCATCAAGCTTAGGAAAGTATCTCACAAATAACAATTTTAATCTCTTTAAATAATCAAATTTTTGTTGTTTAACATCACTAGAAAGTTGCAACTCATTCTCTTTCAAATGGCCGTAGAAAGTTTCAAATACTTCTGTCTGGCCCTCAAGAATACAAGACCTCCAATAGTCAATATTTTTCATCATAATTCTATCTTTTCTGATACCCTGTAGATCGTCATTGAAGCTATCTGGAGGCACAGATTAATCTTATTGATTTTCTTAATTTTGTAGTCCGTTACGTTCGGTGAATCTTATTAATCACTTACACAATAGTTTATGACTATCTTAATTATTGATTTGTTGAAAAATGTCAAATACGTAAACTAAACATTGCAGTCAATTACTGTGGTGCATTCTGTCTTACAGGTGGAAAGGGGTACCATGAAAGAGGGGGAGGAAGGGGTATGATAAGTGAAAAGGTGGAAGAAAAAACTACACTTCAAACTAACTAGGAAGTTAAGTTTAATCCTATAAAGGTTTCTGTCATAATTGCTGCCCAATTGGAGGTTCCATATCAAATGCTTATGTTCAGACTCCATAAATGCTGGCCATTGCTATAAGGAATTACTCACACATAGTGTGGTGCTAAATATAATAAATGAAGTTTAGGTGTTCGTCTATACAATCATCCAGCATTCTAATTGAATTTTTCTGAATTTCAGTAGGATACAGATATCAAAACATGAATATCGAGTTATACATGTTTGCCAAAAATTTGACTTATGAGAGATATCTGTAATATGCATGCTAAAAGTTAAAATGGTCAGTATTTAAATAAAAATACACTGCTTGATCCATAAAAATACACCTCAAATTCTCCAGCCATATAATTCATTTCTAATGAACATTCTGAAGTGGGCTTTGACAAGCTCTATCTACTATAAGGGTTTTAGCAAATTTTAGTTTTCCATATTAATCCAACACTACTGATAAAATACTTTTACATTAATATTTTCTTGTGTATATATTTCACTCTTGTTAATTCCATAGACTTACATATTCAATTACTTTTATGATTTTCTAGGTAGCGAGTAGCCCTCTCACTTCACCTTAGTTGAGAGCATTTATACTTCTGGTAAGCAGCAAATCTGCCCATACAATTCCTGCATAGTTTCTTATTTTCCGTACTATGATCATGATTTTAATGGATCCCTGTCTAGCGACTCAGTGCATGAGCAAAATCCAGCATAATTCCATATCAAATTTTGTGGTGGACAATAATAATTGGGTCTCCAACCTCTCGAGTGGTTGGGCATGATTTGCCAAGCATTCAAGGGAAAGCCTATCATAAACTCTTTAGAGATAGCTGAGAGGATAACCCCCATGCTGGATGCATGCCAACACTAAGGGAATTTTCCACAATAAATTTGTAACTAAGAGGCACCAGTGAATAGTGTTTTTTACCTAAATTCTTTTACCATAAAGACTGAATTAGGAAGGATGAAAATTGGAAATTATAGCTTGCACCCAGTTATATCTACTCCAAAGTAATAAATTTCCTGGTGAAATAAGAGCATCTCAATGATTCTTTTACCACCTTACTTGGCACCAAAAAGATTCCTATTTCCAAAAGTGAAATCGTTTCTCAAAGGACAATACCATGAGATCCTAAGTGCAATCAAGGCAGCTTATACGCAAATTCTTAAAAATCGACTAAATCATTAAATGGTAAAATAGATGGCAAAATAGCATCAATGCTCAAGGGATTCTCTTTGTATAATTTTGAAATAAGTTAGAATATCTGAGATCTTTCCAAAACTTTTCCTGATCCTTTTAATACATGTACATGCCCTGAATAAATCATGTACATTCATGATTTCCTATTCTTCACATGTAATAGCTATTTCTGCTCTAATAAATCTAAGTTTAGTGCATAATTATAATGGGTGATCATGTAGAAAACTCAAAAAAACAATAATCGTTTTAGTACAATTTATTGAACAAAATTCTTCAATAATTAGATCAGAAAATGATCCTTTTACTAATTGAGCTAACAGGAAAAAAATGGAATAGAAACTATCACTTTTAGTACAATATTGGTGAAAGAATAACAAAAATTGTACACATAGAGGAATTTCATAATTATCCCTATAAAACAAAGAATATGAAAAAATAATTGTTATGACAGGTGATAAAAATTGTATGAGAAATACATTTTCTATAATTATTAATTTACTTCATTTTCCTTCAATAATATTTTAATTACTACAGAACTGTACCAACCTTATCTGTCCATTTGTAACTAAGAACAAGCTGACTATACAAAGCCTGACGTTCTTGTGAGCATTCTTGACTAAGGTATCCTGAATTATACAGTAAAAATGGCCCAGGCGGTGGAGTCAGATTGCTAATAGTTTGTTCTACATCTCTTTTAACATACCAAAATAATACTTTAGTTACAAGTTTTAAAATTACCCATAACAATTTATTACCAATCACAAATATATTTTAACAGAACCATTTTTCGCTACTGCGAAACAAGCAATCACATTCAGTGTGTTACCCATTACGGATTGCTGCCTTAACTTACACTCCATTATTTGCTGTAGACGTTTAATGTCAAGACATATGTGTCATCGATGTTCAGTAGTTGAATATTTAGTATGCTTGACCTTGTTATTGTGTTATCGTTTCCGTTCTTCAGATAAATATGTGCAACACATATTTTGTGAATTGGTGGCTATTTCTGCCTTTCGAAACTGTCAGCATAAACAAAGATATTTATATCATCCATGGAATAACAGTACAAATAAAGTAGGACTTTTATTGCCGTCCTAATGGTTTATAACTAACTTATCAACTGTAATTTAGATTACAAACTAGATTAACCTCAGTCTAGTTAAGGTCAGTCTAGTTTGTAACTTACTGTTTTCTAGATTGTAATTTTGTAATAAGACCCTCTGATGATGATGACATGGTCAATCAAAATGAACATATGGATCACATAGAGGTAGAAGATTTGCTTCGTAAAAGAAATGATTATTTCGAAACGCATCAGCAAGTAAACCCTTATGTATTCACTTAGTTGAAGTATTATTTCATTAAAGTTTACTCAGTGAATTCAAGATGATTACAACAAGCAACTTGTATTATCAGTTATTTTTTATTATTTTTGTTATATTGGGGTTTTTTCTAATATTTTTATTGCAATATATTGTACCACTGAGCTCTGGATATTGTATATAAATAATTAATTAATTGTTTTAATTATTAAACTAATATTAAGTAATTACCTAATTTAATTAGTAATTAATAATAACTTTTAATGGTATTATTTATAATAATATTTATACAATTATGAAAGTTTGTATTAAATATAATTCAGTTGCCATGATCACAGAGTTTGAGATTAATTCACACCCGCTGGGTCACTCGGATTGTGAATCATTTAATCCGCAATGAGTTCAAAGTATCTATTTTTTAAACATATGATAATACATTTAATAACAGGTAGTCAGTAGACATTTCTATATAATCCCAATAAAAAACAGTTAAATTCTAAGTTAAAAACTCTACCCAAATGATACGCTTTCAATATTTCCAGTATCAAGGGATCATAGTGCTTCTTTAGCCTACCTTTTTCTACTTATCCTCTCTTACCCTTCTTCTTAAAAGAAGATATAATGGGAAAACACCTAGCTTTTGAATTAGACTGAGTAGTTCTATCTCAATCATGCAAACCTTGCATACAACTTTCCATTTGAAACCTCCCTTAGCAGATCAGAGGGCGTTAGGTACCTACCCTTTTCCTACCTACCATTACAATTCTATCCAACCACTTCATAGTAGATTCTAGTCAACATCCAATGATTGAATAAAGCACTAGAAAATCAAATTAAATAAATCACGTTTATGAAATAAAATAATATTTATATTTAAATATCAAATTTTACTAGTCTATGAAAAAAATTATAATAGCCTGAAAAGCTAAATTTTAATTTAAAAAAATTTAATTAATCAGGCAAGGTTCTTTTTTCCAGTCCAAGGTTTTAATCCAAAATAGTAAATCACGCTTAGACATGTCAATGTTTTCTCAATAATTTAATTGTTTAATAATATGTTTTTACAAAATGAGATAGATTGTGATTACATGTATCCTTTTATAGTTTCATTTACTACTGATTTTTAGTAAACATTATAAACATTTAGTCAAATGATTTTCTTCCATGTTTTATTCTTAATTTAAAATTATACAAGATGACACAGAAAACCAATAAATTTTCAATTGTGTAGCAGCAACCATGTAAGATTGGCAGCATTGTGGAAGAGTGATGATCTTGAACTCTGAACAATTGCACTATCTAATAATAATGGTGTAACACAGTGAAGCCGTGACAAGTGTTGTTTCATGATAAAAATATTTGACACAAACAATGATAATTTGGAATATGCACAAAGAGAATTCTAATGCACCATGGAGTAACAATTTAGGCCACCATGGTAGCGTTTAATCAAATACATGATAACACTTGGATTCAAAACTTTGATGAAACTGAATGTTTCAAAAATAAAACCAACCAAAAGTGTTTGTACTCAGAAAATCGAATATTCATGCAGTTCAATCTAACAGAGCCTACGTTTTCAGTTTATAAACAAGCAGTTTTACTGTCCTGAGAGACTGTTCACCAAATTATCCGTTTTTAAATACACTTTCATCCAATAAGCTTCACATTTTGCCACAACTGAATGAGAATGATCACCAGTTGTGATTATAACTGTCATGAAATTAAGACAAACCTAATCAAGGACAATGAATTTTGGGGTAATCTATGGCTGTCAGATGAGACCTATTTTTATCTTACAAGTTGAGTAAACAAGAAAAACTATCGTTCCTGGGCAGACAGCAACTCTAAAGGAATTCACAAATGCCCTTTACATGCCAGAAAAACGCAGTTTTGTCTCATGTGGTCATTGGATCGTATTTTTTTTAAAACTAAATATTAGACCACAGTGACTGACGTGTCAGGTGTGTATATGAGATGTTTTGTTGCACCTAACTTAACCATTTTCTAAAACTTCATAGTATAACACAATGGTGCAAAAGGCATGGCAACCGCTGCTATGAGAAAATTGTTCATATCACGAGATTCAAAAACATTCCCTGATTCCTAAGATCATCAGATTTATCTGTGTCTTTTTTTCTTGTGAGACTGCTTTAAAAGCCAGCCAAGATCAATTAAAACAAAGAATTAAAGACAAAATTCATAGTATCCCAGCTGAGATGTTACAGCAATCAATATGAAACCTGAACAGCAGATTTGAAAAATGCATGTTAAAGAGGATGCCTTCTAACATTTTCAAATGTTAATCATTTCGAAGTACTCTTCTTAAAACTCAAGTTGAAGTTGTTTAAAAATTTGTTGTTCTTGCTTTCATTCTACTTTGATTTTTGTTCCTAAAATATCTAATTTTGAGGCTCTGTATTTTTCATAAAGTTTTGTTTTAATTTGTTAATAATAAATGAACTAAGGCTTTATAAAACTAAATAAATTAGCAATTTTCTACTACTTAAAACCAGTTTCTCTGAATTGAAATTTTTTTAAAATAATAATGTACTTTTTTTTCTTAACGTGAACTTTAATCTTAAGACAGTGAATGGATTATATACCTAAGATGTGTAGTTACTGAATTTAACAACTCTTGAAGTTCCATCAAGAATTTGGTCTCTCTTCCTTCTTCACCATGATCGGCACGCAATCCATTACCCAAGGTGCTAAAAACTTGACCGGCACTTGATCTTAACACTTTTATAGCATGCAAAGCTGTGTATAAAGGCTCCATTTTGTTTCCTAAAAAAATTATTCTACTTTTAACAAAGTATGTGAAAAATATTACGTGGAATAAAAACATTATATTATGTTCTTTATTTAACATTTCAAAATAAATTATACTAATGATGAATCTATAAAATAAAAGTAAACTTTAATTACAAGCAATACAGTTAATAAGTTAATAGCACATATTATAACAAATCATTTTGCTATACATTATGAGGTATATATACTCAGTATTTATAGCTGAATTTTATTTCTCAAGAATTAATTTCAGAGTTAAATACATTTATTGCAATTGCAATAGTATATTTCAATAAGTTATGAAAAAAAAATATCAAAATAACAAAATTTTAACAGGTGTTTAAAATGAAAAGCTAGTGCTAATCAATTAACAATCAGCACTAAGAGAAATTAAATAAACAATTAATACTTAGAGAAATTATGAGTTTGGGAAAATTTGTAAATTGAGTCAAATTTGTAATAAATATATATATATATATATATATATATATATATATATATATATATATATATATATATATATATATATATATATATATATATATATTTAGGTTAGTTTTGGTTGGTAAAGATTATTTAGATTTTTTGGACTAGGAGACTGACAGACTTACCTTGGTAAGAGTCCACTCTGTAGTCTTGAAATAGAAACACATAAAAGCACTTAAACAATGATATATTTCAACCACACAGTGGTCTTTGTCAATCGAAGAGAAAACACAAAAAGAAATATGAGAGAATGAAACAATTATTTTATTTCATTCTCTCATATTTCTTTTTGTGTTTTCTCTTCGATTGACAAAGACCACTGTGTGGTTGAAATATATCATTGTTTAAGTGCTTTTATGTGTTTCTATTTCAAGACTACAGAGTGGACTCTTACCAAGGTAAGTCTGTCAGTCTCCTAGTCCAAAAAATCTATATACAGTCAAAATCGTTTATAACGAACTTCAAGGGACCGGCAGATTTTGTACGCTGTAGCCAGTGTTCTCTTTAAGCGGTACTATTGGTTATAACGAACAGTTTGTTATAAACGACATTACACTATAATGGCCATTTCACTAGTTATTGACAGTCAGTTCGTTATAAATTTATGATGCAAAAATTTTGAACAATCCATACCTACAATATATACATATGTATGTAAGTACAACATACATAATATGTATTGAAATGAGTACAGGTAGTCAATAAACAATAGTCATAATGTAATAAGTTGTGAAAATCTTTGTATTTTAAAAATGTAGACATACATAATATGTACATAATGTATGTATATGTACTACTTTTGAATTTATTTTAAACAACGAAAGAAAATAAAATATTTACATACATACATATGTATTCATTTTGAATTAAACAAAAAAATCTGTAATTTTTGTTTGACGCCTTCCTTGTACTTCTGTAAAAAACATTTTCTCGATTGAAGTGGAAACAACCAATAAGGATTCTTTTACATTTTGCGAAGTTTCGGAAGTCTGAATAAATGCTCTTATGGTGGAACAAGCAGCATACGCTTCCGCAACAGTAGGGATTTTGCCGAAATCTTCCGATTCTTCGCCAGCCTCATCAGTATTTTCTTTTTCCGTTTGATGACTCAGTGCGATATCATTATCTGATAGTTCTTCGCAAGTTATGATTTCGTCATCCACCTGCACATAGTCATCTGCAGAGCAGTCAGAGCTGAGAAGGGAAACGGCATCCTTCAAATGTGTTGGTGTAATATCTTCGTATGTGATTCCTGGTTGTGGGTCCTTAGTTAGACCGGAAACACGAAAACAGTTGGTGATCGTTTCCTTCCGCACAGAATCCCATGCCTTGGATACCATTAAAATAGCGTCAAGAATACTAACTTTCGTATGGTCATTATTTTCTCTTTTCTCGATGATTTTATACACCAATTCTTTTCGAAAGGATACTTTGAGACTTCGTATAACGCCTTGGTCCATAGGCTGCAGTACGGACGTACAATTCGGAGGTAGGAAAACGAGTCTTATTTGTTTTAGCCTGTCAACTGGAGGATGAGCTGGGCAATTGTCTACAATTAAAACAATATGTTTGTTTTGTTTTAAAAGTTCGCTGTCCCATTTTATCAACGTGTTTTCAAAAATAGTCGAAGTCATCCAGGCTTTTTTATTAAAATCGTAATCAACAGGGAGATTTTTTACGTTTTTAAAACATCGTGGCATTTTGCTTTTTCCGATCACCAAAAGCTTCCTTTTTATGGAACCAGACATGTTGGCAGCAACAAGAACAGTAACACGCTCTTTGGACAACTTACCACCAGAACATTTCTCTCCTTTAAATTTCAAAGAGTGATCAGGTGTCAGTCTAAAAAATAATCCCATTTCATCAGCATTAAAAATGTCCTCATCGTTGTAGCCATCCCTGAGTTTAGGCCACACATTTTCAACCCAGTCATTTGTAATTGATCGATCAACTACTGCTGACTCACCTGAAATTTTTCCATGAACAATGTTGTGGCGAGATCGGAAACGTTGAACCCAGGAAGCATTACACTTAAACGAATCCTTCTTCAAAAGCTTAGCGAAGGCTTCAGCCTTTACCTGAAGCATGGGCCCACTCACGGGTATATTGTTTGTGCGTTGTTGTTTGAACCAATCGAGCAAAGCATTTTCAATGTCCGCGTGATTGGAAGACCGAACGCGTTTTCCTTTTTCGCACTTGTTAAATTGCGCAACAATTTTCTCTCGGCGCTTAAGCATTCCAGCAATTGTTGAGCGTGACGTTTTAAATTCACGCGCAATCGAACTCGCGGAATCACCGGAATCAACTCGACAAACGATACCGAATTGTTCTTCAATTGTAAATTGTTGCCGTGACATGATTTCGTGTATGAAGACAAGAGACAACTGAACTGAGGAACACTTGGGTGAAATGATAACAAAACCTTTGTTTTCATTTCGCAGAATATAAAACTCGGAATTGTACGCTGTAACCAATATTTCAACTACTCAGTGTTCCAAGAAACGTGTTCGCTCTAACCGATGTGTTCGTAGAAAGCAATGTAAATGCTTTTTCCAGTATGTCATTTTATGGTTCCGACCTTTTTGTTCGTTATATCCAGTTGTACGTAATAGCCGGTGTCGTTGTAAACGATTTTGACTGTGTGTATATATATATATATATATATATATATATATATATATATATATATATATATAACCATGACTATTTTAAGTAAGCTACAAATTAAGCATGCAAATTAATCCATACATAGTTGTTATTTAATAACAATTTATTTATGAAATTAATTATATAGGCACAATTTGTAAATACTTAGTAACTAATACCTACAAATAATATTTGAGCTGGCTTGTGAGTTAAGAATATAAACAAAATAAATATACACAAATCATTATTATAAAACTTTAATTGCATGCGTGTTTCAATGGCTTATGCCATTATCATCAGTGATGCCTTCTACAAAATATATAACATTAACCTAAGTTAAAGTTATATGTTTGTAGTAGAATCACTGATGATGACATAAGTCATCTAAACGTGTATGAAATTAAAGTTTAATAATTGTGAGTTGTGTATATTTATTTTGTTTATAATTAATACTACCTTACTCTTTATGACTTCACGTACACAATTCGGCATAGATTTAATTAGTGTTCCAAATACTTGTTTTATTTCCCTCAAAATTATATCAATATTCTTGCTAACAAAGAAGTTATAACTAAATTTAAACTACTTAACTAAGTTAATACGTAATTGCTTACTTGCTGACGCGTTTCAAAACGATCGTTCCTTTTACGAAGCTAACCCTCTACTAGCGGCTTTTGGCTCTTTACAAACGGTATGACAGGGTTGGATTTATGACAGTGGGTGAGTTGTAGGCATTTTGTGTGATGTATTGGAAGAGGCTATTGGCTTCAAAGCGTGTGTGGTCATTTAATATATTTTCCCTGTCTGTTGCATGGTGTTTCTATATTCATATTTTTCTAAGGTTGTTAGTTGTTTACTCTGTTTTAATGTGTGGAGAATATTTAAATTAGTGTGTATGTCGGTATGGGTGTGTTGGGTGTTATATAGGTGTTTTGCGTAGCTGGATTTAGGGTTTGTTTGTTTTGTTTGGGTGATGTGTTCATCGAAGCATGTATAGAATGACCTGCCAGTTTGGCCAATGTAATAATTGGGACAATTGTTGCAAGTTAATTTGTAAATACCTGAGAGTTTGTATGTGTCAGTTTCTTTTTGAAAAGGTTGTATATGTTTTCTTAGTGTTTGTTGTTTTGTAGGATATTTGGTAATGGAGTTTTTTGAATGTGGAAGCTATTTTGTGTGTTTTTTTATTGTAGTAAGTGAGGGATATGTATTTGTTGTTTTATGTGTAGTGTGTTTGTGTGGCTGTTTGATGGTGTTTATGTTTTATTTTCCTGAGTAAGTTGTCTAAGAGTGTGTGTTGGTAGCCATTTTGTTGAGCGATGTATTTTATGGTATTAAGTTCTTCGTCGTAGTCTTTCTGTAGCATTGGTATATTTATTAGGCGGTGTAACATATGATTAAATGCAGCGTGTTTGTGTTGTGTGGGGTGATTAGATGTATTATGTATAACCATATCTGTAGTTGTTGGTTTTCTGTATATTTTGAAATTGTGTCTAGTGTTGTGTTTGGTGATAGTAAGATCAAGAAAGTTTATTCTATTGTTTTCTTCTAATTCGAGAGTAAATGTGAGGCTTTGGTGTAAATTATGTAGTTGTTTGATTTGCCGTTTGATGCCGTTGTATAATATTAAAAAGTCGTCTACATATCTATGGTAATAAATTATTTTATGTATGTGGTTATTGTTCTGTAGAATATATTGTTGTTCGATGTGGTGTAGGAATATTTCTGCTAGGATGCCTGAGATAGGGGAACCCATTGGGAGGTCATCTTTCTGTGTGTAGTATTTGTGTTGGTATGTGAAGTAGTTTTGTGATGTGATGAGTTTGGTGAGTGTGATTATTTCATGTGTGAGTTCATGTGGCGTGTTGTTTGCTGTGAGCATATTTTGTAGAATGTGGAGTGTTTGTTCTATTGGCACATTAGTGTAAAGGTTTTTTATGTCGAATGAGGCTAAGGTGGAGTTGTGTGGTATGTGGATGTCTTGTATTTTGTGTATGAGGTCTATGTTATTATGTATGGATGTGTGGTTGTGAAAGTTTATGTTGTCTCTGATAAGTTTGTCTATGTATTTAGCTAATTTATGTGATGGGTTTTTTTGTAAAGAGCCAAAAGCCGGTAGTAGAAGGTTAGCTTCGTAAAAGGAACGATCGTTTTGAAACGCGTCAGCAAGTAAGCAATTACGTATTCACTTAGTTAAGTAGTTTAAATTTAGTTTAATCAGTGAATTCAAGATGATTACATCAAGAAACTTCAAAGAAGTTGTGTTTTTTAGTTCAATTAATTTTTTCAGACACCGTTCTTCACTATGTTCCAAATACTTAAAATTTTTACTTAAATCTGGGAAATTATATGGCCAAGACAATTTAATGAATGTTTATATATGTACTTACATACATACATTGGATGAAAATCTATAAAAAATTAGTCTTATTCTGCAATGATTTCAGTTTCTTCAAGATATGTTTCATTCAGCAAGTCAAGAACTCAAGAAATAAAGGATTTTAAACTTCCTCAGACACATACAACTCAATAGAACTTTCCCTACAGAGCAACAATAAAAATACTAGCCAAGCACTGATGAAGGCGACACTGTCGTCAAAACTAATCTATTCGTTTTAATGAATGAGTTAACTGTTTTAATTTTGAAAGTTGCAAATTATTTTCACTAGCTAAGCACAAATTTAATTAATACTAACAATAGCGTTCCATTTCAAGGATTTGAAAGAAACTCTCATGCATGTCACTGACAATAATGAAGAATGGGATGGCGATTTAGTGAATGATGATATACAACTAGTTCAGAAATTAGATTACAAAAACTATTACTTCCTGCTGCTTTTTTCAACAAAATATTTTGCTACAATGATCATTTATTCAGAATGCTAGAACTTAAACGCACATTGTTAGATGTAATGTAAATGGTAAATATCTGCAGCCGTGAGATAAAACAAACAATAGATAACTTGAGAAATCTGAGAAAGAAAGAAACAGTGTAAGAATGAATCCACAGACATCAGCAAAGAACTCAACAATGTATTGGCAAACTAATCATTTATAATGACAACCCTTAAAGTAATTGTAAATTAAATAATTGATACCATGGTGGTACAGAGGAAATCACAGTTCAGTGTTTTTGAAAACTTTTATCTTAAAATAAATACAGTTAACCGTAATAAAGGGGAGACAGCAGTTTTGTATATATAACGAATTGTTCGGTTATCCCATAACTGTTTAAAATTGGCGTACATAAGAAGTGTTGGGAAAATAAGTATCAATAAAGAACAATTTCTGTAGTTTTTTTAATTGGATAGTACATATTTAATTTAAAACTGTTTTCATTAGTTACAAGATATTAAATTCACACTTATTTATTACTATAACAGTTTTAAAACTCTGTGATTTTTGTTTGTGTTTCAAATCGTTCCTTAGCTGCGATGTTCCACCATCGTTTTGTTAACAGAACATCAGTCAGTGTTGATTCTTTACATTGTTCAACAAACTTGAGGGCAACCTAAAATTACAAAATCTAAATGTAGTTTCTGATTGTTATTTTTGTTAAAGTACAAACCATTGAGGCATTTTAATTAGCATGGCTAAAATAATGACTGAGTGGAGTTAGGGCTTAATTTAGACCTACTTCTAATGCATTAAATCCATCGTCAGTAGTCACTTTGCCGATACCGTCATCCACGTTGTTTCATCCACAACGATCCATTTATCCATGTCATTTTCGTTCAAGCTTTCGCAACCAGGAATTGTATCAACCATCTCTGTCAAATTTTGAAAACTTTCTGTTCCTTCTGTCATACAGTTTTCTGCAGCACCTTTGCAATGTTTCATTTTTAACTTCTTCCCAAGCTTGAGCACACCAGTATACTACGTGCTTCATCTTCACTGACTTTAGAGCTTCATTTATATTTCGTGATTCCCAATCCTGCAGAATGGTTTGCAACAACAGCACTCGATAGTGACATTTAAATATTTCTATAACATCTTGATCAAGAGGCTAACTAGGCTAGTGACATTTGTAGGAAGGAAGCAAACAATGATACTGGGTTATTTCATTGGGATGTGAGGGTGAGTTATCAATAAATAAGATAGCTTTTTTGGGCATACCTTTTCCAGCTAAAAACTTTTCAACTTTCAGCACAATTTGATCAAAAACCCGTTCTTCAAATAGTTCAGAAGACATCCACGCACTTTTTTGTGCTCTGTAAAAAAATGGTAAAGCATTTGGCGCAATATTCTTTAATACAAGTGTTTTCTTTGAATTTCCAACACATACCCTTGGGTGAAATCTTTAAACGGTGTTTTGAAAACATCTACGCCATCTGAATCTCCAGATAACTTCTCTCCCCACAAGTTTAGTTGTCAAATGCCGTAACACTTTTTAAATTTGTTTAACCAGCTAGAGCTAGCACAAAAATCTTTTCCTTCCTCACCTAACAACTCCACAAACATTTTAGCTTTTCCTTACAGTGTTGGACCTGTCAGCTGCATGCCTTTTTTCCCTGTTTTGTGAATCACAAATATAAAGCTTCATTTAATTTTTCAAAATCTGATGTCTTCAATGTTTTTCTATTAGAATTTCTTACGCTTTGCTCTTTAGATCTAGACTTGGATTTTACCCAGTCTAAAACAGTAGAAATGCCAACTCCATAATTCGCTGCAACAATTTTTAGTAAAATCCCCTTTTCAACTTTTTTGATAACAGCTAATATGTCAGCAATAGAAACCACAACACGCTTTCTCTTGGATGACAGCTCACAATGGAACACTTCAGAGCACTATACTAAAACCAATGCACGCAAACGCACAAGAAAAAAAAATCATTTGATAACATGAAAAAACTTCCCCTTAATAACGTGAAAGAATCAACCAGAGACTCGCAATAGCACATTCATTTTGACAGCTTTGTCAAGACTGAGGGATTAATGAATCGCGTTGGGGGGGGGGATTTATAATAAATGGCAGCATGGTCAGGTTTAAACCAACCCTTAACCAAAAGCCCTGATCCCAAATTCCTACCCGCAGCCAAAATCTCTAGGATCACCAAACCCCTCACTTCTCTGAATGTCTGGCTGCTAGTAATTGCGATATGCCAGACATTGTTTACATATTAATGTAGGTACATTTCCATTTCGCTTTGTAATGTCTTTTGGTTAATGCGGGTTTCGGTCGACCCGAGTTTGGTTAACCGGAGTTCCACGGTATTATACAATTATATAAAATGTTATTGTCCACTTTAATTACTGGATGAAAATCCATTCAAAGCTTATAACAAAAGTTTTCCGACTACTAAACTGAAACAACTCCTGAAAATATATACCCTTTTTGAAAGTAAATGGCTGATAATGGACTTCAGAATGTGTATTCTGATAAAACTTAACACCTACCTCTACAAATATTACTTAAAATTTTTGTTGGATAATGTCTTAGACAATTTTGTCTATTCTTTTAATGTTTTGATTTAATAAAAGACTAACTTTTTTGATCTATAAGACTTTGTCCTAAAATTCTCCACAAGTTTTGTTTAAAAGTTAATCATACTTCGTAATATTTTTACAAAGTTAATGTACCTCTAACCTATTTCTTGAAACTTGGGTTTGTATATTTCATCATATAGGCTTATCTTGACATTGACTGTAGTTAGAGATCTGGTATCTGTTTTATTCAATTTGTCGTTTCAATTTATATAAAATCAACTAAATTTTACAACTCAATTATTGCCCTACAAATTTTAGTAAGGTTTCATTGTATCAGAGAAACTGTAATGTAGGCAAAATCTAACTTGTAATAATAGGTAATTGTTTCCTTTCCCCAAGTAATCGATATTGGTTAAAAAAATTATACATGGCAATGCAGAAAGTTATCAGGAACATAATGGAAAAATAAAAACTTCCGCTCAGACTAAAAATTACAAATATCAAAAGGAATGTATGTATCACCGCAAACCCAGGGAAAGGTTTGTTAGATTGTGCAGAGAATGGTAATAGTTAACCTTTAGTCTACCACTTTCTATTTTTATTATAAATATATATTAAAATATAGCTACAGAGAATCCACTTAGGCCAGTAAGTGATGAAAATTTTTTCCATCTTAAATTACTCGTACCAATGTGTAGAACACAAATATCAACTTTTTTTTCCGTGGAAAATAAACCAACATCATTAAGACTATTTTTTTTTTATCTTAAATTACTCGTTTTAATGTGTAGAAAATGAACATTAACTTTTCTTTTTGTGGAAAATGCACCAATGTCATTACGACTATATTTTTACCAAGATTTTTATAGTCATTATTGGGTTTTAATTTGATTAGATTAAATGGTAAAAAATAGTCTTAATGATGTTGGTTTGAAAAAAAAATTTTTTTGTTTTAAAATTACTCTTTTTCATATGTAGAACACGAATATCAACTTTTCTTTTTGAGGAAAATACGGAAAGTTATTTTTTTTACATTTGAAATGTTAGGTTGTAATGGCATGTATAGCCTAGACGAGTCCTACTGATATTGTTAAAAAAATTTTTTTTCTACTACTCATTTCAATATGCAGAATATTAATATTAACTTTTTTCTGCGGAAAATACAAAAATTTAATTTTTCTGCACATTTTTAATGTTAGTCTGTAGTAGCATGTATAGCGTGAACCGGCCGCGCAGTAGCTACAGCGCACTGCACTACGTCAAAGTCGGTTTATTTTAATACCAAACTTAAAATCTAAATATTTAACTTTTGGTTATAGTTTTATACAACATGACTATAAACCTACATTAAAATATACCTACAAAATATCTAGTCAGGATAGATTTGGTTATAATTTTATGCAACTTTACTATTTACCTATATTGAAATACACCTACGAAGTATTCAGTCAAGATGGATTTGGTTATTATTTTATACAACATTACTATCTACCTATATTAAAATATACCTATGAAGTATCCAGTCAGGATGGATTTGGTTGTAATTTTCTTCATTGTCAATATGTCTAAATATTTACCAAAATTACAACCAAATCTATCCTGACTGAATACTTCGTAGGTATACTTTAATACAGGTAGACAGTAATGTTGAATAAAATTAATACCAAATCTATCCTGACTGGATACTTCGTAGGTATATTTTAATATAGGTAGATAGCAATATTGAATAAAATTATAACCAAATTTATCCTAACTTTATACTTCATAGGTATATTTTAATATAGGTATATAGTAATGTTGTATAAAATTACAGATCTAGATGAAATGCATTGTACTGGAGGTACTGCGCGCCCAGTTTACGCTATAGGCCTACATGAATTTACAACCTAACATTTAAAATGTAAAAAAAGTGACTTTCCGTATTTTCCGCAAAAAAATTTTGATATTCGTGTTCTACACATTAAAACAAGTAATTTAAAAACAAAAGAGAATTTTTTAAACCAACGTCATTAAGACTATATTTTTACCGATTAAATTAGTCTACACTCCTCAAGAAATTTATTAATTATTATTTAGTTTTGAGAAGGGCCAGGTAAATTGGTGTGATCAAAACGTTGAAGCTTTTTTATATTATAGTCTGTCATTTCATCAGTCCTTTCATGAAAAAGGGAAATAAATAAATACCCTCATACGTTAAGTTAAACTAAATATTAGAAAATAATACATTAATGCATAAGGTAGTTTAGAAAACCATGAAAAACCAGACTTTTATCAAGTTAAATAATATTGGTTGAAATACAGTACACCGGCACTATACGATATTTTGGGAAATTGTTCAACAGCACCAAATTGGACGATATCCACAAGAAATTAATTTTTTGTGACCAAGAACCATTTCATTTGTTATATTCGGGGTTAAATTGCTTTTAACTAATTTAGCCAGATATCTAAGACCTACATCTAGAATGCTGGCATGACTTTTTCTTATCCCAACTCAATAATAATTCATATACTTACACAAAATTGTTCACATCATTTCAAAGGAAAAACATTGTTTACATCTTTTTGTTAATATATCGGTAACGGTATCAGACCATCCAAACAATTTGCAATAATAGTGTCATAGAACTGACAACACAAGAGTACAAAATAGAAGAATTACATTACCAATGTTTGGTTATACTGTAGAAGAATCTCATTGGGAGAGACACAAGGGTAATCTGTGATGAAAAATTATTGTTTGTAAATGATTGAGGGCTCACATATATTTAAAAAAAAAATAGAACTGATTTCATTTCACTATGGATGGGCAAATATACGTGAGTCACAGTTTTCTTTTTCTGTATGCTAATACAAAGTATTCCTGAATACAGCGTCTTTATACTTGCAGTTTCTGTGTGTTGTATAATTTGCAATTTTTTAAATATATATATATATATATATATATATATATATATATATATATATATATATATATATTTTAATAAATTGAAAATATTTCAAAAACAAGAATACTTTTATTGCATATATTATTCTGATATGTTTTCTTGCAATATATTTAATAAATTTAAAATATTTCAAAAACAAGAATACTTTTATTGCATATATTATTCTATATATTCTTGTTTTTGAAATATTTTTAATTTATTAAATATATTAAAAGAAAACATATCACCATATTTAATATATATATATATAAAGGATAAGTGATAAGTGACATGCGCTTTTCACTAAAATTGTTTGAAAATGAATCGCTTATTTCAGAAACGACTGATGTGACATTTTCATAGTTTTGAGAAAACTAAGATAAACCGTTTTATTTGTAAATTTATAGAAAGAAAATTTTGCAAACATTGTATGTGCTAATCAACTTATAACATGTTTATTGATGATGATATTCACTCTTCTATTTAATATTTTTCAACCACAAAATGTTTTTTGAAAAAAATCACATATGTTGTTTCTGCGTACACGTTTTTTTACAAATGTTAAATTGTACAATGACCTTGTAAACAATATTAAAGATATCTAAAATAAATCAGAACTAGTTCAAATGTTAGTTGTATTGTTACATTCTTGTAATAAATCTTTCATTTTCAAGTTCTTATTTTTCATCCTCTCCGCCATCACAATCATCAGTGTCTTCTGTTGTTATTGGCCAGTTGAGTTGCTCATTGAAAAAATACTCATAGCCTATAATGTAATCAATCAACATTTTCAGGTCACCAATTTTTTTTAAGGTTATTTGGTTCCAGGCCTTGAGGAAATACCCTATTAGTAGGGGGAAAAACACATTTACAGATTTTCTGAAATTGAAAGTACCATTCACAGAATTAATAATCTTGTAAACTACTACCTTACCTGAGGGTTCTTTCTGAGTGTAGGTTGTTTATATCTAAATAATTAAATTTGGCACTATAAAAGAAACCTTGTCTTTTTTCTGGACTGTGCAGCCAAAGGTTTCCACCGAAATGACAATTTTGTTAATGAGTTGTCTACCATGTCTTAAAAAATTTAGAATATCATTGGTTGTTACATATTGTAAGACAATTGTCTTTACTTGATTTTAAAAAGCGCTCTACATATTGATCTAGCATGTATATGCGGTCACATTTTCTAATTGCCCTCTTTAAGGTCCCAAAGTCATGATCGCATGCCAAAAATGAGTGACCTCTGACTGAAAAATAATGGATAAAGCTTTCAAATCGACTTGCACAAGCCCAACATAAACTTGACAGCTGTGTGATTTTTGTTTTATCCTCTTGGTTCATCACTCAATAGTATTATTTTTTTAATATTTGGTTTACAGTTTGAGAGTTATGACCATATAAAACTGAAAACTTCGTTAGATGATATATTAGAATGTCGCTCATGGTACATATACAGGTCAGATTTACTGCTATTCAAGTTATGTATACTAACACCCAACTGTCTCATATAGAACACATCTTGGACTGGGATTAATTGCAATGGCTGGTTTTACATGCAAACATGTAATCAAATGCAATTAAAACTATCGTTGGCTTTGTTTCCAGCACACTCTTTCATTTTTATATAGAAGTTTTGCCCTCCTCTGGTGTATCATATATTTCTTTTAGCATTTTCACTTAACTCTTGATCTTTCTTGAATTTTATAGTCCATTACATTCGGTGAATCTTATTAATCACTTAAACAATAGTTTATGACTATCCGAACTTTGAATTTAGTAAATTTGTTAAAACTTACTGAGACAGAACGTTTTCGATCGCTATGTGCCGATCTTCATCAATGTCTTCTGTTTGGAGATGTTGGGTCAAGCGGTGACGGTTTTAAAGATAGGTTTTCGATAGTATCGAAGAGTATGTGTGATTTGTATTGTGTTTGTTTGAAAAGGAAAGAAATCAAAGTTGAATATAGTTACTCATATCATTTGATAATCTTTTTTTATAACTGGTAAATGAACAATAACTTCAAAACTGTTTAAAACAAATTTAAAAAATCACAGTTAACCAAGTGGAATTGTTTTCAAGTTGGTTGTTGTAGTCATTTTGATCATATGAATTCTGATTAAATCATAAGTAAATGTTAAAAGTACTACATGAAAACTATTAACTTACTATGCTAACCTATTTTGAAACCATCATTTCACTGATAAAGCCTATCCTGCTATTCGAATTTCAAAGTGTGACAGCATTTAAATTAATAGTTTTTACTTAGTTCTTCAAATAATTATTTAAGAAATATTTTTGGGGCTGTTTTCTACAGCAGTATTTGTTCAGAATAAACAGCTGATAATTTTGTTCACATTAAAAGTTGGGTTACAAGTCTTTTAAATTACTATTTTTCACACTTAAACGTTGCAGTTAAATCCTTCTTGTTTTGTAGAAAATTTCAAGTGCACCTGTTAAGATTGTATTTTAATATACAGCTGATGGACAACTGTGATTATCACTCAAACAAATGAGTATGTTTTGTATAGTGGCCATACTTCTAGCATGTAAGGATACTTACTAGCCAACGCAAACCCTTAGCAGGTTAGCCATTTGGTGGCACACTGATCAGTAGAGGTGGGCAATCTATCTGTAGTTATCTTCTTCTTCGTTCAGAGAGTAGGCTGCTAGGGTCGGATACTGGAGTAGGTGGGCTGTGTTCATCCTGGGGTGTTGGCACAGCGTACAGGCCGCATCTGCGCTTGACCCGATGTAGTGCAGATGGGTTGCCAGGTAGTCGTGGCCAGTGGTAATTCTGAACGCAGCTACTGCTACATCTCTAGGCAAGTTTTGGGGTATGGAGAGTCTATCAGCTTAGCCCAATTCTTCCTTATGCTGGCTTGCCTGTTGTGTGTTCTGGTTCAGTTGTTTACCGCTTGGTTGATTGGAGAACAATGTTGCTCGCATCCATGGTCTTCGCATCACACGTGTTCCCTGGGTAACGCTAAATGAGCAACAGCGATTCGCAGGCAGTGCATGTAAGGATACTGTTATATATAAATTTGTAAGCAAGTATAGCTGAAAGTTTAATTATTCATGTCTTCAAAAATTCATTCTATATATGTATGTAGACTTCAGTTATTTCATATGACTTTATCCATTTTATATATACTTGTATATAATTTTAACCATTTATCTTATTTTTTTAAAAAACAATTTGTGTACATATTTTTATATATCCAATTGCTTGCATTATTTGAGATATTCAACAACGTAATTCTTTTTTTAATTACTACTTTTGGTATTATTTGAGAAAAAAAATTACTACATAATAATATTTTTCAGCAGATGTGTTTCACACTAGGTTAGTCCATTATTCAATTCTGTTAGTCACTGATAAGACGGTTGCTCAGGTGTGTTGTGAGTCTGTGTTCTATTACTGTTCATAATGCAGTTGTTGTGAAACACTACAAAAACCATCTACCACACATTCTAAATGACAAAACACACTCACAATCAAATACTATATTTGAACACATAATTAACAACTACACTATGAATAATAATATTCTACAGAACGCCAATACACCATAGACTTACACCAACACAACACACCCGAGCAACAGTCTTGTCCGTGACTTCCAGCATTAAACAATGCACTGGCTTAGTGCGAAATACATCTGCTGTCTGATAGAGCTTAACCCATTGCTTCTTATGGATAAAACATATTTATCACGACACATTAAACGTTCATATCAGTTTTTTGTCATGATTTGACGTTGTTTGTTGCTTCAAGAGAGTTTATTTTTTGATGTGTCAGATACCAAACTATAGACAATTGTGATGTCTAAGGGATAATGATCACCTCTTACATACAGTGTAGATAGGGATAGATGTTTACAGCCCACAAGCTCTCCTTTTGTCAGGCGTTATGATAGATATCATCAAATTATGATAGATTTTATATATCTATCATCTGATTTTATATCAGAGGACTGTCATGCTCAGTTTATTTGGAAATCAAAATCAGTAGCTAATGTTTCTTGTTAACATACTGTATCAATATAGAAAAGGTTGATATGATTGTGAACACTGTAGAGTTGCATTACATAAGGAAAAAGAGTGTTTCAAACACTATCACATTAAAGTAAAGTTCCAAATTTAAAAACTTTTAATGTAGATTTTTTTAATAATTAGTGTATTTTTGTATAGGTTAAAAGTTCTCCACTGCAAATGTTTTTGAACCAATCTTTCAGTTTACAGAAAACTAATTTACAGGTCTAATCAAGGACAGTCTAAATATAAAAATTAATAGCTACAGACATGATTATATTTAGAACCATGAATATAAATAGGCCAACAGATCAACTTGCTGCTAGTCACAACGTCATCTTTCGATAAATGTTATACCACAAAAATAATTCAAGTGCCCCCAACCCGATTCCAACCCCTCAGAGCCAAGAAGATAGGAGTTTTCATACCAGTGGTGCAGCAATTCTACAGAACCCCTAACCTCAATATCAGATATTCACTTTCCTCGTGACAGACGAAACAAATTATTTAAAATATTTTAAACAAATATCTAACATAAAATCATCTATAGGTTTATGTAAACAATACCTTTGTAAACTATACACATGTGCATCTATGACATTTGAATATCTATACTTCTACACACACATGCAACTCATTTTAGTTTCTCTCTCTAACTGACAAATAATCACAGCGGATTTTTTTAACCTGAATTTGATTTAAAAATTTTAACATTCAAAATGACTTTCCTATTATAGCTCTTTTACTATATTAGTGAAATACTTACTTTTATATAATTCTATACATTTTACAAAAATTTAACCCTTTGATTAGCAACATGTCCTTGATATGGCTCCTGGGAGCAACATATTTTTGAAAGATTTTTACATTTTTTCTTTTTTCTAATTTTTTTCTTAATTTTTCTCTAATTTTTTAAACTATAGCAATATTTGTTATTATTTTTTAAAATCTAATTATTTCCTCATGTTAACCAAACTTATACTGTTAACCTTCTCATGTTAACCCTATGTTTACTGACAATTTCTTTGCTAAAAAATATCTATCTTTTTTTTTGTAAAATACCTATTTATTGTAAAATATTGCACAAACTTCAAAACAATCTGTAAACACGGAAAAATCATAGACTTTGGACAAAAAAGAATTTCTTGATTATTCAATCGTCTATTTATTGTAAAATACTGCACAAACTACGAAACAATCTGCAAGTACGTGGGAAAACCTACAGATCTTCGACACAAAAGAATGGTGACTATATACTCTGTGTAGTATTTATTGTCCAGATAATTACAAATATTTACCCTATACAGCACAATACAAAGGAAAACAAATCGTAAACCTACGGTAATGCTAATCTAAAATGGTAGAACAACGATATACGGGAATGCTCCCACTGACCATTGCGCGATCTTATGTATATGAATACTAATTAAAGTGTTAAATAAATATGAAATTTTATGTTAGATGAAAGACAATATATTTTTAAAATTCAATACTGATTAATAGCTTATTTAAAATAGTAAATGTAGAATCCATATTTAGGCTATTCGTTGTTGTTGGGGAGTAAATTAAAGATTATATGTCACAGAACTAGAGATAAAAAATTAGTCCAATAATGGAAGTCTCATTTAAGGAGAGATTTTACTGTATCTAATTTCTGGTAGGCGGTATTAATGCTTTTTTAATATGACCCTTCTAGAAACAGAAAGTTTTTACACTTTTAAGAGAACACTTTTCTTGTCTTCAATAAAAAGTATTTATAACTTATCCAAATCATTACATTACATAAAAACGCAAACAAATTTATTTTCGTCTGTTACTTTTAACCAGTAAGAGCTATGATAAATCTACATTAAAAATGTTGATTGTTTTTCTAAACAAACATGTTTGAAAATTTAAGAATGAAAGAAATTGAAAAGTTTAAGATTAAGAGTCACCAAGGAAAAAAAGGAAGGAGACAACAAAATGACATTTTTCATAATAAATAAAACATTATATAGGTATTTTTTTATTAAACAAATTAGTGAAATGGAAAACATAAATCTTTATTTTAAAATACATTCTACAAATAAAAATGATTCCATTTGAAATCTTTCTTAAGAAAAAAGAGATTAATATACAATTTTGTGTAAATAAACAATACAATATCTCTGACTGAGTATAATTAAAATATTTAAACAGATGGTAAAAGCCCCAACTTCCTCCTCCTGTAAAAAAAAACAACAAAATAATCTTGTGATAATATATATATATATATATATATATATATATATATATATATATATATATATATATATATATATATATATATATATTCTTGATATTTAACGTTATCCATTGCTTTTCCGTTACACTGACTTTATGAAGTTAATATATTACTATGTAAGCAATTTTATCCACCATTAAGTGCAATAATTTTACCTTGAGTGATGAGGTACCTTTCGGTCAATTGACCATTGTCGAATCACTCAATGATTGAAGTACATGCACTCAATCATTGAGTGATTCGACAATGGTCAATTGACCGAAAGGTACCTCATCACTCAAGGTAAAATTATTGCACTTAATGGTGGATAAAATTGCTTACATAGTAATATATTAACTTCATATATATATATATATATATATATATATATATATATATATATATATATATTTGTAGATTATGCAACACTGTTTTCTTGTATACACTTTCACTTTCACTTATGTACTTAAACAAGAATCTTACTTGGTATTTATGCGAGTACTTTCAGAGACTAGTAAGTGCCTCCATCTTCCGGCATACTGAACGTATTTTGGACTGCGAGCTGTGTGGAATCTGCCGTTGACCTTGATGTACCGTTAACTTCTATTTTTAACTTCACTGCACTGTGCGAGTTTTTAGCGTTCGTCTCGGGGTTTATATTGTTTATTAGATTGAATAATTTGTCGGTTTTTGATTTTATTTGTATCTGTTCGTTGATGATGTTATTTTTATTTTTATAAATTTCTAGTTGTTCCCAGATTGTCATTTTGAGGCCTTTTTGAACTTTTTTTATTAGGTGTACGTTTTCTAATGTGGGGAATGTGTGTTTGTTTTTGATTGCGTGTGTGGCTAAGTTTGAGTTATAAATTTCCGGTTTGATGTATGCATTGAGGTGTTCTTGATATCTGTCTTTTAATTTCTTTTTTGTTTGGCCTATGTATATTTTATTACAGTCTGGGCATTCGAATTTGTATATTCCGTTATTAAGTGTGGGACATATTTCTTCTGGTTGGTTTATTTTGTTGATTATGTTTCCTGTGTTTTTGTAGGCTATGTTAATATTATTGTTTTTTAGTGTTTTAGTTATTCCTTTTATGTTGTATCCTGTGTATGTGAATGTAGCCCATTTTGTTGTTTGTGGTTCGATTTTAGGTTGATTTAATTTTTTTAATATTTTAAATTCTAATTTATCTATAGTTTTTTTATTGTAACCATTTTTTTGGGCTATTTGATATATTATTTGTTTTTCTTTTGTTTTTTCTTCATTTTTTAGAGGCAATTTTAGCATTCTGTATAAAAGTGAGTTATATGCGGCCATTTTATGTTGTGGGGGATGGTTGGAGTGGTTTGGTATTGTATTAATGGTTTGTGTGGGTTTTCTATAAATGGAATATTCAATGTTATTTGTATTTCTGGTCAGTGTTAACAAATTAATTTTACCTTGAGTGATGAGGCACCTTTCGGTCAATTGACCATTGTCGAATCACTGATGTTTTTCTGTTGTAGATGTTCGGTCTGTGAAGTTGGTGTTTGTTGACGTTACGCGCACTTTTTCTTGATCTGTGTGTATGATTTTTCTATATAGTATGTCTTCTGTATATGTTGTTTGTAGATTCATTAAATTGTTGTGTATGTTTTTATAAATGTGGTATTTTTCTAGTGAGTTTAGTTCTATTGGGTTGTTATTTATTTCAAGTATGGTTAGGCTATTTTCGTAATTTGTTATTTCGTGTTTATGGGATATTAGGTGTGCTGCAACATTTGATACTTTTGAATTTTTGTTTTTGAATGCTCTATAATGTTCTTCAAATCTTATTTTAAATGTTCTGGTTGTTTTTCCTATGTAAAAAGCGTTACAGTTGTTGCATGTGATTTTGTAAATTCCTGATAGGTTATGTTTTTCTGAATTTGTTTTGTGGTTTGTGTTATTAAGATATTTTATTATTTTGTTGTTTGGTTTGTAAGTTGGAGTGTAGTATTCTTTGTTGTATATATTTGTTATTTTTTCTATTTTGTTATTGGTGTATTTATATTTTAGGTAGATTTTTTTATTTTCATTATTTTCGTGTTCCGGTTGTAGTGTTGTGTTGAGGTTAGGTTTTTTGTGAATTTATTGTATATATTTTTTATAATGTGTTTGTTGTATCCATTTTCTATTGCTATTTTTGTAATGTTATCTAATTCTTCATTTAATTTTTGTTTGTTATCCTGTGTGTATTTTATTGCTTTATTTATCATGTTACTGTAAGTGTTAATTTTGTGTGTCCAGGGGTGGTTAGATTTGTAGTGTATTGTGGTGTTGTTGGAAGTAGGTTTCCTGTATACTGTAGTTCTATTTTATTATCATTTATATTTAAAGTAATGTCGAGGAAGTTGATTGTTCTATTTGTTTCTGTTTCAACGGTGAATTGTATGTTTTCGTTGTATGTATTTAGTTTGTTTAATATTATGATGTGTTCGTTGTGAATGGTAGGTTGGTATATTACAAATATATCGTCTACATACCTTGTCCATAGTGAGATATTGTGTGTGTTTATTATAGGTTTAATTATTATTTGTTCAAAGTGTTGTAAATATATTTCTGACATGACAGATGATATGGGTGAACCCATGGGGAGTCCTGTTGTTTGTTTATAATATTTATTGTTAAATTGGAAGTAATTTTGGTTACATATGTGTTTGGTTAGCGTAATGATACTATCTATTATGTTTCTTTTTTCGTTATTGTGTATCAGTTTGTTTTTTATTATTTCTATGGTTTCTTCTATTGGGATACTAGGGTACATGTTAGTTATGTCATAACTTATTATTTTTGTGTTGCTGTTTGTTTTTATCGTTTTTGTTTTATTAATTAATTCGTATCCATTTTTTATATTGTATGTGTTGTTGATATGTATTTTAGATCTTATGATTTTGTCTAGAATTTTTGCGATTATGTAAGATGATGCTGTTGTGAAATTTATTAGTGGTCTAAATGGTGTGTTGAGTTTGTGGATTTTAGGTATCCCTGATAATACTGGTGCGCATGGTTTGAATGGGTATAGTCTTGTGTGGTATTTTAATTTATTGTTATAGTTTAGGGTGTTACGGTGAGTGACTATTAAGTTTTTTATTGTAATAAGGTATTTGCTAGTTGGGTCTGGGATTTGTTCGTATTTATTTTCTTTTATGTAGTTAGTCATTGAATCGATATATTTGGTATTTTCTATTATTACTGGTGTATTTGTTTTATCTGATTTTAATATTAAGTAGTCGTTGTTTTCTAGTTTTTCTCTGAGTTTTATAATTTCTTTTTTATTAATATATTGTTCCGTTTTATTGTTTTTTTTCCGTTTTTGTTAGGTTAATTTTATTATTAATATTATTTCTTATGTGTTCAGTATTTTGGTGGGTAATTTTGTGGATGTTAGATTCTGTGTCAACTATTAGGTTTTATATTATTTGTTTTTTGTTGAAGTTAGGTAGGTTATATTTGAAGGAATTTGTTATTATTATTTTTTCTTTTTCAGTAAATTGTGTTTTAGTTAAGTTTATGAATTTATTGTTGTTAGAGGTGTGGGTTGGTTCTAGGCTATTTTTTATGTTATGTTGTTTTGATAAATTTTCGATTTTTTTGTTTTGTCTGTTTATAGTGTTTGTTTTATGTTTTATTATAATTTGTTGTGTTTTTTCGTGAATATTTGTTTCTGTTTCAACGGTGAATTGTATGTTTTCGTTGTATGTATTTAGTTTGTTTAATATTATGATGTGTTCGTTGTGAATGGTAGGTTGGTATATTACAAGTATATCGTCTACATACCTTGTCCATAGTGAGATATGGTCCATAGTGAGATACCAGAACATTTAAAACAAGATTTGAAGAACATTATAGAGCATTCAAAAACAAAAATTCTAAAGTATCAAATGTTGCAGCACACCTAATATCCCATAAACACGAAATAACAAATTACGAAAATAACCTAACCATACTTGAAATAAATAACAACCCAATAGAACTAAACTCACTAGAAAAATACCACATTTATAAAAACATACACAACAATTTAATGAATCTACAAGCAACATATACAGAAGACATACTATATAGAAATATCATACACACAGATCAAGAAAAAGTGCGCGTAACGTCAACAAACACCAACTTCACAGACCGAACATCTACAACAGAAAAACATCAGTGATTCGACAATGGTCAATTGACCGAAAGGTGCCTCATCACTCAAGGTAAAATTATTGCATTTAATGGTGGATAAAATTACTTACAATAGTAATATATTAACTTCATAAAGTCAGTGCAACGGACAAACAATGGATAACGTTAAATATCAAGAATATATATATATACATATATATGCAGTGAAACCTGTCTTAGACGAACCCTGTGTTAGGCGGAATCCCGTCTATCGCGGAAAACTTTAAAAGTCCCGACTGTCGCCTATTTAATTTACCTGGTTAATAACCTTCATAAGCCGGAAACTGTCTAACACGGAAGCGGAATAAACAAAAGGATGAGTGATACGTATTTACTACGTCTTAGTTCTGCATAAGCCGGAAAATCTGACCATATACATGCTGTAAAATATAAAGTTACAATGACTTCCGTTTGGATAAAATACAGTTTATAATATATTTGTTTACCTGAACAAAATTCACAGATAGGTCTGCTTAATTGTAACGGATCGTATTTATTTCTGAGAACTCTGTAGCAACGTTAAGGATTGCTGATGTGCACAAGATAACGCAATGGTATACAAACATCTATAACTTACGATAGGCTATGTGTCAGCACTCGTTTCCTTCAAGATAACGCAATGAATGGTTTACAAACATCCACGGCCAGACATAATGATGACATATTGAAAGGTAAGAGACCGCTTCATTCTAAAAGGCAAAAAACATGCGCAAATAGAAAGAAAAGAAGAAATTGAAAACGGACCCGTCGTAGAAAACAAAATAAAAACATTTGGGGAGGCTTTAATGAAAATTTGTGAGTTAGAAGATTTCGCGGTACGTATTAACAGCCCGGAAATGTGTCACCATTTGTTACAACTAAAAACAATAACTGAAAAACAAGCAAGTAAAACTAACCATTTAAAACAAAAGTCAATGTTAGATTTTTTCAAGCCTAATTGATTTTCTTTCATTTTTACTTAAGCCTACAATGTACAGTATTTAGCCTAAATACAATAAGAGGAAAAAGATAGTTTTTAATAAATTGCACCATTAATTCATAAATTTTGTTGACAAGTGTATAAGTGTTTTAATTTTATAGTTTTCTATTAAAAAGGTTTTGTGGAGAAGGATAAAAGGATGCTACATTAAAAGGTAAGATTTTTATTATGTAATGTAGGTTTTAACATTTTCTGTAGTGTGCATAGCCAACACGCCTAGAAAACAAGGTTTTCGAGTTGTGACGTCACAGGGCACAGGCTACGGGCTGTCATTAGGCAATCACGATAACCGATATTACGGTTGAATGACGTTTATACGTTTATTTAGACGTTAAAATGTGATAGTTTTCTTGTGATTTAAATACACTTGCTTTATATGTTAAGGTGTTATCTCTGTAGGAAATAAACAGTCAGTACTTAATCGGAAATAAATAATTAAATTAAATACTGTATTAGAACAAATGTAGACACAATGACAATTAATTGTCCGTTATCTATGTGGTGTTGGTACAGCGCCATACAGCTGATCAGTAGAAATAATAGTTTTATAGCTAAGAATCCCCACGGCCTACTCTCACCCCAACGCTAAAAATAGACTCGGCAAACATTTCGTGATGGTATAACCATCACACAGTACACTGCTACTGTATAAGCCGGAAACCTGTCTTAGACGGAAAAAAATGCCAGTCCCAATAGATTCCGGCTTAAACAGGTTTCATTGTGTATATATATATATATATATATATATATATATATATATATATATATATATATATATATATATATATATATTGTAACATTTATAGAATGGGCTATACAATGTTGTTTAAGAATTGGAAGAATAGATTAGAAATAACTCACACAAAATATTAAATCGGAGAAATTAATTAAGAAATTGGTTAGATCAAATTAAAACTAATTTTAGGTGAAAGCCTAGAAAAGGTTGTAACATATAAACAAGATTTTGAACTGTACAATGCATTAGGAAATTTATTGGATCAAATAATCTAACAAATAAAATTAGAACAAGATAATCTAATAATAATAAAATTAAACAAAATTGTAAACTTTATTAACATAGGGCATAAGTAATTACTTGAAAGAGAAGGTGAAACACGATTGTAAACAATGAAGTGAGAGGTTATGTTTGTATAAATCCAGGCCAAAACACACATTTCGGAATTATTACAAAAGTAAAAAGTAAAGACACTGCACACACAAATAATAGTAATTAAATAAACACTGGAAGGTTTGTTAAGGATAGGAAAGGTGAAACAGTATGTTAACCAAATTAAAACGGGTGAGAACAATTAGTTGGTTGGTCGAGTCTGGAGCCAAGAAAGTAGGTCAGTGTTACAGTCGACTCTAGTGGGAAAAAATCGAACTAAATTACATGCAAGAAAAGGTTGGGAGAAGGAATCGCCGCCATGTTTTAAAACATTTTAAAAGTAAAAACGACACGTTAGTATAGCGTGGGCAGCCGAACGAAGCGAAGGCATTCTTAGAAGCCAAATTCCCGTTTGAAGAATCTCGTCAAAATTATACGAATTTGTGAAGAAACTTGGCCAAATTAAAACGAGGATAAGTGAATTTAAAATCTATAATACAGTATTAATATAATTGAAGTAACTAAAAGGAATTTAATTGTGTGAGATATAAAATTTAAAGAGAACTGAATCCTAAATGAACAAACAGCCGAACTCCGAAAATTGATAAGAACATAGCGCTATAAAACTAACCTTTAGTGAACTTTTAAAATTATAAGGAAATTTAAAATTGTACATTATTAGAATATCTTGAAATCAAATAATAGTTTAGTAGAAGAAACCTAATCCAGTTTAAACAGTTTAGGGACCTTTTTGCGTATTCCAAATTTAAGATTTTACATCAGGAAGCTAATTATTAAAACTATTTTCTAAATTTAATCTTATTTATCAAAATTTATTTAATTAACCAAAGAGTTAAAAGATAGCCCATGCATAAAACCCCGAGATATTAAGAGATCTTAGAAAATAGCCTAGGGTATAAAACCTTGTAACTAAAATTAAAAGAATTGAGTTTAGACTATTGTGTTAAAACTTGTTAAGTTTTATTTTTTTGTTCTGTTTATTGTGTGAATAAAAAAAATTGTTATAATAAAGACTTTAAATTATTAATGAGTTTTTTGTTTTTAAATAGAAATTATATATCTTCATTCAATAATAATCAATAATAAAAAAACCATGTTGTATTATAAAAAAACAAGTTATAAGTGGCACAACAACGTGGGGCTCGATATAAAAAGAGATAAAGTTTATTTAGAGATTTTGAAACAAAATTAATTTAGAACTTTTTATATGAAAAACATTTGAACTGGAAATAGATTTATAAAAAAAAATTGTAAAATTAAACAAACTGAGTTGAATAGAGCCAAGGCTAGGTTTAGTAGAATATAGTATATATATATATATATTATATTAAATATTATATATTATATATATTATATATATATATATATATAAATATATAAATTGTTTATTTTTGTATAATAAGTTTACTAATAGCTAAAAAAGAAAAAATATGTCTGATGAAAGGGAATCGTACAATTTGCGGGGGGATAAAGCTTAAAAAAAAAAACAGAAAAAGGGGAACAATTAGAAAAGAATAGGCAGAAAAGAGTGATAGAAACAGAAGGGGCTGCTCAGGGGAGATTTGTTAGTTTTCAGGAGGGGATCGAAAACAGGGAGGAAAACATTATAGGTGAGATGGTCGTTGTAGGGGACCAGGAAAACGGGACAAGCTTGGAAGTGCAGGAAATAGAAATGGAAGGCACCGATATGCCAATAGGAAACATTGAGGTAGAGGAAGATGGGGGACTACCTATGCAAACCCAACAGGAACGGGGTAATAATGAAAATGCAGATTTAAGGGATATGATGAGGACTTTAATGGAAATGAATGCAAACTTATTAAAAGAAATGAGTGAGAATATAAATAAAAAATTAGATAAGATAGACGAAATAAAAGGGGAGATGAAGGATATGAGTGAGGATATAAGGAAAATAAACAAAAAAATTAGAGGAAAATAGAGACGAAATGAGAGAGATGAAGGAGGATTTAAAATTCATAACAGATGAAATAAGGGAGGATAATAAGAAAATGATAGAGGATATGAGGCGACAGTTGAGGACAGATAATAATACTGAAATAGAGGATGTGAGAAGAGACTTAGAGGAGAAAGATAGAGAATTAGAACAAAAAGATAAGGAGTTAGAGGAAACAGTTACAAAAAATCAGGAGGAATTTAGGGAGACATTAACGAGAGAGACAGAAGTAATTAAAATGGAGATAGGGAAAATGGGGAACAAAGTGGAGAAAAACACAGAAGAGTTAGGAGAGTTAAAATTAAAGGTGATAGGAGAAAGAAAGATAACAGATGAGCGTTTTAGGAAAGTCGAAGATTTAAGGGAGAAAATATTAGGAGAGCAGGGAAGGTTAGGAGATAGAAATAAAATAAGAAAAATAGAAATACTGCCAATAAAAAATTTAACAATTCGAACTGCAACTAATAAGAAGACTAAAAAGATTAATAAAATGATAATGGTAATAGGAGAAATAGGAGGAGTTAAATATCCGTTTCAATGCTTAGTGGTACCAGGCTTATTGAGAAAATTTATCATAGGTACGGATATGTTAATGGATGTGGAGGCACAACTCGATTTTGGAAAATGGGAGATGGAATTTAAATATGAGAATAACAGAGAAAATAGAAACTATGAAGCAGATGAGAGATACAATGGAGATGTGAACAGTGTTGAGGCAAGGACAGGCGTGGGGACAAGAAAAGAGCATGGTGCACACAGTCAGTCGGAAAACTAAGGAAAATGAAGCCATAATAGGAGCTCCAATTATAGAAATAATTTAATTATAAATAATGTACTTATAAATATGGAATTTTTGGAACAAGAGGATGAGAGAAATTATAATTTAGGAATGAATAAGAAACCCAGAAATAAAAATTAAAATAAAGGAAACAAGTTTACAGGCATTAATAGACACCGGCAGTAATGTGACATGTATCCAGGAGAACTGGATTTTGGAAAATAAAAAAAAATCAATAAAATAGGAAGGGAGATATTAAATATAGATGAAGGAAGCAATATGAATAAACTCTAGGTGACTATGTGTATAAGAAAACGTTAGCAGGAGATAAGTTTTAAGGGATGGTAACTATAGCTACGATAATTTATTGGTAACTTCGTCGAATATTGAGAATAATGAATAAATATAAATATGAATCTATGATAATAAATATTGAAGCATCGTTGTACTAAATAAAATATGGTAATTATGTATATTTAAACTTCATCATATTGTAAGGGAGAATCTGCGTTGATAAATAATGGAACTTCGTTGTATATATTATAAAATAAAAATGAATCAATGATAAATAAGTATTAAAACAAAATTTATATTCGTTGATATAGGGATAGTGTAATCGAAGGAACTATAGATATGATCAAATAGAGGATATAAGATTGCAACCTTTAAAAATATTAGATGTTAAACTTCATACAAATAAACCGAGATGATATAAGAAAATAATTGAACTGGATGTAAGATTGGAAGGGGAGATAAAATACTAACTTAGAACTGAGAGTTAGATGAAGCTGAAAGCGAAATAAATATGAGATAAATAATAAACAAGGAATAAACAGAAATAAGGGAAAGAGAATTGTTATAACCAATTTGATCAAAAGAAATATAGAAAATACCAAAGGTAAGAAAGAGAAATCAGAGATAAATCGGAATGAGTACAAGTGGGGTGCACTGCAGAGATAAAAATATGTATATTCTGGATGAGCATAACAATATAAAAAAAGGGGAAATATAATTTGAAAAAAAAGGGAATTGTGAATAAAATAAAATATATAATTAGCGTCGAGAAATATACGTAAGTAATAAAGTGATATAAAATAAATGTCTACGTGAATAATGAGGTTAATGTGTTGATGTCGTCGATAATATGTTGAAATAAAATAAATGTCTACGTGAATAAGTGGAGGTAAGGTGAAATACCGTCATATATATGTAACAAAGTATATAAATATAATAAAGAGTTTAAAAATAAAAAATAATAGTTATATGAAATTTGGGGTTAAATTTAATATAGTTGTGTTCAGATAGAGTGGATAGATTTGTAACTAAAGTGCGGTTGAGGTTAGGTTAAGACGAATTATTTTTAATTGAAAAAATTTATGATGAATAGTTGGGAGGAAGTTAAGAAATATAGTAAATATAATAATAAATATCAACCTATAAAGTTAAGGAAATAATTGCAGATATCGAGAGATGAGAGATAGACAAAAGTGTCTAATTTAGTGAGTTTTAAAATAACATAAACCTTTTAAGACAATTAGCTTGAAATTTTCAGCTCAGTATTTAATTATTAGAGAATTAAGATACAATTAATTGTATTGTAAGATTAAGTTATAAGTGGACAGATGAATGTATAAACGACTTTTAAGTAGACAATTATAAAAGTAGTAAAGACAATGTACGATAAGTTAGCCAAATGTGTTGAGGTATAACTTACTCAAAAAGAATTTGTTCAGTTAGTTATTAAATAAAATGGACAATTAGGGAATAAATGTTAATTTAAATTTAATTTTTAAAAAAAATGTATATTTAATCAAGCTTGTAGAATGTTAAAACATGTATTAATGTAGATGTTAAGAATATTTTTTTTATTTAAATTAAATTAGGGGACATTGTAACATTTATAGAATGGGCTATATAATGTTGTTTAAGAATTGGAAGAATAGATTAGAAATAACTCACACAAAATATGAAATCGGAGAAATTAATTAAGAAATTGGTTAGATTAAATTAAAACTAATTTTAGGTCAAAGCCTAGAAAAGGTTGTAACATATAAACAAGATTTTGAACTGTAAAATGCATTAGGAAATTTATTGGATCAAATAACCTAACAAATAAAATTAGAACAAGATAATCTAATAATAATAAAATTAAACAAAATTGTAAACTTTATTAACATAAGGCATAAGTAATTACTTGAAAGAGAAGGTGAAACACGATTGTAAACAATGAAGTGAGAGGTTATGTTTGTATAAATCCAGGCCAAAACACACACATTTCGGAATTATTACAAAAGTAAAAAGTAAAGACACTGGAATAAACACTGGAAAGTTTGTTAAGGATAGGAAAGGTGAAACAGTATGTTAACCAAATTAAAACGGGTGAGAACAATTAGTTGGTTGGTCGAGTCTGGAGCCAAGAAAGTAGGTCAGTGTTACAGTCGACTCTAGTGGGAAAAAATCGAACTAAATTACATGCAAGAAAAGGTTGGGAGAAGGAATCGCCGCCATGTTTTAAAACATTTTAAAAGTAAAAACAACGCGTTAGTATAGCGTGGACAGCCGAACGAAGCGAAGGCATTCTTAGAAGCCAAATTCCCGTTTGAAGAATCTCGTCAAAATTATACGAATTTGTGAAGAAACTTGGCCAAATTAAAACGAGGATAAGTGAATTTAAAATCTATAATACAGTATTAATATAATTGAAGTAACTAAAAGGAATTTAATTGTGTGAGATATAAAATTTAAAGAGAACTGAATCCTAAATGAACAAACAGCCGAACTCCGAAAATTGATAAGTACATAGCGCTATAAAACTAACCTTTAGTGAACTTTTAAAATTATAAGGAAATTTAAAATTGTACATTATTAGAATATCTTGAAATCAAATAATAGTTTAGTAGTAAGAAACCTAATCCAGTTCAAACAGTTTAGGGACCTTTTTACTTATTCCAAATTTAAGATTTTACAACAGGAAGCTAATTATTAAAACTATTTTCTAAATTTAATCTTGTTTATCAAAATTTATTTAATTAACCAAAGAGTTAAAAGATATAGCCCATGCATAAAACCCCGAGATATTAAGAGATCATAGAAAATAGCCTAGGGTATAAAACCTTGTAACTAAAATTAAAAGAATTGAGTTTAGCCTATTGTGTTAAAACTTGTTAAGTTTTATTTTTTTTTGTTCTGTTTATTGTGTGAATAAAAAAAATTGTTATAATAAAGACTTTAAATTATTAATGAGTTTTTGTTTTTAAATAGAAATTATATATCTTCATTCAATAATAATCAATAATAAAAAAAACCATGTTGTATTATAAAAAACAATTATAATATATATGTATATACATACATACATGTATATATATATATATATATATATATATATATATATATATATATATATTAAATATGGTGATATGTTTTCTTGTAATATAGTTAATAAATTAAAAATAATTCAAAAACAAGAATTCTTTTAATGAATATATTTATTCAAAGCTTTTTGCCGATAAAATAGTAGCAGATAATAATAAAATATTTTTACAATATTTTTAAAATATTTTATTAGATAATTATTTTCCTGTAGATGCTGGTACTATTTTATTGGCGAAAAGCTTTGAATAAATATATTATATATATTGAATATATATATATATATATAGAGTTTTGGTTGGTAAAGATTATTTAGATTTTTTGGACTAGGAGACTGACAGACTTACCTTGGTAAGAGTCCACTCTGTAGTCTTGAAATAGAAACACATAAAAGCACTTAAACAATGATATATTTCAACCACACAGTGGTCTTTGTCAATCGAAGAGAAAACACAAAAAGCCAACTACCAAGGTAAGTCTGTCAGTCTCCTAGTCCAAAAAATCTAAATAATCTTTACCAACCAAAACTAACCTATAAATATAAATAAATATATGTATATATATATATATAGCAATATGTATTCTTGAGTATTAATAAAGAATTAAGTCAAAATACAATTACAAGAATTATAATTGAATTTACAATTCAAAGCTTTTCGTTGGCTAACAGTACCAACATCATCAGGAATATTAAACAATTAAAATTAACATATGTGCAAATAGGATCAAATAAATAGTTATGCCAAATCAATTACAATGTTGTTAAAAAATTTTTTATTTTTTTATTTATTATTTTTTTTATTATTATTTTTTTTTATTTTGCTGCCTTAACATTACAAACACTGAATATATTATCAAATTTAGATTTTACTTGTATTTGTTCATTTATCAACTTATTATTAGTATTATATTTATGTATTTCTAAAGCTTCATAAATATTCATTCTCAGGCCTTTGTTAATTTCTTTTACAAGTAAAAGACGAATTTAAATCTTTCGGTCAGGATGTGGGACGTACAATTATCTATAAGCAATAAAATTTTATGTTTTTTCTTTACCAACTGTGCGTCCCAATCTTTCAGAAACCGTGTGAACAAGTTAGACATCATCCAGGCTTTTTTATTGCTTTCATAATCCACTGGTAGATTTTTAATCCCTTAGAAGCAACGATGGTTTTTGGATTTTCCGATGACAAAAAGCTTCTTTTTAATTGAACCCATCATATTAGCAGCAACTAAAACGGTAAGTCTATCTTTAGAAAATTTACCTGTACTACATTTTTCTCCTTTAAAATGAAACGTTCGATCCGGTGTTAATTTGTAGAACAGTCCCGTTTCGTCTGCATTGAAGATGTCCTTCATCTTTGTAACCTTCACGGAGAGTCGGCCAAACTGTTTGCAACCATGTGCTGCATACACTTGATGAAACGCCAGCTGCCTCACCGGAGATTTTCTTGAAAACGATATTGTGCCGTTGGCAAAATCGCTGGATCCAACCCTTAGAAATCTCCTCGGAGGTGTTTGGATTTATTCTTTTCCATAACTCGTTGGCTTTTTGTTGTAAAATTTGGCCTGAGGGAGGGATATTCTTGCTTCTCTGGAACCGAAACCATTCCAACAACGGCACTTCAATTCCTTCGTGTGTCACACTTTTAATTTTTTTAGTCTTGAAAGAATGTCCCTTTTCGATTAAGGCTCTAATAGTCTCCCTTTTGGACCAGATGGGGGATATTGTAGTGTGACTAATGCCGAGTTCTTCAGAAAGCCGTTTATTTGTTTCACCATTTTCCAGGCGGCAACAAATGTGAAACTTTTCTTCCAGTGACACAGATTTTCTTTTTGACATTTTACGAACGTACATACGTGTTTCACTTAAGGATGTATAGTTCGAACTGATCATTTTTGTAGTGGAACAGGATTGGAATGGGGATCGCGATTCTTAGAAAGCTGTGTTTACATCGAGAGATTACCGTTCGGAGAACTCTAGAATGTTCCGTCGCTATACTCGAATTTTTTTTTTAGATGGACCTGAAATCAGTGTCGTTTTACCCGATGTCGTTATAGGCGATGTAAATGCATTGAACAGGTATTACAGAATTAAGGGGCCGGGAATCTTCGTCGTTACAGCCGATATGTCGTATTTAGCGATGTCGTTATATACGATACCCACTGTATATGCCGCCCTGCATTGACAAGTTTTTCTAATTCCAAGCGGCAATTAATGGTTCTGAGGCATTCTGTGGGGGTATTTGAGGCAAGTGCTAATATTGCAGCTTGCAAATCAACAAAGAAAACTGCCTTATTAAGCTTCCTGTCAGAGTGTAGGAAGGCGATGGATGGAGCATATCTCCCCATCGAAATCTCTTGTGTTTCCCCATGTACCTACTTTTGCAAAAACCTTCAAAATGTATTTTGCATACATCACGTAAATTTTAGTCAAATGAATTTATTGTCTATTATTTTATTTGCTTAGTTAAAATGTGTAATTCATTTTTCAGAAAATAAAAAACTAAACTTAAGAAAATCGATGATAGATTTAAAATTATGTAAGGCCTAGTTTAACTTTTACACCATGTTTAGGCTTATTTATGATGCATGAAATTTTCTAACAATTAATTAGTTTATATCTTAATTTAAGAGTAAGTTATTTATTGAATTTTTATTAGAATACAAATTTTATGTTTTTAAAAATTTGCAGAAAAATATTTGCAGAAAAATATTTGTAGAACCCAAGGTTATATTTCTTTTATTCAAAATAGTAATTGATTATCACTGCTTCATATTCATAAAATTATCAATTAAAAAATGGTGTTAAGGCTAAGAAACAAATTTTATTTATTTTTATCCTTTTATGAAGTAAATTGATATACTGTTTTAAATATAAATAAAACCTCTTAAAGCATAAAAACTTTTTATTTATTGTGATTTACATACAAGATGTTATTACATACTTCTTTAAATTGGACAATAAGGCCAGATACACTCACATTTTAATCATGGATTAAGAAATGATTTTCTGCATTTTAAAACAGTGCAAAATCAATATCAAATCCTCAAGTACAAATAAAATATTTAAAAATTTTATCTAAAATACAAATATCTTACATATCTTTGTTTTAAAATGAAGTGCTATTCTAGAATAAAGTATTAAATAACTATTGATTTGAAATTATTTACCATAACTTTGTTCTAAAATAATGTGTTAAAATAATTACTTACTTTTAATTATTTATCATAAGGAACTGCTGCATATTGCATCCTCAATTGTTCATATCGCAGCTGATCCTGCAATTAAATAATATCTAAATTAAACACACAAAAACACACTACAACTAAATAATCTAGATTTGTGGAACTGAATTTTTCCTAGTTTGTTTAAATTGACAATACTCCAAAGTTTGAATTAACACTTGACTTAATCGTCTACGATATACTTCATCATGGCAATAAGCATTTAATATAGTTTCGTTCCTGTCTTGGGAAATGAACATTTGCCATTTTTCAGAATTGTTTAGAATTGGAAACATCGTTTCATCTGGTAAAAGTATTAATTGAAGGTTCATAAGAGCCGTAACCAAAGCTGCACCAATGTAGTACTGACAACTTGCTTCAAATTCAGACCAAGGAATTAGCTGCTTTAGGTCTAACTGTTTCTCCTGCAACTCTTTAGCCAAACTGGAGTAATACAAGGTCAACAATGAGCCTTGGTGGATTTCTCGGAATGCTCGTGATGTTGTATTGTGAAGAAAAATCAACACATCACAAGCTGGTGGATTATAGCGAGAACAGCTGAAATTAACAAAACGAATATCATTTGGCTGCCCGTCCAAGCTATGACTGAATAATATATTACTCCCGTATAGATTACCATGACAAAAAACATTTCGAAAATTAACTGACTGTTTCAGAAAAAATGGCAAATTTCTCAACATTGCTATTGCGTCTTTACAAACTTCTGTGGGGAAATGAGAAAAATAGGTGCCTATGATGCCTTCCAAAGCATTTATTCCTGTACACAAAAAGTGAAATCCAGGGTGTTCGATATCGTCAGAAAATAGAGTTTCAAAAAACAATCCTGGATACAATTCAGTTAATTTTGCTGATTTAGATTCTTCCAATATTAAACTCTTAGCATGCAATTTCGCCAAAGTTTCTACTGTTAGTTCACAATGTTGAAGATCAAATTCTTTTCGAACGTTCATCCTCCTGTAGCCTAATCCATAAAGGTGTTCCAAAACAATAACATCATCAACTCTAGCCAAGTGACATTGAGGTCCAAGCTTACTCTCTCCTAATCCAATGTCTTTTAAAAGAGTATTATACAAAACAGGTTCTTTATAGAATGCTCTCACTCTGGTCACGAATTCCAATCGCTCTTCAGGCTTCTCTGGAATACTTTTCACAGCAAAATTAAGTTCAGTTAACACTCCGGTTGTCAAACGAACTGATATTTTAAAAACATTATAATCAGATAAAACTGAAACAACACTTTCTTCTTTAGGTTTTAATATACAATCTACAAACTCAAAATCTTTAACATTAAGGCTTGATTGCACCAAAATACGATAATCTGCTTCTTTAAAAACCCCCATAGTTATTCACTACTTGACTTCTGTAAGTCTAATGACTGGATTATGTAATACTAGTCACAAGGTGTGTTGAGAGTGTGTTAATGCATTCTCATTAGATATGGATGCCCCCTCCTCTCTCTCTTTCTCATGTTACTTGTTAGTGAGCTGATAATCAAATAAACAATGCACCATAAACAACTGCTTATCACTTTTCTAGATTGCTCACATTGTCATTTTTGGTGTCTGAATTTCTTTCACTATCATATCATTACTATTATATATTACGTTGTTTGTTTTTTTAATTTTGTAAATCAATTTTGTACAAAAAATTTTGTTGGCTAGCAATCAAAACATAAATTAAATTATGGATGTAAAAAATTGCAATAATTATTAATAATGCCTATAACACATCTATATTTATTAAAATTCCAAAATTTCTATTCATGGTCTTTAAAAAATTATGAAATTGCAAAATTATGCCCATCTAAAAGATATTACTTCTAATAAGAGATTTTAATTACTTTTGAACATTATACCAAATTCCATTAAACATGTATGTTCACAAAAACAAATTTCTAATAAACAAAAAAGATTATTACGGCATTTTAAAACTTAGTTGTGGTAATTAGTACCATTATCAAAGCCATAAAGTAACAGGCACTATCCCAAATGCAACTTGCCACAATTAATTACTAAGAAATGCCAATGAAAAACAATAATCAAGTACTGTAATTTAAAAAGGTAGATTTTAAAATAATTATTGTTTTAAAAAGTAGTTTTAAAATCTGCTATTCCTAACTTAGTCATTTCATTATCACATGATGTGCTTTAGAACATTCCTAACTACAGAATTTGAACTGTCTACTTTTAAAGTCATAGAATTATTTTATTATTTATCATAAAACAAATGTCAATTAAATAATAGTATTCAAGAATATTTATTATCTTCTAGTTTTTGTATTATACATCTTGAGGTTTAAACTTAATACTATTGATATCACTTGGTGAAAAACCATTACCTACTGATATTTCTCAGCAAAACGCATGTCACACTAGATAAATTCAACGCTGTGAGTCACGAACAAGACTCAAAACTTACTATCTATCCTAACATTTTGGAATAAAATGACTCAACGTTTTTAGACTAAATCAATACTTCAGTAGATGAGGCAGCTTCATACCTTGTCAACTAATAACAAAATAAAAAAAGGTAGGAAAAAAAGTAGAAAAAATAAATTTAAAATTTCAGAATAGCCTAGCAATGAATACAAAAACAATATTAAATACGAAAAATATTATTTTTTCTATTGTTTTCAAGTCTCTAAACTTATATCATCGGTTTACTCATATACAGGTTTACAAAATAAATAATTTTTTTTTAAAATAAAAATACCACAATTTACATTAAACTTTTTTACTTAACTTTTTAAACTTAACAAGTTCTCTCACATTTCTTTTTTCTGAGCGATATGTGATGGGTAAGCTAGTTTAAAATACTGAATTGGCCAATTCAAAACCGTTAAGAAAGCTCAATTCGCAGAAATATTTCATCAAATCTCTATATATATAAAAATGAATGTATGTATGTATGCACCTTATGTATTTCTAAACCACTGAACCGAAGTTAATGAAATTTGGAGGGATGTTTAACATAATCCAAGAATGGTTCTTATAAAGTTTAATGTAGATCCATCCACAGGGTTCTGCCCCTGAGGCTTAGGATGGTTCGAAAACTGATGTATATATATGTAAGTGTGGAACATTTCAATGATACTTAACACCTCGTGACACATTTTGTGAATTCATCAAAAGTCAAAAGTCTTTCTGGAAAAATTTTCCCTTCCAGATTTTTCACAAATTCATCAGTAATGAAAGACTGACATCTTGGTCTCTGTCTTGAACATTTGTTCATCCTTATTGAAATTGATGAATCCACTTTACCACAGTCTGTCCACTTACAAAAAATTTGAGTCATACTAGCCAAATATAGATTTCTGTTCCCAAACAAGGACATGGAAGAGATAGTGTTAACATTGCATAGTACACACATTCCAGGATCTTTTACTGATGGCCAGAAGTAGTTTGATAAGGCATGCTCATTGTTATGACTCATATCACCTTACTTCTGGAGTGACTGACTATGTACTTCCACACCTACTACTCCTCCTTCTTTACACGGCATTGTCATTAACTCCGAAATTAATTACACCAAAATAAAAGAATCTGACCTCATTTAAAAAAATATTTCCTGACCTTTAACTTTAAAATATTTTTCTTAACTATATAGACCTTTGGAAAATTTCCAATGTGTGGTTGCAACAATTTGCCATACATTTCTTTTTTTTGTCAAATTGCACGCCAATATTCCTTAGAGAAGACTCTGCTGTGCATCTTGTTCTTGCATTTGCAAAGATAGATCAAATTATCATGTGACTGTAAATTCTTTTCTGTAATAACATAATAATGTTATTATAACATTATTATATAATGTATGTTTTGTAAGAATAATAAACATTTATTATTTGTTCACTTTTATCTGGTTACTTCCTACTTTTTCTGAAGTTCAAAGGCTTTCTTCCTATTGTAAATGTCATAAATATCTGAGAAGTTTGAAAGAAAACAAAATATATAAAGTAAAGACAATAAAAATTTGAAGCAAAATATGAGATTGAATGTGAAACTAATGATAAGACTGAAAGCTTCAAATGTAAAAAACAGTATCATTCAATGATTCATACAGTAACAAACATGAGATGTAATAAAACAAAATTCTATCAACATAATATAAAAGTTTAGAATGAAGCATTACAACAAATCTAAATTTTAAAGAACGGAGAAAATAATTTAGTTGTAGAGCATTTTAAAAATGTTTTGGTCAACATTAATAAAAAAAATAAACAAGTTTTAGTTGCATATTCATAACTTATATTAATTTAATGTATGAAACATGAAGTAAATATGAATGCTCTAAAATCAGTCATCTTTCAACTAAATTAAAAATTTATTTAGATAAACAAATGTAAACAGGCCAATAATCCATTGTGAAAACATATCAAACATTGAACTTATATTCAAACCTATTAAAGATAACAATATCTTATCTCCCTTAAGACACTTGAAATATCCACAATTCATCACTTATTTACAAACTTAAAAGATTATACAAACATTGATTTCTACTAAGCAAAAAACAACACATAATAATCTCACAATTAAAAAACATCTGCACTAATCTATGTTGTGACAGGTCAGGCGGCAAACACAACCATTGCATTCCTTGTCTCCTTGTTATTTGCTCCTTGCACTGATTTTGCAAACAATTGAATTCATTGATGTGTGGATTTCATAATAGTATTACGCATCTTCAAAAATAAATTTTCAAATAAAAGGGATTTTTTTCTATTTTGGATTATTTTATTTAGAGTTGTGTAGGTGTCTATTTTATTATGAATCTCTCTCCTCCACACATAAATTATACATGCATCAAATTTAAAACAAATATTGAGGCAGGACATAAGTTGAGATGCAGGCGGTGCAGCACACACAAATCATGTTTTGCGGCACAGGCAACACACGAATCTTCTATCAGCGCATGTTAAGACGTAGCACACGGTACACACATGCCATTTTTGCCTTGAAAATGGAAGATACCAATACCAACTCATTTGAATCCAATATGGACACTAAGGAATTGGTCCTGTTATACAGCTTTTCCAAAATTTAAGTAAAAAGTGTGTCAGAGTGAATACATGAAAAAACGAAACAAAACATGGCTATGTTGGACCACAAAGAGTCTTTATACGTTTTCTTGCTATAACCTTCATGATTCACATCGTATAGCACAGGTAACTCACACAAGAGTTATTAAAAGTTTTTAAAATATAAGAGTTTAGTACAATATGTAAACTACTGTTGAGTCCATCACTGAATATGACAACCTAATTGTCAAAACATGTGTTGCATTAAAGACTTTAAAAATAAAGATTTAGGTACAATATTAAAAGCTACTGTTGAGTGTTTGCCCATTACCAGCTGAATCAAACGGTCATTTAACGACATCTTGAATCCCTAGTTGCGTGGCATGTGTCGTCAAATCTGTGTCTGTGCTACAAACTGTGACAAAACAGCCCATGAGTGTGCCAGACACAAACATGAATGCGCCTCAGCTTACGCAGCGCCGATAGGAAATATCGCGGCACAGTTTTCTACCGTGTGTTGCATTGCGTGCGCCGCACCCCTTCGTTTCAGCGTACGTCCTGCCTAATAGAGTGAAACATTTTCAATTACTGAGTCTATAAAAAGTACTTAGGTGTTTGACATGCCCGATATTTTACAAGGCTGTGAACATGTAATAAGTAACAATGGACACACAGAAAAATCAATGAACACGAGGCCAAAATTTTTACAATGGTTCAATTGCTATGTCCTGAAAATTGGACTATGAGATTTATAGCATGAAAGCACCTGAAAAAATGATGACAAAGTAAATATCAGAGGCTTGTTCAAGGCTGATTCCTTGATTGAGTAACTGGATTAACCCGTTGCACCCTATGGACAAAATCTGCTTGTCACAAGACAATGTGCAGATCATAAAGATGTCAGTTCTCATCATAATTCCCATCGTTGTTTGTTTTTTTCAAGCTATCAATAACTTTAAGTTTATCGACACTATTATTATTTATTTTTTTTTGACACGTCTCATACAAGATTAGACGTATGTGCTGCCTAAGGGATGTTTAAGACCTCTCGAAACTTGTAGCATAGATAAGGATAGATATTTATAGCCCATAGGTTGTCCTTTTATCAGACGTTCTAGACATGATAAACTCGTCATCAGATTTTATGTCAAGTGTACTTTTTTGCTCAATATAATTGTTACTTGGTGATGGCCTGTAGCTGATGTTTGTTGTGTATTGTACGCATGAACATGGAAAATATGTGGTCGTTCACAGAATTTAGTGAATTCTACATTTAAAAACTACTTAGAGTAAATGTGTATAAATATTTTTCATACTTGGTATTTTTAAGTACATCAAAAGTGGACAATAAATAATAATAGGAGGCTTAGATGCTTCAACCGCAAAAACTTCAAACGGTAAGTAGCTTCAATTAAAAGTAAGTCACTTTTAATTTATTTTTGCTAATTTTGATTTCAAACAAAAATCAATTAAGAAATAATAATCTAAGGTACAAAATAATGAATAAATAATTCTACCCATATAAAATATATAAGGTTTATTTCTTTATATTTTCATAGCGAAATAAAAAAATTGACAAAAAATTAATTTGCCCTTCCGGATCATTCGGGTGGCAAATCATTTTAATCCAGAATGGATTAATAATTATACTCGTTGTCAAAAAAGTGTTAAAAGGAGATCTCTATAAAAATAGGGAACATTGAAAAATTGTTAGTCATTAGAGCTTAAACTTTTCATAGTAACTGATTATTTATGGTTCAGAGAAAATCTTTTAGAAAAATCTATTTAATAATAGTCATACAATTTAAAACCCAGTGAAGAGTACTATAAGCAATACTAGAATGACTTGTAAATGCTTTATTAACTAGTATTAGTCAAGGTTTTGATCCACAACTATTGCCTTTCCCAGTAAGTTAACATTTGCAGCATGGATCAAGTATTTTTACGGGTCACCAATCTACAGTAGAACACGGATCATGTAATTTTACAGGTTTAGCGTACTCTGTGTTGTTTTTCTAAATATTAGTAACACATTTCACTACTAGATAGCACAGAATGCATTACTACTGACTTATTTTCGGCTGTTTATTGTGGTAAAAGCTTACCAAACGTAAATCTTATAACGTGCATGCTGGAGACATTGGCAGTTACTGGGCATACTCTCTTTACTGACAGATTTTATACAAATCCTGGGCTAGCCGCTGTATTAGAGGCAAAGAGTATATGACTAGCTGGTACTTGTATGCAAAATAGAAAAGGAATCCCAACTATTATAAAACAAGCTTGTTTGAATAGAGGGCAACAAATTTACCGGAGAAATGAAAATATACTTGCAGTGCATTAGAAGGACAAACGTGCTGTATACATGATATCTACCAGACACAGGGTAGTCTGGTGTATATATATGATAGCTTTTGGTATGTAAGATAACATACCAAGACAGATAGGGTAGACAAAAAACCAGGCCTGCTTGATTTGTAAATTACAACAAAAATAAGTTGACCTCGCAGATAACGTACATCATATGGCCCGTTTGAACACAAGTCTATAAAATGGTAGCGAAAAATTACATTCAACATGTTTTTGATCTGCATAGTAAATGCAAATGTTATGTATAATGCAGTTGCAAACAAAAACTTAACAACTACTGAGTTCATAAAAGCGCTTTGTGCAAAGTCACGCACATTTTTAAAATTTTTTGTCAGTGACAGTACAAGAAAATCCCCGATCAAGGTCAAGTGGCCCAGTTGGTTTGCTACTGTCAAACATATTTTAGAAAAACACCAGTACCGCCAAGAAAAAATATAATACAAAGAATGTGTAAAGTGTGTTCTGCAAAGAGGTCGAAAGACAGTGGGAAATCCAAGAGGAGAGACGCATCTTTCTTATTTTGTGCAGTATGTTTTAGATTAAAATTATTAAATGTATAAAAGCCCATCAATTTCCAAATCAACAATTTCCTATACAACTAATCAAAAGACAATTTTATATTACAGTGAAACCTGTTTTGTTTAAGCCGGACTCCATTGGGTCCGGCATTTTTTCTGTCTAAGACAGGTTTCTGGCTTATACAGTAGTAGTGTACTGTATGATTCTAACATCACGAAACGTTTGCCGAGTCTATTTTTAGCGTTAGGGTGAGGGTAGGCCGTGGAAATTCTTAGCTATAAGACTATTATTTCTACTGATCAGCTGTATGGCGCTGTACCAACACCACATAGATAATGGACAATTGTCATCGTGTCTACATTTGTTCTAATACAGTATTTAATTTAATTATTTATTTCCGATTAAGTACTGACTATTGATTTCCTACAGAGATAACACTTCAACATATAAAGCAAGTGTATTTAAATCACAAGAAAACTATCATATTTTAACGTCTAAAATAAACGTCATTTAACAATAATATCGGTTATCTTGATTGCCTAATGACAGCCCGTAACCTGTGCCCTGTGACGTCACAACTTGCAAACCTTGATTTCTAGGTGGTGTTGGCTATGCACACTACAGAAAATGTTAAAACCTACATTACATAATAAAAATCTTACCTTTTAATGCAGCATCCTTTTATCCTTCTCCACAAAACATTTTTAATAGAAAACACTAAAACTATAAAACTAAAACACTTAACACTTGTCAACAAAATTTATGAATTAACGATGGAATTTATTAAAAACTATATTTTTCCTCTTACTGTATTTAGGCTAAATACTGTACATAGTAGGCTTAAGTAAAAATAAAAGAAAATCAAGTAGGCTTGAAAAAATCTAGTAATGACTTTTGTTTTAAAAGGTTAGTTTTACTTGCTTGTGTATCAGTTATTGTTTTTAGTTGTAACAAATGGAGACGCATTTCCGGGTTGTTAATACGTACCGCGAAATCGTCTAGCTTACAAATTTTCATTAAAGCCTCGCCAAATGTTTTTATTTTGTTTTCTACGGCTGATCCGTCTTCAATTTCTTCTTTACTTTCTATAATCTCATTAGTCTCCATTTCAATAATTTCGTCCAGAGATTTTCGACCTTCTTCTGTTGCCAGTTCATTGTCAAAACTTGCGTATTCTTCAGCAGATAAAGTAGAGTCTCCTGTTTCTGTCAGCAAATCTTTCACCGTGAGCAAGATAATGTCTTGCGTCCCCGTTTCAATAGCATTACTGAGTTCTTCTTGTAGAATATAACCAGCTTCTTTAAATACGCTCTGTTTTTTGCCTTTTAGAATGAAGCGGTTTCTCGCCTTTTAACCAGTCTTCTTTTATTCTTTGTTTTTCAAAATGCCATAAATCTGTGTTTTCCCGCATTTATATTTATCACACAACTGTTTCACATTCAGTTTTCCACAAGTTCAATATCATCAATTTTCTCTTTCAAACTTAATGTATGGAGTCTAACGTTTTTTGTTGACATTTTTACAATAAGCCTACTACAGAAAAAATCCACTACACACTACTAACGTATAACTTCAAGCAAAGACACATGTATATGAGTTGATAAAACACTACACAAACAAAAAATAACACAAATAACACAGTCACCACAAAAATACGTAATAAGGATTATGTACTCATTGTGTTTTTATTCTAGTACAGTAGGCTGGTTACTGACGCTAGTGTATGTACGATCTTCTTACGCGGAAATTAAGGCGACCTATTGGCTGGACGCTGTTACAAAACCGGAAGAAATTACTGCTGACTCGGACATCAATATGTCTGGCCGTGGATGTTTGTAAACCATTCATTGCATTATCTTGAAGGAAACGAGTGCTGACACATAGCATATCGTAAATAATGGATGTTTGTATACCATTGCGTTATCTTGTGCATATCAGCAATCCTTAACGTTGTTACAGAGTTCTCAGAAATAAATACGATCCGTTACAATTAAGCAGACCTATCTGTGAATTTTGTTATGGTAAAAAATATATTATAAACTGTATTTTATCTAAACAGAAGTCATTGTATTATTATATTTTACAGCATTTATATGATCAGATTCCGGCTTAAGCAGAACTAGGACGTAGTAAATACGTATCACTCATCCTTTTGCTTATTCCGCTTCCGCGTTAGACAGTTTCCGGCTTATGGAGGTTATTAACCAGGTAAATTAAATAGGCGACAGTCGGGACTTTTAAAGTTTTTCGCGATAGACCGGATTCTGCCTAACACAGGGTCCGTCTAAAACAGGTTTCACTGTGTAATAAAGTCTTATTATAGTTACATATTTCTGATTACATCTCTAATGAACTTCATTGGTATTTGTGGTAAAACTTATTATACCCAAACCCTTATTATTTATTAAATAAAATCACTTCAACATATAATAAATATTCTACTTACTTTTGGTGATACAGAAGGTCTAATCTTTTCAAATGCAGATGTAAAATGCCTTTTAGAAACCATCAGAGGTTTCTTGTCTGTATCAGTCATAAATTCTTTAAGTGCTTCAACACCTGCTTCACGTATTAAAGCTGCTATGTCAGCTCCTGTGTAACCATTACAGTGACTGTCATTAGCCAGTTCTTCTAAATTAACATCTTCTGACAGAACTGGTTTAGTTCCATTCTGTTTATAACACAAAATGATAAATTATACTATGAATACAAAGTGTGAAATTATTAGATGTTTATCATAAGTTTGTTGCCTTTCTTAACACTGTTATTTTAATAGACTTTAACAAATTTTCATTTTGAACATATCATTTGAAACTTTTTATGATACAGTCAATACATAACACACAAAGCAATAATAAACACACTAGAATATTAAACTACATAATGAAAATTATTACAAAATTTCCTTTCTAAAGGGCTTAAAATAATAATTTACTTAATATAACCTGATTGATTTAAAAATTGCCGTTTTTGTGTTGTATATCTTGAGTTTTTTTTATAAATTACTACTTTTGGTATCACTTGGTAAAAAAAAACCACTATTTACTGATATTTTTCAGCAGACCCTTTTCGCACTAGGTCAGTGCATTATTCAATGCTGTGAGTCTTGTCCGTGAGCCAAGTGATACCGGAAGTAGTCATCTTTAATTCATTTACTCAAAAATACAATTTTTAAATATAAACAATTTTAATACAAAAATGTATGCAAATTAAAAATTAATTTTAAACTTTAGCTTTTTAGAATGAATGAAAAAATTGACAGACGGAAAGCTATAACAAGACTCTAATTTATAACTAGATTCAATAAAAACTACATAAAAAAATAATCTTGTCAACTTATTCGTTTATAATGGCTAGAATATTTAGTTTGTGATTAATTTAGAGTTTTTAGCATGTTAATAATAGTTCACCAGCTATTTGAAATTATTAACTTATTTTATTAAATAATAAAGTTTCAACAAAAGTAATAGAAATGCCCAATGATAGCATCGGTGCAAAAGATGAAGGAACCTCATGAAAATATCATCTTTAAACAAGTAAACCTTTCTTTATTATATACTCCAAAAATGAAACCAGGAATATCATCTCTATATACCACATTTCTTATAACTTCTTGATATATCCTGCTTGTATAATACTGACTTTCTAGGAACCTACTCTTTTTTTTGGAATTTCCTTCTACAATAAATCTTATATCATGTTTTGTAGGGTGTTTTTATAATAGAATTTCTTTAAATAATATTTGGGTGAGAAGTAGAATATTCCAAAGATGCCCTTCTTACTTTTATAGTATTCCCATCACGAAATATATATATATATATATATATATATATTCTTGATATTTAACGTTATCCATTGTTTTTCCGTTGCACTGACTTTATGAAGTTAATATATTACTATGTAAGTAATTTTATCCACCATTAAGTGCAATAATTTTACCTTGAGTGATGAGGCACCTTTCGGTCAATTGACCATTGTCGAATCACTGATGTTTTTCTGTTGTAGATGTTCGGTCTGTGAAGTTGGTGTTTGTTGACGTTACACGCACTTTTTCTTGATCTGTGTGTATGATGTTTCTATATAGTATGTCTTCTGTATATGTTGTTTGTAGATTCATTAAATTGTTGTGTATGTTTTTATAAATGTGGTATTTTTCTAGTGAGTTTAGTTCTATTGGGTTGTTATTTATTTCAAGTATGGTTAGGTTATTTTCGTAATTTGTTATTTCGTGTTTATGGGATATTAGGTGTGCTGCAACATTTGATACTTTAGAATTTTTGTTTTTGAATGCTCTATAATGTTCTTCAAATCTTATTTTAAATGTTCTGGTTGTTTTTCCTATGTAAAAAGCGTTACAGTTGTTGCATGTGATTTTGTAAATTCCTGATAGGTTATGTTTTTCTGAATTTGTTTTGTGGTTTGTGTTATTAAGATATTTTATTATTTTGTTGTTTGGTTTGTAAGTTGGAGTGTAGTATTCTTTGTTGTATATATTTGTTATTTTTTCTATTTTGTTATTGGTGTATTTATATTTTAGGTAGATTTTTTTATTTTCATTATTTTCGTGTTCCGGTTGTAGTGTTGTGTTGAGGTTAGGTTTTTTTGTGAATTTATTGTATATATTTTTTATAATGTGTTTGTTGTATCCATTTTCTATTGTTATTTTTGTAATGTTATCTAATTCTTCATTTAATTTTTGTTTGTTATCCTGTGTGTATTTTATTGCTTTATTTATCATGTTACTGTAAGTGTTAATTTTGTGTGTCCAAAATTAATAAAGTCAGTGCAACGGAAAAACAATGGATAACGTTAAATATCAAGAATTTAATACCTACCAAGGTAAACAACTGTACCGTAAATATCTTGACCTAAAAATCAAACTCCAGAATTGCATCAACAAAATACAGTTTAATAAAAAATGCTTAACACTTAATATAACACCAAAATACGCAAAATTACACATAAAAAATAAACAAAACACTATTATTAATAAAGCAACAAAAATTGCAGAATCACACATTATTAAACAAAACATTAAATCTGCCTACCATAAAAAAAGCCAAATCAATTTACAACTATACACAACCAATTTGGAAATAATGAAAACTTTTGACACTCTCACACCTATTATTCACGAAAAAACACAACAAATTATAATAAAACATAAAACAACCCATACCTCTAACAACAATAAATTCATAAACTTAACTAAAACACAATTTACTGAAAAAGAAAAAATAATAATAACAAATTCCTTCAAATATAACCTACCTAACTTCAACAAAAAACAAATAATAAAAAACCTAATAGTTGACACAGAATCTAACATCCACAAAATTACCCACCAAAATACTGAACACATAAGAAATAATATTAATAATAAAATTAACCTAATAAAAACGGAAAAAAACAAAAAAACGGAACAATATATTAATAAAAAAGAAATTATAAAACTCAGAGAAAAACTAGAAAACAACGACTACTTAATATTAAAATCAGATAAAACAAATACTCCAGTAATAATAGAAAATACCAAATATATCGATTCAATAACTAACTACATAAAAGAAAATAAATACGAACAAATCCCAGACCCAACTAGCAAATACCTTATTACAATAAAAAACTTAATAGTCACTCACCGTAACACACTAAACTATAACAATAAATTAAAATACCACACAAGATTATACCCATTCAAACCATGCGCACCAGTATTATCAGGGATACCTAAAATCCACAAACCCAACACACCATTTAGACCACTAATAAATTTCACAACAGCACCATCTTACATAATCGCAAAAATTCTAGACAAAATCCTAAGATCTAAAATACATATCAACAACACATACAATATAAAAAATGGATACGAATTAATTAATAAAATAAAAACGATAAAAACAAACAGCAACACAAAAATAATAAGTTATGACATAACTAACATGTACCCTAGTATCCCAATAGAAGAAACCATAGAAATAATAAAAAACAAACTGATACACAATAACGAAAAAAGAAACATAATAGATAGTATCATTACGCTAACCAAACACATATGTAACCAAAATTACTTCCAATTTAACAATAAATATTATAAACAAACAACAGGACTCCCCATGGGTTCACCCATATCATCTGTCATGTCAGAAATATATTTACAACATTTTGAACAAATAATAATTAAACCTATAATAAACACACACAATATCTCACTATGGACAAGGTATGTAGACGATATACTTGTAATATACCAACCTACCATTCACAACGAACACGTCATAATATTAAACAAACTAAATACATACAACGAAAACATGCAATTCACCGTTGAAACAGAAACAAATAGAACAATAAACTTCCTCGACATTACTTTAAATATAAATGATAATAAAATAGAAACTACAGTATACAGGAAACCTACTTCCAACAACACCACAATACACTACAAATCTAACCACCCCTGGACACACAAAATTAATACTTACAGTAACATGATAAATAAAGCAATAAAATACACACAGGATAACAAACAAAAATTAAATGAAGAATTAGATAACATTACAAAAATAGCAATAGAAAATGGATACAACAAACACATTATAAAAAATATATACAATAAATTCACAAAAAAACCTAACCTCAACACAACACTACAACCGGAACACGAAAATAATGAAAATAAAAAAATCTACCTAAAATATAAATACACCAATAACAAAATAGAAAAATAACAAATATATACAACAAAGAATACTACACTCCAACTTACAAACCAAACAACAAAATAATAAAATATCTTAATAACACAAACCACAAAACAAATTCAGAAAAACATAACCTATCAGGAATTTACAAAATCACATGCAACAACTGTAACGCTTTTTACATAGGAAAAACAACTAGAACATTTAAAATAAGATTTGAAGAACATTATAGAGCATTCAAAAACAAAAATTCTAAAGTATCAGCACACCTAATATCCCATAAACACGAAATAACAAATTACGAAAATAACCTAACCATACTTGAAATAAATAACAACCCAATAGAACTAAACTCACTAGAAAAATACCACATTTATAAAAACATACACAACAATTTAATGAATCTACAAACAACATATACAGAAGACATACTATTTAGAAATATCATACACACAGATCAAGAAAAAGTGCGCGTAACGTCAACAAACACCAACTTCACAGACCGAACATCTACAACAGAAAAACATCAGTGATTCGACAATGGTCAATTGACCGAAAGGTGCCTCATCACTCAAGGTAAAATTATTGCACTTAATGGTGGATAAAATTACTTACATAGTAATTAACTTCATATATATATATATATACAGTACAGTCTCACTAATCCGGACTTGATGGGACCGGACCCGGTCCGGATCAACGAAAGTCCGGATTAGACGGAAAAAGCCAAACAAATGCATACAATATGTGTTTTAGGTGGGAAAACATATTGAAATTGTAGTTTTAGTGAAATTGAGGCCTAAATATAGCTTACAGTACAGTATTTCATAGCTTATGTAGCAAAAAATCCTATAATTATAACAGAAAAGTCATGACATAAATAAATATCTAAGCACCTTTCTCGTTGAATAAAAATATTCACATAAAGTTATTTACACTATACTGTATAAACGCACAAAAAACTCAAACAAAAATGAAACTGAAACAAAAACAAACTTTAAAAAACTTAGTGAAAAAAGTCCGTAATGTTCTATTGTTTTAACGATGAATGATGTCGTTTCACAGTACGATCTCGTAGGCGTTTCAAGGTCAGTAGCTCCGCAGTTGACGTATCACTTTGTTTCTCAAAGTAAGTCATCAACCCCTCCAGCATTGCAGCCGCCTCATCATGAGTTAGGCTGACAGGTTCGTCTGTGTAGTCTTCCTCTTCCGAGCTGTCATTTTCTGCGTTTGCAGTGCACACCGCGACGATTTCGTCCTCGTTGAGCACTTGATGACCAATGTCATTATCACTGATAATCCACTCGGAAATATCAGTGTCTTTCAACTCGGCACAACCCTCCAATTGTTGAAAAATCTGAACAAATTCATTGTCGTCATTAGTAAGTTGACTGTCAGATTTTCCACTTTCCTGTGGCATTTCAGGCCACAATTTTTTCCAGCTTTTTTGTAGTGTAGACGGTTGAATTTCCTCCCACGATTCTGCAGCCATATAAATGACATCCTTTATAGTCCCTTTTTTAAGATTTTCAATAAATTTTGTAGCTGGATCTGCTTCTTGTTGTTCCAAAAGCGATAAAATTAACTTTTTCCTATATCGCCGTTTTATCGCTTCGATCACGCCCTGATCCATCGGCTGAATGAGAGCCGTTACGTTAGGAGGAAGAAATTTAACAAAAATGTCACCATGACGCAATTCTTCTTCATTTGGGTGGCATGGGGCATTATCAATTAGTAAAACCGCTTTTCGAGGGAGTTTTTTCTCTTTTAAAAACTTTTCTGTTGTTGGAACAAAGTTTTCAAAAAACCAGTCCTTAAAAATTTGACTGTTCATCCACGCTGATTTTTGGAACTTGTATTGGGCCGGTAGAACACTTAAATTTACATTTTTAAAAACCCTAGGCTTTGCGGATTTCCCTATCACCAAAAGTGGAAATTTTAGATCGCCAGAAGCATTACTGCAGGGCAGCAAAGTCATACGTTCTTTCTTAACTTTATGGCCTTTTGCTACTGAATCTAATTTGGAAGCTAAAGATTTTTTTGGGAACATTTTATAATTTAATCCAGTTTCGTCAGCATTGAACACCTGACAAGGTTGTAAGTTTTCATCTCTGAGAAACTTGCCAAATTTGTCTTTGAATTTTTCACTTGCATCACTGTCACCTGACAAAATTTCACCACTTATTCCGAGTTGACGGATGCCGTGTCGTTTCTTCCACCGTGACAGCCATCCCACACTGGCAGTAAAATTAGGGTCTCCTTTTAACTTTTCATTCAGTTTCAGCGCGATCGTTTGCAAATTTACACCCGATAAAGGAACACCCTGTTCCCGTTGTTGGCAAAACCAAACATACAAAGCATCATCTAGGGTTTCATTTTTTGGTTTTTTTAAAGTGCTTCTGCCGCCTAAAACTGTCTTTACTAACCATTTTTGCACAAAAATCTTCAATTTCCTGTCGCTTTTTTTTCCAATCGGAAACAGTTTGTTTTCCCACACCTAACTCTTTTGTCTCCCCAGTAACTCTTCCCAGTCTCCTAGTCCAAAAAATCTAAATAATCTTTACCAACCAAAACTAACCTAAAAATATATATATATATTTTTTTAGGTTAGTTCTAGTAGAGCTTAAAGCTTATTTAGGAATTTTTTTGGACTTGATAGGAGACTGACAGACCTACCTAAAGGCAATAGTCCAAAACTGCAATCTCTTGGAAATAAACACATATAAAATACTTAATACACTTTTATTTGAAATATTTTGATCAACATGATCTTCTTCAGTCAAGAAAGAGAAAAACAAAACAAAAGATTGAAGTGAACCACAGATGTGTATAAACATCCAAATGTCACAGATTCACAGATTTATAGTTTATGATATAGTGCTATATGTGATATGTGTAGAAATTGTTATATGTGAATCGTGTAAAGATTGGTTACTTGAAACTAGATATTAAAAGTCTGTCAGAAGGAAGGTAATGGAGCTGTTAAAAATGGTAGAGGTTAGGGGGAAGTTAAAAGGAGTTTTATCTGATGTTGAGGTTAGGAGGCTCTCTAGATTTGGTATACCACTGGTATGATAACTCCCATCTTCTCAATTCTGAAGAGTTGCAATCAGGGGGGAGGGCTTTAATTATTTTGGTGGTATAGCAATCATTGAAAAAGATGATGTTGTGACTAGCAGCGTGTTGAGCGGTTGGCCTGTCTATGTTCATGGTTCCAACGTCATGTCTGTGGCCATTCATTCTGATGCTCAGACCATCCGTGGTAAGGCCTATGTACTGTGCCGGGCAAAATTTACATTGTAACTGGTATAATACATTACTGGATGTACAAGTATGATGACCCTGAATCTTGAAGTCCACATTGGTTGCTAGGCTAGTCTTTACACGATTCACATATAACAATTTCTACACATATCACATATAGCCCTATATCATAAACTATAAATCTGTGAATCTGTGACATTTGGATGTTTATACACATCTGTGGTTCACTTCAATCTTTTGTTTTGTTTTTCTCTTTCTTGACTGAAGAAGATCATGTTGATCGAAATATTTCAAATAAAAGTGTATTAAGTATTTTATATGTGTTTATTTCCAAGAGATTGCAGTTTTGGACTATTGCCTTTAGGTAAGTCTGTCAGTCTCCTATCAAGTCCAAAAAAATTCCTATATATATATATATATATATATAGGACAATGGTCAAAGACCGAAAGGTGCCTCATCACTCAAGGTAAAATTATTGCACTTAACGGTGGATAAAATTACTCAAAAATAGTAATATATTAACTTCATAAAGTCAGTGCAACGGAAAAACAATGGATAATATTAAATATCAAGAATATATATATATATATATATATATATATATATATATATATATATATATATATATATATATATATATATATATATATATATAGAGAGAGAGAGAGAGAGAGAGAGAGAGAAGTGCAATGAAGGTAGTAAAATAATTTTCTTTCAAAATCAAGAATATAAGACAAGCTTCATAACAAATTTAACTAGATCTACAGAAATGATGAGTAAATTAAATTTAATGTTGATATACCACCATAAATTTAAACTCAAACTTCAAAAGACAATTTAATACTTATTTGAGACTAATAGCAGATTCTACTTGTAAACTGGCTCCAAGATTGTACTTTGTTTAGAAAAACTTCAAGGTTAAAAAAAAAATAATCTTCGATTATAAAAACATGCATTGTAAAAAGTAATTCACATGGTGTAAAGTAATTCACAGTAGCTAAAACAATTTTAGAGAATTAGAATATGGAAATTAAGTAATAATTTTCTGAAATAATCCAATCATTTTTCAACCTATATTAAACACTTACTATGTTCTTTCAAACATTTAAAATAAGCATACAACAGATATTTTCCATTACATGAGAACTATACCTGTTGAGAAGATATTAGCTCCCTTTTTATAACTGATATGTTCCAGGAAAAAACCTAGTGTGTGCTGTTGCTTACCTTTGTCAAAGCCTGCATTATATCCAGTCGATCAATAGCTTCAGGCAAACCAACATAAAGAACTTTGTCCAATCTACCAGGCCTCATTACTGCTGGATCTACGATGTCAGGTCTATTTGTAGCTGCCATAAGAAACACTCCAGTTCTACCTTCTACACCATCCATTTCAGTTAGCAGTTGATTAACAACACGGCTTGCCCCTGTCTAGTTTCAAAATATAAAATTTATAATGTTTTTATAATTAAACATTACATTTTTAATAAATAAGATTCTTAATGCATTAACATTTTATGATGTTATTAATAACACATTTCAAAAGATTAGTTTATACAACTGTAGCTCTTTTATTTATGGATACACTTTTTTATAAAGATATTTTTTTTGTCTAGAAAGGCACCATTGTTCCTATCATAATACCGATTGGGGTTTTTTTTATTAGACACACATAAATAATATGAGGTGATTTGGTGTACCACTGGTATAACTCACACACTGATGTAAGTTCTGCTCTGACCTATACATATAGTCAGCTGGTCTATACAATTGTTATTTTGTTAACATTGCGGTAGCAACATGTTAAATCAATTTATATGTGACTACCTGTATGTGTTTCAAATAATTCTACATCCCAAAATCACATAGCATTGGCGGTACTTATATCCATACATTGCTATGTGTCTATTAACGCAATATTTTCAGAAGATGAAGATTATCTAAAAAGCTATACATAGATAACATAGCTAAGAATATATACATAACCTGAGAATTAAAAACTATGTATGCTTAAATGAACGATTTACTTTAAAGAAAAAAATTTGTTCAAAGTGTTTTACAGTGAAAAGAGGATTATCTTTATAGTACTATGAGACATATGAATGATTTCCAGCATGGAAATGAATCTTCACTTCTGTCAAAAACAGAAACAAAACTCGACTTTAGAGTTACATACTATCTTACAGAGACTGGACATTAAGTATGACTTCATAGTGAATGATAAACCTTTTTAAGGGTCTAAGAACAACTGGAGTTTCCAGAAAAGATTTAAGAATAACAGTGGAAGCATTTGGTAAATACATTATCTAATTTTAAATGTATGGATAGAGTGAGCTTGAAAACCCTCAATGATGACTTTCCCTCTGTCATCTTCGTCATACATACTTGAAAAATATTTGGTTAAATTTGTTAAATACAGTTAAAAATTTTTTGTTTTTTTTTCTTCATTTTCATTAATTCATTTAGAGTAAACATTTTATTGCTGTTTTATACATGGATAAGACTAAATCTCATCATATTTAATCTTGATATCTCAGAATTGTAGATAACTCAAAGAAATGTCATTCTATTTATTTTTAGGCCTCTTAATAGCTGTAACTCATGTCTATTTCTCCAAACATAATAAATTAGTAAGTTTCTACTTAACTTAAAAATATGTCTAAATTGTTATGTAATGTATGCTTAAATACTTTGTAATATTATTCACCTTTCTTTTCAGTGACAATGACAAATAATAATAATAAAAGCTTTGAATTTTTAAAGAATTCCTAAATCTCTAGGTTAGTCCTACTTGATTTTCAGAATTATTGTAATTTTTTGTCTGTTTTTATCATTTTTGAATATTATAAAATGTATAAGTTGAACTATTTGTAATAAAGCCTTAAAAATTTCAAAGTCAAGCCATCTTATATTTAACTTAAAACACCATGCACAAAAAATTATGTATAAATAAATCTTTCTTATAGTATTAATCAGTTCCAATAAAATCTTACATGTATAAATACTACTTACTTGCCACTATTAATCCATATCAAAAAAATTTTTGTTAACCCCCTAAAACCTTTGTAACTCTAACCATTAATAACTGTGAACTCAACTGTAATGTAATGTTTAATTTAAATAATTGAAACCTCTATACCACAAATAACTTTTTCCTTTATTTAAAACCTTATGTACATTTCAATTGCATAGCAATCATCCTCAGAAGTAATTTACAAAACAACTACGTTATTTGTGGTATAGAGGTTTCATTTATTTAAATCTAACCATTAACATAACACTCTTTTATTTAATAAATTGTGGTATGAAAATATTCAAAATCAGACATACAAGGAAAGATGAAATCATATTTAAATTTATTTAAGAAAGATAAGAAATGTGTTATTTACCTCATTCAAATTAGATCTCTTTGGACATAATGCATCGAGTTCATCAAAAAATATGACACAAGGTTGTGAGTTACGAGCTCTTTGGAAACACTGTCTAACGGCACGCTCACTCTCTCCAACATACTGTAATATAAGATATTTACATATAACAATAATGTAAATGTAATTCAAATTTTATAAAACTTTAAATACTGCATGTAATTTTTCCCTAACTGTAAAACTTACAGTGAAGGTACATATTGCTAGTCCAGGAAATCCAGCCCTACATCGAATGCTTTGTCAAGTTTTACAAACAAAACTAAGTCTAAAAAGAAGTTGTAGTGTAAACATCTTTATATTTTGTTTGTACAGTAACTTTAATCAGTGGTAAATTTTTAAATATACGGTTATACCTACATATTGGGGGGGGGGAGGTTATGGGGTTCAAAATTAACACGGTAACGTGAAACCGAGGGTAAAAAGGACGAGGGGTGTTATCCGTGTTTACATATAAATACTATACATATAGACATTTACAGCAGAGTATTGTACATGTACATAAATATGTGAATTGCATAAGTGCAGTGCATTATATACGGTATATTCTTCAAAATATTGTTATGTACAGCAAGCACATTGTGCCGATTCGATTTTGTTATACAATCTCGCGATGCACGCGAACGATTTCCTCAATCAGATTGAAAAATTTCAACTTTTCTTTAAATGAAACAACACATCAGCTTCTCTTATACTTAGCATTATTAGACGCTTCACTACTGATACGCTTTGAGGCCGTTATTGCCAAACAGAAGAGTATTTACAGGTTAATTATGCAAGTACCGTACTACTAACACAAACTAGTGCAGCGAATAGGCTACTGTAACCGCTAGAAGCTGACTGAAGAGGTTTCAAAAGAAATCAGTAAGACTGTGAAATCCATTGACTCAACAAAGAAATAATATAGGCTCCTGTATATAAACAATACGGTACTGTATACGTAAAAACAAACTGACTCAGACATGGGTGTTCAATAAAGGTTGAAATCAACTATTCCTCGATTTTCAGTGTGACACTATACGAAAGGTAATTGATACTATGTATACAGAGGCACAACTGTACTTTATCAACAGTCTTATAACTAAAATAATATAAAGTTAACCAATATGAATTTGGCATATTAAGCTAATGAGCCAAATTTGACTGGCAGAATGCAGTTTCACACTAGCAGGGACCGTCTAAGGGTTACAAACGTGACAGCCCCTGCCAAAGTCAGTTTTAAGGAAAAAAAAAAGGCTACATGCTTTATTTATACAAATATCCTACATATTATTTTTACTTAAGACGCTTATGGCTCAGATCTGAATGTGTAAAAAAATTAAATTTTTTTATAAAATTGAGGAGACCCCTCGGAGTCTCTGTTCATTTCAGAGGGTATTCTATACTAGCCCCCATCACCAACCAACCAGTAGGTCTGAACCCCCAATAAACATTCCTGCTTGTGTCACTGATGGAATGTTACCCTTTCTAATTAATAACAATGATTCTAAGGTTAAAGGGAGTTTCATGTTTATTTATTATAAATAAATCTTCAGTTTCTTTCAAAATAGTGTTTTAATAGATATTAAATGATGTTCATTCAATAAAAAACATTTTATTTTATAAAGTTACTAATATTTAGCAATATATAAACAATCACATTTATTATTATTAAAAATATTTAATAAAAAAATTTAATACAGACAAATTTCCTACCATATTTAACAATTCAGGTCCCTTAACAGAAATAAAGTTTATTCCTGCTTCATTTGCGACAGCCTTTGCTAACAGAGTTTTTCCACAACCTGGAGGACCACAAAGTAAAACTCCTGTTGGTTTATTTAATCCAAGTACTTCAAACTGTTCAGGATATCGAACTGGTGCCTAAACAAAACAACAATATGAACAATGTAAAGATATAAACAAATATTCATATACTAATGATGAAATATTTATTAACAATGTTACTTTCCATTTTTTTCGAAGTAAAATAGTTTAATAAACTTCTAATTACTTTCTGTGATGAGGCACCGTTCGGTCACTTGACCATTGTTGAATCACTGAATTAATTTTCTCTATTTTTCTGGTTTGGATATTCGGTCCGTGATGTTGGTATTTGTTGACGTCATACATGTTTCTTCATTGAGCCGCGTGTATAATGTTTTTGAATAGTGCGTAGTCTGCATATGTTGTCTGTAGACTCATTAAATTGTGTATTTTTATAAATGTGGTATTTTTCTAGTGAGTTTAGTTCTATTGGGTTATTATTTATTTCAAGTATGGTTAGGTTATTTTTGTAATTTGTTATTTCATGTTTATGTGATATTAGGTGTGCTGCAAGATTTGATGCTTTTGTATTTTTATTTTTGAATGCTCTGTAATGTTCTTCAAATCTTATTTTTAATGATTTAGTTGTTTTTCCTATGTAAAATGTGTTGCTGTCGTTACATGTAATTTTGTAAATACAGAAAAACATAACCTATCAGGAATTTACAAAATACCAACATCACAGACCGAACATCCACACCAGAAAAATAGAGAGAAATTAAGCAGTGATTCGACAATCGTCAAGTGACCGAAAGATACAATCATTTAAAAATTATCACTCATATGCTCATGGACCCAACATATATCTTTAATCTGTGCATCTGTGACATCTGATTTCTACACAATCTGTGATTACAACTTTCACTTTATTTTATTTAATTCTCTCATATTTTATTTTGTTTTTCTCTTTGATTGACAAAGACCACTGTCTGGTTGAAATATTTCATTGGTTAAGTGCTTTTATGTATTTCTATTTTAAGACTACAGAGTGGACTATTACTCCAGTGGTGTTCGGCGCCACTACAATATGTATATAAAGTATGTTGTTTTGTTTAATTATGAATCCAAAGAAGATAAATCTTCTGAAAAATGTGTTAACTAAATTTAAAACCCAACTTATAGTATTAATCATGATTTAAATTTTATAATAGGTTTTTTTAAAATTTTTGTTTTTGTATTCTGATAAAACCCTACCAAAAATATAATTACACCAACAAAATAGAAAAAATAACAAAAGTATATAATAAAGAACACTACACATCAACATACAAACCAAATAACAATATAATCAAATATCTCAACAATACAAACCACAAAATAAATACAGAAAAACATAACCTGTCTGGAATTTACAAAATTACCTGTAACGAGTGCAATACATTTTACATAGGAAAAACAACTAGATCCTTTAACATTAGATTTTCGGAGCATTCAAAAAATTAATAATAAAAACATATCGAATGTAGCAGAGCACCTGATAACACACAACCATACAATGAAAAATTATGAAAATAACAAAACCATACTTAAAAATAATAATCCAAAAGAACTAATCTCCCTAGAAAAATACCACATTTATAAAAACACACACTTTCAAAAACATCATAGATAGAACTCAATACAAAACCAATATGTCGTCAACAAGTATAAACATCACGAACTAGAAAACGTCCTCAGAAAAATAATTCAGTGATTCGACAATGGTCCAGCGGCTGAAAGGTGCCTCATCACAAGATAGAAATTGATACACTTAATGGTGGAATAATTGTTTACAATTAACATATAATAACTCTATAAAGCCAGTGCAATTGAATAATAATGGACAACATTAAATATCACAAATATTACTTACATATATTCAGCACCATTTCAAGTACTTATATACAATTAACTAATATACATCAACTCTATAATAGACACATTGCAAAGGTTTACACATAGCCAATTTCCACTGAATATCATTTTAGCTTTAAAATAAAAGAATTTATGAGTAAATTATAACAATTGTTGTATTATCTTTACAAAAAAGCTTACCATAATAGCCATTTGTAGCTCTTGACGGATTTTTTTTAAAGAGCCAATATCATCCCATGTCACATCGGGTACTGTAGCAAACCCTTCTCTCTTGGCTGAAGGTTGGACAGATTTTAAAGCTACTTTGAAGTCTTCTGTGGTTATATATAAGTTATCAAGCTGTTCAGGTCTAATAGGGGGTTCATTTAACAATAAAGGCAATTCCTTAGGTGAAGCGATTGTTTCAACCACTTCAATGCTTATGTCTTCAATCCTATCATTTTTCACATTCACCACTTCTTCAATTACTTCAATGTCAACATTTTCATCGGTTGTTGAAACTAAAGTAACATCCTCTGTACTAATCTTTGGCGTTTGTTCAACGTTCTTTTCACTTTCTATATTACATTCTTCGCTTACTTGAATTTTAGATAACTCTCTTATTTCTGAAAATAACCTACAAAAACATTGGAACTGTTTTTAGAACAAATTTAATATGCAAAATCATTAACACTATATTATGATAAATTTTCATTAACTCAATATTATGCTAAACAGAATATTTTCAGTTTTGATAAAATGATTTTTCAACACAAAATTAATTTCATTCAAATGTTATAGCATTATAAGTGTGTGAAATATATTAATTGAACCTAAGTGAAAGTTCAATTTTTTAGATCTAAACATAAATAATTGTTCACTTCATAGTTTACTCTCAAAACCAATAGTTTTTAAACTCTTATACAGAGTATTTTTGCAGAACAAAATTTTAATAAATAAAAGAATGTAAACAAATATAAAAAAAGTATGTAGAATTTTAGTGTAATACAGAACCTAATGAATATGACAAGCTCTAGTAACTAATAACCAAACAAGAGATTGCACTTAGCAATAATAAAAGTAAAACAAACATTGTAATATGTTTATAAGTGAGATGGTTGATTTAGTAGAATCAATATGAAGATAGTTTCAAAGATTAAATAACATTAGCTATTAGATACAAAATATTCTTTTGTTAGTCAGGTTGAAAGGAGAATGTTAGTGAAATAACACAATAATATGAAATTAGGAGAATCATACAAAAACAATGTGTTCTAATACAGTAATACCTCGACTTACGCTACCCTGTCTTACGCGATTCCCAAGTTACGTGGTTTTAAATCATGCTGTCCGAGTTACGCAGAAACTGGCCTGGTCTGGAAAAAAAATCCCTAAAAGAACGTTTATAGCCCATAAAGAGAAAATATTTCCAGGTTTTAAGGTCGCCAAAGACTGATTGACAGTGATGGTTGGTGCAAATACAGCTGGTGACTATAAGTTGCAACCCTTCATAGTTTATCGCTCAGAAAAGGGCATTACAAAATATTTCTAAGCAACTCGTAGCTTGCCCATGATTTGGAAAACGAATCGAAAGTTCTGGTGACAGCTTCTTTTTTTGAGAACTGGTTTGGTCATCATCTCATAACATTCTTGTCTGTCTAAACGAATTCCTAATAAATAATTGACAATGGACCTGGCCAGCCTCCTACTACTTTAAGTAATTTCGATACAAGCGTGAAAGTGATATTTTTGTAACCAAACACAGCTAGTTTGCTTCAACCGATGGATCAGGGAATCGTCTACAAATTTAAAGCTTATTACAAAAATAGATCATTTCCGCATCTATATGAAGCTATGAGACAGAACAACGAGCTCTCTGTTGATAATTTTTAGAAACAATTCAATGTTTTAGATGCTTTGAAAATGATTGGACAATCTTGGGATGAAATTTTACAAACAACTTTGAATGCCGTTTGGAAAAAGGTGTGTCTATTTTTTTGCCACTGAAACTCAAACGGACTCAGTGCCAGAGTCTGATGAAATTTCTTATGTGATTGAAGAAGTTATCGGTTTTGCCAGAGAACTCAATGTAGAAGTGAATAGTGATGACTTTCAAGAGCTGCCGGACATACACAACCAGGTTCTAACAATTAATTGACGAGTTCATAGAAATCCGTGAGCAAGAGCAAGACTTAAAAAAGCAGATTCTTTAGACCCTGTTGACGTAGAAGATAAATTGACGGTTAGAAACTTGACAAACCGCTTTAGTTTAATTGATCAGGGCTTGCAAATTTTGGAAAACACAGACTCCAACAATGATGGTATTTTTGGCACACAAAAAAAAAATTAGCGAATTACGAGGAAATTCTGAGTGAGAAGAAAATATCTTCAACTCGTCAAACGAATTTACTAGATTTTATGACTTTGGACGGAGACTAACGCGATGTGTGTGAATGCGAATAAATCAATTTACCAACTTTTTACACTTTCAACAAGGCGACCTGAAATCTCTCTGCGATACGGGAATAGCGAACTCATGGAGAGCAATATCTGCAAGTACCTGGGAGTTTCAATAGATTCCAAAATGACCTGGAAACCACACATCAAAGAAAGCGCCAACAGAGCCATTAAAAGAGCAAGACTGCTGAAACGCCTAACTGCCACAACATGGGGAGCAAATCAGGATGTACTGAACACAGCGTACAAAACATATATACGCCCCATACTCGAGTACGGAGCTGAAGCAACAATCACAGCGTCAAACACCACATCCCAAATCTTGGATAGAACCCAAAATGCAGTCCTCCGAGTCATCACTGGTGCACCAAAATCGACCCCGATAGCAGCAATGGAGGCACAGTTGGAAACAGAGCCAATGCAGTTTAGAAGAGAAAAACTCAGCCTCGGGTTTTGGGAGAGAAACAAAAGGACGTACAGCCACCGATGGGCAAACTTTAAAGAAGCCACAACGAGGCTAAAAACACAAAAAACTCCGATAACCACATATAAAGAGTTGATTAAGAAATACAACATCAACATTGGCACTCATACAACAGATATCAGGAAACATGAAGTGTTCAATTCACTGCCCAAGGGAATCCTAAATCTTCTTGACCACAACATCCCAAAGAAAGATTGTAACCCACTAGAACTAAAGGCTGCAGCCCTCAGAACCATCAACACAGTCTATCCAGAGACACAGTGGCTACATGTATATACCGATGGATCGTGCCTCCCAGACAAAGGACAGACTGGAGCTGGTTATTACTGTAATCTTTTCGAAGGGTCGCTAGCAGTTGGCAACAACCAAAGTAACTTTGACGGTGAAATAACCGCCATACTAGCGGCATCAAACGAAATGAAGAAAATAAAGACACCGGCACAAGCAGTCTTTCTTGTAGACTCAATGGCTGCAATAATGGCCGTAACAAATAACAAGAAGACCGATTGCAGATCCACTCTAGCCTGCCGTCAAAATTTGTCAAAATTAATGAATAGGGGATGGAAAATTGAATTACAATGGATCCCCAGCCACGTGGATATAAGAGGTAATGAATTAGCTGACTCATTGGCAAAAAAAGGAACAACGCTCCCACAGCCGAGCGTAGCAACTTCGCTCCCCTCCATAAAAATACAAATAAATGCTGCAATAAAGAGGAGCACTCAGGCCTACTTACGAGAAGCATCTTTTAATAAACGTTGGGCTACTCTTGTCGAAAACGGGCCAATTAACAACATGTTACCTCGACGGGACGGGGTTGCACTTTTTAGACTCACAACTGGACACGATTACCTAGCTGCACACCTAAACAAGATACACGTCTTCTCGTCTCCCAGGTGCACCCTATGTGACAGCGGGGAGGACATGACAGCTGAGCACCTCCAGTCATGTACAGCTCTGGACCATGGACCCCTGAACGACACGAAGGAAGAAGAGATCTCTCGCCTCTACTGGTCAGCGCGCCACCAAATGGCCCAACAGCCAAGAGTGGGCGTTGGCTAGTAAGTAGTAAGTAAGTAAGTAAGTAAGATTTTATGAAGTCTATGTAAAAATAACTTCTTTTTTATTCTTCTTCAAAATTACTTCTTTGGAATATGTATGTATATTATATAATTTTATGTATTTAAGATTTTTATACATACACATTTTTCTTCTAAATTATTAGTTTATTTAGTGTTTGGTCCCAATTAAACATAATTCCTATGTAATTGTATGTAAAATTATACCCCAACTTACGCAAATTCGACCTACACGGTCATCGCTTGGTCCCACTTATCCCGTAAGTACAGGGTATTATAGTACTTATACCATTCATAACCTGTAAGTCTGTTAAAGTATGTTCATCCCAAATTATTTAGCTTCCTAACATCTTCTGGATGAAGTATTTAGTATCTATTTTCTTACTGTAGCAATTTTAAGCAACAGGGAAAAAGATATAAATTCTCAACTAAATGTAAAGCCTCAACATACTTTAAAGACAATTTCTTAAACTAAACGGTTTCTCATAACATGATTATTGATAGATTTACTGACAAATACTTTAAAACATTTGTCCATCTCTTGAGGTAGTGGCACAACCTCGTCAGTAAAATTTAATGTAAATGTTTGAATTAAGAAATTTATTGTTAATAAACCATAGATGTGTTTTTACAAAAAAAAAGCAATGAATAAACATGAAAAGCAAGGTGCAATTTTTAACCAATTTTTAGATATAAAAACTGCATACTTTAACAGAAATGATAAATCTCTTTAATACTAAGGTGATCTAGAATGTAACTTTCGTTTACTTAAAATAAAAAGTAAACAAGTGAAGACCAAAACTTCATGATATATATCTTAAAACTAAAACTTTTCTCTATCTCTCTGCATAGTCACCAAACAAATTCAAGCACTTGTCATACCTTGGAACAGTCTTTTAAATACCTTCTACATAAAAATCTGTCGCCTGTGAATGAACCCAACCTGTCACAGCAACATGGAACCTTTATTGCCTATCTCGTCATTGGCTTACCACTGAAATGCAAGCCATACCTTCATGTATGGGAACCAGTGAAAGTCACTAGGAACTAATTCTGGGCTGTAGGAAAGATGATAAAAAAATGTCACATTTGAACTTGGTCTAAAGTTAATTTGTTCTTCAAGCTGTGTGAGAGTGAGCATTGTTATGCACAAACACAACACTAGACGATACTTGTTTTCCATCGCTCTTCTTAGTCTTTTCAGAGTAGACTGGAGAATGATGCTCATAACACGTTCAATAAAATCAACAAGTAAGATGCCTCATTATAAATTTTCAATTACAATACTCATGTTTTGAGGCTAAAACTAGACAATGCGCGATCATACGATCTACTGCCTTACACAGTTAGAATCCTACTAAATCAATGCGAACACTAATATCAACCTGGCAGTGCTACCACCACTATTTCTCGTGCTAGGCATACAAGGAGGTTAGTTTCTGGATAGCCCTCATACAACATCGAAACTGAACAGAGAGTATATGAGAGTATGCTGAAAAGTAACACATACTCGCTTATATAACAAAAAGGAAATTATCTCCAGAAACACACTAGATGGGATGTGGAAGTAACATTCCTCTTAATGCAGTTTCGAGGTTGTTGCATGTATTTATTATTTTTCAAGAAGTATAAGTATGGAGATGTTTTTATGTCAATGTGAGTTAAACATCATGCTGTTATAAAATTTTATACTAGTAAAAGTAAGAATAATACTGAGATCTAACGTGGTTTAAGCCAAAAGCATTAAATTTTGATGAAATATACACAAATAATAATCAAAGCATAGACGATTCAATAAAAAATCCATATCAAAATATACTCAAATACACATCTGAAACCATATTGAAAAATTAAAGAAACATGTTGGCTTCATCACTAAACTGTTGGGATACTACAAAACCTATACATTATGAAAGAGCGTCAGCAAAACCGGAGGTTTAAACCGGTAACACACCCGTCATCACTTGTATTTTTCTTTCCTTTACTCAATAGATACTTTAAATGATGATTACATATTACAACTCATGAAACGAAGTGAACGCAAGTCCTGGATTCGAGAGAAGTGTGGCATTTTTTTATTAATTAAATTGGAGATGTGTCATGTAAACAAACTTTAATCTGTTATTCACTTTATAACACAGGTTAAAGCACCACACTGGCCTTGGGTGCTATATAACACTCACTGAATGTCCATAATTTTCTAAACTAGAACAGTCAGAGAATTGATAAGTTGCCAGCTGACTATAAGAACAGGTGTCTTAGATTTATTATTTAATTTTTTTCAATTATATATTTTTACATTGCAACTCAATTATATTACTGAATAATTACTAAAATATGAAATCTTAAACCTAAAAATAATTTTTCCTATAAAAAGATAACCTTGTTAACGGACAAATATCAAGATCAGTAGTTTAAGTATAGCAATCAAGTAGCTATTAGACATACAACTGCAGATAGTGAAACTGTGATGTTTACAACTACAATGTGCTCCTATTTCAACATGCAAATTTCTCAAGCTAAGTTAAATTGGTATAAGTAAAATATTTTTTTAGTGACCCTTTGATAAACCTTAATTTTCTATTTCTCTAATTTATTCACAGAATAGTCATTAAAAAAGTAATTAAAAACTTATCTGATAATTATGTAGCTTACATGGTTATGTAAGTAATAATTAACAATTTTAAGATACCTCAGGCATGTTCATCATACAGGGTGACACAGAAAAACGGGAATTTTTTAAAAAATTCTAAAAATATAAGAGTGATAGAAGAAAATGGTTTTATTTATATTACATGAAATATCAAAACTTGCCATTTATGAAACACTGATGGAATTTATAATTTTTTAAAAACAATATCCTTTAGGTGGCGTCCTCCTCTACGAATGCATTCTTGAAATCTGCGGTGGAGATTCCTCATTGACTGCTGCAACATCTCAACTGGAATACTGTGAATTTTATCCCGAATTCTCTGTTTTAACTCATTTACAGTTCTTGGTCGAGTTATGAACACTTTAGTTTTGAGATAGCCCCACAAAAAGAAATCGCGCACGGTCAAATCTGGCGATCTAGGGGGCCAGAAAACGTTACCGAATCTTGAAATGACACGGTTACCAAACAATACTCGCACAGCCTCCATTGATCACCGTGCAGTGTGTGATGTCGCACCATTCTGTTGAAACCAGGATTCTTGAACGTCTGGAAAATTGTTCAATTCAGGTGTAACGAAACGTTGTAACATTTCCACGTAACGATCAGCATTAACAGTCACTGCAATCCCCCGTTCATCCTCAAAAAAATAAGGTCGGATGATCCCATGTAATGAAACAGCACACCACCTTATACTGTAACCTTATTAGCGTGTAAAGGGCGCTCATGAAGTTCATTCGGATTTGTGTCTGCCCAATATCTGTAGTTCTGCTTGTTAACATAACCTGTGAGATGAAAGTGGGCCTCATCTGACATCCACAACTTGCTTAGAAATTCATCGTCATTGTTTATGTGTGTTAACATTTGTATGCAGAATTGCATTCGCGACTGGTAACCATTTTCCTTCAACTCTTGCACTATCTGCAGCTTGTAGGGGTGAAATTTTAATTCTAAATGAAAAATTCTGCGAACACTCTCACGGGACATTTCAACCGCAGCTGCTTGCTTACGAATCGAACGGCGTGGACTCTTCAATACAGATCGGCGTACAACATCAATGTTCTGTGCAGTACGAGCACTTCTTGGCCGTCCCGTTGGTTTCTTCTTTAAAGCTGATCCACTCTCTTCAAAAATATTAATCCAACTTCTAATGGCATGTTTTGACGGAACGGAATCATGCCGTCCTAAGTTGTAAAAACGTCAGAACTCAATCTGGGCAGCTTTCAAACTATCACCGTTTTTATAAAACATTTTTATAACTAACGCACGCTGTTGCCCGTTCCACTGGTCCATGGCTACTGTAATGGCGGCTTGTTTACTTTTACACTGTCGCTGTCCCGCAGTGCTGCCACCTGCTCACGGCTGCCACGACGCGTTACAAAAATTCCTGTTTTTATGGGTCACCCTGTATATAAAATATTCAAATAATAGTAGTTGAAAAAAATTATTTATAATAAATATAAATTACACTAAGATATTTATTATAAAAACTGAAATCAACATATATTTGAATAATGCACCACAATTGTTAAATTGTATTTATATCTTGTATTGAAAGCAGAGAAAAATATGTTAAAAAGAAGTTTACACTGCAGAGGAAATTATTATAAACAAACCTGTTAATAGCAGCCATAGCTGCTTCTGTGACTAAAGCTTTCAAGTCAGCACCCACAAATCCTGGAGTCATCATTACAATATTGTCCAATGATACATCAGAAGCAAGTTTTAGTTCCTTGAACAGATTCTTTAATATACCTTCACGAGCTTTACTGTCAGGGATTCCTAGGCACACTTCCCTGTCAAACCTCCCAGCTCGTCTCAATGCTGGATCCAATGCATCCGGTCTATTTGTTGCTCCAATCACTACTACTTTTTCACCATTTTCGTGTTTAGCCAACTCTACAAAAGAATCCATGGATTATATTAAAAATTATGAAAGTTTGTTGTATATTGTTGCCATTCAGAAGTTATACACACTGTTTATTTTATATAAATATTATACAAAAAACCAATAAAGATAATACAACTCAATGTTCATTAAAATAAATAAGAACAAGTCCTTCATTTCGCTACTCTTTGATTCATAAATATTTTTTTAAAACAGGTTAAGAAATTGTTTTGAGCTTTCAAAAGTTAAATACTGACAAAATGTATACAGTAAAATTCTACTTAAACCCTTTTAGAAAGCGTATCTGTAGAGTAAGTGTTCCGAGGTTCCCAAAGAAAGGGTGATTTTATTTTGATATGTTTGTACATTTTTATGCAGTCTGACTTCTCTCCGCAGCAAAACCTGTTCAAGGTAAGTACATTGAGAACTATCAACCCGACAACTCGTTTAATGAAAAATGTCAATCTAATCTCCCGCCAAGTGCGAGATATGGTATGTCATCTGTTATTTCGTTTGAAAGAGATAACCTTCAGTTGAGGTTTATAATGAGGTGGAAACTACATATGGTGATAAAGCTACAAGTGTGTACAAGTGGTGTCGCAACATAAAATCAGTTGTAAGTCTGTGCAAGATGATGAGAATAGCTAAAGGTCAATTCTGAATAAAAAAATTGAAAATGTGCTCCATGAAGATCACAGATTGACTGTGTATGAGCTTTCTGGGATGTTTACGCAAATCGCCAGACTTTTGTTGCACGAAACTATCACAGAAACCCTCAGATATCAGAAACTATCTGTGTGGCCGAAAACTGCAAGACTTTACCAGACTACACACTATCAACGCCACGAAGGAACTGCTCACTTTGATTAAATGGGGTGTCCTGAACCATCCTGTAGATTTTCCTAACCTAGCACCCTCATATTACTAACTCTTTACCTCCCTGAAGCCGCACATGGATGAAAAAAGAAGTAAAAGAGGTTTTCAACCTGCAAGGAAGTAAAGGAGGAGATGGAGAAGTGGACAAAGAGGTTGGCAGGAAAGTACTTCAAGGAAGGCATCAAAAAATTGATACCATGCTTCACCACCTGGATTGAGAGGAACAGAAACTATGTTGAAAAATAGCTTACATTTATTCTAAATTAACTGTGTAATTTTGTTATTTAAATTAATATTTTTGTAACCCACAAAAATTCAGTACAGTTACTTTCCAGAAATACCTCATAATACATTTCCTATTTTAAATGAAAATTTTATAACTTCTCTATCTCTGGGTGCACCCAAAATTCTATAATCGGATGCCACTTATACATTTATTTAATTTCATAAGCAAACCTACTAAATGATATTAATTTTTAGATGAATGGTTTCAATGCACAATATGTTAAATTGATTTATCATTTTAGAACCCCCTACAACTATTCGCTAACAAGCAGGTAGCAATTAACAAGGGTTTCTCCATCAGGAACTCTATGCTACCTTAATCAAATAGTTAAATAATAACATAATTTTTTACTAGAAAATTTTATTGCAGTAAACAAATTTTGAAAGATTAATTCCCTTGATGAGTTTTGGTATTTTGCAAAATTTTGGTCATTTTTTTAACATGCTTCAGAAGATTTAAGAGCTTGAGTGTTTTGTATATTCTTTATTATTAAATACTACCATTAAAACCCTATGACATTAATAATGGTACAATAATGTGTTAATGAGATTCATGCTGAAAAAAAACCTAATATACTTTCCTATTAAAAACTTGCCACACCATTAGTTGAATTTTTTTCATATACAGTGAAACCTGTTTAAGCCGAAATCCATTGGGACCGGCATTTTTTTCCGTCTAAGACAGGTTTCTGGCTTATACAGTAGTAGTGTACTGTATGATGGTTACATCACGAAACGTTTGCCGAGTCTATTTTTAGCGTTGGGGTGAGGGTAGGCCGTGGGGATTCTTAGCTATAAGACTATTATTTCTACTGATCAGGTGTTTACCAACACCTAAATTGTTAAAACCTACATTACAAATTAAAAATCTTACCTTTAAATGCAGCATCCTTTTATCATTCTACACAAAGCATTTTTAATAGAAAACTATAAAATTAAAACACTTATACACTTCTCAACAAAATTTATGAATTAATGATGCAATTTATTAAAAACTATATTTTTCCTCTTACTGTATTTAGGCTAAATACTGTACATAGTAGGCTTACGTAAAAATAAAAGAAAATCAAGTAGGCTTGAAAAAATCTAGCATTGACTTTTGTTTTAAAAGGTTAGTTTTACTTGCTTGTGTTTGTTATTGTTTTTAGTTGTAACAAATGGTGACGCATTTCCGGGCTGTTAATACGTCCCACGAAATCTTCTAACTCACAAATTTTCATTAAAGCCTCGCCAAATGTTTTTATTTTGTTTTCTACGACTGGTCCGTCTTCAATTTCTTCTTTTCCTTCTGTTTGCGCATGTTTTTTAACTTTAAGAATGAAGCGGTCTCTCGCCTTTCAATATGTCAATCAATATGTCTGGCCATGGATGTTTGTAAACCATTCCATGCGTTATCTTGAAGGAAACGAGTGCTAACACATAGCCTATCGTAAATTATGGATGTTTGTATACCATTGCGTTATCTTGTGCATATCAGCAATCCTTAACGTTGTTACAGAATTCTCAGAAATAAATACGATCCGTTACAATTAAGCAGACCTATCTGTGAGTTTTGTTATGGTAAAAAAATATATTATAAACTGTATTTTATCTAAACGGAAGTCATTGTAACTTTATATTTTACAACATGTATATGATCGGATTTTCCGGCGTATGCAGAACTAAGACGTAGTAAATGCGTATCACTCATCCTTTTGCTTATTCCGCTTCCGCGTTAGACAGTTTCTGGCTTATGAAGGTTATTAACCAGGTAAATTAAATAGGCGACAGTCGGGACTTTTAAAGTTTTACGCAATAGACGGGATTCCGCCTAACACAGGGTCCATCTAATACAGGTTTCACTGTATTAAAATAATAGAAAATGTTCAATTAAGTTAAGTTCCATTTTAGAGCTTAAGGTTAGTTTACACATTTTCATTGGGTTTGTTGGTTTTCCCTGGTTTAATTAAGTTAATATCTTACACAGCATTTGATAAAACAGAGGTAAGATGTCCCAGCATGCTTTTACCTGCTAATGCTCCCCAGTGGATTACACAATGTGTACTTCAGCACTCAGGAGCAACTTTCTCTATTTTTGCTGCTAAACCTGTTAATGTTCCTAGCTTTGGCTCCATCTGCCCATAAACCAATACACTTTGACCAAGGAACGACTATTTTGGCACATACTTATCAATTATGTTAAAAATGATTTCCGCTGTAGTGTTTAATTTAAGTGTTTTGCAGAACCGAAACTGTTCTATAACTTCTTCATGATAATCAAATAATACAAATATAAGTAGCTATGCCATGTTTCTTATGTTGATGTTCTTGTCTACTTAGTGCAAAATATGTGCATTCTTGAAGTTTTAAACACAGTTGTTCTTCAATACTGGAAGACATATCGACTATTCGCCTCTTGACTGTGTTGTTTGGCAATGGTATTTTTTACATTTCTCTGGCTACCTTTCCAACATAGCTTGGACCATATCCACAGCTGCTGATAGTAAGAGGTTCTTGCCTATTGTGTGAGGCTTCCATCTTTTGAAATCCTTTAAGTAGCTTTTATTATGTTAGTATGAGTATTTACAAAGCCTGTCATATGTTTATTTTCTTTCTTGAAAGAAGATTCTTCATTAAAAAATTCAATTGACTTACCAACCGAATCAAAATGCTTTGTGTTTTGGTGATGCATCAGCAGAGGTTTCACGGTTTGGTTTGAAATCGTTTTGAAACAAACAACTCATTGAGGAACGGGATTGTCACTATTTTCTGTGGCGGACTTTTGTAAGTAGATTTCGTTGTATCATGATTAGCCTCCAGTTTAGGTTTTTTAATGTTATGCTTTGAAGTCCCAGGGATCACCAGAAACCGCTTCATAGTTATATAATGGAAGAACAACAAAATCACACTTCACAGTTAGTGATGCTCAACACAACATAGAAGCGTTATATCTAACTGCCTGATACTATTGTTCTCTAAGTTCTTGTTGATGTATATGCTCATACTATTGAATTCAAACTGGCAATTGCGAAGCCAGTGGAGTAGAACAGGTGATGCGGCGCCTGGATGGCCGGCTGAGGCCTGTAGCCCTGCCCTAGATTATTTGACCTACAAATAGGGCCCCAATTATGTTGATATTTAAAGAGTACTTTCTAAAATAACAGCTTCTTTTCCACATTTTTGACTTCTCAAGTAGAGAATCCTCAAAAATAACATTGATGGTATCCAACGTATACTTTCCTTCTGATCTTTATCAATAGAGTCACAATGTCTACCTAATTTGGTGACTATATTTTTTTTCCATTTTGAATTTACCTGTAAACATGTAAACCCTTAAATTTCCATTAATTCATTCATATCTGTCATGTGAACCCCAAACCCTCAAACTCCCATTTTTTTCATTCTGTCTGATTCCTTTTTCTAACAAAAGCTTTTTCTTGGTTTTTAAATCATTCAGTGCATTCTGGAAAATTTGATTAGGGGGAATAAATCTTCCTGAGAAAAGAGTCGATAAACAAACACTGTATATTATCAAGGTTTTCTTCCTACGACATCAATAAATTAATAAGATGAGGTATCTGTTAATGTTTATCTAAATCCTTAATTGTTTTCTCTAAACACTATTTTCAGCAAAGAAAGTTTTTAATGTAACTAAAACAACTAATTTGAGTGTATCTTACACTGGGTCATGACAGATAAGAAACAATACAGTATTATAATAAGTAGTGAACATTTGCAAATATATACCATCAAGAGAAGATAATAGCTGAGCTACAATACGCCTTTCCATTTCTCTCTGGGCTGTTTGTCTATTAGGTGTGATAGCATCCACTTCATCTATAAACAGTACACTAGGAGCTAAAGCCAGTGCTTGCTCAAACAGGTCACGGATCCGCTCTTCTGACTCTCCAGATTGACTTCCCACCATCTCAGGACCTGCTACTTTAATTAGTGATATTCCTAATTCCTAAAAATAAAATGTTTCATAATAAAATAATATTATAGTAAATAGATCGAAATACTGGTCAAGTGATTTTGAACAATATAAACAACAAAAATGTTTAAGTCAATTCCTACTTACGTCAACAGAGAAAACTTTTATTTTAATTACTTTTTATTAATTAATTATGGTTAAATAAAGTAACATAACCTATGCATTAAAACAGCTGTTCTACCACATAATCTATAACATACAATCAGACTTTTTATAAAATCAAATGATATCTCTTACCTTAAGCCAAATGGGTCAAAATAACTATATTGCATACCTTGCTCCTTATGGTTTTACTCCTATAAAAACTAAAATCAATGCATTATTAACCCTTAGCACTCGACTGTCGGGGGAGCCCCGCCAAGCGTATATTGCAGTTTACTTGTATGTCGGGGGTCACCCGACATGATTTTCAAATGCCTATAACTCGTCTGCGGCGAAGCCCACGACATTCATTCTTTTTACCGTTTGGTGCTACACTCTATTGACAATAATGTGAACTAAGTTGAAAATGTCTAGGAATATGTGAGTCATCACAAAATCTAGTTTTCCGCTACGTTGTAAGCTGCAAGTAGGTTACAGTTTTGCAGATTATTTGTTTACTCGTAGTTTGCCGTGGCTTCACGTGCAATTAGTGATTCTGAAATTCCTGATCTTTTACTTGATCCTGATTTATTAGAATGTAGTTAGAAAATAATTAAACCAACAGGTATTTGTAAATATAACCAGTTTATGGGTGGTGTAGATTTAGCTGTTCAATACAATGGACCGAGTTTTACGAGACGAACAAATAAATGGTTTAGGAAAATGTTTTTCTGGCTATTAGATGTAGCTGTAGTAAACAGTTAAAGAAATGAGAGAAAATCTTGTTAAACAAAAACAGTTTCCCTAAAACTTGGTAAGGGAATGCATTGGTATATCAGGAATAACCTGTATAGTAAGAGGGGTCGGCCATCAACTACTGACAGAGAAGAAAGACTGGATGGGAAATTACATTTAATCTTTTCCAATGATAAAAGTAGTTCTAAGGATTGTGTAGTTTGCAGTAACAGGAAGATAAAAGGAGATAGAAGGAAAACAGTTTTTCACTGCAAAACATGCAGTAGAAAACCAGGACTTCATCCGGAAGACTGTTTTCAAAGATATCATACTCTGGAAAACTACAAATACGATAATAAAATCATGTACATACAGTATTAGTGAATAAAATAGCTTAGTTTACTAAAATCATGAAAGAGAAAACAAAGTTTTCCATAAACAATAATGCAATTTGCAGGTGAGGAATTTGTCTCAATTTAATTACAAGTGGGGAGGCAAAGCATGTTAAAAAATCCGAACGCTAAGGGTTAAATTTATTAATTAATCAATTAGTGTTTGAAAAATCTTTATTAACATCAAGTGTCAAACATTAAAAGTTTTAAAAAATGTATTTGAACTTGAGTGGATTAATAAAAAGTATTTTATTATTAAAAATTTGAAATAGTTTTAAAATAAAATAATTGATTTTATTAAAATTAAAATATTTAAATTATTTAATAAACTATTATTTAAACATACAACTATTCCTTTAGCTTAGCTTGTGAGGTTATGTTAAAACAAATAAGAACATACACAAAACTTAGAAATTAATCATTTATTTAAATATAACAGACCAGAAAAATCTGTTATGGCGAAACGCTATTTAGAGGAAAAGCACGAATTTAAAATAGACGAACCATGTTAAAAACGTTGTTAAGTGTAGTGAATTGGATGCGTGAGAAACTATGTATATTAATAGGAATAAAAATAATATTATAAATGAGTCAGGCCCTATTCAAAATTCTATATTAATGTAATTAGTGTAACACATGAAAATTTAATTGTAACTTTTTGGTTAAAAGCTTGAAAAAATAATAATACTGAAATATTAAATATCTATTTTGTTTATATGTAATTATGTGTATGGTTAAAAATGTTATTGTAATTAATGAGTTAGGTATAAATTTTCTATTTGAAGAATCATGTTTAAAGGTTAATAACTGTTGTTTTGACAGGTGGGCGTGGCAATGTCATTCAAACATGAATGAGTAAATAAATGATTAATTTAAGAGTTTTGTGTATGTTTTTATTTGTTTTATTATTTAAACAGTTAACTATTAAACTATTTAAACAAAAAACAATTATTTACATTGCAATTGTAAAATTAATGTCAGAAATGATAAGCTATGTAAAAGTGGAGACATTTATGAGGTAGCTAGGGAATGTTCTTAGATTTACTATAAGAAATTATTATGTTAGAGCTATATTTATGAAGTTCTCTTGAAGAGAACTTAAAGATTAAAGAAGTGATTCATTTCATGACTGTTTTAAAATTAAATAAATATTTTATCATCTGTTTGGACATGTATTTTTACATGAAATGAGATGCATCCTAAAAAAAAATTATCAATTTTTTTATTAAACCGACTTAAAATGACTGATAAATAACAAAAGTATTTGTTATTTCTATAAACTTTTGACACTGCCGCTACAGGCGGAACACTCGTCATATTTATATAATTATGCTGGTAATAAAACTTATTTCATATTTAAACACTATTTATTACTTCACATCTTTCTTAAAACAAAACTCTAAACAAAGAACTGAGAAAAACTAAAACAATTACAAATCATCTGTTAATTTATATAATGTTCTTTTTCTTTTTTTTTCCATAGAGGATTGTCATAGAGTATTATATTATTGCATTCACAACATACTCCCACCTTTTGAGTTATGGTTTAACTCAAAACATTAAAAAATAGTATATTGTTAAAAGATTAATCAACAAATTTTTGTGGAAGCTTAATTTGTCTGCCACTTCTTGAATATGTCACAATTTTATTTTCTTTTGTCACATTATCTTCTTCCAGGTGTAGTTCATGTTCATTGGTTTTTGTCACTTTTGGTTTAATCTTTTCTTTTAATTGTTCTTGGATGGTTTCTTCTTGCATTTCAAGAGGATATAGTCTTTGTATTGGTCTCAATAAACTTCCAAAAGCAGTCTTCAATTGCACTAATCTACACACTCCATCTCTACTAATGATAGTCTTTTCTATCAGTCCTATTGGCCAATCAATTCTTTTTTTATTTTCAACTTCAATCAGTACTAATTCTCCAACTTTCAACTGTCTGCCGTTTTTCTTACTTTTTAAAGCTAATTGTCCTAAATACTCAATCCTAAATCTTTTTCGCAATGCTTCTCTCAGGTGTTGTCGATAACGTACTCTCTTGTTAAGACTTTTTGTATTTACATGGTCACAATCTGGAACTCCAATTTCTTTTAAGTCATGTAAAAACATATTTGGAGTAATAGCAGTTAGGTCTGAAGAAGTTTCAGATAAATATGTCAAAGGTCTAGAATTCATGATACTTTCACAATCACATAAGATTGTCTCCATTTCCTCATAATCCAATGACGTTTTGCCCAAGGTTTTGCGTAGCAACTGTTTCATGAGTCCGATGAGTCGCTCCCACCATCCGCCCCACCATGCAGCAGAGGGAGGGTTAAACCTCCAGTCAATTTGTTGGCATGAGCTATATTTTAAGATAGCATTCCAATCTAGAATTTTAAATGCCTTTTCTGTACCTGTGAAATTGGTACCATTGTCACTATATATTATTGATGGTCTTCCTCGCCTTGCAATAAATCTTCTAAGTGTATCTATAAATGCTTCGACAGAAAGAAACTTTACTAACTCCAAATGAACAGCACGGTATACTGCACAAGTGAATATGCAGATCCAAACTTTACTGCCATCTCGTAGAAACAAAGGTCCCGCAAAATCAATTCCAACCACTTCAAATACTGCGGCATCTCGTACTCTACTTTCAGGTAAGGGTGGAGTGATTGTTTCTACATTTTTTGAATTATGTCTCTGACAAGGAATACATTTTTTCAAAGTATTACTTATTGTTTTTCTTCCTCTCAATATCCAATAGTTTTCTCTTAATAAACTTAAGAGACCTTGAACTCCCACATGACATGATCTCTTATGTATTGTAAGAATAAGAATATCTACAATGTCATGTTTTGATGGTAGAACAACAGGAAATTTAAAATTTTCCAAATCCTTTCTTTCTGTTAATTTTGTCTTTAGCCTTATAATACCATCAGCAGCCATAAATGGTGACAATGAAGCCAATTTAGGGTCCCTTATTCCTTCAAATGATTGCTGTTGAACAATTCTAATTATAAAATTGTTAGCTTCAATAATCTCCTTACATGACAAAACTTTACTCACACACCTTTCCTTCTTTGAGGGGTTACAATTATGAATAAATCTCAGCAACCATGCAAAAACACACACAATCTTATCAAAATCATTTGAAAAGTAATAAAACCAATCTTTTGGGTAATTATTACTTAAAAGTGAAGGTGTAGGTCCTTTCTTTTTTTCTAAAGAAATTAATTCTTCGTCAGGTTCAGGTTCATTTGATGGCCAGGTATCTTCAGGCAACTTCAACCATGACGGGCCCTCCCACCATCTGGAACTAATCAACCTGGAAACTGAACATCCTCTACTGGGCAAGTCTGCTGGATTCATAGTGCCGGGAATGTGCCGCCAAGATGTTCTGGAAGTGAGGCTGCAGATTTCTTCAACTCTATTTCTAACAAATACTCCCCAGTTTTCTTCTCTTTTAATCCAAGCTATTACTGTAGAAGAGTCACTCCAATAAAAAAATTTAATATTACATTCAAATTTGTTTTCATCTCTTAATTCTTGCACTACTGAAGAACCTAATCTAGCACCTATAGTAGCAGCCATTAGTTCAAGTCTGGGTATTGTCATCTTCTTTACAGGTGCTACACGTGACTTTGCCTGGATTAGCTGTAATTGAATACATGTACTAAGTTCAAAACGCATAAATACTGCTGTTGAGTACGCAAATTTGCTGGCATCACAAAATATGTGAACTGATACAGAAATGATTACGTCATCCACACCTTGTAGCCATCGTGGAATCTTCATCTCTTTTAATTGATCGAGTTCCTGAAACCATATATTGAATCGTTGTTTGATTTCTTCTGGTACTTCTTTGTCCCACCCACAATTATCTTTCCAGCATTCCTGCAATAATAACTTAGGGCATATGGAAATAGGACAAGTGAATCCAATAGGATCGAACAATCTGTGTGCAGTGGACAATATAACACGTTGTGTTACCAAGTTCTCTTCTAAATTTACTATTTTATGAAAACTCACAGAAATTGTGTCTTCTTTCTTGTCCCATGTGAGACCTAGGACTGAAGCCTCTGTCTTGTCTTCCAGACCAGGTTCAGTATATTCCCATCCTCGCAGCTCAAACTTTCCCAAAGAAAATATTTGTATTGCTTCTGAAATGAACTGTTTCAAATCCCTTTCATTATTTACACCTGTAACACAGTTATCAACATAGAAACTTTTAAACAACTTTTCTATTGTACATTTAGAAAATTGATTGTCTTCAGCACACTGTACTAAATACTTCTGCAGGTGGTAGTTGATGACGGCATTGAGCAAAAATGGACTACTTGAGACTCCAAAAACAACTCTTCTATGTCGGAAAATCTTGAGTGATCCATCTGTGTTTTGCCACAGAAATCTTAGGAAATCTCTGTCCTCTTCATACAAACTTATTTGCAAAAACGCCTTTTTTATGTCAGCGATAACTCCTATTTTATAAAGTCGAAAACGTAAAAGCAAAGCTGGTATTATTTCAATTAAGTTAATACCTATTTCCAAACACTGATTAAGGGAATAGTAACCCTTTTCTTTAGACGAGGCATCAAAAACCGGTCTTACTGCAGTGGTGCTGTTTTCTTTTATCACTGGTCTATGAGGTAAATAGTGACCTTCATCCCATTTGCTTATTGGGATTTCCTCAATAACACCATCTTCCAGCCAATCTGAAAACACATTGTTATATACATTATATAAACTTTCATTTGTTAGCTTTTTCACTGAGTTTTCAAGCCTTTTTTTTGCAAGATTGAAATTTCTTGGAACTTCTGGGTGGTCTTCGGACCAAGGTAATTTGACTTCATAGCGTCCTTCTTCATTTACTCTCACAGTTTCCAAAAATTGTGTTTGAACAGAATGTTCAATTTCTTGTTTGCTTCTGGTATGTAGTGGGTCTTTTATACCTAAAACATCCATTTCCCACAGCTTGCATATTGAATTACTTTGTACAAACATAGAAAGTGCTGTCATAGAACTAAATTCTTTACTTTCTTGAAATTTTCCTGTCAAAACCCATCCTAAATGAGTTTCAAGGGCTATAATACCACAATCTAGAACCTCTTTTCTTCCAGTTAGAAGTTTCCCATATATGTCAGCCCCAATTAATATCTCAATTGGACTGTCTGCATCCTGAAACAATTTAATACCTCTTTCCATCAGTTCATCAGTCCATCTTCCTGGTTTCAAGGCAGGAACATAAGTACAAATATTTATTTCACTAAGTGCCTTGAAATTACAAGAATATGTTTTATCTATACTTTGTAGTCTGACTTTGTAGCATGCATGATTGCGAGGCTTAGTGACCTCTCCTCCAAACAGGCCATGTAATAATGTTTCTTCACCACAAGTGTCATATTTCATTTTTTCAACAGTCGATTTCCTTATGTATGACCTCTGGGATCCACTGTCAAAAAGTAAACGCACATTGAGTTCTTTTGTGTCACTAACAGCCTTGACAACAAGAGTTTGCATGTAAACCTGATTGCCATTCACATTGGACAAGGAATTCTCAAAATTGGGCTCAGCTTCTTTTTCCTCGCATTTAGGTTTAATGTTAGACCTATTAAAATTATTCTGCAACTTTGAACACATAAGTGGTACATGTTTTCCATTACAAATAATACATTTAACAATAGCTCTGCAATGTTTACTTAAATGTCCTACTTTTGTACAAGAAAAGCAACACCTTTTGCTAGTAAGAATATTCTGCCTTTCTTCTAAAGACATGTCCCTAGCTTTAAAACAGTTTTCACTTAAATGACCACCGTCACAAAACACACACATCGATAACTTCGTCTTATCTGTGCTTACTGTAGACGTATTTGATTTTACATTTACAAGGCCAGCTGCTGTAACATTGCTGGTAGGCCTTCTTGTATTTTTAATATGCTTATCTTTACTTGCAAAGTCTCTTTTATATGAACTCGTAGTATTATCACCTGTTGATACTTTTGTTTTTTGTAAACCAAATCCCTGTTTAGCTAAGTTTATTCTTTCTTCTCCCTCCACTTCAATTTTCAAAAAATTCATTAGGCTATCTAGCCTACTTTTACTTTCTGACGCGGTCTCGTCCTGTTGAGAGTTAGGCCTACTTCTCTGCCAAGCTATTAATAAATCCTCCCTGAGACAAGATTCTACTAATGGGAAGAGCATAGCAGCGTACTTCTCCTTTGTTACACCTAAAGTTTCTAAACACCTTAGTTTTGACTCAATTTGATCATAAAGTGAGGAAATAGTAATTTTACTTTCACTGCTATTTAATGTTATTACAATTTTCAAGATTTCTCTTATGTAAAACTCTACTAACAGGTCATCTTTGGCAAAGCGAGATTTTAAATGTTCAATAGCCTGTTCATAACTACGTCCACATGGGGGAAAACTCTCGACAATTTCCCTAGCCTTAGTATTAGGGATAGTCGCTTGCAGGAGATACTGATACTTGTCATCAGAATCAATACAGGGGTCTTCATGGATTTTCTTAAATTGGCCCCAAAACGGCAACCAATCACTAATATCACCACCAAACTTTTTAAACTCAAGTGTGGGTAACTTAAATTTACGTTTTTCTACATTCACACTAGTATCTGTCTTAGGCCTAGCCTTGTCAATAGCCTGTTCAACTAAATACTCAACTATTTTAAACTTGCCTGAGTATTCATCGGCAGATTCTACCTCATTTTCTAAAACTTCAGTAGATGCATTTTCATTTAGTAAAACTTCAATAATTTCTCGGTCTAAGACCTCCAATTGATTATGTTTTTCACGTAATAGCTCTAAATTAGCTTTTAACAAAATCACATCATCTTCATTTTTTATGGATTCTAATAATGTATTGTGTAAACGTGAAAATCCAGTTCTAAACAATTTTCTTTTCTTTTTCAGAGCATCCATTATAAAATACTTACTAATGGATCATAGATTTTAACTGTAACCAAATTATTATCCTGTCACGGTCGCCATATGTTATTTCTATAAACTTTTGACACTGCCGCTACAGGCGGAACACTCGTCATATTTATATAATTATGCTGGTAATAAAACTTATTTCATATTTAAACACTATTTATTACTTCACATCTTTCTTAAAACAAAACTCTAAACAAAGAACTGAGAAAAACTAAAACAATTACAAATCATCTGTTAATTTATATAATGTTCTTTTTCTTTTTTTTCCATAGAGGATTGTCATAGAGTATTATATTATTGCATTCACAACAGTATTGGTAATTGAGAAAAAGAAACTTTTTTCATGCTAGGAAAAATAAGTTATATTCCAAGTGACCTAACTTGGGCCTATCATAATTGTCAAAATGGAAAATATCACACTGCAAGACTAGATTCAGCAAACAAGCAGGATTGATAAATAAACCTACCTGTGTAAAAACGCAAAATGTATCAATTTTCAATCTAAATAATATAAATGAGATTTCTTTATGTGTTTGTTTGTATGGGCATTTACAAGTGTGCAGTGTCAACGAAGGGTATCAAATAAGGAGTTCAAATAATAAGAAATAGCCCACATTTTTCAACTTCATACAAAATGACAAACAATTCAATTATGGCTATAAATTTATTTATGTAATATAAATTCAGTAGAAATGAATTTATAACCCGTTATGTGGAACATATGATTAACTTTAAATAAAGTATTTCATTATACAATGTGTTATTACTAATAACAGGATTAAAGAGAAAAATAAAATTTAGTGGGGCATATAGATTGAGTTATACACCTCTGTGTTGCTGGTGCTCACCTTAGAAGATCAGCTATGTTTAAGAAAGTTTTATAAAAAATATGTAAACTAGAAGAGTTCTACAAATTTTGTTACAAGCATTACCTTTCCCAAGGGCGAATAAACAGTTATTATTCGTTGGAAGGCATATATTGTGCATACTCTATAAATACCAGTTTGTTTATTAAAATGCAAATTAGGTTTAAGAAAACTACAATTACCATAATAACATTTTATAAAATAATGTAACATTTTACTTTATAATAACAGTAGATATCTAAATAAACCAACAGGCATTATTTTTTAGTCAGATTATATATACATCCACAACACAATGGACATGGAAATGGTCTGCTTTCGAGAGCCATCGATTTTGAATTTTAACTTTTTTACTATGTAAAAAATTATAAAACGTATTGAAGGCAGCTCTAAAACTGATCAGTTGCAATTGCTACAAGATGCCAGAGTCTAGGAAAATCATAAGGGAGAAGAGGGGCAATCCTAGTGAAAGTTTTTGGGGCAAGTCTGAATTTTAATAGCAAATTAACCATTTATTAAATTTAGTAAATTTCTTAAAATCATAGATTCAAATTTCTTTAAATAAAAGTATAATCAATTATTGAAAATTAATAATTAAAAAATATATAAGCAAATGACTCTTTTTTAAATAGCAATATAAGTGGTGGTCATGAAATAAAAATTTGTTCAAATATAAAATGCAAATTCTAAGATCACGAGATTAAAGTTACAAGTTAACATTTAACAAAGTCAAAACACTATAAATTCAAAATGAAGATGAACATAATTTATTTAAAGTCAATATAAGTAAAAGAATAAGAAATTCAGAAAGAAAATCATTATTAAATTATTTAGTACTTGTCCATATATCATATATTAAACATGTAGGATCAAATAACTCTTATGTAAATCCAGTAAAATTGGTTCTAAAATCCTTCAGGTTTATGTTTGGAATCACAAATATAAATTAAAAACAAAGACACTAGGAAGTAATTTTGCCAGTTACTTCTAGAAATAATTATATGGACATAAAATAAAATAAATTGGTATAAATTATTCTTCTGTTGTATTTAAATATGTAAATTTGTGTGTGTATAATTTGAACTCTAAAAAACCACAATGTTCTTACAATAACAACAAATGTTAGAAATGTTTAAATAATAGTGTTATCCAATTGATTGATGAACTTTATGCAAAAGTTATATGAACATTTCTGAGCTTTATAAAGCATTCAAGTTTATTTCATGTTTGAAGACCTGCTTATTAATATTAAACTAAATAACAGAAATTCAATGGAATTAAAGTAACAATTGTGGCAGATTTTCATTTAAATAAAACAAGTTAGAACAAAAAATGTTTAAAATTATTATAACTATCCTGTAGTAAATCAACTAAACAAAATTTCTGAAATTTTTCTAACCAGCAACAAGAGTAAAATTAAATAATTCAATTAAACTAGAAAAAAGATTCTTTAAGAAATACTCTTGCAATTAAAAAGTAATAGAAAAATTTATAGTTGAATGAAAATTTATAATGTACATCACATAAATGAGTATGAAAAGTTTGATTGGTTTTTTAAATAAAGTGGGATTTATCCACTGGCAGATCACGCTCGACACAAATTGGGTGGGATCATATTTTGACCGTGGTTGAACTGGCGTGTTTCAGCCCTACAGTGTCCATCAACCCCATGTACAGCTTACGCAAAAAACGCATAAATGTGGTCACGTTGTAGGTAGGGTGAGGAACGAGTGTTTCGGGGGTTCTCTTGCAGAGAAGAGGTCAAGGTTTAGCCGCGCCAGCATGTCTCAGTTTTCTTCAATATCTATCAGAGTTAACTTTAGTTCCATGAGGCAAAGTCGATTAAAAGCATGCCTTTCCTGTCCTAAAACGATCCTGTTGCCATAATTTTCCCAGCAGACTGCGTTTGTTGAAACTTCTTTGGCTTCATGAATGCTGCTTGGTTTTGGGGGTTAAGTGAAACGTCCATATTTCATCGCCTGTAACAAGAGAATCCAAGAACTCATCTTTATTCTCTTCACATTGTAGCAAAAGCTTTTGGGCACATTCGACACGTTGCTGTTTGTTGTTTTCTGTAAGCATTCGCGGTACCCACCATGCGCACACTTTGTAATAGCCTACTTTTTCGGTTAAAATGTTATGAATTGTGGTGTTAAAAGTCTCAGGAATAGGTAAAGCAAGTTCGTTAATGGTGATCCTCCAATCTTCAAGTAATATTCTTTCAACTTTATCAACAATTCCGTCTGAAAATGAAGGGTTTCCGCTTCGGTCTTCATCATGAATTTTCGTGCAGCCTTCACTGAATTCTCTACACTATTTGCAAACATGTTGAACAGATATAAACTTTTCCCCATAAACTTCGATTAACTGACGATAAATGTCAATAGGTGAAATCAGTTTTGCATTTAAAAAACGTATCACAGCACGATTTTGCAACTGGCGGTAAAAGCAATAGGGAAAGGCGATCTTCGAAGACTGCTAACCTGGCACTGAGCAATGTAGCGAGTGGGTGTGATGGGGACAGAGTGAGGGGGGGGTTTAAAAGTAAGACCGTGTTACCAGATTACTCACATTCTTTCTTAGCAGCATAGGGAAACTTATTTTATAAATTACCCTGGTATTAATGCACTGAATTGTCCATTGATTAATTTATAAAAACCTTATGATATCAGAATTATTTGGAGCATTAATATCAAGTATAACAATATAAAATTAGGTAAAGATATTGTAAACAGAATATTCTATTTGAGACTTGTTAAGACTGCAACACTTTGTATAAAGCGCAAACTAAACAAAAAACAAAAATTAAATGAAAAAAGATATACCTAGATCTGAATTGGTCCCACATGCAAAGGATTTCAACCACAGTATAAATGGGACCACGAGGATTGTTGGTGTGGTCGAAACTTTGTCGTTCAATTATTTTTTTTATATTATCGCCTGTCATTTCATCAGAGTCCTGTTATGAATTTATAATTGAGACATTGGAATCTTAAAACATTTTCAATAAAGATTATATATAGTTACAATAAGCAATAATATAAAATACAGTCTGTAATTTAGTATTTTGTATTTAAATGTGGTATTTGTTTATAATTATCTTATTTAAAATAAAATTTTCCACAGAGGCCATCTGAAACCTTACTATTACCATTGTGTTTGTATTTTAAAGCAAACATTTAACCTTAACATTAATCGTAGCACTGATAAACATTAAATTTACTGTGATTTAAACATTATATATCGGATTGTCCAACCAGCTCAATTGTGTTGCTCAGTCTTCCGATTATTCATCACAGATCACCTAAACTATTTTACCTTACCACTTCAGATACTGTTAAAATGTTTTATTATCAAAGCCAAGGTTCAGACTAAAAAATATACAAAATTTTAACTTTTATCCAAAACTTTTCAAAATACAACTGTGTAGAAGTTTTTAACTTTTATGTTATCGCTAAAAATCATACGACAATCACATTTTCAAATGTTCATACCTCCTCTACCAACTAAGCTAGAAACATGGGACAGGTGTCAAACTGTAGTAATTCCAATTTCTTTTAATGATTGTTTTAAATTGACAAACAAATATTTTATTTTGAGTTTTGAAAACCAATTTTTTGTATTTTCAAAAAAATTATTATAAATAATTTTGTTGTTAATATTGGAATTAATGATGTGTTTATTGCAAATATAATTTTGAAGAAAAAGAATTTTTTATGATAATGGAATACCAAAGTAAATTACACTAAATCTATAACTAAACTTAACCCATTACCTCCCAAAAATTGTATTTCCTCCCTACAAAATGTTAGCAAGCTAAGGACAATGGTTTCTCAATATTGATTTTTATTTTGCTTCAAGGAACATCATTTTTTTTTTTTTAGTTTAGTCTGCTTGACCCTTGTTAATGTGTTATAGATTCCATACCTTCCTAACATTTATAACATGTCAACTGACCATTTAGGTCAACCACTTATGCCAGGCTTTTATCACTTTAGTTGTTCAGTTGAGGGTTAGACTGCTGCAGTGGCACTAGATGTGTATCAAGTATTTACCTGGTGTTATTTAAAAAATAATAATAATAAAATAGTACATATATATATATATTCTTGATATTTAACATTATCCATTGTTTTTCCGTTGCACTGACTTTATGAAGTTAATATATTAGGTAAAATTATTGCACTTAATGGTGGATAAAATTACTCACATAAGTAATATATTAACTTCATATATATATATATATATATATATATATATATATATATATATATATATATATATATATATATATATATATATATATAGGAATTTTTTGGACTTGATAGGAGACTGACAGACTTACCTAAAGGCAATAGTCCAAAACTGCAATCTCTTGGAAATAAGCACATATAAAACACATATAACACTTAATACACTTTTATTTGAAATATTTCGATCAACATGATCTTCTTCAGTCAAGAAAGAGAAAACAAAACAAAAGATTGAAGTGAACCACAGATGTGTATAAACATCCAAATGTCACAGATTCACAGATTTATAGTTTATGATATAGAGCTATATGTGATATGTGTAGAAATTGTTATATGTGAATCGTGTAAAGATTGGTTACTTGAAACTAGATATTAAAAGTCTGTCAGAAGGAAGGTAATGGAGCTGTTAAAAATGGTAGAAGTTAGGGGGAAGTTAAAAGGAGTTTTATCTGATGTTGAGGTTAGGAGGCTCTCTAGATTTGGTATACCACTGGTATGATAACTCCCATCTTCTTAATTCTGAAGAGTTGCAATCAGGGGGGAGGGCTTTAATTATTTTGGTGGTATAGCAATCATTGAAAGAGATGATGTTGTGACTAGCAGCGTGTTGAGCGGTTGGCCTGTCTATGTTCATGGTTCCAACGTCATGTCTGTGGCCATTCATAGACTGTCTACCATGAACATAGACAGGCCAACCGCTCAACACGCTGCTAGTCACAACATCATCTCTTTCAATGATTGCTATACCACCAAAATAATTATAGCCCTCCCCCCTGATTGCAACTCTTCAGAATTAAGAAGATGGGAGTTATCATACCAGTGGTATACCAAATCTAGAGAGCCTCCTAACCTCAACATCAGATAAGACTCCTTTTAACTTCCCCCTAACTTCTACCATTTTTAACAGCTCCATTACCTTCCTTCTGACAGACTTTTAATATCTAGTTTCAAGTAACCAATCTTTACACGATTCACATATAACAATTTCTACACATATCACATATAGCTCTATATCATAAACTATAAATCTGTGAATCTGTGACATTTGGATGTTTATACACATCTGTGGTTCACTTCAATCTTTTGTTTTGTTTTCTCTTTCTTGACTGAAGAAGATCATGTTGATCGAAATATATCAAATAAAAGTGTATTAAGTGTTTTATATGTGTTTTATATGTGCTTATTTCCAAGAGATTGCAGTTTTGGACTATTGCCTTTAGGTAAGTCTGTCAGTCTCCTATCAAGTCCAAAAAATTCCTAAATAAGCTTTAAGCTCTACTAGAACTAACCTATAAATATATATATATATATATATATATATATATTCTTGATATTTAACATTATCCATTGTTTTTCCGTTGCACTGACTTTATGAAGTTAATATATTACTATGTGAGTAATTTTATCCACCATTAAGTGCAATAATTTTACCTTGAGTGATGAGGCACCTTTCGGTCGTTGACCATTGTCGAATCACTGATTTTTCTCTGCTGTGGATGCTCGGTCCGTGAAGCCGGTGTTTGTAGACGTTACGCGCACTTTTTCTTGATCTGTGTGTATGATATTTCTGTATAGTATGTCTTCTGTATATGTTGTTTGTAGATTCATTAAGTTGTTGTGTATGTTTTTATAAATGTGGTATTTTTCTAGTGAGTTTAGTTCTATTGGGTTGTTATTTATTTCCAGTATGGTTAGGTTATTTTCGTAATTTGTTATTTCGTGTTTATGGGATATTAGGTGTGCTGCAACATTTGATACTTTAGAATTTTTGTTTTTGTATGCTCTATAATGTTCTTCAAATCTTATTTTAAATGTTCTGGTTGTTTTTCCTATGTAAAAAGCGTTACAGTTGTTGCATGTGATTTTGCAGATTCCTGATAGGTTATGTTTTTCTGAATTTGTTATGTGGTTTGTGTTATTAAGATATTTTATTATTTTGTTGTTTGGTTTGTAAGTTGGAGTGTAGTATTCTTTGTTGTATATATTTGTTATTTTTTCTATTTTGTTATTGGTGTATTTATATTTTAGGTAGATTTTTTTATTTTTATTATTTTCGTGTTCCGGTTGTAGTGTTGTGTTGAGGTTAGGTTTTTTTGTGAATTTATTGTATATATTTTTTATAATGTGTTTGTTGTATCCATTTTCTATTGCTATTTTTGTAATGTTATCTAATTCTTCATTTAATTTTTGTTTGTTATCCTGTGTGTATTTTATTGCTTTATTTATCATGTTACTGTAAGTGTTAATTTTGTGTGTCCAGGGGTGGTTAGATTTGAAGTGTATTGCGGTGTTGTTGGAAGTAGGTTTCCTGTATACTGTAGTTTCTATTTTATTATCATTTATATTTAAAGTAATGTCGAGGAAGTTGATTGTTCTATTTGTTTCTGTTTCAACGGTGAATTGTATGTTTTCGTTGTATGTATTTAGTTTGTTTAATATTATGACGTGTTCGTTGTGAATGGTAGGTTGGTATATTACAAGTATATCGTCTACATATCTTGTCCATAGTGAGATATTGTGTGTGTTTATTATAGGTTTAATTATTATTTGTTCAAAGTGTTGTAAATATATTTCTGACATGACAGATGATATGGGTGAACCCATGGGGAGTCCTGTTGTTTGTTTATAATATTTATTGTTAAATTGGAAGTAATTTTGGTTACATATGTGTTTGGTTAGCGTAATGATACTATCTATTATGTTTCTTTTTTCGTTATTGTGTATCAGTTTGTTTTTTATTATTTCTATGGTTTCTTCTATTGGGATACTAGGGTACATGTTAGTTATGTCATAACTTATTATTTTTGTGTTGCTGTTTGTTTTTATCATTTTTATTTTATTAATTAATTCGTATCCATTTTTTATATTGTATGTGTTGTTGATATGTATTTTAGATCTTAGGATTTTGTCTAGAATTTTTGCGATTATGTAAGATGGTGCTGTTGTGAAATTTATTAGTGGTCTAAATGGTGTGTTGGGTTTGTGGATTTTAGGTATCCCTGATAATACTGGTGCGCATGGTTTGAATGGGTATAATCTTGTGTGGTATTTTAATTTATTGTTATAGTTTAGGGTGTTACGGTGAGTGACTATTAAGTTTTTTATTGTAATAAGGTATTTGTTAGTTGGGTCTGGGATTTGTTCGTATTTATTTGTTGTAAAACAACAACATAACCTAAAAAATAGCCTAGAACCAACCCACACCTCTAACAATAATAAATTCATAAACTTAACTAAAACACAATTTACTGAAAAAGAAAAAATAATAATAACAAATTCCTTCAAATATAACCTACCTAACTTCAACAAAAAACAAATAATAAAAAGCCTAATAGTTGACACAGAATCTAACATCCACAAAATTACCCACCAAAATACTGAACACATAAGAAATAATATTAATAATAAAATTAACCTAATAAAAACAGAAAAAAACAAAAAAACGGAACAATATATTAATAAAAAAGAAATTATAAAACTCAGAGAAAAACTAGAAAACAACGACTACTTAATATTAAAATCAGATAAAACAAATACTCCAGTAATAATAGAAAATACCAAATATATCGATTCAATGACTAACTACATAAAAGAAAATAAATACGAACAAATCCCAGACCCAACTAACAAATACCTTATTACAATAAAAAACTTAATAGTCACTCACCGTAACACCCTAAACTATAACAATAAATTAAAATACCACACAAGATTATACCCATTCAAACCATGCGCACCAGTATTATCAGGGATACCTAAAATCCACAAACCCAACACACCATTTAGACCACTAATAAATTTCACAACAGCACCATCTTACATAATCGCAAAAATTCTAGACAAAATCCTAAGATCTAAAATACATATCAACAACACATACAATATAAAAAATGGATACGAATTAATTAATAAAATAAAAACGATAAAAACAAACAGCAACACAAAAATAATAAGTTATGACATAACTAACATGTACCCTAGTATCCCAATAGAAGAAACCATAGAAATAATAAAAAACAAACTGATACACAATAACGAAAAAAGAAACATAATAGATAGTATCATTACGCTAACCAAACACATATGTAACCAAAATTACTTCCAATTTAACAATAAATATTATAAACAAACAACAGGACTCCCCATGGGTTCACCCATATCATCTGTCATGTCAGAAATATATTTACAACACTTTGAACAAATAATAATTAAACCTATAATAAACACACACAATATCTCACTATGGACAAGATATGTAGACGATATACTTGTAATATACCAACCTACCATTCACAACGAACACGTCATAATATTAAACAAACTAAATACATACAACGAAAACATACAATTCACCGTTGAAACAGAAACAAATAGAACAATCAACTTCCTCGACATTACTTTAAATATAAATGATAATAAAATAGAAACTACAGTATACAGGAAACCTACTTCCAACAACACAACAATACACTACAAATCTAACCACCCCTGGACACACAAAATTAACACTTACAGTAACATGATAAATAAAGCAATAAAATACACACAGGATAACAAACAAAAATTAAATGAAGAATTAGATAACATTACAAAAATAGCAATAGAAAATGGATACAACAAACACATTATAAAAAATATATACAATAAATTCACAAAAAAACCTAACCTCAACACAACACTACAACCGGAACACGAAAATAATAAAAATAAAAAAATCTACCTAAAATATAAATACACCAATAACAAAATAGAAAAAATAACAAATATATACAACAAAGAATACTACACTCCAACTTACAAACCAAACAACAAAATAATAAAATATCTTAATAACACAAACCACATAACAAATTCAGAAAAACATAACCTATCAGGAATCTGCAAAATCACATGCAACAACTGTAACGCTTTTTACATAGGAAAAACAACCAGAACATTTAAAATAAGATTTGAAGAACATTATAGAGCATACAAAAACAAAAATTCTAAAGTATCAAATGTTGCAGCACACCTAATATCCCATAAACACGAAATAACAAATTACGAAAATAACCTAACCATACTGGAAATAAATAACAACCCAATAGAACTAAACTCACTAGAAAAATACCACATTTATAAAAACATACACAACAACTTAATGAATCTACAAACAACATATACAGAAGACATACTATACAGAAATATCATACACACAGATCAAGAAAAAGTGCGCGTAACGTCTACAAACACCGGCTTCACGGACCGAGCATCCACAGCAGAGAAAAATCAGTGATTCGACAATGGTCAACGACCGAAAGGTGCCTCATCACTCAAGGTAAAATTATTGCACTTAATGGTGGATAAAATTACTCACATAGTAATATATTAACTTCATAAAGTCAGTGCAACGGAAAAACAATGGATAATGTTAAATATCAAGAATATATATATATATATATATATATATATATATATATATATATATATATTTATAGGTTAGTTCTAGTAGAGCTTAAAGCTTATTTAGGAATTTTTTGGACTTGATAGGAGACTGACAGACTTACCTAAAGGCAATAGTCCAAAACTGCAATCTCTTGGAAATAAGCACATATAAAACACTTAATACACTTTTATTTGAAATATTTCGATCAACATGATCTTCTTCAGTCAAGAAAGAGAAAACAAAACAAAAGATTGAAGTGAACCACAGATGTGTATAAACATCCAAATGTCACAGATTCACAGATTTATAGTTTATGATATAGAGCTATATGTGATATGTGTAGAACACATATAACAATTTCTACACATATCACATATAGCTCTATATCATAAACTATAAATCTGTGAATCTGTGACATTTGGATGTTTATACACATCTGTGGTTCATTTCAATCTTTTGTTTTGTTTTCTCTTTCTTGACTGAAGAAGATCATGTTGATCGAAATATTTCAAATAAAAGTGTATTAAGTGTTTTATATGTGCTTATTTCCAAGAGATTGCAGTTTTGGACTATTGCCTTTAGGTAAGTCTGTCAGTCTCCTATCAAGTCCAAAAAATTCCTATATATATATATATATATATATATATATATATACCGTATTACTTCGAATTTAAGATACACCCTGTTTTAAGAACCGATTTTTGGCAAAAAATTAAAACATCGAATTTAAGACTCACCAATGTTTTACTATGTATTTAGGAAACGGTTTTTTGTAAGAAATAAAATACTCAATGGAAGTAGGAAAAACTATACTAGGTAGTAGGAAAAACTATATTAGGTAGACCCATAAACAATAATTAACATTAAAGTACATACTTGACACAGTAACATTTTAGTAACAGTTTGCAGTAGCAGTTCACAAAAACTAGTCATCACTAAATACTGTAAATAGTCTTGTTAGGTTTTTTAATTGCGTTGTCAGATCTACGTTGTTTTGTCGTTGTCATCGTCGTTGTCATCGTCGTTGTTGTTGACAGTTACATCGGAGTTGGATGTTGAATCGGATTTGCTTGCATCGCTGTGATTCCAAATGACATTATCTTCAGACCCATCCAACGCATTCGACAAACAGCACTTCAAAAAGTATTTAGTGATGATTGGCTGGGGCAAATCTTTCCAAGCTTTAGAAAACCATTGCACTATCATAGCTGCTGAAACTTGTTTAATTTTGTGACTTGGTGTTCGGCCATCCACTGAATGTATTATACACGAATGCGATCTTTAAAGGATTTATTAACCCCAACATCAAGTGGCTGTAACTGGCTTGTCATACCACTAAGAATTACTACTAAATCGCATTTTTATTTGTCAATATTTTAAAATGTTATCTGCCAAATGAACATTAAACGCATCTATCACCAACATACTGTCTCGTTTAAGAAGTCCACCGGGTCTACACTCCCACATACACTTTAACCAATCTATTATAAGTTCATTCGTCATTCAGGCATTTTCTTGTGCTCGAACTATTACGTCACGACAGAACGTTTCTTTTTTTATAGTTTTCTTGTTCAGAATTCCATATGGTGGTTATTGCCATCCCTATCCTTAGCTTTTCGTAGCCACTTGCTTTTACCGTAATTTTTGATTGCCCCTTTTCACTTACAGTATAATTTTGTAGCATCTGAAATAAAACAGCAGCTTCATCAGCATTACTGTTTTCACTGAGATGGTATTGTTTCTTCAATCAAAGTTGATATTGCACCCATTTATCCTCAAAATCACATGGTAGCTTCTGCCAAATGGTGGTTCTACGGCGTAATGACAGACATTGTCACGCCATGAATTTTTCACACCATACATGACTATCTTTAAATTGAAGATAATGTTGTGTAGCAACTACTTTGGTTTTTAACATAAATACTTCTTGTGTTACAGGAAGTCCTTGTGTGCGAAGTTCCTTGAAGTATGTTAAAACATCAGCATCGATTTCCAGATATTTTTCTTGTTTCGGTCCTGAAAAATATTTGTTCGTTCGTTTACACTCGAATAACTTACTTTTCACTTTGCGCACATTCGCTTTGTTTACTGTATAAAGTTCACCAGCTTCTCGATTTCCGAACTTTTTGGCACATAAAATAACCTTACACTTAAATTCTGCATCATATGGGAAATGTTTTTTCATGGTGACCGAACAGCTAAAGAAGTACAACTGAGCAGACCATCACAGCAGAGGCCTACTAAGATGTTTGTGTAGGGTCTGCTAGTCCACTAGTCTATTTACAGAAAAAGTGGATGAGCCATTTCGTGTTATTGATGCTTATCGACGGTCCGTTTCCTCATGTATGGTGAAATCGACCGAAGACTATAATATTTCCTTTTACTCGTGTACCTGTCCCCTAGTACCTCGAATGTAAGACGCACCTGGAATTTTGCCCCTCATTTTGTGGAAAAAATTGCCTCTTAAATTCAAAGCAATACGGTATATGTGTTTGTAATATTATTTTAAAAATTATGTTGTTAATATGATTGAATATTGTTTTGAATTTGTTTTAGTTATAAAGTTATTTTACAAATGCGAAATGAATAATTAGTTGTATGAATATTAGGAGAACCTGCTAAGTTTTAAATCGTTCAGTAGCACTTTATTCGTTAATTGTCTTTATATATGTTTTCTTATTATATATTATTTTACATATTCTATTTCATAATGATTCTTTTTTTAATAATGATGATTACAAACAATCAATTAAAAATAATAAATTAGCACAACACAATTCAGTTTCCATCATTACTGAATTCAGAATTAATACTATTACTCTAGGTCTTGCGGAACACTAATAACTTAATCTGCAACGGGTTAGGTTAGAATCAAATGAAAGGCTGTAAAGTTGGTTTTTTGCATGTGTGAACTGTGGGCAAGATACGGTTGCTATTATATAAATGTTACCATGTTTATGTTCAATTATATTTAACATGCCTCAGCTAACTGAAAATTCCAACTGTGAAATACACTGAGATTGGTTTTCACAGAGATACAAACATGAAGCAACTGAAATTCAGATCTGTGAAGTAAATTTAGATATGGAGAAAGAAATATGAGTAATGGAATGGAATGAAAATGGGTTAGAACATTTACACATGGTCACATGAGGAAAGAAGTGTCTACTTAAGGCCTCTTAAGCCATTATTGGAAATTTGGTAGAGAGTTAATGAAAGATTGAGAGAGAACAGATGATTTACCATTTCATCATTATCTGATGAGTTCTCAGGATATAAGAAGTGGATTCTATTAAATCCTGAGAGTGTTGAAAATATCAATACACAAACATTTGAGGAAGACTTCTATGAGTGTGGTATTCAATGCTGGTTGTATATGATACATAATTTATAATTAGTGAAAATAATGGAGAAAAGTAGACTAAAATGTAAGTTTTAAAAATAAAACAAGAAAAGCAAACAAGTTTTTGATTAATTTCAAAACAACACTTACTTAAAAATATGTCTCAAACTTTTAAAAGTAATTCTACATAATATATAAATATCTAAGAAAATATCACTACATATTGTGTTGTGATATTTCTTACCCCAGCTATTGCATGTGCCAAGAGTGTTTTCCCAGATCCAGGTGGTCCATGTAACAAAAACCCTCTAGGTGCAGAAACTCCTAATGCTTTATATACTTCTGGGTGTCTAATATGAAGAAGCAGCTGACTTACATCCTACAAACATTTGCGTAATCTTTTATTTAGGGCTTACTCCACATTTTATTTAGAGTTTCTAAATAAATAAATCTTTATGAAAACACAAAAGTTACTGATGAACCTTTACATTTTTAAGTTGAAAAATAACTAAACAGTTCTTTGGTGAAGTAGTTTCTAATTGTCATTGAGGCAGAAAACAATGTTCAATTAAATTGCGAATCCAGTATAAGGTTCAATATTTTTTAAATTAGTTCAGCAAGAATTAGTTCAGGTACACAAGAAATATAAGTAACTTGAGTTAAACAAAAGAAGCAGAACAAAAAACTTTAAAATAATTCTGTAGTACACAATAATTAATTAATAATTCCGTTTGTTATACAATAATAATAATAATTTTAAACAACTTCAAATATTATTAAATCATTTTACTAACTCTATACTATAACAACAGTACTTACAGGTTTAAATGTAACAGAAAATCCTGTTGCATACAAATATCTATATGCAACGGAAAATCAAATATAAATGATAATGTTTCTATAATTGTATTGTAGTTTTCAACTATGGTAATAAATGTGTTAACTTTCAAATTGTAGAGTGTATTAAACTATTAAATTGCAGAAAATGTTGAAAAAATATTATATATGAGCCAGAACCTAATTTAATCAATAATGTTCTGAGATAATGAGGGGATAGGAGTAAATTCAATTGCATATAGTATTATATCTGCAAACATATTTACATAACCAGCAGAGTAGAAAACTAAATTTTGTGTTTTTATCCAAATTAATTTGAACTTGAAAAAAACATTTTTATGATTTGTAATGAAAATATTGAAATTCCAATATAAACTAGTATTTTTCCTGGCAGTAATAACTTTCATATAAATTCCTGTTTGCCCTGATTATTGGCCAGACTGTATTAGAATGAATGTACATTAGAAAATGAGTCAAACTCTTAATGACCCATATATCCACCTCTAGGAATATTTTTGTTTGCATCCTCCAACGATTTACTCAGAAGGAAAGGATTCTAAAGAAAATAAAAGTCAAGGTGTATGTACTCCTTGTCAAACGTTTTATGAACAAGGAATATTCAACCCCCAAAATTGTTTGCAAAAGTGACTATAGTAATCAAAAGGCAATCTAGAGAAAACTTGAACGTTTATTTAAATTATTATTCAATTAATTGATTTTAAAATAATTGTTTAAATATGAATCATTTACATCTAAAGCTTTAACAGCGTGCTTTTCCATTTTTATACCCACTATTTTTTATAATATTAATAAGTTTGTAATTTCAACAATAATCAAAAACAAATAATTTTCAGCCTTTCAGAGTTATTCATTCTCCAGCTTAATTCAGAGCTGTTAAATTTACAAAATACTTAATTGCATGTAACTGGATATGTAAAACACTAACACAGTAGTGGATCACATCCTTCTTTTTGATTCCAAATACCTCAATTCCAGCACTTCCGGTGTTTACACATTAGGCAGTAAAATAACCATCGTCGCTCCAACATAATATCGGGTTAGTGCATAATTTCAGTTGTAATACCGGCTCTATAACAACTTATTAGGTTGGTAAGTATGGTGTTTGATACATATATGATATTTAACATTGTCTATTATTGTTCCGTTGCACTGATTTTATAAAGTTATTATATGTTATTGTAAATAATTATTCCACCAATAAGTGCAATTAATTTTTACCTTATGATGAGGTACCTTTCGGTCACTTGTAATTTTGGTCACAGAGTAATTCAACAATGGTCAAGCAACCGAAAGGTACCTCATCATGAAGTAAAAATTAATTGCACTTAATGGTGGAATAATTGTTTACCATAACATATAATAACTATATATCCAACATCATTTGTACTACATAAAGGTGATTTTCTGTACGTATGTTTCATTTCCCTGTTTTTTAGTTTATTTTTCTCGGGTTTATCCGGATTTTGAGTAATCCGGATCGGCTTCGGTCCCAGTTAGTCCGAATTATCGAGGTTCTACTATACATCAATTTAAGTAATTGTTTTTTTATGATAAAAATTCTTTTAACCAACTAAAAGATAACTACAAATTTATATAATAAAATGTTGTTTAAACGGTTTTAGATTATTCTATATACTACCTGGAGAATTTTTCCACAGCCTCCAATATCACTAAATGTTACACTGGGAACAGTAACAGGAACTGTCCTACGCTTTTTACTAGACCCATTTTGAGACAGCGCTTTCCTCTTTAAGGGATTTTTGTTTTCACTATCAGCTTCTCTTTTCACATTTTTTAATATAATTGAGTTTGTACTTTCTTTTGAATTTTTTGGTGCTCGAGAAATTGTTACCTGTTAACAAAAATTTTTAAAGAAATTATATCTTATTTTACTTCTATGTGAAAAAGTATTAATAGTGTTTTATTTTCATACTTATAAAGTTCTGCATAATTTAAAATGACATTTATATTTATTATTTTTTTTGTAATTGAGGATTAAATCAAACATTTTTAAAATATTTTTACTAGTTCAAATTGTGTGTTTATAGCATCATTGACCCTCTTTTGCAGCACTGTTAGTTGGTACTTGGGGCTGTTAATGCTTTTGACCTGAACTTTATGTACAAATTTTTCAACATGTATAAGGTACACATCTTTTATGGACATGATATTTTTTGCAATTGGTATAGTCTGTATTAATTACAATTACAATGCTGTAGAATTGGTAAATGGAATGAAATATATATGCAGTGGAGTCTTGAAATTCCGAGTCCAGATTTTTCGAGCTACCATTAAATTTGAGCTTAGTTCTATTTAAGATTATTTTATCTAATTGAAATAAATTCAAATTATTTAATGAATAATGAACCCTAGCATCCTGATGAGAATTAACTGTGGTCCGAACTTTATTTCTACACACAAATGTTATGAACCTAATTCAGACGATGGATCAGTGTGTTCTGGAATGTATGGAAAAAAATACAGACATTTCCTTTTACAATCTCTCTTTGAAACGACTGAAGGAAAAGGAAGCATCATAGGCTTTATTAAAAAAATCACATTTAAGTAAGTTGTATATTGGATACATGTATCATGGAACAAAATAAAAGAAGAAACATCAAGTAATTCGTGGAATAAAATCCTGAGACATAATGAAACTGTTGACTATGTTAATGATCCACAAGAAGAAACAGAATTGTAATTTATCTAGTAACTTTAAGGCTGTGAAAATGTCAATGATACAAACGTAAGTAAATGGGTAAGTAAAAACGAACATAAGTAAAGAGAGCAACACATGTTACAACTATTGAAATGATATAAGAAACTACTGAAGCCAATGATGACAACAATAAAGGTGAAGGTTTGACCAAGATAGTAAGAGATGGGAAAATTAGTCTCGGTGAAGCAACCCTTGGAAAGTCCACTAAGCTCTATTGAACGACAGACACCATGCCAAAAGATGTGTGTCTGCTAAGAATTGTACATGACACTGTTGCACAGAAGAAACTTCACAATTTTTTTAAAAAACTGTATTCTAAAGCAATATTAAATTTATGGAATTACTGTAATCAATAAAGTTCTATAAACGTATTTTGCACATTCTTAATTATATTATTAAGGTTTATTGGAACCCCTATTTTTTTCTAATGTACAGAAACGTATTTTCGTGTAATCTGAGTTATCGGTAATGTGAGGGGGTTTGAGTCCCCTCTACCTCGAATTATAGAGACTCTACTGTACCAATAATAAACTGAGATTGTAAAAACTCATTTTCATGTATAATGCATTTACTTAGAATCCTTACAAAATATCTTTCAAGTATTAATGTTCAGTGAGTCAGTGTAAGATGTGTAGTGCTTTGGCTTAGAGGCAGAAAAACCTGAGTTTTAAAATTACATTATAGAGTTAAATGTTTAACTTTCAGAGATCCAACTGGCATCATTTTCTTTCTTGTTTATTACTGAAAAAGTCAACAGAAAACAATTTTTAGCTACTCTGGTTTTTTTGTTGTTATAAAGCATTTTTCCTAAAACTTGATTTATTCCCTCTAACTTAGGGGTTCCCAAACTCATTGGGTCCACGTCCCCTCCTCTTGATATGAAATCCTCCCACGCCTCCCTCCACTTTATAATATAAATAAATGGTATGGGCATATGAAAAAGAATCAAATATTATATATATTGAAAACATTTTATTTATTTATACATATATTCACAAGAAACATGAAATAACATTTCAAGTTTTATTATTTCAATGTAAATTCTAACTGCATGAGAAAAATTTGTTAGGGAGATCTTTGAGCTTGCATTTTTTATACTAGCATGCCTATTTAAGGTTGTATTTTAGTAATGGCACAACACAAGTCATTAGCAACATCATGTTTGTTCCTATAATATTAAATATATTTAATTTACTATATTATTTCTTAACTGGTCTCACGCCTCCCCTGACTTGCCTTCACGTCCCCCAGTTTGGGAACCTATGCTCTAACTCAAGCTTAGGCTAGCAATTAAAAGTTGTAATTTCTCTTGAATTTTGAATACACAATCAGACAAAATCATTTACTGGCACAGATACGTCAATGATATCATAACACTATACAGAGGCAACACCTGACAATGTGAAAAACTCCTCACCTACACTAATAAAATACACCCAAGACTCCAGTTCACCTCAGAGATTGAAACCAACTGATCCTTAAACTTCCTCGACGTCACCATAAAGCCACACACAAAAACACAGTTTCAACATTCATGGGAAACCCACAATGACAGACACACTTATCCACAACACCTCAAACCACTCTATCCAACACAAACACGCTACCTTCAGATCCATGCTCCTTTCTGTAAATAATTAGCATATACAAATGGATACAACCCCACAATAATAGACAAACTATGGCACAATATAAAAAAAAAAAAAAAAAAAAAAAAAAAAAAAAAAAAAAAAAAAACTAAAATTAACACTACAGAGAGGGAAAACAAATACATCACAATACCATACATAAACAAAACATCAAATAAAATAACCCACAAATTTCAAAAAATATCATACAAAATAGCATACAAAAGTAATAACAATTTAGAATAAAAAATACATGACACTAACAACAAAGATCTCTAGTCAGGAAACTCCTAAACCTGGTAAGAGGGAAGGGGTTATTTGACTAGATCAGGGAGGTAAGTACAATATACCTTAAGGTAGCAGTGCTTCGGGCAATTCAAACCCGCTCCCAAGTTAAAAAAAAAAAAAAAAAAAAAAAAAAAAAAAAAAAAAAAAAAAAAAAAAAAAAAAAAAAACAACAACAAAGATAAACTATAAGCACCAGGTGTATACAAATTAAACTGTATCAAGTGCAACAAATTCTACAGACATACAAAAACATAAAGTACAAACATATTAAACAAACTCAATACAAATCACAGTCTTATTTCGATACTATCGGAAACCTGCTTTTAAAACCGTCACCGCTTAACCTAACAACTCCAAGCAGAAGACACTGATGAAGATCGCCACGGAACGGTCGGAAATGTTCTGTTTTTACAAATTAACAAAATTTAAAGTTCGGATAGTCATAAACTAATGTAAAAGTAATTAATTAAGTTTCACCGAACATAATTAAGGTAATGCTTTCATAATTAATTATTACCTTAACCCACACCTGACACCAACCATAAAATAAATTATACAATTTAGACTAAATAAATATTTATCATTTCAAACACATTTTAGGCTACTATTATTTACACATTTAATATTTATAAAAACCCAAACACTCATTTAATTAGGTCTAATAAGAAGTATTGAGTTTGCAGTAATAACATGCACTGTCACTGTCTGTCACCCTGTAATTAAAACCTTTTACTACATTACAAACTCTGATCTTTTATACCTAACAAAATATATAGACTAGCAGATTCTAGCACTTTCTAGTTGCTTTACTTTTAGGAGGTTCTAGATTTTATAAGACAGCATGCTGTTGTGTCTGTTTAAGTGTGAACGAACTTGTAATTGTCAAGCCGTGTGCTATAAATCATGGGTGGGGCCTTGCCCATTACACTACTCAATGAAATAAGATATATCTTTTTAACTTTCAGGACACTATATTTTACTTAACATACTCTTGTATGTTGTAGTTTCTGTTATAGATTGTGTTAAATACCAAGTGCAATAAATCTTGTAAAAATTATTTTAAAGTGAATTATTTTACAGTAGAACCATGGTAAGTCAGACTGTTAACTTGTATCTCCAGATAACCCAGAATGATTCTGAAGTAGAAAAAAAAACAAGAAATAACAAAAATCAAATAAGTACTGTACATACATAAAAAGTCTAGCACAACAATTATATCATCTAAAACCTACAGATAAACAAAATAATGAACATAATGTTTTGTGTGAAATGAATACACAGGACAAAAGTGGCTCACAAAACTGAACAGAAAAATTGGCAGATTTGTTTGCCAAGAAATAAATTTAAATGGAGTTTAACTGTATGTGGAGCTTAACTGCTACTTTAGCTTGCCTTAGCAACTGGGCGGGTCCACAAGTGGCGGATAGTGGAACGGCCTACAGTTATGTAGGTTACTTGTGAATACGGATTCTGGAAGGTTTCTGAATAAGCAGGCCCGGAACAAGGCAATGGTTCAAAGGTGAGGAATTATCCCTCCTCGTCAGTCAACCGGTTGGGTGTGGTAGAAATAACTGCTCTGACTGGGGACTGGGGTAGTTGGGAATTAAGTCCTCACAATGCTACTCCCACCTCCCAGGTGAACCAAGGGCAATGCGGCTGTGAATTATGGGCGGGAAACTACCCTAACGACACAGTTGTAACGAAAGAGAGTAAAGCAGGCTGTTCGCTCCATGAGCAACAGTTAATAATGTCCTGAACTTGGGGTGTGCTTCAAGGTCAGTGACTGAATACCCAATCCAAGGTGGAACGCATCGTGCCGATGGATGAATGGCTGCAGGGTATAAAATGCAGTAGCAAACGATCCCCTTGAGGAACCAGACAAAACCTCATTGTATGTTGTCTTGCCAGGGCAGTGGGGGTTCTGCTCTGGTTGACCGTTCTTTCCCTCATACTTGGGAAGCTAATGGACCAAGTAAGTACACAAATTGATGTTGAGTCTGCACAGACACCGGGAGCCAATGAGACGGCAAACCGTGAGTCTGTAGCAGATGTGTCAACGGCAACCACCACTGGGGTGCGGGGGCGGCTACCAAGCTGCCGACTGCAGAAACCAGTGAAATGGTTGTAGAGTTGAGCACGCATTCTCTACGGAGAAAGCGTATAAATGGAGCGGCCAGAAGGTGGCTCCGAAGAGATCAGGAGAGAGCAGCGGGAGGGCCAATAATCCTGAGTACACAACGCAGGGGAGGCCAAAACCGAGCCGAGCATGTTAACGTCCAGGGCTTGGATGTTGTGAGGGGTGAGGTGCAACAGGTGGGAAGCAATCAACCACGAGTACCAAACCCCAGCATGGAGATTACATAACTAGAACAACTGGGCTAATCTCCCAGATGTTTCGGAACATATGAGTATCGAGTGCGTGGTCAAAGAACCTGTCTTGGAGATGGGCAGTGACCACCTTACTCGGATGTTTGCACCTGCCCAGGCCCACCAAACTATGATGGAATGGTCAGGGTCAGTAACATCGGGAGCTCAGATCTGGTACGCAGATGGCTCCAAGATGAACTTCGGCACTGGAGCGGAGGTGTATTGTAAAAACCCAAGAGTAAAACTAGTTATTTCCTTGGGGAGGCATACCTCTGTCTTTCAGGCCGAAATATAAGCTATAAAGCTGTCTGGGAGAGATAGCGAGAAGGGGAATATACAGGACCCGGATTGCTATTTTCTCTGACAGCTAGGCAGCAATTAAGGCACTAAACGGACATGTGGTCACCTCGGCCATAGTCAGGGAGTGCCTAAATAACCTAGAAGCCCTGGCAAGGCACAATCAAATCAAGATAGGTTGGGTGCCAGGGCACAGGGGAAAATTTGGAAATGAAAACGCAGATGCACTGGCAAGAGAGGGGTTTTCAACTCCCCTAATTGGACCGGAGCCGGCGGTAGGTATTTCCAAATCCATGGTCAAGATTGCAGTGCGAAGGTGGATTGCTGAAAGACACTGTGAGCACTGGGTCAGGGCTGAAGGAATGAGACACAGTCAGCTAATCCTTAGGAAACCTTCCTTGGGGCTGCAGGAGAGTCTCATCTATCTGTCTAGGCAGGAATTGAGGATAGCCACAGGTCTACTCACGGGACACTGTGGACTAAGGAAACATCTGCATAATACGGGTATCTTCAAAGATGAACCAGTGTGCAGATTATGCGGGCAAGAACTGGAGACCGCCACACACATCATTTATAGATGTGAAGCACTTGGGAAGGGGCTCTTTGACTAGATCAGGGAGGTAAGTACAATATACCTAAGGTAGTGGTGCTTCGGGCAGTTTAAACCCGCTCCCAAGTTAATAATAAAAAAAAAAAACTGTATATACAACATTTATGTTCATATAATGTGCATAATACTCTTTGTTTGCTGAATATAAATGAGTTTTCTTTGAGTAGAATGTCTCCTTTTAATTTTTCCTTAGTATCCAGCTAACCCAGATTTTCGATAACCAGGATGGGTCGCGGTCCCAGTTAGTTCGAATTATCAAGGTTCTACTGTATACATAATTATAATAAACTATAATCAAGTTATCTTACCACTGTCGGTTTTAATGAAAAGTTTTTTCCATTCATTGGTTCATTATTTGTATCTTCATCACTGCTAATATTAATCAATTCTTCACCACCATTACCAGGAAATGCTCCATTACCTTGTCTGAAATATATGAAATATTTAAATACACAAATTTACAAGTTTAAGACCATAAATAACAGAAAAAGATTTATTTTAAACTTACTTTTGCTTTTGCATGTACATTGCCAGCAAGTGATTGTTTGCATCATGATTCTTCTCCTGTCAACAAAAAAATCATATTTTAATAAAAATTATTTTTATTCATTAATCATACACAAAACACAGACATTAACCTACTGAGGTAGAAACAATGAGCACTGAGTTTGACTCAATGCTCCAATTTCAGAGTGAATGCTGAAAAAAAAAATGACTTGTGGTTGTAATATATAAGAGATATTTGTTAACAAAATTCTTTCCTTCTCACTAGATTGTATTGGCATATCCTTCCCACACATTTCAACTTGAATGGCATATTTTATTTTGGATTTTTGTTCAACTTAATAGTATTGCTAGCATTAGGAGGAGAGATAGCAAGAGGAAGATTCTACCCTGGACCAAGCAAAAACCTAATCTACGACAAAAGCAACAGAACAAAGGCTGATTCAAGGAAGGGATTCCTGTAGAAGTGGACTGGCAAAACAAATTAGCACTGTCTTTGGTTGTCTTTAAAGTTTAAAATTTTGATTCATTAAATTTATTTGAGATTTAGAAATTTTTAAATCAATTTTAACAAGAATAGTTTTTAATTCACATATTTCTTATTTTCAAAGTAAACTTAAATTCAATAAGAAGTAGTCTAATAAACTCTAGTAAATTTAAATTGATTTTTAAACTTTTTAATGACTTCAATATGGCAATATTTGCAAAGTAAACATACATTTTCAAAATGGCTTCAACTGAAATTATTAAAGAAAATAAGTAGAAATTTATAAAAATACAAAAATAATTTCTCAATTGATATTAATAAACATGTTTAGATTTATAAGTCTTTTAGTTTTAAAAATGTTAATATTTCATGTCTTTTTTATATAAAATTTTTGTGGTTATTTACAAATGATTTTTGTTTGTGTGATGCTTTGATGATAAGATATAATTAATAAAAATTATTTCAGTAAATTAAATTTGAAAGGGGTAAAATTATAAAAAAGAACTTGGGTAAAAAATTATTATATTTTAATTTTGAAGGAAAAAAAATAAATTAAAAAAGATAAAAGTGGATTAAATTATGGTTGGTAGTAACATAAGATTAAATAGTTTGGAAATTATAGAAAATATTTTTCAATTAAACGTAAATTATTAAAATGTAAATTAAAGACAAAGGTTTAAAAAAAAACTAATTTAAATTAAAATTTTATGAAAGTAAATGGGAGAGTCGATTATAAATTTGAAATAAAATATATGTATAATTATTGAAAAATAATGAAAGATAAATAGCACCGCATAAGTAAAAAGAAGGTAATTAAAACAAACTTTGATTCAATATTGTACAATTTTGGAGGTTATTATATATTTTGTGCATGATAAATCGTTACAGGTAGGATTATTGAGTTGTTAAATGTATTACAAGTTAGAAAATAATTAACGTTAAATATTAAAATTATTAGTAAGTATTTTCAATAATTTGAGATTTTTAAATTTAAATTTTAATTATAAAATATTTTTTTTAATATCTAATTAAATAAGAAGTAAAATTCCTGCACTAGTAAATATTTTACATAAATAAAAATCGATGGTTTATAATAACTTACGACTAAAAGTTGAATTTATTTTTCCCTATACTAATTTCATAAATAATCCTACAATCTGGTCATTAACCCATTTCTTTCCAATAGAACAACATCCGTATGATGTTACATGATTTTTTTTATTTAATCTACATTTCTACTATAGAATTATTAAAATAAAATCTGATTATGAATCTGATGGTTTTAGTTTTTTAGTAATGACCTGTTGCGTTTGCGTATCGTTGGGAGTTCCCTGCATTTGAGACCAAAATGGCTGGCTTGACAAGTAACACTTATGTTTTAGCTAAAGAAAGCTCGCAGTATGCATTTTGAATAAAACTATTGCAATTAATTACTTATTTCACTAACTTTTATTTCAACACATAATATAAAAAATACACCAAAACTATGTTTCTTTTAATTAATCAATTATTAATATAATTTGTAATATAATGTAGAAAAACTTACAACCAAAGAAGCATTGTCATCTTCAACATCAATCTCATCTTCATCCTCCTCCTCCTCCTCCTCATCATCATCCTCATTATTATTTTCTTCTTCGTCCTCATCATCACTATCCTCAGAATCATTACAACGAAATCCATAACTATGTGCTTCACATTCAAGTGCTGGAAATAAAATAATATCATAATAAAAAAAAAATTATTATTATTAAATATTTAATTAATTCAAAATATAAACACTGATATAAATTTAGTTTTAATACTTATTCAAATATTTACTGAAATTTGTAAATTATATATAAAAATAAATTTCAAGAGGAAGAATGAACAGTATGTTACAGTTTAACTGTAGTATAACCAAAGACAGATTAACTAATAGTATAACCAAAGACAGATTAACTGTAGTATAACCAAAGACAGATTAACTGTAGTATAACCAAAGACAGATTAACTGTAGTATAACCAAAGACAGATTAACTGTAGTATAACCAAAGACAGATTAACTGTAGTATAACCAGACAGATTAACTAATAGTATAACCATAGACAGATTAACTGTAGTATAACCAAAGACAGATTAACTAATAGTATAAGCAAAGACAGATTAACTGTAGTATAACCAAAGACAGATTAACTAATAGTATAACCAAAGACAGATTAACTAATAGTATAACCAAAGACAGATTAACTGTATTATAACCAGACAGATTAACTAATAGTATAACCAAAGACAGATTCACTGTAGTATAACCAAAGACAGATTAACTAATAGTATAACCAAAGACAGATTAACTGTAGTATAACCAAAGACAGATTATCTGTAGTATAACCAAAGACAGATTAACTAATAGTATAACCAAAGACAGATTAACTGTAGTATAACCAAAGACAGATTAACTAATAGTATAACCAAAGACAGATTAACTGTAGTATAACCAAAGACAGATTAACTGTAGTATAACCAAAGACAGATTAACTAATAGTATAACCAAAAACCTCAATAGCCTGGACTTGACCGGCACAATCACAAGAGAAATGTTTAATGCCCACACAGTGAATACTATTCTACTCTCACTTGATACTTTATTAGTCCACAATTCAGCACTGTTTATTTATTCCAATTAATATTGCCCTATTCAGAACGTATTCCTGTTAACATATATGAAAATGACAAAAAACAACGACTGCCCGCCCTTTAGAAAAGTATCTGATCCTTTATTTATAAAACTCTGTTTAATAGGGCATTGCTAATCAGACAAATCAAGATGCTCTCGAAGTAGGCTGATAATCCAGAATCTACTGCGTCTTCTTTAAATTTTTAAAATAATAGACTGAAAAATTTCTAAGCAAATTCTAATCCTAAATTTAATAAACTTTTCTGAGAACAAAAATCGTTTCCCTTGTTATAAAATGTATAAGGTGGGATGCCATTTTTGAAAGAGTTTTCTTTGCCCTATTTATAATATACTGCATATATTAGATCTGTCCAGATTGAGTCTATTTATTTACCGAGGTCTAAAAGATAGACCTCTAACTATTATCAGACTATATATTTCTTTTTAAGTAAATTCCTACTGAGGTCAAGAAAGTAAAATGCTATCATTGTTTGCTTATTTCAAGTTTGTTTATTTTATTCCTTTCATTCATTTTTAACCCTACAACCCTATTTATGATATTTTGTGGTAACGATGGCACCAGTTTAAGGTTATACAATGAAGGTTTCGACAACCACCAGATGGGGGGAAAAAATTGAAATACTGTACTTTGAGATAATCATTTCCTGATATTGGGAAATTGGCACAGTGCCAAAGCACACTAGATTTTGAATATGAAGATTCATCATTGGAATCCAGATTGATGCCTAAATTTTAAAAATTCATTTTTTTTTTCCAGGCGAAAAACCTATTGAGGTTATCATCGCCTAATAAAAATTCAATTATTAAATATTAAATATTTAAATAAATTCAATTATTAAATATATATTTGAAAAAACTTGATTAACATCAATTGTTATCCAATTTAGGTTAAAAGAAATGTATTTGAACTGGATTGGATGAATGAAAACATACTTTATTAACAAAAAGTACAAGATATATCAGGAGAGTATGAGCTGATAATAAAAGGAATTTAATAACTTTGTTTTTGTTAACTAAGATGAAGACTGATTAATTAAATAATGACAAATAATGAAATAAATACTAAAATTAGGTTGATAAACTTTCATAAACTAAAATTTAAAAAAGTTATATTTACCTCTTTTTAAAACACTTTTAAAAGCAGACCTTTTTCTCCGTGCATATTCTCTATATTTGTTTCGAAAAGATTCTACTATATCATCCAAATCGACAAAACGATTTGAACGGTTTTCTTCTAAATACTGCAACAAACAAAACCGCCTATTAAACAAACCTTGACTTCAAAAATTAACATTTTTTTAAGCATAGTTCTTAGAACATAGAAATACTTAATATAATACAATGTAGTATAATACTTTGTAAATACAGTAAAACGACTAATTCGAAATTTGGATAATTCAGACAACTCACAAAGATTTCCATCCTGCAGTTACATTTTTTTGGCATGTCTAAGAAAAACTCAACTAGTTTAACTAGATATGGCAAAAAAACAGTAGGTTTTTGTTTTGTTCAAAAATTATCATGCTGCAACAATTCTTAGAAATAAATTTCACTGTGAAAAAACAGAGATCAGACTGAACAAATCGAAATCTACCTGGAGTTTCTATTATCATAATTTCCTGGTTTTTGTAAAACAAAACCAGGATAAAGAGTTTTTGTCTTTAAAAAAAAGCTAGATTACAATATTATATGTGACCACCACTCTCTAGGTTGCTTGTGACTCATTTATGCTATAAATGAGTTAATGCATTAAAGCATGTAAGGATTATTCTCACTTTTTATCTTTTCCAACAATTCAGCAGGAAGTAGCGTGTTAGCTATTCTTCACTTATTGTATAGTGTTAGTTTAGTGTGATTGCAAATTAGACTATGGTAGTAAGCTTAGGATATCAAAATCTATATTTAGTTTAGAAAACATTATATTGCAGAAATCCATACCTGCAGTGAACCATATTTTGATTAGGCCTATATTTTATTGAACTATTAAGTGCCTTTATTGCCATTAAGTTTATTGTTTAACAAATACTACCTTGTAAGTTAAAAATTTGTCTTTATTTCTATTTATGACATTTCTTAAGCTAATATTTTATAAACAACATTTTAGTTTAAATAAATATTAGACATTGAAAAAACCTTCTTTTAAATAAGAAGTAGGTATATTATATTACAGCACTTGTTTATTTATTAAAATTTTACTCTTTTCTTAGTAAAATTTGAAAACAAGAAAACAAACTCCTTTACTTTGGAATATTTATATTTCAAACTAGAATTAACTCCCAATTTGTCCAAATGAGTAATGTTTAACTGGAATTTTTATTATTTTTCCTGGTGATAAACCTATGTTAGCATCTCCAAAAACATTAACAGTCTTAAGAAAAAATTTAATTGAAAAAATTAACTAAAAATAATAATAAATAAATATATTGACACAACCAACAATATAATCTAAAACAAAAACAACAATAAATAAATAACAAGACAACAATGGTAAACAATATAAACATATACAGATAACAATGAATAAAACATAACAATAATTTTCAAATACAGTCAGCAGCGCTTATTGTGATCATATTTGTCAGAAGCATATTTGATAACAATAACCGAACGATAACAATAACCGAACGCTTAATCACGATGTAGTCTACTGCATTGAACTCACTGTATTATTGCCACAACTGTTTGTTCTGAACGATATGTAAGCCTATCATTACATCAAGTAATTCTAATTCTGTAACACTATAATTAAACTGTACTTACCAAATTTTGATGCTATTCCGGACAGTTTTATGTACAGTAGTTTCATGTCAGTTTATTTTATTCCACTGTAGATTTTTTTTTAACACTGAATCTAGCATAATTGAAAAAAAATACAGTATATAGAACTACGTAAAACACTTGATCAAAAGATTTTAACATATAAAACTTCATTATAAAACACTTCAATCTTATTTACACTTCAAATTTACATTTACTTTTTCTCGAAGAATTCCTCTATATGTGACTGTCTGTAGTCTTCTCGTAAAATATTGTTTATAAATTGTTCATATTCATAATGTTTGTTGAAATTTTCTGCTTTTTGTTGAACAAACTGCCTTAGAATCTCAAGAGCTTGGTGAACTTTCTGCTTAGATCTTTGCGGTACACATTTATCATTTTCGTCATCACCTTCTTCTTCTTCTTCAGTAACTTTTGATGTTGAAGCAACTACCTCACAAATATCGTCTTCAGTCATTTCCGCTGCTGTTTCAATACTATCGTCAACTTCCATCCACTCAGTATTTTCTTTCAAGGACAAATCGAAAGGCTTCAAGTTCTCTTCAGAGTCTTCCTCAGATGTAGCTTGCTCTTGATTTTCTTCAACAAAAAAACCACTTTTTCTAAAGCAATTTTTCACAGTTTTTTAGCCAATTCATTTGAGGGTTTGAAATTCATCCATATTTTCTATAATTCTAGCATGCATCTCTCGTCGATAAAAACTTGAGATTTTCAATTATGCCTTGGTCACGTGGCTGAATAATTGATGTAGTATTAGCCGGAAGGTAAATCATTTTGATGTGTTTTAGCGCAGTGCTTATGTCATTATGTGCAGTGCAGTTGTCTAGTAGAAGGACAATGTTGCGTTTGAGGCTGGTATCCCATTTAGTCAGCCATTCATTAAAAATGTTTGATGTCATTCAAGCATTGGAGTTTGCCGTTAGCAATTTCATTTTTAAATAAGTAAGTATGTTCGGGTAAAGCACGATAATAAAGTCCTGTTTCATCTGCATTGTATATGCAGCTAGGAGAATACTCGGCCATTCGTATTGTAACCAGTCCTCAACTCCAACAAAATCAGCATTTCTTTTTTCACCACACGTTTTCTTGTAAACAATGTTTTCCCTTTTCTTCCATCGATTGAACCATCCATCTGTGGCTTTAAAATCCTGTTTACCTATTTTTTTGGCAAGATCCTCAGTTTTTAGCCACGCATTAGTGGGCCGTCAACTCGAGCATCTTTTTCGCGAACATTTTTAAACCACAATTTCAAAGCCGATTCCACTTGCGGATCCTTCGCAGAACGATGTCTTTTGTTGTCAACATTTGCATTACACTTTGATAATGACAAGATTTTTTCTTTGTTGTTCAATATTTTACATAAGAGATTGAGAAACGCCAAGTTGAGAAGCAGCGTTTCTTTCACTCATTTTTGGTAATTTACTGTACCTATCTAGAATATCAAGTTTTTGTTTAAGACTTAAATCGCGTTGTTTCTTTTGAGATTCGGACATCTTGCTATACTGTCCTTTGAAACTTCAGGTGACACTAAACTCTACAAAACAAACGAAAAAGATCTTTAAAAATTAAGTTATGTAAAATCACACTAAAATACTGTAATAAACGTTCATAAAAATTCACTGTTAAAAAATGCAGTAGGACTGTACTGTAAATGATTCAGTAGTAACATCAACTAATGTTAACAAACAACTAAAGTCGACTCAGCGAGGCTAGGGTGTTTGCGTAAACAAAGAGTAAGGGAGCCATTCTGAGAACTGTGCTAAGTGCTGAAACCGTTATAAAGTATTTCTGTCATTCTAAAAATAAACATTCTATGAATTGAGCGTCATTGTGTGTTGCACGTGCTGTTTACACTACTTTGTAGACATTTTTACTTGGTCTATGCTAGTATACGTTGACGCATATGATTTTGAATGGCAAATTAAATGATAATAATAAGCGAACAGATGATTACAATAAGCGGCCTAATTACAATGTATTAATATACGTCCGTGATTGTTTTTCAATGAAACGATAACAATAACCGAATGATAACATTAACCGTGATCACAATAAGCGGCGTCGACTGTATAACAATAGATCAATATTAATAACACTATAACAAGAGAATAAGATATAATAAAGTTAAATAAATAAACATTATTACACAAAACACAAATACAAAGAAATATATGTATAAATAAATGTAACAATAGATGAATATTTATAAAACTATAACAAAGAATAAAATTAAATAAATAAACATCTAAACACAAAACACAAACACAAAGAAATAAATGTATAAATATAAAACATAGTAATATATTTTTAAATATTAAATTTCAAAAAATATGTTGAAGTGGTGCAAAAGATCTATGACTCGGTCAATGACCGAGGCATCGTCCCCCAACACCACTTACTGGAATTTTGAATTAACTTATTTAGGCAAAAACTTTCTATTTAAAGAATAACAAAAATCATTATTTTAGCTCACATGAATGTTTTTCTTTTTTACTTAGATGAGCAAGGAAGCTAATAATGTAAACCAGAATTTTAAAAAGTGCATTCGATTATCTCCATGAAAATATGTTTTCATAATAATTACATGTAAAATAATAAAATACCAAGCATACCAATAATATAAACAACCAAGCAGATGACAGTTTTAGAATATTTCAGTAGAGTTCCAGTAATTCGAAGTAAATGGGATCAAGACCCCATCGGATTACCAGAAACTCAGACTACACAGAAATACGTTCCAGTGCATTAGAAAACAGAGTTTTAATGAACCCTAATAATATAGGTAATTAAACATGCACTGAATAAGTTTACAGAACTTTATATAAACATTTCTAGGTGTATGGCTATAAACATTTCTTGGAAGCCTGGCTCATTTTCTTTGCATACCGTATTGGTATAAACATTTTTCCAAATATAGACTCATTTCCTTTGCGTACTATATACTATAAACATTTCCTGAAAGCCCTATTTCTTTCAAAATGTAAAAATAGGCTCTAATAGGAATGGGCTAGAACTTAATGGAAGCTAGAAATATTGGGACTTGGATTATCAAAACTCTACTGTATATCTTAAAATCTTTACACATTAATTTTGTGACAATCTTTATAGGCTGGGGTTGAATTACACTGTTACTCAACAAAAAAGCACCCCTCTTCTTCTTTTCATGTGGCTTTAGTCTTTTTCTATTCTGGGAAAATAACGACCATTTTAATTCTGAAAGTATTTTCAAAATTGAGGTACACCTTTTTACCTTTAAAGATCTATGTATTTGACTGATTGCCTCTTAACTTAGTTTTTAAAAATCTGTTTTTGACACATATACTCAAACACCCAAATCCACTTCAACTGACATTTTTTCTAACAAATTCAAAATATATAATATTACGCTATCCCTCTTTTTTCTGCTTTAACAAGAATTATTCCCAGATAAGTAAATCATGTACGTATAAAATGTCTATGCCTTAGTTACAAATCTGTAGACAAAACCCATGAGAATTGACGAAAATTAATAGCATGATTTAATTTTAAATTTGCTCATTCCAAACTTTTTTGAATAAGGTGATGCCATTGTCCCATTCGGAATTTTGATGCCTAGTTTCTGGGTCTATTCAAATATTGAACTTTCATCAATGTGTTATAGGTCTTCACAAGCAAAAACCCTTTTAGTCATAATCAAGATGAACTTAGAGGACAACTTTTGCATCACTAAATTTTCAGTGATAATGGTATGCACTCTTATCAGTCCACATACGATCTGCTACCAAGCACATATAACCAATGCTCTCAAATTAGAACTTCAAATTCGTTTTCGACATCAACAGGCTATCAGCGATGGGACTTGTCCTCCACAAATCCTCAGCCCTCTTTGAAGAACATGTGCCACAAATAATGCAGTTTGTGCAGAAATACTACTTGAACACATGAATAATCATCCCCAACATCATTGTATTCCATTTCTGCTGCCCAACAAAATTTTAATTGCACCCATTATTCCATAATTTTTTATTGCACCCACTATTCCATTATTTTTTATTGCACCCACTATTCCATTATTTTTTATTGCACCCACTATTCCATCATTTTTTATTGCAACCACTATTTCATCATTTTTTATTGCACCCACTATTCCATCATTTTTTATATTTTGCACTTCATTGAGTACCTCACTTCAAGTCCACTAGAAATATGACCTAGCTTGAATAGATGGGCAATTGGCACTTGGAATATGACCTACAGGCAATTAGGACTTGGCACATTTTGAAGGTCAAGATCCTTACCACCTGGACCTGCGTGATGCAAGTTACAATGTTTTATAGTTGCAAAAGGTAAAACAGTTAGTTTCCAATACTTTTTATACAGAACACGTACTGTTTTCATTAAATTTTGAAATTTTGTTGTTCATGATGAGCTGGTTGTTAAATTACTTATTACACTTTAAAATTAATTGCGACCAGACATTTTATTAATTATAGGTTGTTAAATTGTTAACTTACACTTGGAGGCTAAAGAAATTGTAAGACGAAAACGTTTCCTCGAAGTGTAAGTTAATAATTTAACAACCTATAGTTAATAGAATGTCTGGTCGCAACTAGTTTCAAAGTGTAATAAGAAACTGTTTTCATTCTTCTAAATGTGAATAATTACTCAGTTTCTTAAATGCAATAGTATTTGGATATGTTTATGTTTTGTGATAATTGAAATCGCCTGTTTCTTATTAAAATATATCTTTAACCCTTTGATTACCATTCATGTACCAGTACGTGAAATCGCGCTACGAGCAGCGGGAGCATTGTCGTATATGTACATTCTACCATTTCTATCAGATTAGCATTGCCATATGTATACGATTTGTTTTCCTGTGTATTTTGCTGTATTCTAAGTTAAATATTTACAACTATCTGGACAGTAAATACTACAGAGTACACAGTCAAAATTCTCCTGTGTCTAAAGTCTACGGGTTTCCCCATATACTTACAAATCGTTTTGAGGTTTGTGCAGTATTTTACAATGAATAGGATTGAATAATGAAGAAATTCATTTGTGTCCAAAGTCTATGGTTCTTCCCACATGTTTGCAATCATTTCAAAGTTTGTGCAGTATTTCAATTAATAAGTATTTTACAAAGAAAAAAGATTAACAGATAATTTTCAGCAAAGAAATTGCCAGTAAGCGTAAGGTAAAGTTGGGTTAACATGAGAAAATGGGTAAATAAAAAAAATATATTAACAAATATTACTAAATATATACCTAAATTCATGTTACTAGAAAATAGACTAAACAACTGTTTTAAATATTCCAAAGAGAAATAGTAGTTAAGACCGGAAAGTATTTAAACATATTCTCATTGTACTAACTCATATTACAAAACAGCATAAACCAAATGTTTTATTAAAAAACCGGTTTTATATAACAAAAATATGACTATTATACAACGTTCTTAAATTGTGTCCCGATGGACAGGTAAGATAATAACGAAATATAACAGTAACACTGAACTAGGCAATTAGTTCAAAATGACAAACACAATACAGGTATAAACATTACTGTATGAACACAGTTTCTTCGCAACACATATAAAACTCCAATATATCATTAAACTATGTTACTACAAAACTATACTATAAAATAGCTTCAAAGTAATTATTTAGAATAGATCTGCTAATAGGATAGTTCTATTTAATAGAGAAATTAGATTTATTGTTTCATGGTTTTGATCATTGGTAAAAATCAAATAACACTAGCCAATCGATATGTTTAGGTCCTCAGCAACTTCTCTAACGGTGATTCGACAATTGGCCAATATTATTTTTTTCAACTCATCAATGTTTTTATCTGTTGACGTTTTGAGTATAGATTCATATTTTTTTCAAATCTCAACCATTATTAATACATTGTAATATTTAAATCACTTTCTTCATGTTCAGAACTACATTATAGGGTTTTTTTATAGAGAGAGATTAAAACCAAGTTGGTACAATGTTTGTCAAGTACTACCATCAACTTTGAACAAACAGGCACAAATAACTTTACTCAACATACAAAACTTATACAATCGAACTCTATTTTTAAAACAGACCACTATGTTGTACATTATAATATAGCTACAAAATGTGCATTAAATATAGAGTAATTATATAGATGTGTGACTACCGCTATTTTTGTGATTTTACTCTTTTCTTATGTATTTTAAAGTCCCAAATACTAATCCCACATTGGTTTTTGTTGCTAGTGCCGTTTTTTTTAAGGATATTAAAAAAACTAACCTTACCAATACTAACCATTCCACGAAAAATACGAAAAGTTAATTTATGTGCACATTTTAAATCTTAGTCTCTAATGCCGTGTATGGCGTGAAACAGTTGTGCAGTAGCTACAGTGCAATGCATACAGTCAAAGTCAATTTATTTTAATACTAAACTTAAAATATAAATATCTAACTTTTCGTTATCATTTTATACAATATTACCATAAACCTACATTAAAATATACTTATGAAGTATCCAGTCAGGATAGATTTGGTTGTAATTTTCTGCATCGCCAATAAGTCTAAATATTTACGAAAATTACAACCAAATCTATCCTAAATGAATACTTCATAGGTATATTTTAATATGTATATAGTAATGTTGTATAAAATTACAACCAAATCTAGACATAGTGCAGTGGGCTGTAGCTAATGCACACAGGGTTCAAGCTATAGGCCTACATGAGTTTTTTTAGTACTGTACTCAAATATCTACACACATAAGCTACGTGTACCACTCCGCGGCCGATACACAACTTGAAGCTCCATACTGCGACATCACAAATCATTTGTATCACTCCATGCCCATTTACAACTTATGCCTCTGCACTGAACTTTTTATTCTACTTTAACACGTTCATTGCTGATCACGCGATATCGCGTGATGTCAGATCTTACCGGATGGGCAATCACGCGATATCGCGTGGCCATTGCTATCCAAATTCTAAGTGAATAATTATAGCGGCCACCACACAAAATTCCAATTTCCAGCTTGGCAATGAACGTGTTAAATTGAAAAAAGTAACTTTCCTCAGTCAAAGAAAAAAAAATCTTGTGGATATCGTCCTATTTGGTGGTTTTAAACAATTTTCCAAAATATCGTAGGTGGCCGCTTTTATAAACAACTACCCAAAATATTCATGCTTGTAGTTTATTACCTTATTTTTAAGTTATATATAACAATAAAACATGTTTCAGTTCATTGAATCCTTTTAAAGTATTATCCTTTGTAGTTGATCCAATCTTTTTTCAAATATTAAGCTAACTGAAAATTTAGTATATTTTACTAAAGGTTCAGTACTTTATATTTCAAAAGGCAGTGTTCTGTGTTTATAAGAGAAAGCTTTATGTAGAAAATTGTGTGATGTGTTTAAAAAGGAAGCTACTTTTTCTGATAATTATTAAGATCAGCGGACTGATCAATTTGACCTTGCTGAACATGAATCTGAAGTTTTTTTTACTGCAAACACATTTACATTTTAAAAAATAACCTATACCAACCTGACTTTGGTGCTTTCTAACACTTCGATCGACGAAATTCTTTTTCCCTGATAGATTTGACATTGCTAACATTAGAACACGAAAATTATCATTTTCCATGGAAAATACAAAAAGGTAATTTTTTGCACATTTTTAATGTTAGTCTGTAAATAGCATGAACCGGCCGCGCAGTAGCTACAGAGCACTGCACTACGTCAAAGTCACTTTATTTTAATACTAATTAAACTTAAAATCTAAATATTTAACTTTTGGTTATAATTTTATAGAACATTACTATATACCTACATTAAAATATACCTATGAAGTATCCAGTAAAAATAGATTTGGTTATAATTTTATTCAACTTTACTATCTACCTATATTAAAATATACCTACAAAGTATCCAGTCAGAATAGATTTGGTTATAATTTTCTGCATCGGTAATAAGTCTAAATATTTACCAAAATTACAACCAAATCTATCCTGGCTGAATACTTCGTAGGTATACTTGAATGCAGGTAGATAGTAATGTTAAATAAAATTATTACCAAATCTATCCTGACTGGATACTTCTTAGGTATATTTTAATATAGGTAGATAGCAATATTCAATAAAATTATAACCAAATCTATCCTGACTGGATACTTTGTAGGTATATTTTAATATAGGCGTATAGTGATGTTGAATAAAATTACAACCAAATCTAGACGTATTGCAGTCGGCTGTAGCTACTGCACCGGGTTCACGCTATAGGCCTACATGCCATTACAGCCTCACACTTAAAATGTGAAAAAAAATTTGATATTCGTGTTTTACACATTAAAGCAAGTTATTTCAAAACAAAAACAAATTTTAAAAAACAACATCATTAACACTATATTTTTACCAAGTTAGGTCATTTATATATTTTTTTAATTGTTTGCAGTAAAACAAAAAACTTCCGATTCCTGTTCAGCAAGGTCAAATTGATCAGGGGGGGAAATTTCGCCTATCCGAGCGAATTAATTACCCTTTCTTTCATTCTACACTTTTGTAGAGTTACAGAAATAAATTACTTTTCCCCTGTTCTTTATTGTCACCTGGAAAAGTTTTGATTGAAAAATCTTTCAACTATTACTTCATAAATACCCATAAGATTTATACAACTAATTTAGACATGTGATTTTTTTAAAGAAATAAATACATTCATAATTAGGTGGATACAATTGTATCCACTTAATTATGAATGTATTTATTTCTTTAAAAAAACCACATGTCTAAATCGTTCAGTTTTCAGTGATTAAGAACTAAGTACTCAAACCCTTACCTGTCTTACTCTGGGAAGGATGAGAGGATCTGCAAAGTATTGAGGGGGGGGACCGAAACATCCAGCCACTCTTGGTCTAGAATTTGATGATTTAATTAGTCCAGATATTTTCCCCATAATAAAGAAAACTATTACCGTTATAAACAAATACAAATGCTACAATTTCACATTACACAAGTATTGCATTAAATAAACGGACCACTGAGTTGTTATCACAGATAACCTAACACAATACAGACTTGAAACACATTTGCTAACTTTGCATTAAATTCAACTTGCCTACTTGATATTTAAAAAACCGGAAATCGTTACAAGTGCGGTTTACCCGATCTAAAGTTTCCTATGAATGAATATTCATTCGAAATTTCAGGCTTCACATATGTTATTCAAAAATATATTCTAAGCAAGGGGTAAGTAATTTATAAATAACATGAACCAAAATTGATATTGAACCTTATGATAATTATTGCCCTAATTATGGCGAAAAATAAAGAGATATATTTTACTTGTTTTATGTATTGTACTTTCTTACCTTTTATATATTAATCCTTAACTGTATTTCAAAAAGCAACAAAGTATAAGGTTAGAATAGGTTTGTTTATAGACAAAAAATAATAATAATTGTTGTAATGTCAGGGTAACAGTTTCTTGTATTCAAATCAGTTGGCTTCGTTATTTTTAATACTCATTGCTCTTCTTGCAACATTAAACATTTAAAAGAGTTTCGTTATTTTGTTTAACTAAACCTATCTCAAATTTATACCTCATTGCTATATTTTAAATTATTCATTAAAAATTATTTTGGGGTAAAAAATTCTACAACCAAAATATTGACGTTTTTAAAATCATTTTCAAATATAACCAACTTAGTATTACCATATTCAAGTACAGATACAAGTTCTGGATATGTATATACATATCTGAAATTCCTGGTTTTTATTCCAAACGTAATAACTGTACACAATTGTATAAATATGTATGTGTGTGTGTGTGTATGTGTAATTTTTAATTAATACAACAAAAGTTAACACTGAAATTTTATAAAAATAAGTGTCACTTAAATTATAGAAATATATTTGAATAGTATTTAAAAATAAATTTATAGCTAATTTTTGTACACACACACACACTCACAAATATTCTTCATATTATATGTTTTATCCATAAATATACAAACAATAAGAATTTAGGTAACAATTTTTTTTAACAAAATATTGTTACTGAAAACATATAATAGTTGTCAAATACATAATATTACTGTTGCACAATGATGTTCCTGAATAATAAATGGGATTGAAACGATTTATTGAACGAAGCCTTGTAAATTCAAACAAAACAATATTATAGGTTACATTTGTGTTTAGTAGTTTACGAATTACAAAAAAATTATGAGTGATTGTTCAGGAACAATTTTCAATATTGGTGCAATTTGTAGGCTATGTGTTACAGAAACAGGAACAGTAGAGATATTCTGTAGGAATGTTAATAATGAACAAGATATTCCACTTTCTGAGAAAATTATGAACTTTGTTCCAATTGAGGTATGTAGTAGATAACCTATGTTAGATCAGAAATTTTATTATAGTGATTGAAACACTTGTTTGTTAAAAGTATAAATAAAAAATAGTAAAATATAAATATAATTTTTGTTTTAAAGTAACTTTTGGTAATTAAATTAATATATTACGACTCTAAATGCAGTTTTTGGAACATCCAATTTTTTTATGACATTTAAACCACTATCAGTGTTTATAGTGATTAAAGTACTCTCAATTTTAACCATAAAATTATAAGAATAGGATTCCATCTCTACACAAAATCGAATCTACCGGTTAGAAATTTTGTTGACTCCACTAGTTATAAATTCAGTTAATTACTTTTAAATTAAAGAATTAAAAATTCACATATTCTATTAATGGACATTTTAAAACTATTTTTATAGTTTATTTTATGTTTGAAAACTAAATTATGTAATAATGTTGGTTACAGATATAGTTATTCTAATTTTAAATTATGATGTAAATTATAACATTAAATTTAGCTTAACTCTGTTTCTAAGAAAGTTATTCTAAAATACAACTTAAATGCAAATCACAAAACTTGCATTGAAATAAATTTCAAATTCCTAATCAACTGTATAAAAAATAATGAAGGTGCTGGTTTTTGTTCATGCTAAATTCCTAGAAATTTATCGGAAATGAAAAATATTGATTTTATTAAATTTAGGTTTGCTGTATCTGAATCTTGAATGTAGATTTAATAAAATAGGTCCTAGAGCTCTAGCAATTTTTCAAATTATTTAACAAAATATGCAAACCTTGTTACCTTTGTTAAACTAAGTTAAATTGTTCAACAAAACTTATTAAAAAATTAAATCTAAAGAGAATGATGTAAAATAGCTTTATACACAATGTTAAAAAAGTTAAATTAAAAATTAATGTATCACACTTTGTTACATGATAAACCAGTCTAGTTCCCACTTGTGCCTGGGCTTTGTCGAATATGCTGAATACTTTATGTTGTTATAGACATGTTGATTTGGTTGGTGTTCAACAAAAAAATAACATGACCTATTCATTTTGTAAACACTGATACAATGAAGAAAGGTCCAAATGTGTAAATGTTTATTTAAAAACAAAGAACAATATGAATGTGTACTAGCCTGGATACCAAGTTCGAGGAAAATTAGATATTTTACTGGTTTACCTTGAACAAAGTGTGGCACATTAATTTTTAAAATTATTTTAACCATTTATTTAAGTTTATGAACTTCAAACTTTAATATAACATGTTTTCCTTACATACCAAGATTTGTGTATTTTGTCACATAATTTAAAAATTACTATCGCTATAGGTATAGACATATTTTATTAATTGACTCTTTTGACCCCAGGACTTAACACACATAGATATCTGCCCCAATTCTAGCCATGATTTATTGAAAGTGTAGTGCTTTGATAAAAATTGCATGAAATTTTTATTAATCAATGGATTTTCATGATTCTTTTTTTAATATACTTCTCTAAAACTCTACTATAACATACACTTACCTAGAATTATGATAAAATGTAAACAATAATTTTATGAAAAAAATGTTACCAAGAAACATTTTTCAAAAATTTTCGGTTTCCGTTTTATATAGAGTATATAAAATTGAAAATCAGTTCTTAAATAAAACATCTTGTTTTTGTACACATTTTATTTCAAATTTTCATTTAGTTATGTCCATGAGCTCAATGTTGGAAAAAGCACTTGAAAATGTATTAAAATAAATATTAAGTCACATGTAAACTTTGTAAATGAATTCATTATGAATGCTTAAATATGTATATATAAGAATTATTTTACCAATTATATTATTAAAAAAAAGATTTTACGAACATCAGAAATTTGGAGATTGAGATCGAATGAGATTTTTTTACATGTCCGAAAATTTAGACATTGAGATTGAGGAAGATTTTACAAAACATCTGAATTTCGGACATTGGGATCAAAAGGGTTAATTAAATTTGTTTACTCATTTTACAAAAAATACATAAATTAATACATTTATTACTGAAATGTTATACAGAGCACAGTATGATAAATAAATAACAATAACCCTTGCTACAAATATTTATTATTTATTTAACATTTATTACTGATCAAAACTATTATAATAACCATTTTCCTCAACAATGTTCAATAAATAATGTAATATAATGTATGTGTAAAACAACTGTTCTACAATATAACTTGTAACACAAAGGTTTCATCAGCTGTTTCATGAAATCATATATATTATTTAATTCACTTTGAGGAGACTCATAGCTTAACCTGACAGAAATTATACTGTTACGAAATTGTATGTTTCTTGTCTTCCCAATAAGTTTTTGTATGCTGCACTATAAAAGTTTTTACTTTAAAATTCACTTAATTTTACATCTCAAATAATGAAACACAAATTTTAGAATGGTTTCATTGAAATGGGAAAACAGAAATGCAGAGGAAATCGTTTGCAGGCAGTAGCTCATCATTTCAAAGCTTATGTTAAAATAAACATTTTCATTAGTTTCACCTGATATAAAAGCCTTGATAGTTCATGAGATACACACCCATTTGTTCGTGAGATATGTGTATAACTAAACATTTTTTATAGCATTTATCACCATTTAGTACAACTGAGCAATTTCCATTTCAGTCAGAGAGTTCATTAATAATAGATTGATAAGTAAGTATTTTTGAACATAACTGATAGAGGAATTAAAACTACTAGTTCAACAACCAAAAAAATCTTCATATAGACCATATAAATTCATTTTTATAATTATTTTTCTATGTTATAGGTTTCAAAAGGTGACGAATTACCAGAAAAAGTTTGTTTGAAATGTTTTGATCTCTTAAATATTATTTATAGTTTTAAGCTACAGTGTGAAACATCGGATTCATATTTGCGTGAAACTCTTAGAAAGTTTAAAGAAGAACAAGAAAAGGTAAATTCTTAGTTCAAATTGAAATTATATAAGGATTAGAGAAAAATTACTAAAGCAGCTTTTTAATGTTTTGAGAATTAGTGACTGTTAACCTAAGGCTAGCTTCCACTGATAATATTATATTTGGTTTTCATTATATGTTTCTGTTTCCCAAACTCACTTTTTTCAAATATTCCATTTAATTATGAATTAAGGGGAACTGAAATTGAAGGTTAACTGAAGGTTCATGAATAGTTCAAAACATCTTGTTGATTATGCATGTGTTTCTCAATATTAACAATCAATTAATAAATTTTTAGAGCACTGTGGACTAATTTTTTAATTAAATAAATAAAACCCACTACCCACAATACAAAAGTAATTGTAGTAAAATAAAGATTTTTGTATTGTGGTTAGTGGGTTTTATTTATTTAGTTGAAAAACTAACAATCCGTGTTAAATATTAATTACTTCTATTATGTTAATTATTAACACAATTTTTAGTCTGCCCACTTAAATATTCTATTAACCCATCAACAGCCATGGTTTTTAAAATGAGCCCTTTTTTTAAATTTGTTTGTACAGAAGCTATATTATAAGTTTACAAAAGTATCTCTTACCTGTTATGAATGCTGAGGTGTCCTAAAACAGGACGCTAGGACAATGAAGTAATGTTACACTAATTACAAAGATATATTACAAAACGATATTTTATAACAATTATTATTCATTATGTTTGTTTTAAAAGTACTAAAAACTATTATGTCAGAAGAAAATGATAAACTTGACAATTAAATACATCATTCCTTGATGTAATAAGGGATGAAACAGTCCTTGCACAAAGTTACACTACACTTCTTACAAAAGGTAAGAGCGTTTGAATTGCAGTTCTCTCCTATGCATTGTCTTAGTTTGTCTCTTCTTGATATAAAATGACCTCTTCCATCATATGTGACGGATATTCAAGAAGATGTATTTGGTGCTATCTCTTGGTATGAAAGGTTTCTTTTCAAAATTGCAATTTTAAAATTCAATGGGATCCATTTTAAAGCGAGACACCTTCCTGTATACAATCCAGGTATTTGAATTGGCATGTCAAGCATTCATGTAAATTAACACCTGTATCACTGTTTTCACGAATGGAAATGTTATACTTCCCAACTAGTCAAACATAATGGTCAATTCCATCCATGTATTTGTTGTAGCATTTTATGACATTTGTTTGTGGAACAGACACCTTCTGCCTTGATGTACTGCTCCACCCCATAGCGCAGGGGAAAAAAATAGTGTCAAAATTTGTCCAAACTGTGACACATTTCTTGTCATTCCACCTCACAAAGAGAACTTCACCTTCTGAATCAAAAATGGCGCTTGGTTCTTTTGAAAAATCCTTCAAAGGACATTTGTACAGACATTTCTGCTTCAGAGTACCAGTAGCTCTAAAAGCAATATCTCTCAAATGAGCAAGGGAATCTCTGCTGGCAAAGAGATTATAAAAAAGTACCCAGTGGCTTTTGGGCTCTTGAACCAGAACAACGTATTTAGAATAACACAGCATCCTAAAACCAAATCTTCTCCTTTGTTTTGAGCTACTTCTTTACCACAAGTATAAATTGAAGTTGAAACAAGTATCCACTTGACAGAACTACGACTGATTTGCATATGACCGGTTTACTTGAAAACGCAAACTGGTTTCATTTTCCATGAATCACAAACAGAAAGACCTGACCCAATAAATCTTCAAACGCAAAACACGAGGTCTAAGAACCAGTGAGTCATCAGTCTAATTGCAGAAAGCAGACGACGTAATACAAACTCAGAGTCTGAAGAGATAAACTGATACCTTAATGTCCCAGCCTCTTACAAATAGGTCAACATGATTCAGAAAGGTACCACACAAAAATAAAAAGAATCGCACTCTCTCTCCTTCAAATATACATTTTGTGAAATATAATAAATATGTTCGGGCAAATATTTCAGGTTTGAAATATAATGCTCATTATAAAAAAATATGGAAACTACTCAAAATAATACTTCAAAATCAAACTGTCGTAAAATGCTTCAAAAGGGACATTCAATGAAGAAGTAACTATTATACTATTGAATGTAGTATCTTCTTCCGTAAATAATTACCTAAAAACAATAATATGTTGAGGAGACAAAATTTAAATAATAAAACGAGAGCGTCCAATTTATAGGAGGCTTGGTGTTATTTTCTGTTAATTTGATGGATTTAATTATTACACATAATATCATATAAATTAACTATCGATTTTGAGTTAACATATTTTATTTTTGGTGAATGTATTTTTCTTTCTAAAATGAATTATGATATTCCCACATTAACTACTTATATGTAAAACAGCATAAAACTTCTTTGAACTTCTATGTTTTAAAGAAATCAAAAAACTCTACTTATATTTTTCTCTTGTTTTTAAAAACAATTTTTAAGTCAGAATTGTATTTAAATATGATTATTTTTTCCATCCAACTAAAAATACATACAATATAATAATTAAAATTTAATCACTCAGAAATCTAATTATATACCCTCTAAAAGAAGTTCTATAACATTGTCTTCTATTTTGAATCTAAAATGTGAGAAACCGACAATGATCAATAATAGAAGTAAAAGACTGAAAATTGTATCATATTGCTGCTATAATTTTTTTTGCATTAAATAATAGTTTATTAAATAATAGAATTTATATTGTCTGTATGATTCGAAATAAATTGTCTAGATAAAAAATTATTTTTTTGCAAATGTCTTTTTTAATATAATTATCACAGAAAAGTTTCTAAAATAGAAGCTGAAATTTACTTACTTACTTCTTAAATCAATTCTGCTAATATGATTTCTTGAGAATATCTTGCCATTTTTTAACCTCAACTCTCAGTATGTCTCTTGAGATAATGGGATAAGTACAGTCGAACAGGATATGTTCAACTGTCTCATCCTTGTTGCAGAGAGCGGCCGGAGTAGGCATTCAGTCATATTGACCCTGAAAAGGTACCTCTCCGTTATTATGTGACCTGTTCTTACTCTGACAATGAATAATGATATCTGGCCCAGGTGCAGACAAGATTTATCATCGGTGCTTGGCTCAGGTTGAAATTTAAACAGCTGCCGACCAGTTGATTCTCTCTCCCATCGTTGTTTCCTCGTGTTCTGGAAAATCTTGTTTGCAATTCTTTTACAGTGAGTTAAAGAATTTCATTCGCTCTTTCGTTTCCTGAGACTCCACAGTGAGAAGGGGCCCACTGAAGAGTCACCTCTTTGCCGTCAGATTCCAACTTGGTGATTGTTTCCCTAATTTCAGATAACCGAAACGAGTAAGATGCTGTAGAGTTGTTCATTAGCGACTGGAGGGCAGATTTTGAATTGGTAAATATGCATATTGGCTTGTAAGTGGTGGGCTGAAGACAGCTTATCAGCGCTGCCCTCTCTATACAATTCAGTTTATCTTTAGAATCGATCAGCTACTTGGTGATCCGGCATAAAACTAGGAATTGGTTCCGGTGTCATGCCTGGCATCAAAACTACCATCAATTTTATTTTGTGATTAAAAGATTGTTTTATCTTATTTGCACCGAAAACAAAATTGTGCAATGAGTGGCTTGGTGGTAGAGATATGGTTGACATGGTTTTTGACCATATTTATTTACTAATGAAGAGGTCGATGGGTTCTACACCTAGCTCAATTTCCAGTGCAGCTGTCGATGTTGCTTTGGTGCAAACCAGGCAAAAACGGACTGCTGCTGATTAGATTGCTTGGACTCTCTTCAAATGAGACTTAGCCGCTGATCCCCACACTACACAACAATAGGATGTTTTTGATCTCAAGAATGAGAGATAAAGCATTTTTAGCTTGGATGTGTTTACACCTCAATTGTGACTGGCAACTGCTTTGAGTGCATTTAGTCTTGATGAACATGATTCATCTCTATATACTCTATATGCTTTCCCAACCTTAGTTTAGGGCCCAAGATAATGCCTAATAACTTTAGGATCTTGTTATATTTGAGCATTTTTCCTTCGATGTTAAGGTCAGGACTGTATCTGACAAGTTTGTTTCGGTGGGTAAAAAATATGCTCTCTGCTGGTATAGCAAGTGACCATTTAGAGCACCATTTGTCAATGCCAATTTGTTTAGGGCAGGCTGCATTATTCCACATGCTTTTAAATGATCAGAGTCAGTTACCCAAATAATTTCGTCATCGGCAAATTTCATACTTTCTACTTCTGGAGGAAACAATCTTGATATATCGTGAAGCGTGATATTAAAAAGGATCGGGCAAATGATCCCGCTTTGTGGAATACTATTTGCAATATTATAAGGTGAAGAAATCTGATCATTCACTATCACAACTATAAGACGGTTCTCCAAAAAATTGATAATGAATTGTATCATTTTCCATTCAATACCAAGCTTCGTGCATTTAGTATTATGGTTGTATGGGGAATTTTATCAAAGGCAGCCTCAAAGTTGACTGTCACTGCTACTGTGATTTTTTATGATCATATTCTTCGTATATTTTGTTTGTGAAGTATAACAGTGCATCAGTTGTGCTCCTTTAACACCTAAAGAAAATTTACTTATTTCCTGCTTGTTTTCTGATTTTATTAAGGATATAGGCTTATAGGATGTTACTTCTTTCCTTGGTTTTGAAAGAGGGATAATGTTTGCCGCTTTCCATCTTTTGGGGATCCTTCCTGAGTCCCAGATGTAGTTGGAGAGGTTCAGAACCTCCTCGTGCAGTGGTTTTCAGATCACCCAAGCAATCTTCTAGTCCCCTAACATGGAAAATGGTTTATTGTCTGGGTCAGCATACCAAAAAAAGTATTTCCTTCCTATAAGTATAGAACTGTTTGTCTGGGCTTAGCTGTCTAGGCCATGAAATTTTCTGACCTGACTTTTCAGAATAAAATTTGCCAACTCTGCTTTCACCTTATTGTTTGTTACCATTTCCCCATCTAGCTTTCTAGTTACATCTATTTTTTTTTCAAAGTTTCTCCATTTATTGCCTTAAATCGCTTGCATACAGTATTCGATGGTGTATTGACATTTATAATACCAACATAGCTACGCCAAGACATTTTTTTCGCCTCACTAATTGCTCTTCATAAAATAGCTTTTTTCCGGGCTTTTATCTGATTGTTCCGAAGCTCTTGAACGTCATTGCTTCTCCAACTATTCATAGAGTTGTGCACTTCCTTTATCAGCTCTCGGAATCGATTTTTCGACAGATCTGTAGCATTTCCCTCACCAACAGCTTTAACGGCTGATATTTACTAAATATGTATAAATAACAACTGTATAAATAAACCCCAAAAGCAAGGAAAATAAGAATAACTTCTTTTAACTACAAATTGGAAAATAGAACTTCAGCTACAAATATTTTTGTACCCAAATGTTGCCCAAATTAAAAATAAATCAACTCTTGAAAACAACTATTTTCATACTTCAAGTAATACTATTAAGTTATTTATATAATAGTAAAATTAACAATTTCTGTTAGCATAAAAATTGAATATGTTTAGTAATAATACATAAGTAATTAAATGTTAATGTATTTTTTTTCAGAAAGATAATGAAAAGACTCTAGAACTTGCTGAAACTATATCATCTGCATTAGAACTTGCCGACTCAATATCATCTCCCTACTTGAATTATTCTGACCATGATGATTTTATAGCTAATGATGTTGTTGAATGTCATCTGATTGAAAATAATTTAGCGTTATCTACAAATGACAAGAAAAATTTAGTGAGGTCAAAAGTAAAAAATAAGTTGAAAGGTCATAAAAATGGGCATAAATTAAAACGAATACAAAATAAAGGTTTAGATTCAAACAAAGATAAATTATATGAATGTGAAATATGTAGTAAGAAATATAAAAGTCGAAGGCAGTTGTGTAGGCACCAAATGATTCATACAGGAAAGAAATCATATGGATGTCATTATTGTGGTAAAAATTTTTATTTAAAATGTAGTTTACAAGTCCATGAAAGAATTCATACAGGAGAACGGCCTTTTTTGTGCAATACATGTGGAAAATCATTCACACAAGTAGCCGGTTTAAAAAGACATTTAACAATTCATACCGATGAGAAACCATTTCAGTGCAAAACATGTGAAAAATCGTTCAAGTTAGCAGACTCTTTAGTAGCTCATGTCCGTACTCATACAATGGAAAGGCCTTATACTTGTTCCGAATGTGGGAAATCATTTAGTCATCATTCAGGATTAAACAAACATTTGCGTATTCATACAGGGGAAAAAAATTATCAGTGTAAACAGTGTGCTAAATTATTTGCCAGATCTGATTCTCTTGCGGAGCATATGAGAATCCACACTGGAGAGAGACCGTTCAACTGTCCTACGTGTGGTAGTTCCTTCGGCAATAAATCTACTCTTAAAGTTCACATGAGGATACATACTGCAGAAAAACCATTTCATTGTCATTATTGTAGTAAGACATTTACTCAGTCTAGTGTTTTAGGAAGGCATCTAAGAACTCATACTGGAGAAAAACCATATCATTGTACATACTGTAATAATTCATTTTCTCTTAAAGTAAGACTAGTTGAACATATAAAAGGTGCTCATAACCTTCAGCCTATAATCAAATTTAATAGGAATATTGGTTTTGGTATTATAGATACAACAATGCAATCGCGTAAAGAAGCTAATCTTGAAACACATTTTTCTGATCCAAATAATCTGAAATTTATTGAAACTGTTAAGAAAGCATTAGAAACATAAATGTTCCAAGTATGGCTTTCTGTATTTAAAAAATCAAGTTCCTTTTTATAATCTTCTTTATGGTATATTGAAGTCAAAATTTATATTTCATAAAAATATTTTTTAAATGTAAGGCTGCTAGGAAGAAAAAGTAATTGGATAAAATTAGGTCTTTTATGTAATACCTAAAATTATCTATTAAATAACTTGTAACAAAAAGGAAATATTTATTAGCGGTCAGAAATTTTCATTAATGAGAATATCACTTAATGTTACCAATTTTTTCATTAAATTAAAATACATTACATTATTATATGAGTATTTTTCTGTAATATAATGTAATCTGTTTTCTATAGCAACTGAAAAACATAATTTTAAACAGTACAAAAGAGGTACTATGAATCTGTGATTGTTACCATATACTATTTGTAAATGCTAAAAATACTTAGGAGCCAAAACCCATCCTGGAGGCTCACTCTACATAATGTGCAATAGGGTTTCGACCACATGGGTTCTGTACAGGTACCTTGATAGGTAATACAAAAGTAGCCACACAAACAAGCCTCTCCTGTAAATCAAATGAGACAGGTTGATAGACCCAACCTGTAGGATTCTTGTATGGGTTTAATTAATGAGTTCATTACTAGATTTTTTTTTTTGTTCAAGCCAAAGTTGATCTGTGCCTTAAAGAATCAAACTGTGGAAGCGAGCCTCCTGCCTGACAAGATATTTGACTATTTCATTTCCTCTTAAATTGTTGTGGCTTTGTATTCACTGTGTGTAGATTTAACAACCACTCTTCTAAATGTTTTTGCAAGTTTAGTGTTCACTTTACCATTCCTTGGATTGTTTCTTGTTAACTCACTGTTTGCAGCCATAGAGTAGGATACAGAAACATAGCTTTGATAGATAAGCAGGCGTATTTCTTAGAGCTCAGAGGTCGCCTTTATTGTTTCCTCACTGTTGGTCTTGTTATTATCAACCGCAAAAGAATAATAGTTTAAATTGATAGACTGACAAATTTTAAAAGTATTTAAAAAGTTGAGAAAATGGCCTGAAAACAGTTACTCGAGTTTTTGAGGATGCTGAGTCTGACCCTGGCATTGGAATTGGGGTAAAACATACCAGAAGCAGAAAAAATTAAGTGAAAGTGGTTATTGGGAGGGGGAGGGGTTGAAGATAGTGAGTCCAATGATATTGGAATTGTCAGAAAAGTTTTAGTAAAAAAATGTTGAAGGCAAAAAATCTCACTGAAGTGTCGGGGGGGGGGGGGGGTTCAAAGGTTTTGTGTCCAATGTAGAGGCATTGAAATTTACCAGAAATTCACAGGGGTAAATTAGGGTAAGAAATGTTAAAGGCAAAAAATCGCCTGGAAATGGACTCAAAAGGAGTTTTGATGGTTAGCTTTTCATTTTCCAGTCTTGTTGCAATATATTTAACTTTTCTCCATACCAACTCTGTACTTGATGTGCTCCAATATACATGCTTAATGTGTTGGATGAAGCCATCAATCGTCAGTTTAATCTTAGCATGATTCAATTTCTTAGAGCTTCTGTGTTTATTTTTAATCAATACCATTTGACCAAATCTACGACAATCTTTAATAGTTATGTACATGGTGCAGAAGGTCGTATATAATGCTACGTCCAGTTGCAGTACAAATTCAATTAAATTCTTGATGACTTCATTTTTCCGCTTGAATATTTCAGCTTAGATGTTCAAACTATCAGACTTTTTAAATATCTTGAAAAATTTTGCCTTGCCTTAGTAAAAGGGAGCAGAAGAGGTGTCATGCCAATGAAAGCTTGTAAAAATAATATATTTGATTTTATGCATGAACCTTCAGATGATAAGCTTTTTGAAAAATACACTATTTTGTGCAAGAGGGATTCAGCAGAAAAATTTCCTAATTCTGTAGAGTAGGCTAGGAGAGCTAACATATCTGTACCTTCAGAAACAGTCGCTAATTTATTATTTCAAGCAGTTTTAGTGACTTTTTAGACTGTATTTGTCAGATGTAAAATTATTCCATCATCGGTTTCGTTTGTAGAATGTTAATAAGGTAGGACTTCCATTTCTGAGTTATACTCAAGGTTATAACATGCTACAAATCTTTTATAAATGTATTGTGAGCAAATTTTTGTACATATTTTGTCTATTTCTTTCAGCAGATTTTGTTGTTACGTCTTCGTAACCATCAAAGATAGTGAAACTATTTTTTCTAAAATGTTGTGAAATGTATTTAACGTACTGTTTTTATATATTTTTTAACATCTCACTCAGTTTCCACTTGGCTTTAAGCAAAAGTATCCTTCTATCAGTTATATATTTTATTTTAGGACTTCTGATAAATGTTTATTGAAATAATTAGTAAGATTTTGATTTCTGACCTTTTTCGTGCCATTTTTGTGAAACAGAGCATCGAGGTAAATGGTATACTTCAAATAAGTTCAAATGTCTCCTGCTTTATCTGTTGCACAGATTTGACAAAACCATATAAGAAATCCACATTCATAAACTTTTCTACTTATTTTTAATGATTGCCTTTCTGATCTGATGATAGTAATTGTTTTGGATAATGAAAATATCAAGTTTTTTAATGGCTTTATAAAATATTTTTCATGATGGTAAGTCCTGTTTCGAAAACTCTGTTACAGTTAACTTTTGCATTTGTTTTACTTTCTGTATACTTTTAGAATTTTTCAAATAATTATGCATCCCATATGCAGTTTTTGATAAATACAGTAGAGCCTTGATAATTCTAGGTAAATAGGACCTAGACCCCCTCGGATTACATGGAAGTACGTTCCTGTGCATTCGAAAAAATAGAACTTTATATGAACATTTCTTGGAAGTCCAAACCATTTCCTTTGCATGCCATATTGACATAAACATTTCTTGGAACCTCAATTAATTTCCTTAACATACAATACTGATTTAAATATTTTTTGGAAGCCCGACTCATTTTCTTTGCATACCGTATTTTCTTTCAAATAGATAAAATAGACTCCAATAGAAATAGGCCTAAATTATACTCAAGTTCGAAATATTGGGACTTGCATTTTCGAAACTCTACTGTAAATCAATCACTATATTAATTTTTTCCTGGTATTTTTCTGCACACAATACTAAAAACTGCATTCCGATACAAGCTGTTTGTAAAACTTTTCTCACATTTTTTTCCAATTTCCCTGGACTCTGTAAATGCCTTCATGCTATATATAGCAGCTGTACTATTTCACCAAAACCTTAATTTAACAAACAAAAACAATTAAAAGTATTAAATTAGTGAAAACATACCAACTGCAAATATGAATCAGGCTGTGAAATCTTATTATTTATTCCTGTCTTGGAAATCACTTACAATTTTTAAAATTGTCTTTAGGGTAAAAATTATGTAATTTTCCTTATTTAATACACTCTAAAAATAGTTTTAAATTGTGTGTGTTGACAGGTTAAACTCCTATTTGCATTTAGAAATCAAAGCAGTAATCTGTAATGTTATAATACTTTCACTAAATTAATATTATTTGATTTTACAAATTAAATGTAATTGCAATATTTGTTGTATATTAAAATTATAAGTGCAATTGTGTAACAGTGTAAAAATTTGTGCAATAAATCACAGTGTTATTTGTTCATCAATTTCATAAAATTTATTAATTACACATAGATTGTAATTACACAACACTAGACATAATTTTAAAAAACTCCATTACCAAATATCCTACAAAACAACAAACACGCTAAGAAAACATAACAACCTTTTCAAAAAGAAACTGACATATACAAACTCTCAGGTATTCACAAATTAACTTGCAACGATTGTCCCAACTATTACATCGGTCAAACCGGCAGGTCATTCTACACACGCTTCGATGAACACATTACCCAAACAAACCCTAAATCCAGCTGCGCAAAACACCTAAATAACACCCAATACACACATACCGACATACACACTAATTTAAATATTCTACACACATTAAAACAGAGTAAAAAACTAACAACCTTAGAAAAATGTGAAATCTACAAACAGACAGGGAAAATATACTTAATGACCAGACACACTTCGAAGCCAATAGTCTTTTCAAATACATCACACAAGACGCCGACACCTCACCCAATGCCATAAATCCAACCCTATCAGCCGCTAGTAGAAGGTTAGCTTCGAAAAAGAAACGATCGTTTTGAAACGCGTCATCAAGTAAGCAATTACGTATTCACTTAGTTAAGTAGTGTAAATTTAGTTTAATCAGTGAATTCAAGATGATTATATCAAGAAACTTCACATAGATTGTGTTTGAACATCATAAAAATTAATATTAAAAATACCACACATATAAATCTTGTATACTAATCAAATTCTGTATTCTTCTGACGTTTTAATGGTAATGCTACATTTTAAAAAAGACATATGCAGTAATATCATGCTAAATGCTTCTCCATTTAGCACCTTTATGAGTTATCTTTAGGGTCACCAGGGAATTGTATTGCCATATTGTAGTTTGCAAAATACTAAGAACAGCTGTGCTTATTGCTTTCTAGGCTACCAGAAAATGGCAGCATTTTGCTTGTAACTACTTCTAGCACTTTTAGTTACTACCTCCTATAAAGAAATAACCTGATTTTTAATATGACAATTATATAGGCTACATACCCTTCTGTTTTTATGTAACTCTACTCATCTGTAACCATTAATGTAAAGTGATGGGATAAAGTTATTGGAGCACAGCTTCAATAGAAGGCTACAATTAAGTATAATATGCATTTTGTATTTATAATTACTAACAGTAATTTCTAAAAAATTGGACTGTACACTCTAAACACATACATCAGACAGACATTGAGTATGCCCTTGTGAGTCAAAGAAGGAAGGATTCCTTGTCTGAAGGATGAAGCTTATAGATTGAGTAGGTAGACTCCAAACTCTGATATTGCAAGGTAAAGGGGCAGTGAGGAGTGAAAGAGGAAGATAAATAAACAAGTTACAATGATGTTATCTTCTGTTAACATACAAATGAATTCAATGACTGCCAAATAAAAAAAGTTGAGTAAAACAAATGTTTTACATGTTGTCATATTTGTATCTGTTGCAATAGTGCAAACATGCAAATGAATTGCATTATATGTGTGGATATGAAATGAAAATTTTATGTCCCTGCGTCTTGTTTGTCCGCCATAACTGGGTGAATTATTAAATGTCTTATAGTTATCTCCCCTCTTCTTCTCGACCTTTTGAAGATAAAAAGAAAATAATAAAACTTAGTTGTTCCACTCCAGATCTGCCAAACAGTACAAAGAGGCTGAAAATATACCTGGCATTTCCAATAAAAAACTACAAGCTGAACAAAAATTATTAAAGAAATACCACTGGTCACTGAAAGATCTCTCACCTAGCCTCATAGAATGTGAACTATTGGCAGATGTAAAACTGTGGAAAGTGTTTTTGACGATTTAGTCAATATATTTGCACTAAACACTTTTAAATGTTTCTAAACTTGCCTATAGTAGTACTTACTTTGTTTAGGACAGCCGTTTCGGGAGATGTATACCATTGTCAACTCAGACCGTAACTGAGTGGACAATGGGACACATCTCCCGAAACGGCTGTCCTCAACAATGTAAGTTCTACTATAGGCAAGTTTAGAAACATTTAAAAGGGTTTAGTGATAACTAGTAGCTCACGTGAAGATGGAATCAACAAATATCAATATATAAGCTGCTCAAGACAGGATGGAGTTTAATTTCCATTGATGATAATACATAAACACTTTTTAAAACTTTAACATGTCTTCTTTAAGAGGATATTGACCTACAGAAATAAGGTTTGGCACTTGATTTACCTTATACCTACTTTTGCATTTTATTTCAGTTTGTCTTATATATATTGCATTACACTGACATTTAATTTTATACACTCCATTTTTATATCTTTTTCTCTTCGTTTGTATTTGTAGTTTATTTTTAAGAGGTTTTGATGTATTCATTGCAATCTTCACTTTGTGTTTCTTAAAAATTGTTCCAAAATAAAAACTATTAGATTAAACAGGCTGAACATTGAGTAGGCGGAACCAGGTATGCAAGTTCCGTAGTCAAGTAACTCTGGATAATCATCTGAATTGTTTAAATCATTGTCAAATTTTAAATTAACATTTGGACCATCTCTTGAAGCCTGAGTCATATTTTTTAACTGAATATCATAATCTTTAAAAGCACTAGTGAAATATTTAAACAAGAAACTTTTGCATGATCTAAGAAAGCTGAAGTATCTTATCTAAACTAAGTCATTCTCCCAAAAGCAAACTATTATATCCTAATGACCCGCTTGTGCGGAATTTAAGCATTCATTGAATGAATGAGCAAAAAAATAAGATTCACGAATAAATTTAAACAATTCATTCTCAAAATATGGTCCTAATCATAGGGTATGATATGACATACCCTAGCTTATCTTTATGCAAATGCAAATTGTTCTATACAAAAATCAGTATGGCTATGGTAGAATAATTATTATAAGTAATTCTAAGGTAAAGGTTTAGCCTGTCATTAAAGGAGTACTAGGAGAAATTGGTTTTGTCCAATAATTTTATAATTGAAATTTTACCAGATTTTTGATACCAATGGTGTTTATGTAGTTTGCTAAACAGGATATTTTCACAGAGATTAATGCTTTATATTATCATGCACAGGAAACATTACCTGTACAGATGTCTAGGGAACAAAGTACATTTCCCATGCTTTATACCCTTACAAAAGCTTTGTTGACAACTAATATCTCATGCTGTGTTGTATTCATTTTGATATTATTTTCTGATATTTTATTTAATGTTCCTGTATGTTTATATTATGTTACAATACTACTGGTGTAAGTTTAAAACTTTAATACTGTTCAATAAACTTTGAAAATCTCAATAAAGACAGGACATTGGGAACTTGGTATTGTAAATATCTTTGACAATGGCAGCTAGTTAATGAGGATAAACAAAGCAAAACAAAAGAATATATCATTAATGTGATATTTACAATTACATGACTTAAAGTCAATTACTAAATATACTTCAATCAGCCACTGTGCCAGGCATGAAAATTGATGTTGACAAAAGATAAGAGTATGTTCCCTGGAACCACTACATGTCAAGAGATAGACTCCAGACATGAAAACACACGTTACATATCTTGACAGCTGGCATAACACAGATGCAAAAAGCAAAACTCACCCAGTTGCACTTTGTGCTCATTTCCTTATGCTTTGTATTTAATCCTTCTTTATAATTAGAAGGTAATTATATTTAAAACATTAAAACTTATGGACAAAGTATAATAACATTTTAATTTTAATTAACACCTTATTTGTTGGTTTGCGGCAACAATATCTAGAACATATAGGTCATAGAGAGAAAGTATAATAGTAATATCAACAGTATTACCAACAATACCAAGAAAATGTTTACATCTATGTTTATAGACAAGGCATAATAACATTTTAATTTTGATTTAACACCTTATTTATTGGCTTGTGGCAACAATATCTAGAAACATACATATGTTTACATCTATGTTTATTGACAAGGTATAATAAGATTTTTATTTTGATTAACACCTTATTTGTTAGCTTGCGGCAACAATATTTAGAAACATATGCCATAGAGAGAAAGTATAGCAGTATTACCACCAATATCAAGCAAAGGTTTACATCTATGTTTATGGACAAGGTATAATAACATTTTAATTTTGATTAATACATTATTTGTTGGCTTGCGGCAACAATATTTAGAAACATACATCATAGAGAGAAAGTATAGTAGTAATATCAACAGTATTACCACCAATACCAAGCAAAGGTTTACATCTAGGTAAGAGTGATTTACACTAGTCAGGAAACTCCTAAACCTGGTAAGAGGGAAGGGGCTATTTGACTAGATCAGGGAGGTAAGTAAGTACAATATACCTTAAGGTAGCAGTGCTTCGGGCAGTTTAAACCCGCTCCCAAGTTAATAAAAAAAAAGAGTGATTTGTCATTGTCAACAGGTTAATATCAGTGATGCAACTGCCAAAATGCCTTAGATTTCCAACCCTCCAACATATCTGGATAATTAAAGAGTTTTGTCAGTAAACAGTAAAGATCCAGGCGTGTATATTAAAAATGTTCAAAGACATGAATGTGTGTTGCTTATCGAATCATGGTGATTGATGTTACAGGATGTAAAGATGATCCACTATGTAATATTTTATTTATATATATATATATATATATATATATATATATATATATATATTGTAACATTTATAGAATGGGCTATATAATGTTCTTGAAGAATTGGAAAAATAAATTAGAAATAACTCACACAAAATTTAAAAAGAAATTCATTAAAAGATTGGTTAGGTTAAATGAAAACTAAATTGAGGTAAAAGCATAGAATTGTAAACAAGGTTTTTGAACTGGAAATGTATTAGGAAATTTGTTATATCAAATAACCTAACACATAAATTAAAACAAGATAATCTAACAATAGTTATGTGTAAACAAATTTGTAAACTGTAGTAACATGGGGCCTAAGTAATTACTTGAAGGAGAAAGTGAACACGTTTGTAAACAAAAAAAAAAAATTGAAAGGTTATGTTTATGAAAGTCCAAGCAAAACACACACAATTCGGAACTATTTCAAAAGTAAAACACAAAGACACTTCACATACTAATAATAGTAATTAAATAAACACTGGAAACTTTATTAAGGATCGGAAAATTGAAACAGTAAGTTTCAACCAAAGTTTAACCAAATTAAAACGCCATTGAAAACAAGCTCGTTCTTGTTGGTATAATCAGCTGTAAAACAGATGTGAAAGTAAAGAAATAGGTCAAGTGGGCAGTAGACTCTAGTGAGATGAAATTGAACAAAATTACAGGCAACAGGTGTTTTTTTAGAAGGAGAAGCCGCCATATTTTTTTTTAACAATTCTAAAAGTAAAACGAAGCGTTAGTTGAGTTAGAGGCTGGCGTGGTGACGCCGAGGCAGCAGACCTGCCCTGTGCAGTCAAAATTCAATTTGAAAGGAATTAGTCAAAATTATACAGTTTTGTGAGGAAACTTGGCCAGATTAAACAGGAATAAGAAAATTAAAAGATATAGTACAGTGAAAATATAATTTGAAAGAACTAAAACGAATTTAAGTGTGTAAAAAAGTGAAATTTAAAGACAACAGAATTCTACATGTGAGCAAGCAGCCATTCGCCGATATTTATTAAGTTGAGTATATAGCGCTATAAAAATAAACTTTAGTGGACTCTTAGGATAATAGGGAAGTTTAATTTTGTACATTAGAATATCTTGTGATTAATAGTAATAAGATCATAATCCAGTTCAAATAGTTTCGCCTTTTTGCTTATTCAAAATTAAAGTATTTCCATCCGGAAAATATTTATTAAAGCTAATTTCAAAATTTAATATTGTTTGTTCAAAATTTATTTAATTAACAAAAGAAGTAAAAATATAGCCCATGTTATAAACCCTGAGATTGTAAGAGATCGTAAAATTAGCCAAGGGTATTAAAATTGTGTAACTGTAAAATCAAAAGAAAAAAGAGTTAAACCGAGTTTGTTAAAATTGTTAAGTTAGAAATTTTTGTTTTGTGTGTATTGTTTAACTGTTGAAATAGAAATTGTAATAATAAAGAATTATGAATTGTTCCTGAGTAAGTTTTTGTGTTTTAACTAGAAATTTGGTATATATTATAAAAGAAATATTTAATAGTAAAACATCGTTGTATTGCGTTTGATAAAAAACATTACAATATATAATAATTTATATCACTTAATGAATTTACTAAAAGGTATTTCGATACTACCAAAAATTCGTTGAAAATCGACGAATTGACTTCGTATGAAGTCATAAAAAGACAGCGAAATGAACATACATACACTGAGCTCATAAGTTTATAAAGATGCAATTTAGTGCCATTTGCAACCATTTTATATGTTGCAATGTGTAGTTAGGACAGCCCATAGTTTTCTCCAGGATATTGAGGAAAAATACACTGATGTTCAGTAACATATGCAATCCAGTTGTAAGTTTTGTGAAAATTCTATTGTATATAAGGTTGTATTCAAGATACAAACCACACATTGTTAAAAAAAAATAATAATTCCTGTATATTAAACACGCTCCTTTATAAGCAATATTTCAATTTAGACACGTTTTTAATTTAATTTTGGGGACTTGAAAAATGTTTAAAATTGGACAAAGTATACTCTACTCTACACATGCAATATAATTAAGATTATTTAAATAATGAAAATGTTGAAATTATAAATTTGTATTTAAAATTAAACACAGTTTAGGAAACTGTATCTTTTAAGCAATACCTAACAAACTATAGCTATACATTCAAATTAAAATAGAATTATACACCTTCAAACAAAAACTAAAATAATTAGAGTATTTCTAAAAAAAACATTACTTACAGAAAAGTTAAAAAATATATTAGTAATTGTAAAAATAACATATGAAAACAATACACTGGAAAATGTCAATTAAAATAAATGACAAATTTACTAAATCTGAAAGGTTATGATATTTTACTTGTAGCTTTTTATGTTTATATTACCAAGGTTTATTTTATTCACACTATGGATATTTAAAGAATATTAAAAGATATAACATCTCATTGATAGATAATTAAATAAAATCATTTTTATAGTTTATTAAAACAGTTATTGATGTATTGTAAACACAAAATGTTTTTTTGAAACATTTAAACACTGGACTGGAATTGGCATTTCAACGACGACCTCTACCTCTCCCTCTCCCACCTCTACCTCCTCGAGCTCTACCTCGGCCACGACCCCTGGTGGCTCCTAAACAAAATTATTTTTGCAAAATCAATATAAATGAAACAAAACATTACCAACTGAAATTTTAACAAAACATACAAAGAGAAAATGAATAATGTAACCAAAATATCACACCTATACATATACTGATTAGACCAAGATTATAAGAAAAAATGAATTGTTAAATATTCAGAACAGCTTAATAAGTAGAAAACTATATGAAATACAGTTAGACTCGACCAACTTAAACCTATAGAGATGGACTAAAAAAAATTATAAATTAATTGCTACTCAAGGAAAAACTCATTATAAGCTAAAATTAAGAAACTATTATGACATAACCTAATGGATCATTAATGCAAATGTTTGAGCAAATTCTGCTGATAATGGCTGCAGAGATACTGTAATAAGGGCTCCATCCAACCAGCTTGTTTGTCCTTTCATTGCTATGTTTTATACTGTATTGCAAATTAGACCATTTGAAGACTGTAAACAGTTATAAAAAATAATTACGTTTATATCATATTAAACTTTGCATATATTCTGTAATACATCTTAGAAGTATCAGAGTGGGTCAATTTATTGACAGTGAGGTGCGCACATCGTTGAGAGGAAAATAACCCGCAACTGATAGGACAGATGCATTTTATTCCACTCTGACATTTACATAAAGTATTTTTTTATAGTAACAGTGGTACTTAGAAAGTTTCTTTCTATATTGTTTTATTACTGACACAAATCAGTAATAAAAAAACTATACTTTTTTAATAAAAAAAAGTAAGTCAAAATGGTAATGAAACACGTTAAGTATAAATATAATATTAGACGCTTTAATAGTAAGACGAATTAAAGATAATCTCAAAAGAAGTTTGCTGCTTAAAAATGTAGAAAACAAAATCAGGAATTTTGTTTTAAAAATATTAATAAAAGAATAGTTTTTTAAGCAATAGTGGATTAATTGTTTTTTTAAATTAGGGCCAGTGACAGCTACTGTGCTTAGACAATGTCTTGTCAAGTTGCCTGAACATTCGAAGACTTGAAATGTGATAGAGCGTTAATGCAGTTTTGCTGGTTTGCAACTTATTAATCTATTCTCATGGAGTAGAACTTCATAACTTTAGTAGTCTTGTGGTAATTTCCTCTGAAGATGATGCTTAGTAATAGAAATTTACATCATGATATAAATAAAAAGTTTTTTTAATTTAAGAAGTTTTATTTAGCTCCAAGTTATTACTAGATAGTACCTAACCTAAAATCTTTACAACAACCATTGGTCAGAAATCTTTTTGCCTGATATGTGTATAGAGCAGAAATTGAAGAGTTCTTATATTGTGTATAATATTTTTCAATTTCAATGTAATCAAAATGAATGTTATTAAATAATTTATGTCATTCTGTAACTGAGAATTGTTTTATTTAAATTATTTCAAAAAGGGAAACTATATGACTATATTATTTTGCACTTAAAATTTTTATTTAGTTTCTGAGAACTTAGCAGAAGATTAAATTTTAGAATGAGTAAGTTTATAATGAACAATTAAATTTATATACATTTATTCTCTTACATCAATCACTTTTATAGTACCAGTAAAATAAAATAAATTTACCTCTTGATGCATCCTTCTTCTTTGCACGAGCTTTTGGTGTATCGTCAATAAGAAGAGTTTCGAGAGGTAAAGAATCAGGTAATAAATAATAACGTATGTTATTTCCTCGAATACTAAGAGTATCCAACTGAACAGGATCTCTGTTTTTTATTGTCATTTTCACTGCTTTTAAATGTGTATTCATTGCTACATCCACTCCTAAAAAAAAAAAAAAATAAAAAATAGTGCCTTAAGTTATATGAAATAATATAAAAACCTAATCAAGAGAAAATTAAAAAATTATACATACATTCTTTTGCTGAAAATAATTGAGGTATGCAAAAGTGGGTATTTTGTAGTGCTTAGTTGATATTTGAAGATAATAATATTTCCTCTTGACTGTACAGATCACACAGAGTATGAGTAAATTTGTTTTTTTATAATTTAAATACTTAAAGTTAATTAAAAACCACCAAATTACTAAAATTTTCATTAGGGACATTTCACCTCAATTAAGTAAAATGTCAACAGGAAGATACAAAAATAACCTCAACCTTTCATAAACAACAATTACAAAAAAATATCTGTATTTGCCTGCAAACTTGTAACAAAACCTGAACAGAACCAAAAAAAACCTAAAAAATAAAACAGAACAAAAAACACAAGTCTGGAGTACACAATAATCAAAACTATTCATTGATTATATTAGGAAATACACCTAAACATTTTACCACTCGCTGCAATGAACATGTCAGGCATTTAAAAACATGAAACCAAAATCAAGCTTCCCGAGTATACATAAGACATACTACACACTTATACTAACAATTTTATGATATAAACCAAGACCAGCTAAAAATAAACAGCACTCTCTACAACAAGAGAACAAAATCTTGAAACAGATTGGTTGCGAGTATACACAAGTAAGGCTCTAAAATTAGCTCTTAAGATAAAGAAACAGCACTCTCTACAACAAGAGAACAATATCTTGAAACAGATTGGTTGCGAGTATACACAAGTAAGGCTCTAAAATTAGCTCTTAAGATAAAGAAACAGCACTCTCTACAACAAGAGAACAATATCTTGAAACAGATTGGTTGAGAGTATACACAAGTAAGGCTCTAAAATTAGCTCTTGAGATAAAGAAACAGTCCTCTCTACAAGAGAACAATATCTTGAAACAGGTTGGTTGCGAGTATACACAAGTAAGGCTCTAAAATTAGCTCTTAAGATAAAGAAACAGCACTCTCTACAACAAGAGAATAATATCTTGAAACAGATTGGTTGAGAGTATACACAAGTAAGGCTCTAAAATTAGCTCTAAAGATTAAGAAACAGCACAGCATTAGTCAAAGAAGTAAAAACAATAGTATTGGTACTAAAACTTTAACATTTGGATTTAACAGTTACTCTAGAGCATTAACACTCATAAATACAAAAGCAGCAGTAATGGCAGTTACACCTAACAGCCCCTCCCCCTTTAAATACCTGTAAGGCAGAATGTCAACTGTTGAAAATCTTTAAAAAATTCAAAGACAACTCATACTGTTAGTTCCACCAGGATATGTTTAATTTTTTGAGAAAAAAGATGAAACACCAACATCCTCTGGGATTTTGTAGTGCTTTTCATACGTATCCATTAGAAAAGTCCAATTAGGTGCAGGGCCTAGGATTGAGTAGGGCATGCTCTTAAAGTTTACAATTGAGCCTGCTTTTATAAAGCGGATTTCTCTTCTGCTTGTGGTCAATCCTTTTTGAGCTCTGGCTACCGAGAAACTTACAGCTTCATGTATAATTTGAAGTACTCTCATTAAGTGAGTAATGGATCCCTATCAAGAAGCACCTTACAACCCACCAATAAGTGTCTAGTTGTACCTATTACATCACCATAAGTATACAAACAAGTGTAAACCAATTACTTTACATAAATTAATGTTATAATACTTTTTGCCTAGAACATTATTCTTTACTACAAAAGTATACAGTTTATAAAAGTTCTTTTAACTAAATCCTTTAATTTAAAAATTTTTATATAGTCTATTTGTAAAATGGACAACAAAATGTTGACGTTTATTGCAAAATTAATCTAAGTTGAGGAAAATTTCAACTCTTTAGATGTTGCTTAGTGTCTGTATGTCTGATGTCAAACATTACTGATACTGTATATTAATAAAACCCAAATTCAGAACTAATATTAACATTAAGAGCATAATTCAACAACTGATTTACATTTCAATATAACAATAATGTAAGAAAATGAAAGTAGAAGGAATTTTCATTACTTTACCATAACCATACTTAATCTAAAAGATTCTAAAACTCCAAAAAGTCTGAGAAATTCTATGAATACCGAGATATTTTTCATTTTATTAATGAAAATGGTAATCCTGAGAATTTAATTTTATATGCCTAAGTATTAATTTTCAAATAAACTGATATAAATTAAATTTTAAATTCCTTAACATACTTTTTTCTTAAATCTTACTTATTACCAACCTGCTATTGTTCCATGTACTTGGGTACCATTCTTCAATTCAATAGTTACAGTTTCATGACTAAGTTTCATCAAAAACCTACAAAATATATACAATTGATAAATCTTTAGTAATTACCATTTGCTATCAGAATCAAAATAGCTCTTACATTGAGTTCAAGATTTCTATTCGACTTAAGTATCTTAGTTCGATTTATTTAATTTCTTGAATTTTGTAGTTCACTACGTTCGGAGAAACTTAATTAATCACTTGAACATTAGCTTATGACTATCCTAACTTTAAATTTTGTAAAAAGTTACCGAGACAACGTTTTTGATCACTGTGTGACGATCTTCATCAGTGTTTTCTCCTTGTAGTTCTTAGATTAAGCAGTGACAGTTTTAAAGGCAGGTTTTTGATAGTATCAAAGAGTATGTGTGATTTGTATTGGGTTTGTTCGTTTAATATGTTTGTACTTTGTGTTATTGTGTGTTTGTAAATTTCATATTGTTCTAGTGTGTTGAGATGTGGTCCTATTTTGTTGATGTGTAAGATTTCTAGGTTATGGTGAATGTCTGTGTATTTGTGTCCTGCTTCTTTTATGTGATTGTAAAATGCTGAGTTGGTGTTCTGTTTGTCTTCCTTGACTCTTTGTTTGAAGCTGCAACCTGTTTGCCCAATGTAGAACCTGTTGCAGTTTAATTTGTATACACCTGGTGCTTGTAGTTTATCTTTGCTGTTGGTGTCGTGTTGTATTTGGTATTGTAAATTGTTATTAGTTTTGTACGCTATTTTGTATCCAGTTTTTTGAAATTTGTGGGTTATTTTATTTGATGTTTTGTTTATGTATGGTATTGTGATGTATTTTTTTCCTCTCTATAGTGTTCATTTTAGTGTTCTTTTGTATATTCTGCCATAGTTTGTCTATTATTGTGTTGTTGTATCCATTGGTGTATGCTAAATATTTAATGGTGTCTTGTTCTTTTAACTGTGGCATAATGTTTAACATAAATAAATGTAACCTCTATACCACAAATGACTTTTTTCTTTTTTTAAAACCTTCTGTACATTTCGATTGCATAGAATTATCCTCAGAGGTAATTTACAATTAAAAAAATAAATAAATAAAAACAATTTTTTTCATTGTAAATTACCTTTGAGGATGATTGCTATGCAATCGAAATGTACATAAGGTTTTAAATAAAAAAGTCATTTGTGGTAGAGGTTACATTTATTTATGTTGTCTAGTTCTTTGTTTATGTTTTCTATTTTCATTGGAATTTCTTCAAGTCTATGGAGCATAGATCTGAAGGCAGCGTGTTTGTGTTGGATGGGATGGTTTGAAGTGTCGTGGATAAGTGTGTCTGGTGTTGTGGGTTACCTGTAAATGTTGAAGCTGTATTTTTGGGTGTGGCTTTTTATTAACACTACTGAGGGGAAAACAAATACATCACAATAATATACCGAATCCAATACAAATCACACATACTCTTTCATACTATCAAAAACCTACTTTTAAAACTGTCACCGCTTAACCTAACAACAACTCCAAGCTGAAAATTTAGACACTGATGAAGATTACCACGGAGTGATTAAAAACATTCTGTCTCAGTAAGTTTTAACAAATTTATAAAATTTAAAGTTTGGACAGTCATAAACCAGTGTTAAAGTGATTATTTCATTACTTTCTTGGTCTTTACTACACAACAGTAGATGGATATAATTTGTTTCCATTTTCAAAGTTTTAGAAATGAATATGTATGTGATAGTAACATGGTAACTGATTTAGATAAACTAATATTCAATTGTGGGAAAAAAACATTCTAAACAAGAGACAACTTGATAAAAATGTTACAAACAAGAAATTGTGGTTAAAACCTACATTTCATACAAACATTTAACCATATAAATTCAAGTTTTTTTTATAAAATAGACCACTGTGTTACAAAAATTACGAAGTATATCCTGTTAAGATAGGTTTGGATGTAAAACGTTTTTAAATAAGTTCCATAGCTCAACAAACCGATTAAAGAAGTGATGAGTATCTTCTACTTCCCTCGGTTTTGCAACAACCAACATTATTTGCATTTCTTTTTCTTCTTCCTCCTCCTCTTCTTCACAAGAACACTCAGAAAACCCTGGAAAATCATCCTAAATTTCGCTTGTTTTCATCACATCATCAACCAAAAAAACCAGTCTTTGTCCTGTCTTACATCTTCTGCGTTGCCCCTGGATTTAGACCCCTTCTTTTTCCATTGTGGTGGTGAAAGGTTCATTAGCTTCCAATTGCAGGACAAATAAGTTAATCTGGCAGCTCGCTCAGTTGATAGATGTTTACTCTTCTTCAAATGGATCCATGAACTGTGTGGTAGCAGAGGTTACTGGTGCGTCTGGGATCTTTAACACTATATCAGCCAAGGCACACGTTCCTCATATTTCCTTCCACAAAGACAAAGGCCTAATAATTTTTTCTTTATCATCTATGCCCTCCCAAAGACACTTTTTTAAAAATAAGCGCCTTCCTTGTCTCTATAGTTAGCAATATTCTCTCAAATTCAAATCATCCATACCCATTTGTTGAGCACAATCACAAATGAAGCTTAAGGCATCAATTAATTGAGAAGTGTAGAGTCAGTCACTTCTCCCTAAACTGTCCCTTACTCTTATAATCTCACACGGTCACTCGGTACTATAGCAATCACAATCACATATCGAACTGAGAAAACAAATGTCTGTCTTTCTAAAAGCTTCAGTTGGTTTAATGTTGGTCCTGGATAAAGTTTCTAGGGGTTGAAAGGGAGAACAAAATTCCCTCCCAAACAAAAAGGAACTAAAATCCACACTTTCAGTTATAGCACATTACAACCAATAATCTGTCTTTCAAACTTCAAGTTTAACTTATATAACCAAAACTTATGCAAAAATGTGAAATAGACATCTTATAAAAATGTAAAGTTTTATAATATTTGAACTATAGGAAGTTGATATAAGTGCCCAGATAGCATGATTGTGATATCCTTAGTTTTTAATTGTTATAAGATGGTGTTACTCTAACAAATTTTTATACATAGAAGGTAATTGTCAAATAATCTTTCTAATAGAAGTATGATCTCTTTTATAAAATATCTGATATTGTGATACCAGTTGGGAGTGTTTTTACTGGTGCCGGAACTTAATTTTATAAATTGCCATTTGTTTATGAAGGTAATTTAACTATTTGAACATTAATTATTGAATAAAGGTGAAGGAACTTAGTTAATTACCTTATTTTAATTACCTTACCTTGTGTTAAGGTTCTTAACAGTTCAGTTAGTGTTGAATTGCTCAAATTCTAAGAACTGTTTTTCTTCTTCCCACTTTTAGAGAATCTTACCTGGCCAAGGAATCATTCCCATTTTATAAGTTCCCTCCCAGTGAGAAATTCCCGACCCATATCACTAGTTGAGATCAATATGGTTTTTAATAAAATTTTAAATTGTAACTATCATTTAGAGTAATTTTCTTAGCTTACTTGAAAATAAATTTCAAATAAACAAGATATAAATAGTTTTTGTATCCATTATTAAAGATTAATTCTAAACATTATCCCTGATACAGAAGGCACTCTGTGAGACACAATTTATAAAAAAATATAAATGATATTATTTCTTACATTAATTTTTGTTATCAGTATTTACATATTGAAGTTGTGGGGGTTTTTAGTTAATTAGAGCTTACCCAGAATTATTCACAACGGTAAAAAACAAAATAGTTGACTCAAAATCTCACCAAAAATTAGTTTTTAATAAAACAAACAGACTAGTTTATAACAGACTAGTTTCAGCGACAATGTCGCCTTCCTCAGTACTTGACTACTAATAAACGAGTAGTAGCCAAGCACTGAGGGAGGCGACATTGTTACTGAAACTAGTCTGTTTTATAAACTAGTGTGTTTGTTTTATTAAGAACTATTTTTGGTGAGATTTCGAGTTAAATATTTTGTTTTTTACCATTGTCTATAATAGGGTGTTCAAAAACATTACAGTTTTATAATTATCATAATTTTTAGTTAGTTTGCAACAGGGTTTGGCAACCTTTGCATACTTATCGGATCTTATTTTCAAATCCATGAAATTTACCAAAAGTCATGCAAATGCAAGTTTTGTTAAAAATTAATTACAACTATGAGAGAGTTGCATTTAAACCATGTTATCAAATACGTTTGAGTTTTGTACCAGAGCTGGGGGGGGGGGGTACAAAAATATCTCATGAGCAACTAACTAGTGGCTTGCAGTTTGTCAGTACCTGGTTTGGAGCAGTATGAATAATGTGAAACACATGAATCTAGAGGGTTATGAAATCACATGAGGGTATCAGATTATGTAAGTTTTGTAAGACATTCATTATTCGCTACTTGGAAGGAAGAATACCCATGTAAAAACCTGGACGAAATTAACTATATGCTATCCATAGAGGTCTTTTTTCATTAGAAACGTTGAAGGAAGCTGGTGTTTACTCACCTTTGCATCAGGGATCGCTTTTAAACTCATGGATATTTGATGTATTACAAGGATCTGGCATAATATCAGTGCTATTAAAGTGCTATCTCAATACATAGGGTTTGAATGTGGAGGTTTGACTGATGTTTGTCAACGTTTTAACCTTCATGGAAATTAAACATTTTGTTGAGGGACAACGCTGAGGGCATTGACGATGTATTGAAAATACATCAGAACAGTAAGTTTCCCTAGCTTTTTTTCTCTTTATTATAAAACAAATATTTATGAAGATGAAGTTAAAAAATGTTGGGTATAATGTTGTATCTTAACTCCCACATTATGCCAACTATCTATAGTTGCTGCAAAATCCCTCCCCTCTCTTTTGGCATTGGCCAACCAATATTGCCCCAGAACAGTCGGATTCATTAATTTGACAAGGCAGAGAAGTTCCTGATACAATTTTTTAAATTTACAGTTTTATTATGAGCTTCTTAGACCCTAATTTTTCAATTCCCTAAAATGTGAAGTCGATAGATGTACATTTCTGTGATGGTATTGGTCGGCTGATAGAAAAGAAGAGGGCCTTCCCACAATGTGATAAGTCGGATAGTGTAATAGACGTGGTGAGGGAGTTAACGATATATATATATATATATATATATATATATATATATATATATATATATATATATAACGTTATCCATTGTTTTTCCGTTGCACTGACTTTATGAAGTTAATATATTACTATTGTAAGTAATTTTATTCACCATTAAGTGCAATGATTTTACCTTGTGTGATGAGGCGCCTTTCGGTCACTTGACCATTGTCGAATCACTGATTACTTTTTTTCAATTTTTCTGATGTGGATGTTCGGTCCGTCGTGTTGGCAATTGTTGACGTCACGTTTCCACGTTTCCTCTAGAGTCTTGTGTATAATGTTTTTGAATAGTATGTCTTCTGTATATGTTGTTTGTAGATTCATGAAATTGTTGTGTATGTTTTTATAAATGTGGTATTTTTCTAGTGAGTTTAATTCTATTGGGTTATTATTTATTTCAAGTATGGTTAGGTTATTTTGGTAATTTGTTATTTCATGTTTATGTGATATTAGGTGTGCTGCAACATTTGATATTTTTGAATGCTCTATAATGTTCTTCAAATGTTATTTTAAATAATCTGGTTGTTTTCCCTATGTAAAATGTGTTACAGTTGTTACATGTAATTTTGTAAATTCCTGATAGGTTATGTTTTTCTGAATTTGTTTTGTGATTTGTGTTATTAAGATATTTTATTATTTTGTTGTTTGGTTTGTATGTTGGAGTGTAGTATTCTTTGTTGTATATATTTGTTATTTTTTCTATTTTGTTATTCCTGTATTTATATTTTAGGTAGATTTTTTATTTTTATTATTTTTGTGTTCCGGTTGTAGTGTTGTGTTGAGGTTAGGTTTTTTTTGTGAATTTATTGTATATATTTTTTATAAGGTGTTTGTTGTATCTGAAAAAAAGTAATCAGTGATTCGACAATGGTCAAGTGACCGAAAGGCGCCTCATCACACAAGGTAAAATCATTGCACTTAATGGTGGATAAAATTACTTACAATAGTAATATATTAACTTCATATATATATATTCTTGATATTTTACGTTATCCATTGTTTTTCCGTTGCACTGACTTTATGAAGTTAATATATTACTATTGTAAGTAATTTTATCCACCATTAAGTGCAATAATTTTACCTTGAGTGATGAGGCACCTTTCGGTCACTTGAGCTGGTCAAGTGACCGAAAGGTGCCTCATCACTCAAGGTAAAATTATTGCACTTAATGGTGGATAAAATTACTTACAATAGTAATATATTAACTTCATATATATATTAACTTTGCAGCACTATTTTCTTATATTCACTTATCACTTTCCCTATATTTACTTAAACAAGAATCTTACTTGCGAGTTAACTTTCAAATATTGATAGTATCTTCATTGTCGAGCATCAACTGAACTCAAATTAAAAAAAGATAAATTATTCAACCTAATAGACAAAATTAACCACAAGACAAACTTAAAAGATTCCCACAGCACAGTGATTCTGAAAATAGAACAATAATAGTACACCAGATAACAACGGAAATTTCTACACACCTGGCCGTCTACTACAACTCCCCATTTAGTTGATGCTCGACAATGAAGATACTATCAATCTATATATACTTTTACTGGTATACTATACTATATATATATATATATATATATATATATATATATATATATATATATATATATATATATAGTAATGTTTTTATATAAAAACACAAAAGTAATAAATAACAATAATTCAGAATATAATAGAGGTAAATTAAAAATGGATGAAAAAAAAGTAAACAATGGAGCCATAACCTAAAAAAAATTATAAAATATTAAAACCAAGATGGCAGCTAGTATAATTATGAAACAGCTGATGTTTTCCAAATGTAGAATTATACAAAACCTAAAAATTATTGCATAGAGGATAAAACTTAACTGTCCAGGTAAGGACATGAAGATCAAATAATCAGTGGGTTAAATAACAGATGTTTCAACAAAAGAAAAAGTTTTATTTTTTTCTCTAGAAATTTTCAATATTAGAAAAATTCATTGTTAGAGAACCTTGCATTAGAACTGGAAGCAAAAAACTTAGTTGGCCAAAATTTTATTTAAAGAATTCTAGCATTAAAAAAAATAGTGGTGAAAGATTTGTTTATAGAAATAAATTTAAAAGGCTAGAAATTTGGACAAAAACATTAAAATCAGATAAGTAATTAAATTTAAGAAAAGATTGTAAAATTATTATATTGTAAATTCAAAATTAATAACTTTAGGCCTAGGCGTTTCTTTTATAAAATTTATTACAACATTAATTGCATAAACCAAATTTTAATTTGTCATAATAACCCACCGAATAACCTGAAAGAAGGAGTCTTGTGATGTTTAACTAAATTGGGAAATAGAGAAAGTGTATTAAAAAAAAATATTGTAACTAGAATAAGATTTAAAAAAACTAAATTACACAAAAATTAATGGAATTATAAGAAAGTGATTTATTTATTACTATAAATGGTAAGTAATAAAAAATAAAAGTAATAGGAATCTAAATTTTACTGTTATGGTTACAATTATTTTGTAATTCTAACTGGCGCCCAGCAATTTATTATTTTCTAAAGATTAGTATTATTAAATTTTGTTTTATTATAAAGAAATTATTTAAATTATTCAAAATTATAAAAAATTCAAATTATAAAACAAATTATAAAATTAAATATATATAAAAAAATTACAATTGGCACCCAACGTGGGGCTCGGTTATTGTGAGAGATAAACCATTTATTCTAATAAATAAGAAAATTTTGAGCCTTCAAATAAAAAAAAAAATGTAAAAGAAAAGAAAAAGAGCACATAAAAAAATTTTTAATAATAATAAATTGAGTAAATTTATAAATAGTTTTGAGGTTGTGTAAGTTATTAATCATTAAATCTGAGTACAGTTAAATTTAATTGTTGAACTTAATTTAAAAAAAGAAATTTTCAATTTTTGTTTGTGTGAAAGGTAAGCAACATTTCAGGTATGTCTGACGAGGAGAATAGATCTGCATATAATTTGAGGGGGGATAAGCAAGAAGGACTGAGAAAGTGGAAGAGTTAAGAAAAGTGAATAAAAAAAGGAAGGAAGAGAATTTAGAAGAGGCAGCTAACAGAAAATATGTATATTTAATGGAACGGGAGGAAAGTGAACAGATAGAGATGGAAAAAGGGGACAGTATAGTAATAACAGGAACTGAGTTGAAAGGCACAGATAGGCCAATAGAAAATTTTGAGGTGGAGACCCAAATAGATGAAGAAATTTGGGAAGAATCAGAAAATAGAGATGGTAGGAGAGAAAATAATGGGGACAGGAACTCACATGAAGATAGAATGATGAGCTTTCTGAGGGAGATGAAAGAAGACATAAGTAAACAATTTGAAGAGAATAAGTAGGAAATGAAAGAAGAAATGAAGAGGTTAGATAAGATTGAAGAGATGAACAGGATTTGCCTCAAGTAGGTTGGAAATGGACAAGAAATTTGAAAGCCTAAAGGAGGAAAATAAGAAAATCATTGAAAATATGAAATTACAAGTACAGGAAGAGATTAGATTAAATGTAAAAACTATAAAGGAAGACTTGCTACAGGAAAATAAGGATATGAAAGAAGAGTTAGGCAAAAGAATCGAGGAAAATAAAGACCAAGTCTTAAACCTTGAACTATGATGGGTGGAAACTGAAATTCAAGTAGAGAAAAATAAAGATAAAATTGATAAAATTAATTTAGAGGTAATAGGAGGAAAACTATTGATGAATGAGAAAGTTGACCAGATAAATGAGCGAGTAAAAAAAATAGAAAAAGATGGAGGAAATAGGAACGAAGCCATAAAGGTAATACAAGTATCATGTGGAAGCCAAGAAGAGGTACCGAAATTCAATGGTAGGAGTGGTAATCCGATGGAGTTTCTGAAACGGTTCGAAAGATATATGATACAAAAGATGAATTGCAACCTGAATGAAAGGATAGATGAGAGCTGGAGAGGAATACTATACAAGGCATTGGAGGCAGGAGCTGCTATATGGTGGGAGTAAAGAGAAGAAATAGGTGACTATCCAGAATGGAGAGAGAGATTTGTGAATAGATATTGGGCCAGGGAGATACAGGAAGGTATAAAAGAGAGAATTGAGATGGAAAGATATAGAGTGGGAACTGGAGTGAGTCGAGCTGATTATTTTATTGAAAGGGTTGTGATCTTAAGGAACATGACACCACCACCATCTGAGAAGGAGATCGTAAGAAGATTAATAAGGCATTTCAACGAAAAATTACAGGCAGCTAGAAGAGTGCATAGCATCAATAATATTAGAGAAATGGAGCGATTGTTGAACGAGGAAGATATTGAGGAGAGAAATGTAAATATCAGAGTGAGAGATAGGGAACATTGGAATAAGCTACAGAATAATTTCGAACAAAGGCCTAAAAATATAACAAATTATAGAGAAGAGAGAAATACAACATACAGAGGAAGATATGGACCGGAACAAAGGGGACCAAGTAGGCCAGTTGAATATAGAGGGGAATATAGACCTAAAGTGCAATTTACGAATCAAAGGGTAGAAACACATATGCAGAAGGAACCAGAAAGGAGGTTCGTTCTTACAAACGTGATAAAAAGAAATCCATACCAGAATACTTATGGCAAGAGTGAGAAGCAAAGGAATATTTCATACAACTGAATTGAAAAGATATTATGATATGAGGGAGATGTCGCATGAACAAACCTGACAAGACTAACCTAACCGGACATGATCATTGAATAAATATAGAATAGACTAAAAAAACTACTGGATGTAACTAAGAGAGGAGAGATGGATTTGACTAAAATAAATAAATATAAAATATGGTTAATTAATGAATTTATAGAATTGAAAAGGAGATTGGAGCAAATGTGTCAATAGAATTATGTCATTTAATTTATGCGAGTTTAAAGAGGAGGTAATAGGATATTTATAAAATAATTGAATTGCGTCGAATTAATAAAAATATACTATGTATGTAATAATTGAACTACGTAATAAGATGAAGGAAAATGATGAGAGATGTAAGAAAGTTCTTATATGTACTAATAAGGAGAATCTGAGCTTAAATATGAATGAATGAGTGATATGGATGTATTTATGAATCCAGATTTAATGAATAATGAAGTACTTGTAATGAAAGAATTACTAGATATAAGTAAAGAAATATGTAAGTAGAATAAGAAAAAGGACTTAATCACTGATAATTGAATGTTGAAAAAAAAAAAAATTATTGACTTTGTTATGATAATTGTAATTGATGTTATATGTGTTAGGAGAGGTGATGTAATCAAAGTTTTTTTTTTTTTTTTGTTGTATTGAATAAGACTCTCTTAGAAAGTGGAAAATATATTCAAAATAATTCAAATGAAAAAAATTATATATATAAACAGTGAGTGACAGTAGATTGACTTTAGATTTAGGAAAGTAATTTTGTTCTTATAAAGTTTTATTTTCATAATAGGGGACACTGTAATGTTTTTATATAAAAACACAAAAGTAATAAATAACAATAATTCAGAATATAATAGAAGTAAATTAAAAATGGATGAAAAAAATGTAAACAATGGAGCCATAACCTAAAAAAAAATTATAAAATATTACAACCAAGATATATATATATATATATATATATATATATATATATATATATATATATATATCACTTTCACTTATGTACTTAAACAAGAATCTTACTTGGTATTTATGCGAGCTAACTTTCAACGGCTGGCCGTGACGTCGTCCTCAGGGTTTCAACCCTGTTCAGTATGCCTGAGGACGGCGGCACAGCCAGCCGTTGAAAGTTAGCTCGCATAAATACAAAGTAAGATTCTTGTTTAAGTACATAAGTGAAAGTGATAAGTGTATACAAGAAAACAGTGTTGCATATTCTACAAATATATATATATATATATATATATATATATATATATACTAAATGTAAGTTAGATTAAATGTAGTTATTTTTGTAATAGTTACCTCTTAAGAGGATTACTTTGCAACTGAAATATACATAAGGGTTTAAATATAAAGTTTTACTTGTGGGTTAAGAGGTTTTATTTGTTTGAAATTAAAAAAATAATTGTGTTGTCAATTGAGGATGCATTTATTTTATGTAACTGAAATTTTTTTTAAATGCATTTATAATTCATATGTGGGAAAAATTAGATGTGACGAACAAACAGTAAACTATTGTCATTATATTTTTGTTTCAAAAATATTTCTACTTCGAAAGGTAAACATTTTTGGTAGTCGTTCTGTTTAGTTACGTAATCGATTTCGAAATTTTAGTAGCCGATGCAAAAAGTCATAACGAATACAGAATAAAATAAAAATACTTCCGCTCATGAAAATATACCTATGAATAATCCAGTTACGATGATTTAATTGTAATTTTATACATTATTAAATTCCTACATTAAAATATACCTATGAAGAATCCAGTCAAACTAAATTGTAATTTTATATAACATTATTATATGCATATAATAAAATATACGAAACAAATCTACACAAGATAAGATAAGATTGGCCAAAAAATTATACCAACAGAAACACATAACAAATATTTGAATATAGGTACATAGTAGTGTTGTAAAAAATTAAAATCAAATCGATCCTGACTGGATACTTCATAGGTATATTTTTATAAAAGTACGGTAATTGTTCCGTCGTGCGACTACCGCTATTTTCGTGAAATTTTTTTACTTTTCTTATGTATTTTTACGTTCTGGACACAAATCCAACATTATTTTTTGTCGCTGTCGCCATTTTTTTAAAATATACTTAAAAAAACATAACCTAAACTAACCTTTATTGACGTACGACTAACACTAATTTCGTGAATTTGTTTTTACTTTTCTTATGTATTTTCACGTTTTTACATATGTACGTTCTGTACATACATTCTGTACGTACATATGTACTATAACCAAATCTATCCTGACTTGATACTTCATAGGTATATTTTAATGTAGGTATATAGTAATGTTGTATAAAACTATAACCAAATCTATCCTGACTGATTACTTCGTATGCATATTTCAATATAGGTAGATAGTAAAATTGAATATAATTATAATCAAATCTATCCTGACTGGATACTTCGTAGGTATATTTTAATGTAGGTAAATATATAGTGATGTTGTATAAAATTATAACCAAATCTATACGTATTATAATAAATTAATAATGGCATTACGACGTAGACGACAAAAAATAATGTTGGATTCGTGTGAACGTATGTCAATAAAGGTTAGTTTAGGTTATGTTTTTTAAGTATATTTCAAAAAAACGGTGTCAACGACAATAATTACTGTTGGATTCGTGTCTAGGACGTGAAAATACACAAGAAAAGTAAAAACATTTCACGAAAATAGCGGTAGTCGCACGTCAGAACGTACGTCAATAAAGGTTATGTTTTTTTAAGTATATTTTAAAATAACGGCATCAGCGACAAAAAATAATGTTGGATTCGTGTCTAGGACGTAAAAATATAGATGAAAATTTAAAAAATTTCACGAAAATAGCGGTAGTCGTATATCGGAACGTACGTCAATAAGGTTATTTTTTTAAAGTATATTTTAAAAAAACAGCGTCAGCGACAATAATTAATGTTGGATTCGTGTCTAGGACGTAAAAATACATAGGAAAAGTAAAAACTTTTCACGAAAATAGCGGTAGTCGCACGTCAGAACAATTACCAAAAGTACATAGTAATATTGTATAAAATTTAAACCAAACCTATCCTGACTGGATATTTTATAGGTATATTCATGTCTAGACGTAGTACAATGCACTGTTGCTACTGCATGCCCAAAAACATAATCCAAACTAAAGTGTGATAAAAAATTAAAATTCCGTGGCAGTAAAAAATAATGTAAATGCTATAAGAGGCATTTTGCTGTTTCAAGGTAAAACATTGATTTTGTAAGTTTTTAGGTGGCCGTGGAGGAGCTTTTGGTGAAATGATTTTTTCCCAAAATTGTAATTATTTGGGACGTCAGCAAAAGTGTTATTATTTCTTTTCATATTTGTTATAAGTATCTGCATCAACCAGTAAAATTTGTTGGCCAAAATCGCTTCATGGCTAAGTGAAACAGTTACCATTTGCAATTTAATTTGCAACAGTAATTTTTTCTTTGCAAAATCAATGTCTTGATAGTTAATAAAACTGCAATTATTTTTTTTAAGCTAATTAAAAAAGCTTATTAAAAACCAACATAACCATATACTTTGTAGCTATATTCTAACATATATGTGTTTTTTAATATGGTATAACAGTTTGGTAATTCCTCATCAATTAATTGACCAGCATATGTAAAGAGGTGGGTAAACTATACCCATAACATAAAATTCGTTATATATAGGGACTTGTGTTTTGAGTTTATAGTTGTGAAGTCAATGTAAAGTGAAGTTATTCTTGTCTTTTTTTAAAATAATTGTTGGTACATTTCTTTAAAGTTTTGTATCTTTGCCTCAACACTCAAAACTTTCTATATCATCGGGTTAAAAAATTTGTAATATTATATACTTGTAATATCAATATTAAATACCCTGAACTCTTTAACTTAAACCAAATCTTGACAAAGAAATAATTCGATGCTAAATGTTGTAGTTTATTTGTTTTTATTAACCGTAAACTATTTTTAAAATGCAAATCTTTATATTTAAACCACTTCAAACTCTTTCCCTACCATAAATGATTTAAAATTAGCTGAAATAGTTTATGAAATCATGTTAACTTTTCGTAGTACACATATTAGAACACGTTATAAACTGAACACATTAAAATTTTGTATAATTAAAATCTAAAATAAACCAACTTTTTGTTTGTATAATATATCAATTATTAAATTTATTACATACTTTACTAATTTCATGATGATATCCTAAAATAAAGTTGTGAAAATTATTAAAAGTGACGCCGGCTAACGAAACTAAACGTTTGTTGTAGTATTCCTTAACGCACAAACCACAAAATCGCCTCCATAGAGTTACTGATCACAGATCAAACATTAACTATTAACAGATGATTCCGAACAACCAATTTACTATGAGTTTTTATAAATACATTTTATACAGTTTATTTAAGGTCAAATGTTATATTTCAATTATGTCTACTTCAATAAACTCAGAAATATTCACTCTAAATATTAGTATAAAGAACTCTCATTTTATAAGCTTGAGTAGACTATTTTGTGACTCACTAAATTGAAAAATGCTTTGACCTAGAAGAAAACGCGTCTACTGAAAACTATTAGCATTCAATAGATAGGTATGTTTATTTTCCAATTAAATTAATAAATGTCAAATTTCCTATACTAACCAAATAAATGAAACCATTAAATTTGTTTACAGATTCCCATAAATAGGATAAGGATTCACAGTGGAATTTTGTCACTTTAATTTTACAAACCTAATCGTAGTTGGTAGCAATTGTGTTACGCTAATGTCAGCTGTTTAGTGTGATGTCAATTTTAAGTGTTAATTTTGTACATTTTGAAGTGTTTATTTTTTCCACTGTTTGGTATTCTGATATTACTAACTTATTGGTAGTAGTGTTTCCATAAACGTTTTCATTTTATACTGAAACTTTTAGTGTCTGTTAGCCTAAGTATTTCATCTAATTGATTTCCTTACTTAGACTCATAACTGTGTCACCTGGTAATGTCAGTCGCTGTATCATTGTGTATAATTAGATTTGAAATATATAAAGATGAGGATTTGGACTTAAAAGATAAAGCAAATAACGTTAATATTACTGAAGGAAACAAATTAATGGCAACTAAAAGCAAATCTAGAAGAAGGAGAGAAATTAAGGAATATTCTGTTGAAACATATTCTAATGATGGTGAACAAACCCTTGGTCTTATACCAGGTTCTAGCAGAACTAAACAAGATGTGAATGGATCCACCACAGTAGAAAATTGTCAGTCATGTGAACATGAAGATTTAAAACATTGTGAATCATTAGTGGAACAAGTACCCTTTGTTTCTGGTAATCCTTTTGTTGAAATTACAAAAGGTATTTTACATTTATACAAAGAAAATGAGTTAACTACAGTAGAAAATGCTGCAAATCGTAGCCAGACAGTATGTATTTTGGCAGTACCATCTTCAATGACATGTCACGATCTATTAACTTTCTTAGCAGCTTGCTATGAAGATATAAAACATGTGCGTATAATTCGTGATGGTTCTCCAAATCAATATATGGCTCTTTTGACATTTAGAACTCAACGTTCAGCAGAAGAGTTTTATTCATCTTTTAATGGTGTACCATTCAACAGTTTGGAACCAATAAATTGTTGCAGTGTAGTATTTGTTTCTCATGTGGAAACTGTTCAAACTGATGAAGGTGAATCCCCACCTCCCTTACACACTGAATTACCTACTTGCCCAGTATGTTTAGAACGTATGGATGAATCTGTTGATGGAATTTTAACAATACTTTGTAATCATTCTTTTCATGGTAATTGTCTTTCTAAGTGGGGTGATACAACCTGTCCAGTATGTCGTTACGTACAGACACCTGAGGCATTAGCAGATAATCGTTGTTTAGAATGCAATTCTGGAGATTCTCTTTGGATTTGTTTAATTTGTGGACATGTAGGTTGTGGTAGATATGTTCAAGGTCATGCATTTAATCACTATGTTGAAACTCAACATTGCTATTCAATGCAGCTTGAAAATAATAGAGTATGGGACTATGTTGGAGATAACTTTGTTCATCGCTTGTTACAGAACAAAACTGATGGCAAGTTAGTTGAAGGAAATTCACCAGGTAAAGAAGACAATAGTGAAAAAATTGATTCAATGCAGTTGGAGTTTACTTATTTATTGACTTCTCAGTTAGACTCTCAAAGAATGTATTACGAAGATATGGTAACAAAATTTGAAAAACAAATGATTGAAGATACTGTGCGTATGAAAGAAAAACTAATAGAAACAGTTAATGAAAATGAATTATTACAAAATAAAATTACAATGCTTTCAAAAGATAAACAAGTGATTGATAAAAAAATGCAACTTACGACTAATCGTTTAAACCAAGCACAAGCAGATTTAGCTGAAGAACAACAAATGAATAAAGCTATGCAAGAAAATCAGTCTGCCTGGTTAGAGAAGTATTCAAACCTTGAAGAACAGTTTAAAAAATATAAATCTGACACGGATAAAGAAATTAAAGAGTTACAAGAACAACTTCGAGATGTTATGTTTCATTTAGAGGGAGAAAAAAAAATAATGGGAAATGCAGCAAGAGATGAAATTGCAGAGGGACATATAGTTGTTGGAGAACCTTCAGGGAGAAATAAATTTCGACGTAAAAAGCATCGATAATAATATTTACTTTATTGTAAGATTTTGGAATAGTACATAATTAACTATTCATATCTTAACCCTATATTAAGGTATTTATAAATGTATTGGTAATTAATAATATAGCCTTATTGATTATAAAAATTAAATAGGCCTACCTGAGGAAGATATTTATTTTTAAAATTAAATAAGACTATTTATATTTGATAAAAAAAAGATCCTGATGTTACTAATGATGAAAAATTTGTTTTGTTGTGTATTAAATATCTACCCAGATGTTCTTCTAAATTTCCCCATTCAAATATATGCTGTACAATTTTAGTGAAATGGTAATACTTGTCAATATTTGTATCAACTCTGTTTCCTTTTTAGCCAAAAATCTTTTACACAAAAAAAGAGTTACACCATAAATAGTGGTTAAAACATATATTGATTATCATCTTGAAAACAGATTTCACTGTAAAAACACTTCCTTTATTAAATTGATAGGGAGTTGTTATTATGTTGTTACTAAATACATATCTTAAAATGTAGCTACAAATTAAATTATTTAGATATAAAAAGAGAAAAATGAAGTTTCCTATGTAAAGTAACCAATAGCATATTAAAAGGAGTGATGTCAGTCTTGTATCTTTGTAACTCTACTATATCTTGTAACATTACAGTAAGTTAGCAAATGCTGAGATGTCATGACTGGCTGAAGTTGGTAAACTTATTTTTTTTCACTTACACTTTTAAAATGTTATAAACTTGCCTATAGTAGCACTTACTTTGCTTGTTGAGGACGGCCATTTCGGGTGATGTGTCCCTTTGTCAACTCAGACCGTACCTCACGCGAAGATAGAATCAACAAATGTTATTTTTTTTTATAACAAGACCTATCTTAACAAGAAACTATTGAACTATATTGTAATATAGTATAGTAAAGTGATGTTATATTAAGAAATGTATTTTTAAAATTTTTTATATAGGGTATTGGTAAAATAAGGGCTGTTTTTTCCAATTTTAACCTCTAATTATGGTCTAGAGCATTTAAAATATTTTGTTGTTGTTTAGAATGAATTTTTACAAAAAAAAACCCCCTCTATAGATAGAACGTTTTTAAACAAACCTTCTGATACTGCCTGTACATTTATAACAAATTAGGCTTATTACACTTTTGATATTACTTGCAACCAGAGTGTAATAAGTATTTAACAACCAGCTCATTATCAACAGCAACAAGATTTTGAATTAGGCTATACTAACTTCAATAATTTGCCAAGTTCATTTTTGCCATTAGTAAACATATTACTTATTATTTAGTAGTAGTATTTATAAATCCTTTTTTATCGTAATTAAAGTATATTTCTATCTAAACAAAACACTTTATAGAGATTTAAATAAATAAAACCTCTATACCACAAGTAACTCTTTCATTTATTTAACACCTTATGTATATTTCGATTGCACAGCAATCATCGTCATAGGTAATGTAGGTAATCGTAAAACAACCTTAGTAGGCAGTTGATTTATGAGGTTACACTTTATAGATATGTTGTGAAATGTCTATCTAGTAAAGTTGATGTAAATCAAGCATCTTGAGTTCACTAATTTAACTATAATTAAAAGATACTTAACCAAGTGAATATGTAATGGGCTTACTTGCTGACGCGTTTCGAAACAATTGTTCCTTTTACGAAGCAAAGCCTCTCGTATGAGCCCATTACGTATTCACTTAGTTAATCTCTTAATTATAGTCTATTAATTATCGGATTGTAAAATAGCCCTCTAATATAGAAATGGTACTAAAAATGTTTCAAGTATTATTCTATTTAGGTTATGATTTAACCTTCTATTAAGCTTGGAGTTTTTGTGTTGTACATCTTGAGGTTTTTGTATAAATTATACTTTTTTTGTGTTAACTTGACCAAGGGTCGTTTATCATACTTAAAATCATTTGTTTGTTATCTATAATGTAATTCTAAGAAACATGTAAAAAGGAAAAATGTCGACAAATTCTTTGGTATTGTAAAATACAATTTAAACAAGCAAAAGTAATTTTAAATGTAGGAAACTATAAATTGTAGTTAAAAAGTATTTACCAACATACTCACACTGTGTAATTTTTCATTATTATATAGCTATATTAAAATACAGTTACAAAATAAGGTTAGTAGATTTTTGTTACATAAAAGAAATAAACTATGTAAACTAACTGATTTCTGTATTGAACTTGTGACCTAACATTTGTGTATGGAGACAAACAGTAACATATATGTCAAGCTTACATAGGTAGTTTTTTTCTATTATAACAAAAGTTATCCTAACTAAAACTTAAAATATTATGATGTAGCTGTGTTGTAATTTCAAAATTAGTGTACATTCATTTTCTGTTTTATTTCAAAATTTCAGAAAAGGTAATTTTAACCCATAATGTCCCTTTACCGTAACTCGTCTGAGTTGACAATGGGACACATCTCCCAAAACGGCAGTCCTCAACAAATATAAGTAAATGCTACTCTAAGCAAGTTTGTAAATATTTACAAGTGTTTTAGTGAAAACTAGTAGCTCACGTTGAAGATGGAATCGACAAATAAGCTTAGTTTCTTTAAAATTGTATGTTTTTTATATATGGCGCGTAATATACTTTACTATATTATATGGAACAACTGAATATAAATGCTTTCTTTATGAAATTAATTGTATTTATGATTTACAGAAATAAATTGATAACAAAAGACAAAAAAATATGTAGTAAATAAAAAATTCAGATCTATATATTTTACTTGTTAATTTTAATTATAAATAATAAGGTATCAAATATAACAAAAGTACCCAAGTGGCATTTAATATCTGGCCCAAGTTTTTCCACAGATTTCTTGTATAGAGTAATCAAAAATCATTATACATAATTGTTTAAAGAACTAAGTGAAAGCTATTAAGTTACTCACGTGTTTTGAAACGATCGTTTCATTGGCAAAGATTAACCTGCTACTTTGTCAATGAAATGACAGTTTATAAACTTAAAGTTAATAGTTTTCTCTCAGTTCTTCAAATAGTCACTTGCGATTTAATCAGTAAAATGGTTAAATTTGTAATTAAAAAAGTTGTTATAGACACCTGTCCTGTTAAAAAATAGTTTGCTTCATAACCTTAAAACACTTTCATTTTGAATAGGTTAGGCCCAAGTTTGAAAAATGTCTGTTTACTTTGATATTATTTCTGGAACTGGTTTATCATTACCATTAAATCATTCTTTATTGTCTTTTAATATTATTTCTGAATAGAGTTAGATTTCTGTAATCATCGATTGTAAACAGCAGCTACTGTTTATTAAAGTTTTTTGTAATCATTTTGAATTCATTGATTAAATTATAAATAATTATTGTGTAGCTGAGTGAAAACCTTTGAAATTACTTTTAGTCACCTGTTTCTCACTCTTGTGATATATAAAAAAATCTTGTATTTTCTCTCAATTTAACATATTATTGCAATAGTTAAAGGCAATAACTACTTTTGGTTTTTACAAAAAAATATTTTGATTTTAGTGTTATATTCTTCTATCTGGTTGAAAAACTGTGCAGTAATCACTGATGAGGTCATACAAACTGGCTTTTGTTTATTCTGTTACCAATGATTAGTAAAAGAATTCTGTGCAAAAATAAGAATCTTTTTCTATAGAAATTCTTGAAATAATTTACAAATATAATAAAACAATATGCTGATATTTTTTCTTCCTATTCAACTAAATCCAAAATTAGAGGCAATTTATTGCTAATAAAAAAATTAACAATAAAACAATATTTTTAACAATTTCAGAAAGCTTTTCAAAACAAAAACATTCTGTATTATGATTAGTTTAAAAGGTTAGCATATTAAAAAACAAAAAACTTACTGAGACAAAAAACAATCCATTTGAGAACAGCCAGTTTTAAAGCCAATGATGATTCATTGAAATACGAAACAAAATATTCCAATAGCAGAAAAAAGAAATTTGTTAGACTATGTACGAGTATATTCAAGTCTTCAAAAAGGATAAGAACTTGATATAGTGCACGTCCAAGAACGAGAGATATACAAACTAAACTATATAGAGAGTAAAGAATTATTTATGTAAATTGGGTTAGCTAATCAATGCTCCTCCTGCCTACAAAATATTTTTAATAAATGCATTGCATAATTTTTTTTGAGAGGTCATACTTTTTTAATATTGTAAAATTTGATTTTTCTAATCTTGTTCCTGGATGGTTTCTTTAAATTAAGTTATAATTTTTCAAAGAGTTTATTGACGATATATGCTAAAAATATATAATTTTTAAATACAGCTTTGCTATAATATATTAATTTCGGTAGGCAACATCAAACGTTTCTGCATAGGATTTTGTAATGAAAAAATAAAATAAACTTGTAATAAAAGACAAAAGAATAAAATCAATAATTTCCTGCAAAACAATTTTTCATTATAATTTTCTTTTAACCCTAGAGTGATTGCATGGTAGAAAGTCTTTCAAGTGGTTGGACAGTGTCAGAAAAATCACACTAGTTAAATGTGATAAAACAAAGGTATTTAATTAAGAAAATCGTGATTTATTTATGAAATAGTATGTATTGCTTATACAGCAGTATAAAATCATGAGAAGCATATGGTTTAAACTTTGAAATTGTTTTAAATCAATGAAATCCTCCCATGCACTCAACACATAAAGAAGTAGTGTACACTCAACTGCATTTGCCGCAGATGAAGTGGTGGCACTGTGAGCAGCTAGTGTGGAAAATCCTTTTTTTTCCACATAGGTAGTATTTTCCGGTACAAGTGTCATTGTCTGTTGTCAAGTGGCATCCACTGAATGAAATGGGTTTGCTAAAAGCCATTTGACAATATCTGCAGCAAAGTTTATTTCTTCCAAGGATCCTCTGGCTGCATTACTATATAAATTTCTAAGTTTGCGGTATAATATCTTCTGGAATAGAAAAAGAAGGTTGAACAAGCTAAGGTAGAATTAACTCAACTGAATGAAGTCTGTTTATTATCAGGTAAACAACAAAGAGAAGTCCAAGACTGGAGACCTAACTATGGAGGGTTAAAGCACTTTTGCATGGCCACAACTCTCCCATCACTACTCGACACACATAGATTAGAACTTTGTAGCCGTAGACAGTAAGATGCCTCAAAAGCAGTCTTGGAGATACACCTTAATTATTCATTAACTTTAATCCCACCAATACCTTCAGAAAGAAATGAAGACTCTTTCGGAAGACCCCTGGAACCCACCTCAAGAGGGAAGAAGTGACAGAAGAACCCCTTCTGACAAATAGAGTAACACAAAGAATCATACTTATACAGATGTTGCTTGAGATTATTAGACTTCCATGGGGCTGTCTGTTCTGCCATTATTAATGAACAGAATGTCAATGAGTTTGCCAGAAGATCTGGACACAAAGATGTAATACCCAAAACAGAATAAAACTTATAATGTCTGTGGCCAGGATCTACACATATAATCGCAATACGTAGCATTCCCTATAAGACTGGAGAGCCCTTCCTGCTGGTCTCCTCACCTTCCCTAACAAAAGCGAGGGGCACTGGGCCCTTAAACAACTTTCTCTTAGCTGAAGCAATGGCATGACTTAAAACCTCCTTCAAAATACTCAACACCCTATCGTGGCGTCAAGTGAATCATCCTTCCTGCAGAGCCCGCGGGTAGCCAACCAATATCAAAAGTTGCCGAGCACAAATTACAGATGCAATCTGATGCAAGAATCCAGCGACGCAGATTACTTGGATCTGGGAGTGTCCTTTTCAAGACATTTGCATAAATTTCAACATTTCATGTATGAAGGTTCTCCATTCCAACTTCAGAGGAATACACATTTTCCCCACTAGTGACCGGAGGAAAAAGTTTTATTGGGTAATTGTTTTAAAAGGCTTTATCATACTCACTAAGAGAATAATATTTATTCTAGTGACTTCAAAAATATTTCTGACAGAGGCAAGTTAATCTATAGCTTTTCTGTCTTCTAATTTTCATGTTATCAAAGCAAATTGCTCTGAGCAAAAAGTAAAATATTTCTCAATGTCACAGTTGCTCTGAAATATTTTACACCTAATCTGTCAGTTGCCCAAAAATCTATCAAGATGGTGTGATAATCCTGTTAGTTACAAAAGCCTAAAAAAACACCTTGCACTTCCGGTGCATCTATTGGCTTGGACTCTAAGTCAAGTCCAGCTTGCTCTGTTTTTTGTCAATCCAAATGTTTGTAAATTCTACCATACTATTTACGAGCTCATCAGGAAGAAAAGGTTTTATGTCATCAATAGAAGTTGTTGCGGCTAAAGCCTTATTGTAGGTGGCAAGGTAATCGAACTCCTATTCTTTCAGTTCTAATAGTGTTATGTTGGCAAACTTTGCCACCATGTAGGTTTTTTTTTACATATATGGACTCCACTTAGTAACGTCTTTTCCAACCAACCAGCTTTCCTCGCCTAACAATACCTGATCTCCCAAGTCCTCCAATGAAGCATCTGAAGCTGGCGTGCTCACTTTCACTGTCTTGATCTTCAGAAACATCCAAACCGTATTGCTCAGTTACCTCTTCTTGTCTCCCTTCAAACTCATCATCATCACAATCAAACAACTGCCTTATCACCCTTTTTCTATAGACAAGTGCATTAACTTCCTCTTGTCTTCTTCTATTTCTAAACTATCAAGTACGGTAAACATTTTTTCTTGTTCTTTGGTAAACATGGCATTACAAAAACCTATACCGAAATAACCAGTGTAAAAAGGATGAATGCATTTGAAATGTACGGAAATACGTATTCACAACACAGCTAGTGTATGGCATAAGACAAGGGATTTCAAGTTGTACAAGTGGTAGAGCGGCATCAATTCGACCACACCTCACAATGACAGACAAACTACATAGTGACACAAACCGGTACACCTAGCCATAGGAGCAGGAAAAGAGTATGGGGAGCCAACAAAACATTAGTGTTTGTTGTAACATTAGATTTTACATAATTAATTATCTATTGTATTATATTTTAAAAGCTGATAAAAGAAATCAAGACAAAAAAGTAAATAAAAACAAAAATAATTAAAATTACACTACTCTACACTACAAAACCAAGAATACAACTTTTAAAAAAATATCATTAATAACTTAAAAGAAGTATTGTAATGTGTAATTCTATTTTAAAAGCAAAATAAATTAAAACATAAGAGGAATTATATTTAAAAATTACTAACTAAGTAAATACTCAAACTCAAGTAGAGTAGAGAGTTAGCTTCATAAAAGGAGCAAATGTTTTGAAACGTGTCAGCAAGTAAACCATTACGTATTCACTTAGTTAAGTACTTTTTAAATATAGTTTAATCGGTGAATTCAAAATGATTAGATCAAGCAACTTCATAAGAGGAATGTTTCAATAGCACCAGGTATATTACGAAATAAAAATAATAAAATTTAAAAATTCATTTGTTTAATTACGAATGGCCATAAATCATTCGATACAATCCATAAATCAAAAAACTGAAAAACATAAGCAACACTGCAAATGCAAAAACTTTGCTGTTTTCTCGATGCAATTTGCTGAGGTCTGTCTTACTCTTTTGTAGTAATTTTTCAACTTCTTGCAGTTCTTTTTCTAATTTGTCCCTATAATTTAAAAAAAAAAATTAATTGTGTGTAAAACGCATGCACTATGGTTTTAGGGCTAATAATATGGGTTTTAGGAATATATGTTATGGATACGTAACAACTGGAAAAATATTTGCTTGTAATATACAATTAATAGATATAATAATTTGAGAATTATTATTTTAAATCAAACACAGCTTAATATATTCTCATACAATAATATACCTGTGCTGCAAAATACAATATATATTTTTATTATGTTTTATGTGTAATATTAAAATATTAATATAGTAACTATAAATATAATCAAGTGAAATTTATCAAAAAAAAGTTGTAGATCAGAATAGCTGTTAAAGATATTTAAATAAAGTTTTTTATTTTAATGCAAGGTACTCCACCAGGCTTTATAGTTTCACTAAACACTTTATAGGTACTTATTCAACATTTTAGACTCATGAACATTGTTGTCTATGATGATTGGTAAATAATAATAAATTTGGTAAATTTATGAAAACTTTAGATAAATTTGATCTTGACCTATCATCAATGATAGAGGATCAACATTAAAAGAACAGAAACAAACACCATTTTAGCTAAAATTGTTACCATATTTAGAGCACAACATTCATTTCCCCCATTGTGTTTCATAATGAAATTCAGTAGCAATTGAAAGATCAATTTCCATCACCTAAAAATTTCTATCACCAAGAAATTTTTAAAGAGGAAAAAATTATAGACAGAGGATTCCTTATTAAAAAGAAATTGCTGTTTTATATTTAATATATATTATTTTAAAAACAAAGATTAAAAACTTGTATCGTCTACTAAGATTACCTTTGCTCTTCAAGAATATGATCTGTTTTCAGTTTTTTTTTTATGGCATCTACTCTTTTAAAATACGAATTGATATCTTCTTCAGTATCTATAATCTGAAAATTAATAACATAATAGATACTATATATTAAGATACTGAATATTAATACTATATTCTTCATAAGTTGGTAAAACACATGTTTTATAGAATAATTAAAATCTGGATAATACTTCACAAAGAACCAACACCAATTACTTTTGTTTAAAAAAAAAACCAAAAAGGAAATTTTTAATGCAAATAATAAATGAAAGTTAAATTTTGAATAACCTCAATTTACACACACACACAAAAGGTTGTAAAAACTTAGTGTTTCTTAACACCAATTTGTTTAGGGTACATATTTTCTGCGACGGGACTCTTATAACTCAATGCTATAACACTGAAAAACCCAATTTTTTGAAAATTACACTACTGCATCTTCCAATTCATCATAACCCTGATGTTGATGGCATAATCCCTTAAAGTATGCCATCGCAGCACACTTTGTTCTTGTTTATAATGTATTTCTGAGTAAGATAAATAACTACAAAAATAATTGAAGGTAGTAGAGTCATTATATTATAAGAATGACAATTATAACTACTATGCATTGTAACCATCTCTACTCTTCAACTTAGCTCCAACTTCAACAGTTCAAAAAAAATTAGATGAAATAACTTGTCATTTTTTAAATTAAATGCAAGTTAAATTTAAGAAATTGACATGCACAAATTTAGAATAGTGGACTTTCTGCAATTTTCGGATTTTATTTCATATTAGAATCGACAAAACTTTTACATTTGAAATGCACAAGTCAATAACTCATTATTTAGTTAATTACTGAATAATAGTTATACTATTTATTCAGCATAAATTTACGGAATTTATAATTTAGTATATTTGTGAAAAACTTACTGAAACAATGTTTTAAATTGCACAAAGCAATCTTGATCAATGTCTCAATGACACTGACAAAGAATGCTTACTGTCAATGATTATGCTGATGTAAACATTTACAGAAAACTGCAGTATATTATATCAGTTCAATCTAAAACATTCAATCTACTATACAGTTCATTTACCTGAACCTCTCTGATTTGCTTTAAGGTTATTTAGTAGAATTTCAATTACCCATTACTTTGAACACATTCAAATTTCTTTGTATGGGACTTCTCACGGCATAATAGATGGCAAACACCAAATTCGTTTTTCAATTATATCTTATGTGTCATTCCTTTACAGTATAAATTTGTATTGAAGTAAGTTTCATTTTCATAAAATAGTAACTTACTTCTTTCATGAGTGTTGATCTGGATGTATCGTTTTTCTTTCCCATTTTGTAAAATGAAAGCAAATAAATACTATTCTATTAATTTAAGAAACCAATAACTTAAAAAACTGTCAAATGAAATTTTAAAAAAAACAAATGTGTAACACATGGAATTGAATTTTGTCAACTAAACAGCTGATTACAATGATTAAACTTTGAAGAGAACCTATGGCTGTAGGTTTAAAGGGAATATTATAAGTATATAAAAGTATTTAAATAGAGAGATCAGGCTTAAATAATATCAACTAATTAATATGTGGTAAAATAATTTTGTCAATACTCAGTTTTTTCAAAATTATATTTTATAAATATTTTTAATCTGTTAGCTAAAGGTAAAAGTTTTCCACATAAATATCGCACAGTTTGAATGGGGTGTTATTATTAATATTGTGCAGTATTTGGATTTTGATTATAGAGGCGATTGTCAACTTTACAGTGACTAATTATGCCGGTGTTTTGTTGTGATTTTTTTATTTGTTTTGTAGGACTTTAGTTTAATACATTTTTAAAGATTATTATGCTTTAATAATAAATTATCAGATTTAACACATAAATGAACTTTTGTAATTAAAACCTAATTGTATTAATGTTAATATTTTTGAAAATTTCAACGTTTAGAAATGAAAAGTATAACAATTTTATCGTAAATAACATTAAAACAAAGATGACATTTTTAACGTGATGTGGCAGTTATCTCAATAAAATTAGTGAAGAATAAAAAAAAATTTCAAGTAGGGTAGATTTTTTATATAAATTACATTTAATATTGCCATTACTACCTTTCATGTTGTCAAAGTACAATGACTTCAGCTTCAGGAAATGACAAAACTGCTTTAATAACTGGAATTTCTGGCCAGGTATTATGTTTAATTATTAAGTCATTTTTTGGCTAGTTTTATGATCAATCATTTGGACATATTAACAATTTTCAAACATTTTTATAAATGTACCATTGAGAGTAATATCAAAACCTTAGTTAAAGTAACATGTATAGATACCTTATCAACCCTAGTCAACTTATCAGTTTTAGACAAATACTTTAAGTATTATGAAAACAAAAATTTCTCTATCTATATATAACTCTTACACACAAAGCAACATCTACAGCTACATATTTGTCAAAAGTGTACATGACTTTTCAAAATAAACTACAGCTATAAGCTGGAAATGATCTCTTTTTTGATGTATTATAAGGTTTTTAAAATACATTGAATTAAAGGAATATAGATTTAGACTGTGACCAGAAGGTAGTAATATGTCAAGATGATATTCCTGCTTTGCTATTTGGTAGTTGAGAACTATTTTAACATGGGTGTGAAAACATTCACATGTTCTGAAACGATATTGATAATTGTTTTTTCCTCTTGCTACCGAAGTTTATTTTTTTATTAAATTTTAGCAGAGACTACTTTCTTTCTGTGTGCAGTAATTACTGATAGTGTGCCATACTACATCGTACCTTTTGCCGGCTAACATGACATGATCTCTATTTTACCCTACATTTGACTCTATGTTCCGTTTGGTTAGGTTAGTTTTCATTCATACATTTATTCCCTCTCCCTAAATTACTTTTGTACACAAATACATTACTTTCATCTTAAAACCAATCTTCTGATTTGTGCGTGGAATAGTGTATGTAAGTGTTTGTTTTACGTCAGCTGGCAAAAGATATTACTTTGCGGAAGCAGACGTAATATGACAGAATGTTTTCTTACACATGAGTGATTACGACCCTAAACTGGATATTTACCTTTTTATTGCTCTATAGTTTATTGTTTATTGTTTTATAGTTCATATTTTCAATTTCATTAAAGATAAAAATTGTAGTACTAGCCAACGCCCTTGGCAGTTGAGCAATTTGGTGACGAGCTGACCAGTAGAGATAGTCCTCCTTGAAGGTGAGACTGTTGTAATACTGGACCTGGTCCAGGGCTGTGGAATCATTAAGGCATTCAGCAATCTGAATAAGTTAACTACCACACTGCAGGCACTCCGGGGCAGGTAACACATGGATGGGGTGAAGGTGCGCAGCAAGGTAATCATGACTAGTCCTCAATGTGAAAGCTGCAACGCTAACTACTCGGGGCATGTCATGGTCAATTGGTCTTCTCGAAACAAGACTTTTCCACCGTTTTCCTGCTGAGAGTTCCCTTAAATGTGATTCCATTTTTTGGTGGACATCTGTATTAGGTACTTGGGGGAATGTAGTGAACTTAAAAGCTCAGGCTGAGGGAGGCTTGTGCCCTGCTTGGCTAGTTGATCAGTCTTTTCATCACCAGTGATTACTGAGTTTCCTCAGGATCTACTGAAAGTTAAGTACTCACCCGGCATTTATGAGATCATATAGTTTTCTTCTATAATCTACAGTTATACTACAGTCAGTCTGGGAGTTCCCAGAGAGGTTAAAGATAGTGGCCTTAGAGTCATAAGGAAAACTGCTAATTACTGCAGCATATGTGGCAGCTACCTCACTTTCGTAGTGGCTAAAATGGGCCCCAACAGCAAAAAAATTCTTAAAAATATATGCATTAGTATGCAGCACCTGTTTCCCCTGATCCAGGCACAGATGATTCATCAGGACTTATACTGGTGCAGCGGTTTTTTCATTGATAGTTCGGAGGGCTGCATTTTTAAACTACTGCACCTTCGCAAATGGCGGTCTGTCTGAAAGAGGTCTGTTTCAGGGAGCTCCTGGAAGCAGTTTTTTAAGCAGTAAGCAAAGCTGGTTCTCCAGGAATGACTCCATACTTTTTATAAAGGTCCTAGTAACAGACAAGGGGTGTTCGTTTTGTTTGAGTCTATCTGTAGGTTTACAGTACTCGTACCAAGAAATGTTTGTTCGTTTACTGCTCCCAGAATCATAAGGCTGATGTCTCCATGCGTATATGTAGCTGTTCAATCTCAGTTTGAGCCCCCATGCAGGAATAGTGGTAGACTTTGCAGTACCAGCTATCATTCTTAAGACATTGTTTTGAGTTAAAATCAAGTAAATTTGTGATGAATTTACTGGCTGTGACTGTCACCTTGCTACTATATTCTAAAATCTGTCTTATATATTGAGTTTATTTATGGACTTATGCTACTTATATTTGGATTTGTAGGCTGTATTTAGAACATCTTGGTTAGCTCTCCAAGTATTAGCTGTTAGTATCTTGTTCTTTTTTTATAGCTTTTTCAGCATACTGGACAATGTGTGGTTTCCATGATATACATCGATCCATTGCAACTCCCAAGTATCTTGAAATATTGCTTCTATCCAAAATTGAGTTCTTGTATGTTAAGCTCACCTTTTGGATTCTGGTTAGAGTGAGAAAAGTTGGAATGTCGTTTTCGAGGTGCTTATGGTCATGACATTATGGTCTGCCCATTTTTCAATTCTCAGCATTGTTCATACACTTCTGTAGTGCAATAATGCTACTGTTGCTGGCATATAGGAGAAGATCGTCAGTATACAACAGAGCCTGGATGCCAGATATGGCATGCATGGTGTCTATGATATCATTTACCATAAGGTTGAACAGTGTGCATGAAATGACTACGCCTTGGAGTAGACTTTGCATTTTGATGCAAATTTTTTATGGACTGTTAAAAAACTTTACTCTGATTTCTCTGTGGGACAGGAAGGCCTTAATCCAGTTCGAGAGGTTGCGAGATATCTCATAGTTTATCAATTTGTGGATGAGCATGGTTCACCAAATTATCATAAGCGGCCTTAAGGTCTACTAGGACTGCTAGTGTTTAGATCTTATTAAAGAAGTCATCTTTAACATCTTGAGTAAATTTCACAACATGGTCTATGATGCCTCCATACTTTCTAAAGTCCGCTAGGTTATTCTGCATGACTCTATATACTGTTTAAGTCAGTTATTTATCATTCTGCCAGCAACTTTGGTGCAAGTACTGATATCTGCTTGTTTTTCAGGTTTAAGGATGGGAATTATTTCAGCCTTTCTCCATTGTTGTGAACATGCATTCTCAAAGTGAGATTGATGTCACCAAGGAAGATAGGTTTTGAATTGTTTCTTATTCCCAGAATTCCATTCTTTCCTGCTGCTTTTCCATTTTTTGTCTATAAAATTGCAAAGTCAAATGCAAAGAGCTTGTGGCACTCTTCATCAAGACATAGGTTTTTTGAATGTTTTGTAAGGGTTTTTGTAATTCTTCTATTACAGAGTGTGCGGTTGGTATTGGTAAAGTATTTACAAAATGCAATTGCAATGTTTTTCGCATCGCTGAGATTTTATTATTACAGATGAGGGGCTAGAGTTGGTTTTGGGCATAGTCGTTATTAAGGCAGGAGATATACCTGTGGGCCATAGCCATCTACCCTAAAATCGAGCTTACTTATAAAGTTTCTAAAGGCAGTTCGCTTTGTTGTTTTCTTGGTTTAGTTTTGCCTGGGTGTTTCTTAGTAAGATAAGGTCTTTTGTTGAATTAGACTTTCTGCTTTATAACTAGCTTTATCGTAACTCGTCTTAAGGTACGTCAGAGTCGCATTCCAAAACGGTTTATATTGCCTGACGACCTCGAGACATTGATTTTTGAGCACATTCCAGGAAAGCAGAGTTGAAGTTACCAACAGTTGACTCGGGTGAGTCAGTTATTAGAGCTGGGTTCAACAATTTGTTTGTAAGTTCCTTGAACCTGGGTAAATTCTTTTTATGTTCCATCTAGGAGCCCGTGAATTTCTGTACGCTGCTTTGAAGACGGTTGCTTTAATTAATAGTGCTCTGTGGTCATAGCTTCCAGTATTTTCTAGCAAATTTACTAGCAAAGACTTGTGTCTTGTTTGAGATATCTCAAGATCAGGGATTATCTGACACCCATTGATGCAATTATTGACAGTTTTACTAAGGCTATTTTGAATGCCGCTGAAAAGACCATACCTAAATCATCTGTTCATATACGCCGTCCACCTGTCAAATGGTGGAACAATTAATGCATAGAAAGCCTCTGTTTACGGCGAAGAGCTCGAAGGAGATTTAAGCACCACTCAACAAATTACCACCTTCAGGAATATAAAACACTCCATGCAAAAGCACGGAGAATATTTAGGCTGAGTAGGATAAATTTTTGGACACAGTACATTAGGACAATTAGACGAACAATTCCATCCTCCACAGTATGGAGGAAGTTAAGATCCGTTTGTGGTACTTCCATTCCGTTGCCAGCCATTGCACTAAAACAACCAGATGGAAGATAGATCACAAACAGTGGTGATATTGCTAATGTACTGGGAACATCATTTTCTAACTTTTCTGCTACTACAGCCTTTAATAGATTATTCCAGAGGTATAAACTGAACAAAGAAGCAATACCGTTTACTGTGGGTTGTCTGGAGACTCTCCTGTGAACACTCCTTTCTTTATAGGCGAATTGGAGTCAGCTCTCACGTTAATAAGGGATTATGCACCAGGTCCTGATTCCATTGTATATAAATGAAGAATGCTACAAGTTTGGTGCCCATTACTCAACGAGTTATGGCATCTGATTATGTGTGTTTTGCAAAACATTTATTACTCGCTGCTTGGAATGATGAATGGCATACCTCGATTCAGAATAAGCTGAGGGAAATTAAAGATACCGTCCATCCATGGAGGTCTTCGATTCATTTAAAACGCAGGGAGGAAGTGCTGGTTACACGCCTTCGAGTTGGCCACTCTTTTGCAACTCATTAATATTTGATGGGTCGTGAAGATCCGCCAATATCTCAGTACTGCTGTGATATCTTCACTATAAAACATTTTGGTGGATTATGTTGGTTTAACCAATATTCGTGCCCTTTTTAATGTGGAAGGCAGTTTAGAAGTGGTGTTAAGAGACGATGCCTCGGCCATTGACAGAGTCATCGCTCTCTCGCACCATTTGAACATATTTTTTGAAATTTAATATTTAAAAATATATGTTTTTATATTTCTTTGTGTGTGTTTTGAGTGTAGTATTTATTTATTTAAATTTTATATATTTTATGCTTTGTTACAGTCCTATTAATATTTATTTATTGTTGAATTGTTACTTATAGTAATGTTTTAATTATTGTTATAATTATTTACTGTTATATTGTTCTTTGTTGTTTATTGTTTTATATTTTTAGTTGTATAATTATTGTTACATCTTTATTGTTATATTGTTGTTCTTAAGTTTTATAAGCTATTCTTTATGTAGTTTCTTGTTGTTGAATTATATTTATTTGTTAGGTTTTGTATTTTGGTTATTTGATAATTATTGGTTTATTTAAAAATTTTGCGTTAGTCACTTCTGTTGATTGGCGATGATAACCAAAATTGGTTTTTCACCAGGAAAAAATCAGAGCTCCCTCCTTCAAATAGTGGTCTTCCAGCCTTTCCAGTGTCTTTAAACAAGAAAGAAGTAAGGCTGATAGGTCTGAAGGCCTTTACCTCTGTATAACCTTTCCTCCCCAGTTTGTGGATAAAGATAACTTTTGTTTTGAGCCACTGCCCGGGCATGTAACCCAGAGCAACACAACCCCTGAGGAATTCTGTCAGTGGCTCTATAATTTCCTCCAAGTAATTCTGTAGTAATATTATCCAATCCAGGTGCTTTAGAAGGCTCAAAAGACCGAATTACCTCTCTCACCTTTTGTGCTGAGATCATCTGCCCAGCTATATTCCAGTCCGCCCTTAGCCACCATATGGTGAAGGTTTTGAACACCATCCCCTACCGGTCTAATATCGGAAAAAATACTGTTCCTCATTAGCAAATGCAGGATTCCCTCCGGGCTTTCAATAACGCTACCATCAGCCTTCTTGACAAACTTAAGCTCTCCCCTTGGTTCATCTGCTAACACCTTAAAAGGTCTAGCAGTGTCACTCAGTGTGCTGATCTCTGATCACCACTTTTACCAAGAAGCATGTTTAACCTCCTTTATGAGATTTTTATAGGAGCGATGGCTGTCTATATGCTTGCCAGGTCTTCATAGTATTCTTCTTCCTTACTCTATTAAAGAGCCTTCTAGTCTCTTTTTGTCTTGCCTCTATCTCGCAGTTCCACCTAAGCTTAACGTGTCCAGTGTTTATCTGCAAGAGAAGGCAATTTTCTTCAAACGACGTGGAAATTGGAGTCCTGATGCAGGGCTCAGTATTTTCTAGTTTTTTTGGTGTTCCATACTTACCATGGAAGTCTGAAATCCGCCTCCTCACCGAGGACTTAAAACCTTCTCAGATTTCTAAACCACACCACATGGGGGACAACTCCCCTCATCGTAGCAGTAATGATCCGGTGATCTGACGTAGAGGGCTCATCTGAAATCTTTCAGTCATGCACCCATTTACCATCTGTCTATTACAGAAAGTGATATCTAGTACCTCAATTGTGTTTGAGGTGACAAATGTTGGCTTGGCACCTGTGTTTAGAACAATACGGTTTTACCCAATTAGGAAGACGAGGAGCTCCTCGCCACACTCATTTGTGTCTGTGCTGCCCTGAGCCTCATTATGAGCATTGGGATCACATCCCATCAAGATTCCTTTATTTCTCTCCCTGCAGTACCGAATTAACTTACGTAATTCTGCAGAGAGCGATTCTCTATTGTAAGCGCAGTCAAGTGCAAGCCATGATACTCCTTGCTTCGAGTTGCCTCGAATTCTAACCATGGCAAGGTCTCTGCTTGAGAATTCTTATATCAGCGTGGCTTCTAGTCCTCTGACTATCACACATGTCTTGTGTCCCTCATGTTCCTCACTTGGGTGGGTGCAGCCAAAGCCCTTATACAGTTCCTGACCAGCCACGGTTTTTGCACCAGGTTAGGACTACTTTTACTGTGGTGAAAGTTAATCTGCAGGATCACTGCTTGAGGGTCAGCCATATACAATTGACCCATACGCCTTCTCCTGATTCTCCCTCTCGCCCTTCTCTTCCGGGTCCTTAGAGGTCCACCTAAAAGTGACCTATTTAGTCTCCAGGAAGGCCTTCCCATCTCTTGCCTTGAGAAGTATGGCTGATGCCTCTTCCAATCTTAGGCAGAGGAGGCTTCCAGGTCTCTGCTCAATCCACTGTAGGATCTTCCACTTCGAAGTGATAATTTCCAGGCTCTGCATCCTCATGAGCTTGATAAACTGAGTGGCTTCCCTTTTTTGTGGTGGTACGAGCACCGTCACTTTCACCCTTTTATTCAGTTCATCAAGCAGGACTAGCCTTGCCTGAGTTCCATCCTCGAGCTTAACTGACGGACCACTTCTTGCAGCCATTTTGCCGATTCGTCCTTAGCACAAATGAATGCTGCGACTCCATCTCTCAAATATGTGTCCCTGAACCGCAGATCAAAACCTATACTAGGAATGTCCGAAATTCGGTCTATGACAGTGCCCTTAAGGTGGTCGAATGCCACCATCTCCATCCTTATGCCTACATTATCCCCAAAGGTCACTAGTACCCTCAGTAGGTCAGCGGTAAAGGTGACCATCCTGACCCAACAGGAATAGACACTTGTCTATTTCTCTTGGGCTCAGACTCTGGAGTAGGATCAGAAGTATTCCTTTCCTTCCTTTACTTCTCTTTCTCCTGTCGTATTAAGGTCGTACCAGATCCACTGGCAGGACAACAGGGCGAGTTCTAGCCTCAGCCTCCGCCAAAACCTTCCGCTTCCTGGACTGGTGTTTCCTTAAAGGGGGTAGCAGTAGTTCTCTGCCCTCCTCCTCTGCCTTCTTTACTTCCTTATGGCAGGCAGGCCAGAGTGCTTTCCTCCTTTGTGCCCCACTCATTACTCTGGTTGCTTTCTCAACTGGTTTTCGATCTGCCTCTATGGGGGCTGAAGCCACATCCATTGGGACAGATACGTCGGTAGGTTTTAGGCCCTGACCAGCTTTCTTCCATGAATATTCCTACAAGCAGCTAGGGAAGAAAGGTCCGCCTCCGCAGAGCCCCACTTACAACGTTAAGGCGACTTAAATGCTCAGGGGTGGCGCCAGGTGCCTCTGAGGCTCCTGCCTCAGTTTCTAAAAAATTAAACAACCTTTTCTTGAACTAAGACTACCAATACAATACTATAATATAACTTGCAAATAATACAACATTTAACGTGCATATAACGTTAGATAAATAATAACACATAATGTACTTATCTTGTTAAAATCCTGAAGTAAAAACATTGTAATAAAATCAATTCTTCAGTTTATAAATATATATACAGTTTTTAATATTTAGTAGAGTACATTCATGTTTAAATAATATTGGTTCGCTCTGGAAAACAACTTATGTTCAGATTATTGAAGTGATTATAATATATCTTCATTGTGTTCTTTAGAATGGCTAATTTAATCTTATTACACCTAAAGCAGGGGTAAAAGTCAATATGTCGATTGATTATTGTGAAGCTTGTTGCTGTTTACCTGTCAGTAAAGAGTCAATTGCAGTAGTAATTGATCTTAATTCTAACAGAAATTTTTTAAAGACCCTCCTTACCCTGAGGGCCACGAATCTGGCCAGAATAAATGGTTTTTGTTACCCACATTATTTTATTATTAACTACAATCAATATTATTCGTTATTAAATTAACTACTCAACACATATGAAAATTGAGTGAAAAATTTAATAAAATTAACATCCTTATTTGAGGAATTTATTTAATAAAGGCTAATATTCACTGTAGTTAGTAATAAAATATTCACACTTTTAGAATGTTTTAACTTGCCTATAGTAGCACTTACTTTGCTTGTTGAGGACGGCCGTTTCAGGAGATGTGTCCCTTTGTCAACTCAGACCGTAACTGATCTCAAGGTTTACGTAGGTTAGGGTGGGGGTGGGATATTTTGGTGGTGTGGGTGTATTTTGTGTGTATTAGGAGTTATGATCTCAAAACGTGCGTGTGAGTTGTAATGTAATTGTATATTGAGTATGTGTGTAGGGTATAGTTTGAAGTGCCTATATATTTCGTATTGTTCGGTTGTGTAGCGTTGGTTATTTCTGTGTTGTTTATGAAGAATTTCTAGGTTAGATGTTATGTCTATGTAGTCATGTTTTGTGGAGTTGAGATGATCGGCGAAGTTTGATTGGTAGTTATTGTTTTTTAGTGCTTTTATATGTTCTTGGTAACGTGTGTAGAATGACCTCAGTTAGTTTGTAAACTCAGTGGTGTTGTAAATGTCGTTGATTTTGCTGTTGGGTTTAAATTGTTTGTTGAGAGTGTTGTGTGTGGAGTAAGCTATTTTGTAGTTGTATTTTCTTAATGTGTTGGTTAGATTGTGGGTTTTGGATGATCAATATGTATGGATATCAATACCATACAGGTCTGAGTTGACAAAGGGACACATCTCCCGAAACGGCCGTCCTCAACAAGCAAAGTAAGTGCTACTATAGGCAAGTTAAAACATTCTACAAGTGTAAGTGATTACTAGTAGCTCACGCGAAGATGGAATCAACAAATGTTAATAAAATAATGGTACTATTGAGAGCTCTAACTTGAATGTAAACTTTTCTTATCATTTTGAGCTTAAAATTTCAACTAGACTTTTAAAATTTGTCATTATGGTTTGCTTTTCTGATCCAAGCATTTTAAGGAATAACAGGATTGATTTGTAAAACGTCTAATATATTTATAGGCCAAGCATTTTATATAGAAAGTGTGTATATTGTCAAGTTAAGTATACCAATGTGTGTATATAGCATACATATATGAAAAAAAAGCTTCTTATGGAATAGTTTATGTGAGACTTAAACATTATTTTCATAAAAAGTGCACTCATGATATAAACCCATCTTCAATAACCTGAATATAAGTTGTTTTCTAGAGCAAATCTATATTATTTAAACATGAATGCACTCTACTAAAATTAAAAACTATATATATATATATATATATATATATATATATATATATATATATATATTTTAAAACAACATAGGTTATTCAAATACAAGAATATTTATTAATTTATATTCAAAGCTTTTCGTTGGCAAACAGTACCAACATCATCAGGAATGAAAATTAGATGATTGTAATTTACATTCCTGATGATGTTGGTACTGTTTGTCAACGAAAAGCTTTGAATATAAATTAATAAATATTCTTGTATTTGAATAACCTATGTTGTTTTAAATTATTAAACAAGAAAACGTATTATATATATATATTTTAAACTGAAGAATTGATTTCATTAAAATGTTTTTACTTCGGGATTTTAACAAGATAAGTACGTTTTGTGTTATTTTTCATGTAACGTTATATGCACGTTAAATGTTGTATTATTTGCAAGTTGTATTACAGTATTGTATTGGTAGTCTGAGTTCAAGAAAAGGTGTTTAGTTTTATAGAAACAGGTAAACCTATGACTTATCTTATTTACATATTTTAGTCAAATATAATTTCATTTTGACCAAGGTTGTGTACAAAGTAATTCAGAAAGAGTAATTATTCTTTACATTATGATATACTTATTTGGTTAAAAATTGTAGACCTAGGCCTATATAATTGAGTTAACACTAGGTAACACTTTCCACAATTAAAGTAACTGCTGTCACTTGTCTTCTATAACATGGCAAATACAGTTAACAGAAAAGTTGCTTTGTTAACAGGTTTGACTGGCCAGGTAAGTTTTTTTTACAATTATTTTCTTATATATAAGTTAAATATGAATCTTTATTGTAAACAGAAATAAGGTATATAAATGATAAAATATTAATAAAATGTATTTTACAAACACCTCTGGTATAGCTTAATTTTTTAATATTTCATATTTTAAAGGTTAAAATCAAAAAGTTTAAGATAGTAAATGAGGTATTTTTTTATAAATGGTTTTAATTACATAAATGAATATAGTTCAAAATTTCTTATCATTTTTAGTTTTGAGGTGTTTTTTAAACTGTAATTTAATCAAGAAAAGATTGGAAATTATTTTTCACTCACATCCTGGATATCAGACTGTGTAATGAAATCAAAATTTACTGGTAACAAAAATTGTAGCTAATGTAAAATGCAATTGAAAACATCGAAATCAAAAGTCATGGGCTACATCATAGGATATACGAGTAATATCTCTTAACAGCTTCTCAAATACCCTGACAAAATTATTACTTATAAAAAAAAATTGATGGATTAATTAATAGTATGAGTCTTTTATGGTAAACAATATGAATTGATATTTGCATACAATATAGTAGAACCTCTGGAAACCTGATACAGTATCAGCGTCTATGGGTTGTAGATAACGGGGAATAGCAAATCCTAGTTCATGAGGACAGATTATTCATGTGATGAGGAAATAGGAAATCATATTGATCAGTATTAGTTGAAACTGTATAAGTGTAATTACTCTCATTAGGCTGGGATAATTATGGAAAAGATCTGGAAGTAAATCAAAGCAGTTTTAATAAAAACATGTCTAATAAACCAGTTTAGATTCATAATAGGCTTTTAGAACACCTGATTAAAGCTAAAAGCAAGAAAAACTACTTATTCAAAACTTGCGTAAATATATTCAGCCTTGAGCTAAAGTTCCTAGCGGCAACATAAGACAAATTGCATTAGGTATGCATCTTTCAGCAGATTGTTTCTACAATATTCATAACTTTGAGCATTCTCTTATTTTTGTAAGAATGTTTACATGAGGCTTCAGTTGTAGCTGAATTAATATCTTCATTTAGTTTTGTGAGATCCCTTCTAGACTTTCTTAAACAAATCCTTTATTTTCAAATCTCAACACCTATTGTAGTTGTGGAGTTTCTCTATACCTTGTCTTTACCTTCTAGCCATTTTGTCTGAAAATAAATAAATATATATTTCTAGCCTTTTAAAAATAAAATATACCTGAAATTTATATAATCCATAATTTGAAAGGAATAAAAATGTACTTATCTCCAAATGCATACTAAGTTGATACCATCGCCCAAATATTAAGACAAGAAGGGCATCAAAATCACAGCATTGCTTTATGAATTATAAGCTTCTTCTACTATTAAATAAATTAAGTTAAAATAATGCGGTGCAAAATCCCCTGAGCTTAGCAACAGGCTAATCAACAACAAAAAAGAGTGCACTCTTGAGGTTTACCTGCTGGAGAAGAAGAAGAGAAGTGGAAATGTTATTCAATTACTTACAACAGGCAGCTTGGAATAACAACCCCTGAGCTAGCAACAGCCCAATCAACAACAAAAAAGAGTGCACTCTTGAGGTTTAACTGCTGGAGAAGAAGAAGAGAAGTGGAAATGTTATTCAGTTACTTACAACAGGTAGCTTGGAATAACATCCGCTGATCCTGGGAAACAGCCCAGTCAACAACAAAAAAAGAGTGCACTCTTGAGGTTTACCTGCTGGAAAAGAAAAGGAGAAGGTGAAATATTATTGTTACTTACAACAGGCAGCTTGGAACAACATCCCCTGAGCTAGCAACAGCCCAATCAACAATAAAGAAAATGTGCACTCTTGAGGTTTACCTGGTGGGGAAGAAGAAGAGAATTAGAAATATAATTTTTTTTACTTACAACAGGCAGCTTGGAATAACATCCCCTGAGCCTAGCTGCAGCTCAATCAACAATAAAAAAGGGTGCACTCTTCAAGTTTACCTGCTGGACAAGAAGAAGAGAAGGTGAAATATTATTGTTACTTACAACAGGCAGCTTGGAACTACATCCCCTGATCCTAGCAACAGCCCAATCAACAATAAAAAATGGTGCGCTCTTGAGGTTTACCTGCTGGAGAAGAAGAAGAGAAGTGGAAATATTATTCAGTTAATTACAACAGGCAGCTTGGAATAACATCCCCTGAGACTAGTAACAGCCCAATCAACAACAAAAAATTGTGCGCTCTTGAGGTTTACCTGCTGGAGAAGAAGAAGAGAAATGGAAATATTATTCAGTTACTTACAACAGGCAGCTTGGAATAACATCCCCTGAGACTGGTAACAGCCCAATCAACAATAAAAAAGGATACACTCTTGAGGTTTACCTGCTGGAGAAGAAGAAGAGAAGAGTTTGACGATAAGATCAGAGTTATGATCAAGCTCACAAGGTAACATGAATTGTCTCACCAAAAAACTACAAGATGGCAAACCAAGCCCGATGGCACATAGAGAAACAGACTCCTCAGGGTCATTCAAGAGGCCAAAAACACAAATACTGCTAACCAGAGCTTGCAACTCATGACACATGAATAAAATCTGATGAAAGCTGAAAGAAGAAATATACTGTTAAACGGGAGTGCCATTATGGTATCCTTAATATGCAACACCTCTATCTTGTCCATCACACACAATGAAGCAGACTGTTGCATTCATCCCTTGAGTTTGGCAGAAAAAAATAGTAATATTTCAGGAAAACCACCACACACATACATTTAAAGGCAAATCTGTGAGTTACCTTGAGTTTTTTATTTAAGAAAGAGTTTATGAACGAAGTTTAAATAGTGAAAATTGCTAAAAACCACCAACTAACATTTTTCATAGGAGTAGATGAAGGTGTTGGATGTGCATACCACATTCTCCTAGATCTGCTCACTATAACACTTTAAAATTGCTGAGTTTAAATGTTCACTAACTAATTTATTATACAAAAGTTTCACTAACTGGTTGACCATATATTAACACTTATGGTTAAATAATGTTTAATGAAAAATGTGATTTTAATAATTAGATGAATTTGATAAAATAAATAACTCTGTTGATAACTCTCAACACTTGTTTGAGAAAGGATTTGTAAGATTCAAATGGATGAAACAGTGTGCAAGAATAAGCCAGAATGTCAGAGAGAAAACTAAGACAAAGAGAGCAACGAGTGTCTTGTCTGAATGGTTGCTTAACACTGCTGGAGAATAGTGAGAATTTGCGACAAGACAAAGTCACATGTCTGTTGAGTTTAGTAGGCAGTGACTTAAGTTGCATAGAACATTAAAAAAAGAAATATGAGATTAGCCTCATGAAGTGTGCAGTTGATCGAGCACGGTAGATACTGCGTAATAGTCAAGTTAGAACTGACAGATAGGCTAGAACTATTAAAAGAGGTTAATCTGTATCAAGAGCTAAATTACAGCATAACCTGGATAACGATGCATAATGCTTAACAAAAGAAAGTCAACCCCTGTTATATTTACCAATAAGGCAAAGAGCAAAACTGACACTATAATAAATGCCCTATTCTTCCCTTACAGCAAAAAAAAAAAAAACACAAACCCTACAGCTTTTCAACTGGCTCGCAGGGTGTTAGTGCACAGACTTAAGCACACTAAGCTCTTGGACCTTGTTCCAAAACTACATTAACTGCACAAATCAGCAGTACTAAAATATCAAGTCAGTGCCATTCACTGAAACAAGCCTGACATTTCAAACAGTCTCAGAAAGCGTGTTGCTAGATAGGACTTGTATTATTTGCAGCAAAATTAAATTAAAAAAAAAAACATTTTAATCAACTTTGAAGAAAAAATGGTACAAATCTATAAACAAATTACACAATCTTAAATAAAACTAAATTTACTGTTTGACTATTTTTAGTAATAATCCTTTAAAAAATGTAATCCCTTTAATACTTCTAACTAAATAAGCTCATAAGCATTAATGAAACTTTTTATGGGGTATGTGTAAAAAAGGGTAAAAATAATTTTAAAAAAGGAATTTTAAGCCTTTCTTCATCTCTCAGGACTTCGCCAATTTTTCTGTCTACAGTTTTATGAGAGCTGTATGACTGCTATTTTTCCATTGCCTCAGTGATATTAAAACTGAGGGCACAGTAGATGAGTACAGGTTATAGAGTATGATTGAATTTTGTATCTACCGTTGAATATACCAGTTTGCTAACTGCCGAATAAAATGTGACAGTTGTTTAATTTTTTATTTCTCTCAAGATCATTAAAAAAGTTGAACTATTTACTGATACAATTTTCTCAAAAGCTAGGTGATTCTCAATATAATAAAACAAATTCTAAAACTCAGCAGGTGTTTGGTGACACTGCAATTTAACAGATGTTTGAGGATAACACAAATTGGGGAGTGTATTAAAAAATGGCCATGCATTAGTTGAATATGAGCTCTATTCTGGGTGGTCACAAATCCAGTTTGTATAGAAGTCCAGAAATAGATTACAGCTGTTGCTGAGAAGATAGAAAATCTGGTAATGCGAAATCATAGTTTATTGTGTGAGAGATTGCAAAAGATCTTTGATTCAATAAAGATTCTGCATGTGCATTTTTGCATGAAGAATTTAGCATCCACAGTGTGAAATTTGTGCTCAAACTGCTGTTGATAGAATAGACACACCTCCATCTTGAGGCTGGACAGTACCAACAATCACTTGGTAAAAAAAAACCCACAAATTACTAATATTTTTCGGTCACTGTTCAATACTGTGAGTGACAGACAAGACTGAAAAAAAACCTCAAGATGTACAACACAAAAGCCATTCTAAGGTAATAATCATAAATATATAGGGTTAAGTCATTTAGAAATGTATTATATTTGGGTCAGATAATGTTACTAGAATATGTGAGTTTTTCAGTCCAGTTATTTGCTTTTAAAAATCTCTATTATAGATAATAGTGTTAATGCTATTAACCAGTAATAGTGTTGAAGATTTGGGGACACCACACAATTTTTCACATCTTCTATAGCGATTAACTGTCAGAGTAACATCTACAGTTAATATATTTAGTTAATTGCCATACCATATAGTTAAAATCCATAATATATAATAAACTGCTGTAGTAATGTATTTAAATATTGTTTTCAGGATGGATCCTATCTTTGTGAACTCCTCTTGGAGAAAGGCTATCAAGTTCATGGGATCATTAGACGAGCTAGTACTTTCAACACATCTCGTATCCAACATTTGTACTCAAACCCTTCTTGCCATAAGGAAGGGCGGATGAAACTGCATTATGGAGACATGACTGACAGTAGCTGCCTTGTTAAAATCATTAGTACAGTGAAGCCTACAGAGGTTTATAACTTAGCAGCTCAGAGTCATGTCAAGGTTAGTTTGTAATCTATTACAATTATTTTATATTATACACATTAATAACACTTAGACTGAAAATCCTGGTAAATAGTAGAAATTTTACGTACATTTAATATAAAAATGTCTTTTGAATGCAAAATGATATTAAATTAAGTAGGTTAACTTGTAGGAATATTATTTGAGCTTAGCTTGTGAGGTTATGTTAAATACTGCCGGAATCTACTGCCTGAAGTGTAGCGATTGTCCTCTGAAATATATAGGTCAAACAAAAAGAAATATTAAAAATAAGGCTAAAGAACATTTTTCCTACATTAAATATAATAGACCAGAAAAATCTGCGATGGCGAAACATTGCTTAGAGGAAGAGCATGAATTTAAAGTAGACAATGTAACCCTATTAAAAAGCGTTGTTAAGTGTAGTGAATTGGTTAAGTGTAGAAAGTGGGAAACTTTCTATATTAATAGGAATAAAAATAATATTGTAAATAATGAGGCAGGCCCTATTCAAAATTCTATATTATTGTAATTAGTGTGACAGAAGGAAAAAAAATTGTATTGTAACTTTTTGGTTAAAATCTTGAAATAATAATAAAGTGTAATATTAATTTTCTATTTTGTTTATATATAATTATGTTGTATGTTAAAAACTGTATTGTAATTATTGAGTTAGGTACAAAATTTCTATTTGATGTATCATGTTTAAAGTAGGGTTAATAACTGTTGTTTTGACAAGTGGGCGTGGCAACGCCTATTGTATAAATACCGAAGTGTAACCTTACTTTCACCCTAGTAGTAAGTTAGAGTTTGTAGTAGTAACACTCACTGATGATGATGATTTTGTCATTGAAACGCGTATGAGTAAATAAACGATTAATTTGTGAGTTTTATGTATGTTTTTATTTGTATTTAGGTTAACTTGGTTTATAGTTAAACACCTTACCAGATAATATTTATAGTTTTATTTAACACATGTTACTAAATGTTTCATCTATGTTCTAGATGCTATCTGAGTTATATCAGATGTGTTATGTTACAAAATACTAAGCTAATAAAAGCAGACAAATGTGCTAGCAAGCATGAGCATTCTAAAAATTCATATAAGCTTTTAAATGGCTTTAATATATCTAAGTTTAGATTCATAAAGTAGTTGTTATTCATTGAATTATATTTTTACTATAGTTTGTTTTATTAATAACTTGCATTTAAAGATGATTTACCTCCTATTTCTGTAAATAGAAAATTGTTATGACAGTATTGCACTGTGGATTTATGAAAAAAACTGACATTTGATGAAAAGTTAGTTCCCTATTCTATTTTTTCACTACATACTGAAAACAATATTAGTACAATTGCTTTTAATGTGGGTTATTTAAACAATATTTTGCTATTAATTCACATTTGTAAAATTTGTATGTATTATTAATCTATACTACTGTATCAATGCAATCAAAATTTGGCTTGAAATGATTATATAATTTTCGAATAAAAATACAGTAGACACTTGCTAATTTGTCACATTCAGGGGAGGAATTACTGAATAAAAAAATATGCATGTAAACTTCTAAAAGTACACAAACCGTTGAAGGGAAAAAATATACAAATATTTTATTGTAAAAAAAGTTGTATGAAAAATTAAAATTATCAACAAGACATTAAATTACTGAAGATCGGTAGGAGTATACACTAGCTATCAGATTACATATCTCTTAAAATTATAATTTCTCATTATAATGTTAATGTTATAGAGTTTTGTTTATATATTTTGAATTATGTGTTTCTAATTGTTCAATATTCTCTTTATATCACTTATATGTAAGTTAATATTTACTAGTTTAAAGTACTACTGTAGACAAGTGCTTAGGCCTACATATTAATTTATAAGTGTTAATGTTTATAAGTATAAAGTAGTATCTCAAGTAAGACTAAAATAATATTTTAAAAAAATTGAACAAAAGTTTCCAAAATAGCTTCGAATTAGAGGAAAGCTAAATTAAGATAAAACATAATTTTTATGTTGCAATAAGTTATACAGTAATACGTCATATAAGCTACTTATTTCACTTTTACAGGTTTTTCAGTTGATCGCTTAAATTATTTGTTTATATCAATTTACAATCCATTGCTTAGATATGGTTAGCCTATAACAAGAAATTATGAAAGGGCTGCTAAATTATTGATGTTAACTGCACTGTACATTGTCAATATTTTCTGTAATAAAGTAGTCTAGGTAACAATGTTGGAATTCTAAATATTGATCTAAATTTTGCATGTGATAATAAATCACTCTCTTTTAGCTTGGCTCTTTTGTTTCACTATTTATAGTGTGTTATAAATGTTATAATTAACATGTAGCGATTGTGTTAGACTATGGTATGAGTATTGCGTAAAATTGCGTATATTAATCACTTTTACATTAGTTTATGACTATCCGAAATTTAAATTTGTAAAAACTTACTGAGACAGAACGTTTTCGATCGCTCCGTGGCGATCTTCATCAGTGTCTAAATTTTCTGCTTGTAGTTGTTGTTAGGTTATGCGGTGACGGTTTTAAAGGCAGGTTTTTGATACTATCAAAGAGTATGTGTGATTTGTATTGGGTTTGTTTGTTTAATATGTTTATTTTGTGTTTTTGAGTGTTTATAAATTTCATATTGTTCTAGTGTGTTGGGATGTGGTCCTTTTTTGTTGATGTGTAAGATTTCTAGGTTATGGTAAATGTCTGTGTATTTGTGTCCTGCTTCTTTTATGTGATTGTAAAATGCTGAGTTGGTGTTCTGTTTGTCTTCCTTGACTCTTTGTTTGAAGCTGCAACCTGTTTGCCCAATTTAGAATTTGTTGCAGTTTAATTTGTATACACCTGGTGTTTGTAGCTTATCTTTGTTTTGATGTCGTGTTGTATTTTGTATTGCAATTGTTATTAGTTTTGTATCCTATTTTGTATCCTGTTTTTTGAAATTTTTGGGGTATTTTACAAAGTTCTTGGAACACAAAAGCTCTTAACAGAGTTAAGTTTGTACAAATTTACAAAATTTAAAGTTCGGATAATCATAAACTAATGTAAAAGTAATTAGTTAAGTTTCAGCTAACATAATAGACTACAAAATTCAAGAATTGCATATATTAGGCATACTATAGTTTTTCTTTTTCTTTTATTTTCTTATTATTATTCTGCAAAATTAGTCTGAATCATCCATGAAAAATATTGAATATTGTTAATGAAAAGGGTGAAAAAAAGGTTTAGAAAAAATTGAAGGCATCTGTAAAAGTGCAGATGAAAACTGCGAGAATTTCAATGATCCTATGTGCAATTCCGGAGAAAATGGAAAGGATAATAAGGGACATAGATTGAACATCAAAATTATCAGAATGTACCAGTTTTGTTGTACATAACTAAAGAGTAAATAATTTGAGTTTACAAATCATTGAGAAATATTTTAACAGAAACAAAACTGTTTATTGCTAATAACTGTTGGTCCATAACTTTACACTAAATATTGTCATGGATTTCTCAGTTTTTTAACTAGTAAAAGTTGTATCTGCTAATAAAGAAAGTTGCTAAAAAGTTTCCAGAAATTGTAACTGAAATCGTACTAGAAAAAATTACTAACCCAGGTAAGTTTTAATGAAAGTGATATTTTCTAGAAACAAATACCTATCCATACATTTGTTTCAATAGAAGAGAAATCTGCTACAAGGTTCAAAGATGCAAAAGACCAGTGAAAAATTTTGCTACACTTGAATGCTAGTGAAAATTTCAAATTAAAATTTTGAGGAGTATTATTCTTAAATACCAAGAGGTATTTTGTTATAGCATTATAGGCATTTCATTGCTGGTTTACTGCAAGTCCAACAAACAAAAAGAGGGGTTATAGACAATTTATTGTATAAATATGTTTAAGATTTGAAATGGAAAAATCTTGAGAGATATTCATTATTTCCTTCAAAATATTAATTGTGATTAATAATGTTCCTGGTCATTTAAAAACTGTCCCAAGCGTTGATGATATAATTACAGTATTATTCTTGCCTCCTAACACTGCATTCCATAGCCAACCAGAACAGGATATACAACACTAAGGAATTAATGTCTCCACAGAAGATTTAATAAACTTATTATAGGAATGGATTCAAATGTAAAACAAAACATTCAATATATTTAGAAAACGTCATATATATTAAAACGAGCTGTTGGTATAAGAGTGAAATCCTGGAATGAAGTAAAAGAGTTGCTTAAGTGGATCATGGAAAAAAATCTGGCTTGCAGCAGTCAAAACATGATAACCAAGTGAAAAATTAACCAGCGCAATAACTTATGAAATTCTTTGGTTCAAAGAATAAGAGGATTTGATAAAGGTAATCAAGACAACTTCTCTAATCTGACTCTGATTATGTAACACACAAAGATCTTGTCCATCTGTTAGCTGGTAGGGAAGGAAATGAAGAAAAAATTCAGTAGGAGGAATGGCATATTTAAAAATTTTGATTTCATTTGGCTTACTTACACTTTAAAAAAAATTGGTGAAAACAACTCTAACAAAGAAAGAAGTGAAACAGTTTCACAGTTAGTGAACAAAACAAACCCTTGGTGAAATGTTTTACAAGAAACAACATTGTGTGTATCAAAAGACAGATTGATAGATAGATAGACAAAAGATAGATTGATTCTTTAACCCATCAACATTGATTCTTATAAAAGATTCAGTTGCCGAAAATGAACTGAATAATTAAGTTTTTATGCTATTGCCTTGTGCTTTTTTCGCATCCTGTAAATCATATTTCAGTATATTGTTTTAAGTACTGTATCATGTTTTGTGTGTATCTTGCCAAGTTTCAAGTTTTTATTATTCATGTCATATAAATAACATAAAGTTCACACTAAATTTCAATAAATAAAATCCAGTACATGTAAAAACTTCTCCATAATTATCAATAAGTAAGTGTTCTATTGTACTACATATAATACTTAAAACATGCAGTACAGTAGAGTCTCGAAATTCCAAGTCCCGAACTTTCAAGCTTTTGTTAAATTCGTTTTGACTAAGCAGTGGGATTAATCAGCTAAGCCCCCTGCGTTTAAAAACATTTCCAGGTCAGCTTTCGCAGTTTTATACAAGAACTAAAGTACTGATTGGCTGGATGGAGAACTATTCAAAGAATGGTTTTAATAAGTTTGTGCCCAAAACTGAAAAGTTTTTAAAAGCAAAGAACTTACCCCAGAGGGCTATTTTACTGTCAGACTAAGCACCGTAGCAACCGGATGAAGATCAAATGAGCTTTATATCTTTCTGCAAATGTTACGAGCCTAATCCAGTTGATGGATCAGTATATTCTGGAACGTATGAACAAAAAATACACAAGTTACCTTTTACGATCTCTCTTGGAAGCTACTAAAAGTGAAAAAAGTATTGTAGCCTTTCTAAAAAAAATTACATTAAAGGAAGTTGTGTACTGGATAGCCAAATCATGCAGCAAAATAAAAGAAGAAACATCAAGTAATAGTGGAATAAAATCCTGAGTCATAATGAAACTGTTGACCGAGTTATTGGTGCACAAGAATTAACAAATTTGACATTTCTTATCCAGAAGCTTCCTGGTTGTTGAAATTCCGATGTAAACAATTGGAGATAACAGATGTTACGATTATCGAAATGGTACAAAAACCTACTGAAGGCAGTGATGACAAGAATAAAGATGAATGTTCAACCAAGACAGTACTAGAAGGGAACATTGTAGGAACAACCTGCCTTAGAAACTGCATTATGCTCTATTGAACAACAGGCAGACACTACACTAACAGACATGCTTCTGCTAAGACACCGTATCATGAAAATGATCTGATAAGCAAATGCAGAAGACACATAACTTTTTTCAAAAACTGTAGCAACCGTGATGAACAGTGTATTACAAAGCAATATTAATTTATTTAAGTACGGTAATCAATAAAGTTCCATAAACGTAATCTGTGGATTCTTAATTATAGTATTCGGGTTCATTAGAACTCCAGTTTTTCCTAATTCACAAGAACCTATTTTCATGTAATCCGAGGGGGTATCGGTCTCATCTACCTCGAATTTTGAGATTCTACTGCACTTTTATTCATTGCATGTTTAACAAATGTTTAACACTTATAACATGAAACATCCGATTGATAAACACCACATATAACAACTTTGTAAAAATCTACACAGATGGTTCCGTTGATAAAGAGAACCATAGGGGAGGTGCAGCTTTTCATTGTCCAGAATTAAACGAGGATTACTATGTGCCCTGCGATTCCTCTTCAAGTATGAATGCTGAATTGATGGCCTTAAATGCTGCTTTGGTTTTTAGCAATACTATGGATGCACAGAACATCTGCATTCTCACCGATTCCAGGTCGGCCCTTCAAGTACAGCACACTACAGACTACCATTTTCGAACATCTGAAATAACTAAATTGTTAAAAAACTTAGAACAGAAAAATATTGTATTTCAATGGATCCCCAGTCATTGTGGTGTTCCTGGGAATGAGGAAGCTGACAGATCTGCCAAGGCGTCTTGCAACTTGTTTCCATCTCCTGAAAGTTGTTACTCCTTAACTAATTGCAAAGAGGCAGTTGATAAAGAATCTCACATCTGTTGGAGAAAGAAATGGAGAGAATGCAATACTGGGCGCGAATATTATTCATTACAAAAACAACCTAATGATCCAAAGATCTTCAAGTCATTATCACGTTCAGTGGCATCTTTTGCGGCACGAGCTCGTATGGGACACATTGTCACCAATACATATTTGAAAAGGTTTCATATTACTAACGACTCTATCTGTGGAGTGTGCAAGCAAGAAGAGGAAACATTAGAGCACATACTTTTGAAGTGTCCTGTAACAGCAGCAACAAGGAGTCCCTTGATAAAGCAACTAGGACGGGAATGTACCCTGGACAGAATCTTGAAAGAAAGTTGTTTCTGGCCATTGGCAGAGTGTGTGTATAGGAGACATCGAGCCATCGAGGCCAACCTTGGAAGCTCGTAATAAGAAGTAAGAAGTAAGTATAACATGAAACATATCAAATCTGTCATAAATTTCCCATTCTTTGGTATTTTCAAGCAGGTGATAGAAATTCTAACTTTGCCGAACTCATTCCTCATATATTTCAAGGTCTTAATTTAATGTTACCTAGAATATTTTGTTTAAACGATTTATAATAATTTTATTTTACTTTTAAACTATTTTTATTTTTAATCGATTTTATGAGATGTGATTGTGTGACAATAGTAGTAAGTACTTTGTAATCTTTTAGGTTTCTTTTGACCTGAGTGAATACACAGCAGAAGTTGATGCTGTTGGCACATTAAGGTTATTGGATGCCATTAGGACATGCGGCTTAGAGGGCTCAGTTAAATTCTATCAAGCCTCTACTTCAGAGTTATATGGAAAAGTTCAAGAGACTCCTCAAAAAGAAACTACACCATTTTATCCAAGATCTCCATATGGTGAGTTGAAAATTATTTTATAGAATAAAAAAAAATGTAATGTTGGAAGAAAGCAGTAATTTATACAAAGTATGATTGATTTAGTAAGGTTTTTGTAGTATGATGATTATATTAGACAGAATGTTGTTTTCTTATAAATATTTGATTGTATGTAAACAATTTTACATTGAGAGGAGCTTTTTGCAAAGAGATAGAAATTTTCTTAACACTATTGCATATTGCTTCAAATGCGACTGGGGTGAATCGGTACTTGGGAAGTAGTAGAATAGAAAACAGGTTGTCAGTAGGGCGAGAGCACAGATTCTCTGATGAAGGAAAGGCCATTACAGCAGACTAATTCAGAATCTTTTTCCATCACCTCAGCTATAACAAGCCACATGGGATAAAACTTAACACACAGGTGATAAAACTTAACAACGCCATGGTATTTTTATTTTATAAGCAGAAAAGTATAGCGAATGTTATTCTTACTCAATGGAAACACCACTTTATACCATTATTTCCAAAATTAATTTAATCTCATTAGTTTTAAGTTTAATTATTGTGTGTACATTGAACATTTTGCTTTTCTTAATAGCAGATAATATTTATACATGTAACAAGAACAGTAACACAAGAGACAGGTATGCAAAATCATCAAAAGATATGGCACAAGCATACCACTTAAAATATGTATAATATTTTGTGAATCTGATAAAGAAACTTTTGTTTAAAAGTATCTTAAACACGGACAAAATTTAATTTGACATCATCGAAAACATTGAAAGTGGCTCTAACTTCTTAAGTGTACTACCTAACCTAGTAAACATTGTAGCCAAAGAGGGGAATACTAGATCTACAGAATCAATTGTTTACATATTTTATGCATGTAATGTGTACTTGGTAGTAGTACAGTAGAATCTTGATAATTTGAACTAACTGGGACCGGAGCCGATCTGGATTAACCAGAGAATACCTGAAAAACACAGATTATTAAACTTACACTTACAGAAAATCACCTTTATGTAGTACAAATGATGTTAAACACACACACACACACACACATATATGTATATATATATATATATATAATTGATAGGTCAGATTCAAAATTTTACCGATGCCGATTACAAGAAATCGATTTCTGATTCCAAATATCACAGTTAAAACCAAATAAGTTGTTATAGTGCCGGAGTTCCAACCAAGATTATATACTCACACAACATTATGTTAGAGTTACCACCCATTGTGTAAACACAACATTATTTTAGAGCGGCGGCAGATATTTTACTGTGCAATGTGTAAACGCAAGATAATGTTAGGGCAGCGACGGATATTTTACCATCCAATGTGTAAATGTGAAATTATGTTAGACCGTCAACGAATATTTTATTTAGCACCCATTGTGTAAATATGGTATTATTTTAGAGCGGCAACGAATATTTTACTGCGCAATGTGTAAACGCAACATTTTGTCAGAGCGGTGACAGATATTTTACCGCCCAATGTGTAAACACCGGAAGCACTGGAATCAAGGTATTTAGAATTTAAAAGAACGCTGTGATGTTCTACTGTATTAATTTTGCGTAGCGCTTGTGAGCTGCCCTATCACACATCCGCTTAAACATTAGGAGCTTGGTTGTTCTTTTCTCCTGACGGTCAAAATAAACCATTAGGTAATCTAAGTGGGGTACTGCTTCAACATGACTCAAAAATATTTGGTTGGTTCCCACTGTCATCGTATGTACAGAGACAGATGGGCACCGCATCAACGCACACATCTGAATACTACACTGTATCGCATTTTACGGCCGCATTTAAGCTCTATGTTGTGAATAGCAGCTAGCCAAAATTTCGATATAAAGAGACAAGTACTTTTACGGTATGTAGCTGACTGTAAGGCTCATAAGCATACAGTATTATATCCAGAATTAATATTTTTAATGTCAATAGTTACAATTTTAACATAAAAAATCATTAAAAAAACCTAAAACGGCTTCAAATAATGTGGTCCAAAATATCGAGGTTCTTCTCTACTGGTAATATTTGCCTCTTTCACCACACTGTTTACTTAGTACAGTAAAAGTCTACATATTTTCTTCTATGGTGTAATAATAGTAATATTTTGTGATGAATCATGTTATTTATGACCCTAAAAAAACACTTATTAATGTTCTGGAAATTCTTAGTCACATCAAAAACATTTAGATGACAAAATCACTGTAATTTAAAGTTTATTTTTTTCTACATCAAAGATTATGGAAAAACAGTAAAAATCGACATTATGAAATTGTATTCAAGAGTAGTTATTTTATACAAGCAAGTATAGAGAAAATTGTGCAATTTATGGTAAATTGGTAATTGTACTCTCTTCAAGTTTCCCTTTCTCTCATTCTCTCTCTCTCTCTCTCTCTCTCTCTTTCTCTCTCTCTTTCTCTTTCTCTCAGTCTTTCTCTCTCTCTCTCTGCATGTGTGTGTGTGTGTGTGTGTGTGTGTTGTGTGTGTGTGTGTGCGTGCGTGTGTGTGTGTGTGTGTGTGTGTGTGTGTGTGTGTGTGTGTGTGTGTGTGTGTGTGTGTGTGTGTTGAGACGGCCAGAACAGTCTCAAAGTTAAAGATTTTGAACTTAGGCAAAACTTTTTCAAAATATTATTTAATGAGTTATAAATTAAAACAGCTGGCTATAGCTGGCAATCCAGGTTCACTATCTGGTTGAGTAAACAAGGCCGGTTTAAAGGTTCAATTTGTTCATGAAACAGAGCAACTGGGTAAGAATTATTTTTTTGTTTTAGCATACAAAATTAAAATTAACTTATTTTAGGTTATTTATAAAAAACAAAACTTAAAAATAAAAATAAAACCCGCCAAGGTTTAATAAAATTTTAAAAGTGAGTAAAAGTAAAATATTGTAAAATAGATTTTTTTAAACAAATTTAGTGACAAATTATTAAACGAATTATTGTAATTAATAAAAATTATAAAAGTGGTAACAACAAGTTGTTTTACCAGGACTGTGTTAAGATTGTGCTTATGATGTAAAGTACAAGTAGGACCACCTGCAATATTCACCCCTCTAACTTTTTTCTCCTAAACATTTGCCTCCTAAAGTCAAGTCAGCTCTAAAGGGAAAGAGAAACAAGTGTGTTGAAGAAATAAGCTCAAAAGTGACAAAGTTCATGAAGATGCTTACTGGAAATAAGCTAAAAAAATGTAAAATTAACAAGAAATTGTAAGGGAGAGTATGATGAATAGGATGATATAAATATTGTAAATAATATTTTTATTTTTTAAGTTCATTGGTTTCTAGTTACACCTCATATTTTGTTCTTTTATAAATCAAACATAATAGATTAAATGCTTGTTTAGCTGCTGCCAAACTGTATGCTTACTGGATAGTTACCAACTACAGAGAAGCCTATAATATGTATGCTTGTAACGGTATCTTGTTCAATCATGAAAGTCCTCGCCGAGGAGAAAGCTTTGTTACTAGAAAGATAACAAGGTCTGTAGCAAAGATTACATTGGGTTTATTGGAAACAGTGGAATTGGGAAACCTTGACTCTATGAGAGATTGGGGTCATGCTAAAGATTTTGTTGAGGTTAGTATTTACTTATTATTTTTGTGTGTGTTTATTCTAGAAATTTAAAACCTGCTGTTAATTCATTTAACTGCAAACTTTAAAAATTTCGCTTTTGAGGCGGACTTAATACTTTGTCCGCCAATAGTTGTTATTAGCTATTTAATTTGAATTTATGACACTGTGGACAATATTAATGTTTATTATTACTTTTAAAAAAACTGTTATTATTTTTATACAGAATGAACCCTATACCACAAAAATTGTTAAACCGATTTGAATACTCGTTATTCTACTGGAGGTGGTACATTTAATAATTTGCTATACTCCATTCACTAAAAAGCCAAATTGTAATATTATTTTCTCCCTTTCTTTATGTTTATGTAATAATAATAACAAATTCCTTCAAATATAACCTACCTAATTTCAACAAAAAACAAATAATAAAAAACCTAATAGTTGACACAGAATCTAACATCCACAAAATTACCCACCAAAATACTGAACATATAAGAAACAATATTAATAATAAAATTAACCTAATAAAAACAGAAAAAAACAAAAAAAAACGGAACAATATATAAATAAAAAAGAAATTATAAAACTCAGAGAAAAACTAGAAAACGACTACTTAATATTAAAATCCGATAAAACAAATACACCAGTAATAATAGAAAGTACCAAATACATCGATTCAATGACTAACTACTTAAAAGAAAATAAATACGAACAAATCCCAGACCCAACTAGCAAATACCTTATTACAATAAAAAACTTAATAGTCACTCACCAAAATACCCTAAACTATAACAATAAATTAAAATACCACACAAGACTATACCCATTCAAACCATGTGCACCAATATTATCAGGGATACCTACAATTCACAAACCCAACACACCATTTAGACCACTAATAAATTTCACAACAGCACCATCTTACATAATCGCAAAAATACTAGACAAAATCATAAGATCTAAAATACATATCAACAACACATACAATATAAAAAATGGATACGAATTAATTAATAAAATAAAAACGATAAAAACAAACAGCAACACAAAAATAATAAGTTATGACATAACTAACATGTACCCTAGTATCCCAATAGAAGAAACCATAGAAATAATAAAAAACAAACTAATACACAATAACGAAAAAAGAAACATAATAGATAGTATCATTACGCTAACCAAACACATATGTAACCAAAATTACTTCCAATTTAACAATAAATATTATAAACAAACAACTGGACTCCCCATGGGTTCACCCATATCATCTGTCATGTCAGAAATATATTTACAACACTTTGAACAAATAATAATTAAACCTATAATAAACACACACAATATTTCACTATGGACAAGGTATGTAGACGATATACTTGTAATATACCAACCTACCATCCACAACGAACACATCATAATATTAAACAAACTAAATACATACAACGAAAACATACAATTCACCATTGAAACAGAAACAAATAGAACAATCAACTTTCTCGACATCATTTTAAATATAAATGATTATAAAATAGAAACTACAGTATACAGGAAACCTACATCCAACAACACCACAATACACTACAAATCTAACCACCCCTGGACACACAAAATTAACACTTACAGTAACATGATAAATAAAGCAATAAAATACACACAGGATAACAAACAAAAATTAAATGAAGAATTAGATAACATTACAAAAATAGCAATAGAAAATGGATACAACAAACACCTTAAAAAAAATATATACAATAAATTCACAAAATAACCTAACCTCAACACAGCACTACAACCGGGACACAAAAATATTAAAAATAAAAAAATCTACCTAAAATATAAATACACCAATAACAAAATAGAAAAAATAACAAATATATACAACAAAGAATACTACACTCCAACATACAAACCAAACAACAAAATAATAAAATATCTCAATAACACAAACCACAAAACAAATTCAGAAAAACATAACCTATCAGGAATTTACAAAATTACATGTAACAACTGTAACGCATTTTACATAGGGTAAACAACCAGATCATTTAAAATAAGATTTGAAGAACATTATAGAGCATTCAAAAACAAAAATTCAAAAGTATCAAATGTTGCAGCACACCTTATATCACATAAACATGAAATAACAAATTACGAAAATAACCTTACCATACTTGAAATGAATAATAACCCAATAGAACTAAACTCACTAGAAAAATATCACATTTATAAAAACATACACAACAATTTAATGAATCTACAAACAACATATACAGAAGACATACTATTCAAAAACATAATACACAAGACTCAAGAGGTATGTATATGACGTCAACAATTACCAACACGACGGACCGAACATCCGCACCAGAAAAATTAAGAAAAAGTAATCAGTGATTCGACAATGGTCAAGTGACCGAAAGGCGCCTCATCACTCAAGGTAAAATCATTGCACTTAATGGTGGATAAAATTACTTACAATAGTAATATATTAACTTCATAAATTCAGTGCAACGGAAAAACAATGTATAACGTAAAATATCAAGAATATATATATATATATATATATATATATATATATATATATATGTATGTGTGTGTGTGTGTGTGTGTTTCTATTTCAAGACTACAGAGTGGACTCTTACCAAGGTAAGTCTGTCAGTCTCCTAGTTCAAAAAATCTAAATAATCTTTACCAACCAAAACTAACCTAAATATATATATATATATATATATATATATATATTAGGTTAGTTTTGGTTGGTAAAGGTTATTTAGATTTTTTGGACTAGGAGACTGACAGACTTACCTTAGTAAGAGTCCACTCTGTAGTCTTTGAAATAGAAACTGATTATTTTTGAAAAAAACTGAAAGGTGCCTCATCACAAAAGGTAAAATTATTGCACTTAGTGGTGGATAAAAGTATTAACAATAGTAATATATCAATTATATATATATATATATATATATATATATATATATATATATATATATATATATATCGCAATATGTTTTCTTGTGTATTAATAAAGAACAAAAGTTAAAATACAAATACAAGAATGATATTTGAATTTACAATTCAAAGCTTTTCGTTGGCTAACAGTACCAACATCATCAGGAATATTAAACAATTTCATATCAGGAATATGAATTGTTTAATATTCCTGATGATGTTGGTACTGTTAGCCAACGAAAAGCTTTGAATTGTAAATTCAAATATAATTCTTGTATTTGTATTTTGACTTTTGTTCTTTATATATATATATATATATATATATATATATATATATATATATATATATATATATATATATATATATATATATATACTGTTTAAAAAAATGTACAAAACAACTAACTACAAGCAGCTTAGTGAAACACTAAGAACAGTCGTGGTAATAATGACCGCCACCTACCTGCAGATTATAAATGTCAGTTATCAGTTATATTTAAACGACATATTAAAATAAAATTTTTTTGGAGTCAGCATATTTGCTGCGAACTAAAATGGGACTATTGGTTATAAATGTGGTCCTCAGAAATTTCTGAAATATGCTGGTAAATATGTAAAGATACTAAAGATTGCTTATTACTACCGGACCGAGTAAACATTTCACGCTGAAAATATGTGAAATAATTAATTACGCTGTTGAGGAGGGGGCGTAAAAGCCTTCCATTCCCACCTCCAGTAGCTGTTCATTCATAACCAAAAGTTAATCAGTTACAAGAGCCTTCTCTTAACATTTGGCTGTGCTTGATTATACCAGTAATTAGTTATAGTTAGTAGTTAGTTATACTAACTACTATGTATGAGTAGTGTATGAGTAGTTATTGGGAAGAAAAGTGAGGAAGAATAAATGGCAACTAGAGAAAGGCCAACAATTCATAGTAAAGGGCAAATCTGATTAATTCCTTTGATGAGGAAAAGAATATTAGTCAGTGGTGTTATTTTATGAACAATGTTACAAATCAAACTGTCGCTGGTACTGGATAATTCGATCCAATTTTAACTAATATTTTGAGGAAAAACCGGGTAACAATTTTATCTGGTGAAAAAGTACAAGAAAAATAATGCTACATGACTTCGATTTGTGTTTTGTTCATCATACAATCAAACATTTTTAGACAATCAAACTGTTCCAACTCTAAAATATGTACCTTTTTTAGTGAAAAAAAGAAATCGGTTTTCAAGGTGGAAGAGAGGCATAGCATAATATAATTCATAAACTGGGTTTCAGATTTAAGAAGTGGAAAAATAAAAGGACAGTGCTGATTAAGAGAAACAAAGCAGGGAGGAAATTATGTAAAATGTATAGGGGCAAACGGCAATGAAATAAGTAAATGACCTGTGATTTACTTCGATGAGATATCCATGCATTCAACATATACAGTCAGCAAATACTGGCAAGATCCTCAAACTAGTGGATTTATAAAAGATGATAGTGTTGGTTTAAGATGAATGCAGGCAGGGAAAAAAAAGTTTTATTTCAGGGGCATTTTTTATGTTTAAATGTAACAAGTGAGGATTATCATAAAGATATGAATTTTGACAATTTTTTTAGATGGGTTAAGAGAAATTTATTGCAAAATCTTCCTTCATTATATTATATTGTTATGGAAAACGCACCATACCGTAGTGTTAAAGACAGTAAACCACTCACTAGAGTTTAAAAAAAAGGCGCAAATACACTGGCTTGGAATTTTAAGACTCGTACCTTATCGTTGTTACTTAAATCAAAATGAGTATATGAGGAACATAGTAAAAGGCAATGTGTCAAGAATGAATGTTGACCAGCATGCAAGTAAGCATTAATGAAATTACAGAAAATGCTATCAGTGTAATTACAGAAAGCAACTGAAAAAAAGCAAGAAACTGTATAGGAAAATAGATGTCCTTGTCAAAGGTGGAATATAAAAAATTTGTATATCGCTAGAGAGAATACTGATTCAGATGCAGAACGTTTCAGTGACAGTATTTCGGAATCTTCAGAAATGTCTGAAGTTGAATATTAGATAATAGTGATGTAAGATACAGGCATACTGTAGTGCAATATTGAGTTGTGCTTCAGTATTCTGGATCTTGCATATTTTACTTTTATGAATTTTCTTAAATTTGTGTTATGTGAATAATAGTCATTTATTATACTATATAGCCTTCATGCGAAGAGAAAATTCGAGTCAAAAAGTCCATAATGATGAGTGATTAGATTTATCCGTACTATTACATTAATTGTTGATAACAATTCATTTATAGTCTCAATTCATGTTTATTTGAGTACTTGAAAGAAGTTTATTCAATTCAATGCAACATTTCGGTAACAAGTTCGTTGCCCTAATCAAGCCTGATAATAATATTACATTGCTTTTAAATAAGCACATAAAATACAAGTTCTCAGTACTATAATTTAAAACTTATAAACAAATTAATAAAATTTTAGTCTAAAATTTAATAAAATAATTTACCAAAGTAGTGACAGTCTTAAAACCATCTAAAAAATAATTTAAAACCGTAGCAAAACTGAGAGAACCACAATATTTACATATAAAACACTCACAAAAATAACAAAATAAAATAAACAACAAAAACAACCATACAAATTAACACTAATTCTTGCATATTTTTAATTTATACAACAATGGGTTATACATACTACATAACTTAACAAAATCTTTTTATTCTTGATACCATTCTTTTGTAAGTTAATATTAACAACTTCAGATTAAGTCCTCGAGTTGGACTCATTATCCAGTGTAATAAAATTTTCAAAATCAAATTTATGCCGAAACCTTTCACTATGTTCAAAGAAAACACGAGAGGAAGAGTGTTTATCCATTTTACTATTAATCTCATGTCCATGTACCCGGACACCTACCTGTCTCTTAGTCTCACCCACATAAGAAACATCCCACTCCAGACAATTATTTTTATATAACATATGTAATTTATCATGATTTAATTAATTAATAGTCTATTGTAATATAATCCACACGCTTATGAAATAATGGAGGCTGTAAGTATCAGTAGTTTGACTAGTACCTAGGAAACTCTTGTCTTGAGCTGTGTAAAGTGAGAACAGTAGGGGAAGTTTAAATTTGGTGCACAGCTGCCCCTCCGAGTCATAGATGTAGTGCTACTAGTATTCTTCTCTTCAGCCACAATGTTTACTCAAGCTAGTAGTAAATATTATTTCAATAATTTTTAATTTTATACACTTTCTTTAATTTTAGAGTTTTTATAGACAGTGTTAACTTTTTTTTATGCTATTAAGATTAGATTTAGTTAATTTTCTTTTATTGTTGACTACTAGCAAATTTTGATTGTTGTACTTAATAACTGAATAAATGAGTACCGAAAGTTTCTAGAGTTAACAAATTTTGATTTATTAACCTACTGAATTTAGAAAAGCTTACAAAGGATAAAATAATGCAGGTGTCACACAGCTTAGTTATTTAGGCGAGCTTATTAACACGTTCATTGCCAAGCTGGAAATTGAAACTTTGTGTGGTGGCCGCTATAATAATTCACTTAGATTTTGGATAGCAACGGCCACGCGATATCGCGTGATGGCCACCCGGTAAGATGGGACATCACGCAATATCACGTGATTGGCAATGAACGTGTTAAGTTACTTTCCCACAATAGTTACTTTCTCATTATGATATGCAAATTAAAATTTAGCTAGAAATGTTATAATTACTTTGGGAATTGACTTAAAAGCCTAACTAAAACAACATACTACAATTTTGTTGTAAATAGGGTAATGGATTCGTAGCACCTATAGATCAATATTGCAGTGTTTTTTAAAGTAAGATTTGTTGTAAGTCGATTCTCTAAATATTGTGCTCATTTTAAACATATTTTAACTTGAATCTATATTTTACAAATACTCCTTTTTCTAATATTTTTGGTAGTTGAAGGTTTTTAGGTACTTTTTTATTTATTTTAATAAATTTCAAGATATAAGAATTGCATAACTGAGTGAATACTTTAGAACTTACTTGCTGACGCATTTCGAAACAATAATTTCATTTACAAAGCTAACGGAATGAAAAGATTTTTTTTAAAAGCGTCAGCAAGTAAGTTCTAAAGTAGTGAATTCAAGAAAATTACATCAAGTAACTTTAAATTTTAAGAAACTTTATCATTTCAAGTTTTAACTAAAAATTACAAATTTTTTTTTTATAACTCGTGATTTTAACCAATTCATCATCTTCCATCTAAACCAGCCACTCTATATTTTAGGTGAATCAAACCTACTTCTAACTTCAACCTTCACTCTGTACCTTGGAACTTGTACTTCAGGCTAGAAGATCCAAGGTACTCTGTCAACCAAGGAGGAGTCATCAATAATAGAGTTACATTTCGTTTATGTTTTTAGCCATCAACCTATACTAATATTGTAATTTTAGATGATTTTTAAAATTTTACCTATACAATTACATATTTATTTTACTTAGGCAATTCAATTTACCTATACAGTTATATAAATTGTTTAATGATGGGTGATTTCAGGAAATAAATTCTTAATTGGTAAATCTTAGTTTTTTTCTTTTTTTTCAGGCTATGTGGTTAATGTTGCAACAAGAAACTCCTGAAGATTATGTCATTGCTACAGGGGAAACTCACAGTGTTAGGGAGTTTGTAGAAGCTGCCTTTGCTTACATTGGGAAAAAAATTGTTTGGGAAGGTACCGGTGTCAATGAAATTGGAAAAGAAGAAGATACTGGGATAGTTAGAGTTAAAGTAAATCCTAAATATTTTCGACCAACAGAAGTTGTAAGTTTAAATATTTAATAATAGTTTTTCTCAGTACGAATGCTAATATCGATTGAGAGTATATATTCATTTGTTCTGTAATTTTATAATTATGTTATTCAGCTATATATCAAAATAAGCAAACCTTGGAAATAAGTAATTATATACGATAGAGCACAACGTATCTGAACTAATCTAAACCATGTGATTCTAATAATTCAGATAATTGAAAACATTAAAAATGTTTCTAGAAAATGCACTGTACTGTTATTAAGACATTAATAAAGACATTATTAAGACAGTTCTATAAATTTTTCTATACTTAATAGTTTAACCCTTTCAAGACCAAACATCTGTTTTTTGAATAGCAACAATGTTTGCGTAAAGGGCTGGATGGTTAATTTCTAGTCAGAAAATATAAAAATAAGACTGGCCTGGGGATTTCTGACGGAAAAGTTCAATTTATTATTCAAGAAAGTACTATGTCACTAGATCATAATACAAATTATATTGTAATGCTTACTTCATAAACAATAATTTATTTTGATTCCCGTAACCCAAAATAATATTGAAATGATAAAAATATCTATGCAATAACTATACTATCAGCGGTACTGGTCAGTAACATGCAGTTTTGCTGCCAGCAGGGCTGGGCTGGGCAGACCACTTTGTTTGAGTATTTTGATGAAATGTATATTTGACTTTTATGTGAAATGTGTCATGATTTGTAAACATATTATTAAATTTATAGTTTTGTTCATCATGTCACATGAAAATTTGAGAACGAGTGAATTGACAGATTTGTTGGTGGAGCTCTTCATTTGGATGATTCCTCTAACATTGTTGATGAGAATTCAGTTATAGACCCTACTTAAAACCCAAAAGTTCATAAACTATCAAATTCACTAATATTTCATGTAAATGAAGGTAGATCTAAGTTTGTACGAGTCATCGGATAGTAAAGAGGATTTGCCTAGGCTATTACAGCGGGCTAAACAACTCCCTAGGTGTACACCGGTACAGTTAGGCCTAAACCCCAAAAACGTTTATAGAGTCCTATATTATTTTTATTTCTCTTCCAAATGGCGTTAAATTTTTTTTCTTTGTTCTAAGTAAGGTAAAAAAAAATAATAATAACCAATTAATACGTAACTAAGTGAATACTTGAGAGCTTACTTGCTGACGCATTTCAAACACAAATAAGCAATAGTTACATATTAATTGGTTATGGTTTGTCAGTGAGTTCAAGATTGTAATCACAAGTATATTTTAAATAAAAATGTTTACTACTCAAAAAATATTTTTAGATTTTTAAAGATTTTTTAAAATAAAATAACATTGTATGTAAAAATTTGTTTAAATTTTTTAAAACCTATTTGTTTTAAAATTTTTAATGACAAAGGATATTTATTTAAACATTGTGACACTATAAACACAACAATATCTCTTCTAGAGATGAATTTATAATTTTTTTCCTAAATGTATATATAATACACATAATACCCTGAATACACATAATACGAAACTGTGCAGTTTTGGTACTAACTATCCAGAAAGCATGTCATTATTGGGACATAGTCAAAATTTGGTGGTCCTCAAAGGGTTAATAAAGGCAAATACCATCTCTAGAATTTAAACATTTTTAATGCAATAAAGTTGTCTAAAAATTACATACAAATAATTTTAAATGTCAGCTAGTGCTAGCACACAGTAACAAGATTTAGGACTGACAGTCCTGACATTTAGCAGCAAGACAACATCTACATTTGAAGCAGACAATATTCCCAACATTAAATGTTGTTGCATATTCCGAAATTTAGTCATCACAATTACCTTTGCATGAATGATGTTCCTAGAAAGAAAAGGGTTTTCAAAAAAAGAAAACAAGTGAATGTGAGAGGGTCTGATTAAACAGCCTTATAAAAGCTAGAGATTATGTTGTCAGAAAACTTTAAGGTAAAAACAATTGGAGTTTTTGGGCCAAATTCTTAGATGTTTCAAAATGTTGAAAACTGTTGGCATTTAGTTAACTTTAAAATAATCAAGCTTTCTTCTAATTGTTTTTACATATCAAATTAAGCTTCAGCTCAAGGAGTAATTATCTTGATGTTTGAGGTTTAAAATCATGGGAGGAGTTGTATATTACTAAATGCAAGCTTCCGTAACCAAATATCATTTATTAGAGTAGCCACATCTGTTTAAATATAAGTTTATTAATGATTATATAACAAGAAAAAATCTTAAATTTATGCCCCATCTAATTATATAATAAAACCTAACATTTTAAAACAAAAGTACTTTACAAAAGCTTTGCTATGTTATGTCGGGCTATTACCATCTTAAAACAAAATTTTCGCATTAACATAATTTTTAAATTAAAAATTGAAAAACTATAAAATATGCACTTTCGCATGTTTATTGGGAAAACACAATATTAACAGTTTTATTAGTTATAGTTTTTATGTTTTTTCCAATGGTGAAATATAAAGAAAAAAATCAATAGCAATATGTATTAACTGAAAAAGCAATCAACATGGATTGTTTTAAGTCAACAAAGTGCAGCTGTTGCCCTAATGACACTTGTCTCTATTGAGTAAATATTTGTTAGTCATATCCCCAGACCCTTGCTTGGATCAAATAGAAGATGGAAAAATTAACACATGTGTTTATAGTTTCAAAAAAACATTCTCGTTAATGAAGGTTATTTTATAATAAAATATGTCTTTGTTTTAGCTATACCTATGTACTTAACTTTTTTAAGTATGTTTTTATTAGATTTTACAACTATCCTGTATATACTTTATGATTATCAACATGAACATTAAATTATTACAAGCCAACAATATAAGTACTTACAAAATTATTTGTAGTCTGCATACTTAAACACATTAATTAAAACAATGTAAATGGTGTATCCTGGTTGCCTAATTTGATGTTTTAGGCTGTCAAAAATTGTGTTTCAGCATAGCTCTTATTTTAGAAAACAATACTTTTCATGTATCATTTTTCATAAAAAAACTTTATGAATCGAATACAAAATATATTCTTGATTTTGATATTTTCATTAATCTTTTTCTAAAAATATTTAACGTTTAAAATAATTACAAGGTTATGTTAAATATTACAATAGTCAGTAAACATATTTGTTACAAATTAAAATAATGTTTTTATTAAACTGAAAATATTTTTCCAAATTCATTTCTTGAAAAATCATATTTTGGAATACAAATATTCTAGTACTGAAAGTATGCTATAAAAAGTAATGTGTTTCCTTTTTTTACTATATAATTTAACCCTGAGCAAGTATAATATGGAATTATCACAAGGGCTTATAATTTGATATGTCTTATTTAAAAGATTCTACATCTTTACCTACTGAAGTTTGGAAATATCCAAACAAGTTCAGGATAATGTTAGTTTTATATTAAATGACAGCTAAACTATATTGATTTTATTTGGTTACTTGCAATTCATCGCCTATTTGCTGTTACACCAACCAGCAGCCATTTATGTAAATTCTTACAAACCCTCAAGACAATCCTGAGCCATAATGTATCTTCCATTATTGTTTAATTTGTACATTGGTTACACTGTTTTTGTTTAGGCTTGAGTTTTGTTTTCAGTGAAATAGTAACATATATTTGTGTTTTTAGTTTTATTTGTATCTGTAAATTACATTAGTTACTTACATTTTGAATATTTGAGGCTATAAAAAATGTATAAACCATTATTTTAAAACATTTCTTTGTATTAGTAAAAATTAGCTTATTTTTGCATAGTTACATGTATATAAGAATTTAAAATTACAGCTTTAAAAAAATATTATTTTTATACACTAATTTCATCCAAGCAGTAATCAATAATGCACAGCACTCAAAGGGTTAATAATACTTGCAGTTTTTGGATTGTACATCTCGAGGGTTTTTCGTAATATTTACTTATTGATTACACTAGGCAACACTCATACAAATCTACATTTCATCAAAAAAAAGCAATAAACCAAACTCAACAGAAAACTTTGGAATATAAAAAACACCACAAAAATCAACCACAATACATTCTAAACAATAAACAATACAATTAAACGCTATATTCGAAAGCTATAAACAGTAACCCATCACAATACCAAACACCACAGACTCCCCATAACACAACCGTCTTGTCCATAACTTCGTGGTTTTTTAACAAGTGTAATCGATAAGTAAAGGTAAATAATAGTAAGAAAACAAACATTCAAATATCGTAGTATAAAAAATATGCTACATAAAATTATTAATTTGGGTTGCTTATCGTAATCATCTTAAATTCACTGATTAAACTATAAGTAATTATTATGTAACTAAGTGAATGCTTAAGAGCTAACTTGCTGATGCATTTCAAACAAACGTTTCATTACGCTGGGTAGAGGCTTAGCTTTGTGAAAGAAACGATTGTTTCAAAACGCATCAGCAAACCTTAAGTATTCACTTAGTTATAAATTAATTAATTTGGTTTTATTAACTACATTATTTAACAGTAAGAAATTCATAAAGAAGATTGTGTCAAGAATGAAACTCTTTATTATTATTTGTTACTGAATTAAATAGAAACAGGTTCATAGAGAATGAGTATTTTTGGTTGTACTACAGGAATTTAGGTAACTAGAACAATAATCAGTTGAAAGTTATATAGCCAAAATTTGCTAATTCCCTATTTTAAATTGTATTCATATTGATAATTCATATTAATATTATACATTAATATACTATATTCTAGTACTTTATATATTTCATGCCCTCTTGTTGATAATATTAATATTATTTTCGGAACTCATTTTGAAAATCCAATAAAAGAAAGTTCGTTTGAAATAGTCCATTTTAGGATATTTGTCATATTTTATAAAGAGTTTTATAAGCAAACTATGTTAACAAATATTCTGAAAACATTATCCCATAATGGTATAATTATTACATTTTTTCTTACATAACAAAATTTTGTGATTTTCCTGTTTTTTTCCATAATGTACATTGAAATAAAATCAAGTATAAGAATATGAATTTGTTTAATGAGAAATATTTTTAAGACAGTAAAATTGGTAATACTTGACAAAAACTGTATCAGCTCTGATTTTCCCTTTTCATAAATATGTTTTGAAAAAATACATTATACACAAGAAAAAAGTAATTTTAAATGTTGCAACACATAAATAGATTTAAAAATTACATGCAGTAAAAAATGTTTTAATGTAATTTAAGTGCATACAAGTGAATTTTTTGTAAATACATTTTCAACAACACATGAAACCTCTGGTATGTGAGGGAGCGAGCCTCATGAAAAAATTTATAGCACCTGTTATGCTAGTATCGTGCAGTAGTTCTTCAGCTGATAACAACCCAGTAGATCTGGTGATTACAATTGCTCTTGTTTGAGTAAGCCTATTTTGTTTAATTCTAAAAACATTTAATGAAATTGTTTTTTGAAATCATAGGGCTTATTCAGTTTTACTTTATGAAATTAATAGGTATTTACAATTTAATTGCTACTTTATTTATACTTACATAACCACAGGTGCTTCATTAACTTATGGAATTTGTTGTCTCTGTGCAGGACCTTCTCTTAGGAGACCCAACCAAAGCAAAAAACAAATTTGGATGGAAGCCAAAAGTGACCTTTAAGGTAGGTGTTTTTTCTATATAGACACTTATATTAAGAAGGTATTTGAGCTTTAAAAATGTGCCATTCTTATTATAATGCTGTCCATCTTAAATGTTAAATATAAATAATACATGTTTAATTTGGCTATTGTTAAAACACAGTAATAATCAAATAATGATACAGGTTATTATTGTAACAGATTCCTCTGGAGGTGATTGCTTGGCAATTAAAGTTTATATTATTTTTTAACCAATTAGTTTTATTTATGGTTAAGAGGTTTTAATTATTATGTAACATATAGTAACTTGAAACTACTGTGTAAAATTGCAGTTTTTGTGTTGTACAGCTTTGTGGTGTAATTTTTAATTATAAATAAATAAAATCTCTTAAACCATTATTGTAGTAATTTCTTCTGAAGATGATTGCTTTTCAATCGAAATGTACATCAGGACATAAATGAAAAGTTTGGGGTTAAAGAGGTTACATTTATTTATAATGTAACATATAAATGATATATCTCTTGAATTATTAGTCCATTATGTTCGGTGAATCTTAATTAATAAATTAAAATTAAAATAATATATATTACACATACATAAATTTTTTTTTGAATTACCATTAAGGGAAGTAGGGAAATATTATGAGTGTAATTTTTATTAAAGTTAATGGTGATAAAAAACATATACATTTTATATTGTTAAAATTACATTAATTTTAATTGTATTTTTGTACAATTATAAATTTATTTTACAGAGTGAAAAATTTTGTATTTTTTCAATAACAAAAATTTTATACCCACAAGCAAGTATGTTTCACAATGTTCATAATTCTCTACTGTGGATATAAAATTGAATATTGAATGAATGTCAATCATTCTCTCATTCAATCCTCATAGGATTTGTTTCTTTGGTATCATAGATAAGTTTAAATACAAGCATGCATAGGTTTTATTCTTGGTAATACCCTCATAATTTATAATAATCATAAATTAGCAACCCACGCGGTTAAGCAGAAAAAACAGCATTTCTTATAATTAAGACTAGTGTTTCTAAAATCCTTCACTAGTCACGGAGATGAATCACTAAGAAATAATATTAATAGGTTTTCGGTGCATCTGACTGGCACTTCTGAATTGTAAACAAAACTATCCCTGGCATTAGTTTCATGATTTTTCTTATGAGGGGGTTTAGGATATATATATAACCTCTCATCTTTAATTTCATTGAAATAAATTTAATTAATTACTACATCTAATTATAATCTAATAATAATATTTATTTTAATAATTGATGGCATTTTTAAAGTAAAAAAATTAATAGATTGCATAAATGAAAACTCCTTTTTCAAGGGTCAAATTCCTCTAATATTTAAATCCTGAGTTTAAATCCTATTTTAATCCACAACTAAATTCTGAAAATTTGACACACCTACTTTATACAAACCCAAATAATTTCAGTGTTATTAATATTTGATTTCTTTCAGGAATTAGTTAAAGACATGATGGCGTCTGACATTGAACTTATGAAACGTAATCCACTTGCATAGTTACATCACCAATAGAAACTTCAACATCACAATCAGCCTGTATGAAACATGAACTGTGTCTTTAATGTGATCTGTTTATAAATTATACGACATTAAGTATTTCATATTTGTTTATTTTATAATTTTTAATTCTTTCATATTTTTAACAAAATTTAGATTATATATTTTAGAAACAATTTTGAAATAATTTTATAAATTCTCAGTTTGCTATTAACATCACACTTTAAAAGAGGTAAAGGTTTAAAATTAAAAGTTAGATCTTTCACTCAATTAAAAGAAACATTGTTTAGATATTTCTTTAATAATTTTATTTTAAAACCTATTCTCAGATATAAATAATTAAAATTATTTTTATCAGAAGTTTATTTTAATTATTATTTGGTTGTTAGCATATTATCCTTTTTGAAAGGGCATTTCTCTATAAATAACTTGATGTCTTTAAAAAAACTCTTAGAAACTAATTTACTGTTAAATTACCTTTCATTACAAAATCCTGGTTCAATTCCACCTTTTGTTTCTATAGGTAAAATGATCTTTAGATAATACTTGGTAGAGTTGGCCTGTGTGGATCTGGTTGTGTGTTTGGGCGTGTTTTTGTTTTAATGTTTTTTTAAAATTTTTCTGTATTTACATAAATTGATGAAAGAGGGGAAATATTAAATATTTTTTTGTGTTATTGTATTTTATGTTGTCACTAATGCACAAGTTTGTAGCACAAATTCAAAGTGAATGTTTTATTTATATTTAATTATATTTGTTTGTTACATTCCACATAAAATGTTATGTGTATGTTATGTAAATTTTGTTTCTTCTGTTGTTTAATGTAAAATATTAATGTCTATAGATGTTTGTATTGTTATATTCAAAATTCTAATAATTTTATTCCTATATAATATAAGTATGTTTCGTAACAGTCCCAGGCTATAAATAGTTCCTTAAAAGTATTGTAACATATTAAATAAAGCAAAGCTTCACTATTTATTTTTTGCAATTATTTATACTTTGTGTTATTCATCTTATCTTAAAAATTTTAATTTAAATTACTTTTTACTGAATAAAAATTTTAAATATTCACAACTTTTGTAATTTTAATGGCTATATGTGTGACTAACATAAACGTTTACTCTGAGGTTTTATTCAATTGACTTGAATCTGTTAGAGAATAACACAGGGGTTGTACAAAATAACAATTGCTAGCTTGATCCCGATGTTCAGTACAGATAGGAAATGCAAAAGCATTGTTTTCTGATTCTTTTTGTTTGAAGAATTTTCAGCAATTATATGTGCCTGTAATATAAACTTTTGTAATGAGTTTCATAGTAAGTATCTAGATTGTCTCAATGAATGACCAGTTCATTGAGAAAACCAACCATCAGTTTTGGTAGTTTTCGCACTTGGAATTTTCATTCCTGCAAAAAAATTGTTTTGTAGATGAAAATCTGCAACAATCTGGGGTGTAGATATATGTTGGAAATTTCAAAATTGACTTTTTTTTAAAAAACTTTTCCAGAAAAATAAGGTCTACTATTGTAAAATAAATCAGTTGCTAACCTCATAAATTTTGAATAGCTTTTCATCATTTTATGAGTTTAACAAGTTTGCATCAACAGTGGTAATAGGTCCAAAAAAATATAAAATCAGTAATAGTGTTTCCCTTACCAAAGGTTTTTGAATAGATCATGTCACCTTGTGTTGTTTGTTGTTTGGTTGGTGAACACGCATATTATTATAACGATTAAGTCATTTACTTTAAACTGCAGCTTCCATTTCCAGTAGCAACAAGAAGTTTAAAGAGAAAACATTGTTTTTCTCATGAACATATTTGTGTTTATTAGTAATAATGTGAGAGATTAGATATTCTTTGACAATTCATTGAATAATTTCTCATGGGCATCCGTTTTCTGATTCAATTAAAAGATTGGCTGCCAGTATATAGGGTATAATGGTTTCTCAACGAGTGTTGACCTACAGTTGGCTAACATAGTCAAATTATATTAATCTTGTTTCCTTTTATAATTTCTTTTTATCTTTAGTATTGTTACAGTATCATTACATTTTAAATAGTTTATTTTACTTTAAACATCTTGTGATTTTTACACGAAACACAATATTTACAAATAAAATATTTATTGTTTATGGAAACCATCTGAATAGTGGATGGCACTATAATGTATAGTGTAAATCAATTAATTAGTGAAAGCTCTTACAAAAAAAGTGATAATTCCATCACCAGTAATGAAGAAGAATCTAGTTGTGGATGCAACACTAGGTGGTTTAACACAATCAGGGACTAGATTCAATCCTTTTAGTAAGGAAAGTAAGATACCAGGTAAAAATAACCCAATGAGTTGATTTATATGTCAAATACACAATAAATAGTGCTGAAATGAATAGTGCTCATGTGTTATTGTTCCTGTAATTCAAAGTGATACAAGAAAATCTTTATGCATATATTGAAGCTCATGGTAAACTCCTTCGAACTATTGGATTGGCAATATAAACAACCAATCAGATTTAATCTCTTCTTCCTTTATCAACAGATGATATTCCTAAGCCCCTCCAACATTAGGTTTTCTCCATATATTCAACCTCAAGGGAACAAATGTGTAACCACTTGCTTACACGCTCAACGAACAGATCATCTGATCACTATGCAGAACGCTATATTACAATGATTTTTTTTGTTTTTTACAATTACCCAAATTGATCCCAGTTTTCTTGAGACCTGACTCAATTTAAGAAGGTTTTACTGTATTTGAGACCAAATAAATTTACGGTATTTGAGAATAGTTTCAAACAGTGTGTGCAGCTGATATAATGACATTTGCAACATTAAATTTTAAATGAAAACGTTTTTATAACCATAACATACTTTTTAGTAAGAGACTACACTTAAGGATCAAAAATATTAGGTTTGAAGTAAGTATAATAGGATCTGCTGTAGCAGTGAATGTGTTAAAAGTGATACATCAAATTTTACAGTTTCTAGATATTCTAAACTGAACTTAACAGTTTATCTCAAACATTTTAATATTCTCTTTCTGAAATTTGACATTTTGAGAACAATGTGAACAGATAGATCATTATAAACAGAACAGACTGTCTTCATAAAACTGCTTTCAAGGTTTAACAGAGTGGGTGATGCCCCTCTAGGACGAAGTCCCTAGTCTGGGGGTCTCACCCTTAGGTAAGGCCACTCGAAAGTGAATAAAGGTCCGACTATCTGAACCAGACAGGGTATAGAGGTATGGAAACCTGGCCGATCGGAAGGTTCTGCTGGTCCTGAGTAGTTCTGGAACAGCGGTCGAACCGCTGTCACTGGAGGAGTTCATGTCCCTGTGGGAGGTCAGCAACTCGTTTATGCCTTATAAGAAGTTCGAAAGACTTGCATACTAGTGCTACAGGTTGTTTCGGGACTGCCACTAGTCACCCCGGGCATGGAGTCATAAGTTTAAGGTTGGATTTGTGGTGGTAGAGGTTTCATAACTGGAGGTGGATTTTTCGAGCTCTCAGATCTGTGCGTTCTGGCAGGGGTTGAGCCTGAAGGCTGGATCCTTGCCACTCATCACTTTCTCCGTCTTTATTTTTCTATCTTTTCATATGCACAGATACCACTTGTTGCATCCATTATCTGATTGAAATAAGTCTATGACTTGCTCGACAGAGGTGAAACTGCTAATAGGGGTGATTCCTTAACACGTATCTTCATAAAACTCCTTTAAATGTCAAGAGATGGGCAATTAAAGTAGTTTGATTTTGAGTGGTGGCTATTACTTGAATTGTAAGGAATCTGTCTAAAGCTCTCCAACAGGCTTTATGTTTCCAATTCACTTGACCTGAGATCTAGTTCGACCATAAAAATGCGGTAAGTATTATCAGCGTATGTATCTGATACTGCAAACTTGTATAGAACCCAAGCTTGCAGTCAACAGCTTTCCATTATCAATGGTCTCCTGAAATGGTCAAATTCTGTGCCTGAAAACTGCCAAATTTGTTGCAGGGATTGTTGTCTGACACAAGTATTTTATACTGAAGGAATCTTGCAGTTGATGGCTTTAAGTCTTTGCTCAGTATCTCCAAGTTGTTGCTTACCGGCCATCATGTTTCGGTTGGCTGTCTCTGGGAGAGGGGAGTTCACATGGTCTTGTGATGTTTGTAGTTTTAAGAGAGGTTGTAAATTATTCAACTCTGATGAAAAAGCTTGTTAACTTGAGGGAATTGCATGTCAATTTTGATAAACTGTGGCAGAGGGAAATCGCTGATGGAGAGAGTTTTTTCATCAGTTCGGAGGTAGCCCAGTAACGACTTGGGAAACCATTACAAATTTCTTATTGATTTGACTGTAACTTCGTTGTGCCTTGATTTTCTTGTATATTATATTAATTGATCAGTGGTTTATTTTCTGGTAACTGCTCAATGGAAAAATAATATATCAAAGCAATTTTTAGGAATATTGTACTAATATCCCAAAGCCGCTTTCTACAAGCCCAATAGAAATGAGTCTTTGTGTTTCTATTCATCATGTAATCCCCAGTTTTTTCTTTTTTCTGTAATCCATTAATTTATTTAAATTTCTTTGTCCATATATAAATTGTTATTTACACTTCAAAGTCTTACCGAGTCAATTGTTTACTTAAACTATTGTATCCAACGATTTGACTTGAGTCTCGCTGTCTATCCAACAAACAGTTCTGAAGAAATATAGGTTATATTAAATTTTTTGTTTTGAATTAATAAAAAAAATTATACTTAGAAGCTCTATAACAATATGAATTCACAACCTTTACAAATTAAAAGTTCCGATCTTTACAAATTATTTTATTAGACTTTAGGTCAAGATGCATACTGGTTACTTTGGTATTTTATTACTATGGTTCTGTCAAAATACTTTTAAAAAAATTAAATTTATAACATATCTTCACAATCACTTAAACTCACTTGTCTTATTTACTAAATGGAAACATTACTCGACTTTACGCTTTTGAAATAATTAAATTTTGAAATTATAAGTATATTAAATTTAACAAAAACATTTTCACTTTGTAATTAAATTTTGAATAGTACATTTTAAAATTTTTAGTAAAGCCATCAAAACACCAAGAAATATTAATGATTCCAACCCATCGGCCGTCTTTACAAGCATGAAACTTCCCGCCCTTGTGTTAACAGGCCCCACTTTTTTATTCATTTTGATAGATGCATTTATTGGTTTACCAGTGTTTAGCATGGATACCTCTCTAACGCTGTCTATTGACATCTTTAAAAATAAAATTGTTTCTTAAATCTGGCCGATTTTACACGAGTTAAAATAAAACATATATTTATGCAAAATGCTGATTTACTGCCAAATTATTTAGCATATTACAATCATCTGTCATTAATTTCTTGTTAAAGTAATTATTGTTTAAAACCAGTGTTTCAAGCTTTGGACTAGTTATATTGCAATTACTGGTGGAACCATTCAAAAGCCCCTCAGCTTTATAGGTAATCCACTAAGGCTTGTTAAACTTTTTCTTCTTTGATATATTTTAATGTGGGGGGGGGTAAACAAGAGAAACATAAATTTATTTTTGAGCTAGGCTTGTGAGATTAGCATAAGCACCCAAAATGCAAAATAACACACATATGTTTTTAAAATTGACTTTAATTTAATATTATACGTATTTCAACAGTCATGCAACCTATACAGTTGTGCCTCCGTATCCGTGGTGTGGTATCACTGAGAATCGACGAATAGTTAATGTTCAACCGTTTGTAAACGCCCATATCTAAGTCAGTTTGTTTTTACATATGCAGTACCGTATTATTTACATACAGGAGCCTATATCATTTCTTTGTTGATTTTAAGTCACTGGATTCCACAGACTTATTGCTTTCCTCTGAAATCTCTTCATTCTGCTCTTTTAACAGTTTTTACAAATTTACAAAATAAATTAAAGTTTGGACAGTCATAAACTAATGTAAAAGTGATTAATTTAGTTACATTAACCTATTCCCAGCACTTGTTTGTATTAGTAGTACAGTATTTGCGTAATTTACTTGTAAATATTCTTCTGTTTGGCAATAATGGCCTCGAAGCATATAATAGTGCTAACTCTAAGAGAAGCTAAAGTGTTCTTTGATTAAGTGAAAATGTGAAAATTTTTGATATGATTGAGGTTGAAATTAAATCGTTCGCGTACATTACGAGATTGTATAACAAAAACGAATCAGCACAATGGGCCTACTGTACATAACAATACTTACATCCTGTACTGCAAAATTTTAAAGAACTTACAGTATGTAATGCATTTATGCAATTCATGTATATATGTACATGTACTGCACATAAATGTATACTGTAAATGATTCTAGGTACAGTATTTGTGTGTCAACACGGATAACATTGCTTGCTCTTATTGTTCATGGTTTCACATTACCGCAGTAATTTTGGAACCCAACACCTGCAGATATAGAGGTCCAACTGTATACAAAATTGAAACTTCTGTAAAAAACATATCAACTTCACAATTTGCTCATTAGACAAAATACATTTTTTTGTTTTTCTCTTTCAATTTTAAGTAGCACAGTACTATAATGTTACCACATCGATTTACTCTAAATTAAGCAAAGGTTTTGGAAAGAAGAATCTTAATCTCTTGAGCTTTTAGTGATGTAGGTTTTGTTAATTTTCTTGTTTGATGCAATTTTTAAAAAATAATTACTGTGCTTATATTATTATTTTTTGAGCAGTAGGTGTTTTGTTTTTCATTATTATTTTGGTATATCTAGGTGTTTGGCTTTGTTTGAGGCATTTTAAGTTGTAGGAAATATGAAAGGAAGTTTGTATACCTTGAGTTTCGTCAGGTGTTATAGGTTGATTACTGTGACTATTGGTCGCTATTAAAGTTGCTTGTTGTAATCATCTTTGTTGATTTGTTAGTAGTAAAAATTAATGTTCTACACTTTAATGAAAAATTGCTATCTTCATGGTCAGCAACATTGTGATATTAAATAGGTTTGGAATATCTTCTGCAAATGGTGAGTATAAATTCACTCCCCCATCAAACACCTGCCATAATACGGTAACACAGAGAGACATTATCATTTAAGGCGATTTTAAAGCAGAGTGTCAAACTTTATTAAAATCTTGTGAAACATCTAGGAAAACAGCTAACAATATATATTTATTGATTTCATCTTCATGTCGGCTACTAGTGTTTAACTAAAAACACTTGTAAATATGTTACACTTGCCTATAGTAGTACTTACTTTATAATTGTTGAGGATGGCCGTTTTGGGAGATGTGTCCCTTTCAAATGAGACCATAACTGAGTTACAAATCCTTGAGATCAGTTACAGTTTGAGTTCACAATGGGACACATCTGTCGAAACAGCCAACCTCAACAATTATAAAGTTAGTGCTACTATAGGTAAGTGTAGGCAATTGGTCTATATAATTTTACCTCTCAGTAGGTTTATCAGGTTTTCAAGCACCTTGAATATTGTTTTATATTCGCTAAGCATTCCTAAAACATTACCATAAACAGAATATATTAGGCCAAAACCAAACATAGAGATATAAAAGATAAAATAGATATCATTTAGAAATAAGATTTCTTCCTGTATAATTATACGGTGTCCACAAGTTACCCTGTGGTATAGCATGGCTACAATCGAAACGGTAAAGCCAGTAAAAGGTAGATAGGTAGCACCTAGGAGAGAAAGCAGGTAGAAAAAGAGCTAAACATCCGTAACCCCAAAAGCAGCGCATGTAGTTCTGTATTCATACTTTGTGTGAAACTTCGTTGTTAGTACCGGAAGTCAACATTATCATTAGCTTGGGCTGCTTTAAAAGATGATGTAATCTATATTATACGTAAAAGTTGACTTTTTACATCTACTTTTGTAATATCTAGTTCTGATTTGATAGAATTTGATTGATTTAGGTGTGTTTTACTTAACTTGTTTCGAATAATTTTTATAATAAGAGAATTTAAAATACAGTAGAACCTCTCAAACTCGATTCCCGAAAACTAGACATTCCGTAAAACTCGACGGGGCTGGTGAATTAATAATTTTTTTACATCGCCCATAACGTAAAGCTTTCCATTAGTACTTAGGCCGCCCGAGAGCGCTAGAGACTCAGACTAGGCTACTGGGTATCTTGGGACCATAACCCTCAGTTCTTGGAGGAAACTTCTAGATCACGCAGGCAATAATTTGTCGCGTGACGATGGAATCAATTCTGAAAATAGCGACTTGATTGAACTCATGAAAAAAATCCCAGGGTGTGAAAACTCTTCAAGTAATGATGTCAATGAATAGATGGATCTCGACAGAGCATCAGAACCATTAGGAGAAGATGAAACCATCGCAGCTGTCAAAGGGGGTGACGTAGAAGAGGACGATTCGAAAGAAGAAGAGCAAGAGGACCATCGACAAGAAAGAAAAGTTAGCCACAGAGAGACTGTGAAATTTATTGAAGGGACATTGCAGTACTTAGAGCAGCAAAATGCGACTGGAATTGAGATTCTGTTCCTCAGGCGACTCCGTGATCAAGCTGAAAGACGCCGTGTGGAGACAGAAAAGCAGTCTTCAATCACAGGGTTTTTCAAATGACTTTAGTAAGTTTACTTTTACACTTTTCTTCTAGTGATCAGAAAACTTCCCATAACTAACTGTGATTGACTTTTTATAAGCAGCATAAACAACTTCAGTAATAATTGTAATGAACACTGTATTTTCAGATTCTACTAGGCATTTTGTCTCAATTTTTTTTTTATTTCTTGATTATAAGTTATAAATGTTGATATAAATATATAATTGTATATAATAAATCAATAAATGTACAATTTTAATACTCTAAATAAGCGTTTTTATTCAACTCCTAATTATTTTTATTTAAGTTCCCTAAAACTCGACAACCTTTAAGTTCACATTGTGTCGAATTTGAGAGGTTCTACAGTACCTACAAAAACTTTAATTTATTAAATAATTTATATTATGCTAAGACTAGCTTATGATTTTAGAAACAGTTTCAAATTCTACCATTTTCATAAAACATACTTGTTTATTGTGATTCTTTTCTGAAACAAATCATTTGTTGATTGTTTAGGTTTTATATTAGCCTTGTGTTTGTAGCTAAGTTAAACATAAACAATCTGTATCAAAGCTATGCCCAATATAACTCTTGTTTAAGATTTGCAACAATAAAATTGAAACGAATTTAGAGTATTGTTTAATGTTGTGCTCAAAGTTTCCATTGTTATTGTTTATACTTGGCCACATTAAACTAATTGATGAAATACATATGATTTTACTTTGAAACAAGTGCAAATCAGTTTCCCGTGTTTTTTTTTAGTTTTTATAATTTTTTATTGGAAATGTTCAACTGTTATTTTGCTGTAACTAAATTCAAATTAGAAATATTAATATTACACTTCTACTTAATGAAAATCATATTTTGTAAAATGAGTGTAAAGCTCTTTTAAACAAACATTTTAAGATAAATTGTGATTCAAACTTCGGTTAGTTTACAAAATATGAAACCAGGAACAATATGTTTAAGATAGCATGTTAACATGTCTGTGTTGATAGCGTCTAAATTAATTTGTTATTTGCATTTAGAAATATTTGTATATTCAGATATAGCTCTTTGTCAACCCTAATGGTATTATTACCTATATTTTAATTTTTACTTGTAATGAATCAAAAATGGGTGTGGTTTTTTCAACTGGTATACATCTTTAAATGTAGTTCATCTGTAGCTAAACAGTAACAGTTTTTTATAATACGCCAGTTGTCATTCACTGGCAAAAAAAAAACACAGTTGATGCCATTTATGTTGTGTCACAAATAGGTTTATTCATTGCAAATTCTGTACTATTTCTATGGACATAAGGAAGTAGGTGCTCACATTTACTGTCTATTGCTAGTAACTTCTTACAGATAACACGTTGATATTTACACTACTTCAGCCATCTGGGGAGGGGATACATTTCTCAAAGACAAACTTACTACCAGTGGAAATGTTTTTCCTTACCAGCGTTTACAAAAATACAATTTTAACAAATCAAAATGTTTTATTAAGTGACTGAAAATGTGAGTAAAGTTTTAGACAATAAAGAAAATCGCATATAAGATAAATGTACTATTCAGAGGCAATACAACCTCCTTAATCAGGATTAGAGTATTGGTGAACTGAATAGATGGAGACACCTCCCTTCATCTTAATTGAGAATAGGTATAAGGAAATTGTAATAAAGCTTACATTATCTTGTCCTGAAGTTGCTTGTTGTAATCAACAAGCATGAGTAGATGGTTAGCTTTTTAAATGAAACGATTGTTTCAAAACGCTTCGGCAAGTAAGCTCTAAAGTATTTACTTAGTTATGCTATAATTACTTATACCCCTGTCCTACCTGGGAAAAGCACCATTTTCTTGTTTTATTTATACCACTAAACTAATATTTACTGGTATTTTTCAACAGACGCATTTTGCACTAGATCAGTGCATTGTTCAATACTCTTGAGTCACGATAAAAACTATTGCTCAGGTATATTGTATTATTGTGAGTCTGTGTGGTATGGCTTTGTTCATAAAATAGTAGTTATACCACAAAACACCGAACTACGACTAATACAACTTACGTAGGCAACAGCATTGAATAATATACTGGTATAGTGCAAAACGTGTCTGCTGAAAAATATCAGTAAGTAGTGATTTTCTTTGCCAAGTGATATCAATAAAAACAATTTTAAAAAAATTCCTAATAAAGTACAACACAAAAACTTTATAATAATCCTTATTTTTGCCAGTGGGTCATCATGTCCTACCTAATTCCATATACCACTCCTTATCCTTCGTGTAAAGAAGAGTAACGGAATGAGGGTAAATCTGCTTCAAGTACACAACTCCACAACCATAATCCATTCCTATGTCAGGGGGTTTCTGTCCCTAATTTTAATCTACCTATATTCACAATAATTTATTTTCCTTCATTAGTGAGAATAGTCCCATTAAAGATACAATATACAGTAGAGGTCTCGATAATTCGAGGTAGAGGGGACCGAGACTCCCTCGCTATTACCGAAGAGTCAGACTATACTGAAATATAGGTAAAATTTTCTAGGCTCTCATTTGGGGGCGAGAGACCGAGGGGAGGGTGGAGGTGCCTGCAGGTAATTTTCAAAACTATGAACCTTTGAACTTCCACTGACTCTTAGGGTTGACTCATTATTTTGTTACTTTTTAATACTTTGTTTTGTGTAATAATAATAACAACAAATGAAAATAAGGTGTTCCGAATGCGACCCGCTGAGGTATGATGACAGTGCCTGATGTTTTATAGATGACGAATACACAATTTCTACCTAAAAGCCAAATGCCAGCTTATAAGATTTGACCTGTACATTCGAAAAAACAAGAGAACTCATACTATAATTAAGAATGCACTAAATAGGCTTACGTTTTTTTTTCTGGATTTGCTCATCTGATCATTTTTGTGCTATGATGTGGCATAGACGTCTTAGCAAAATCAGGGGAGAGGATACACTTCTTAGAGACAAACTTATTACCAGTGGAAATATTTTTTCCTTACCAGCATACTGCAGTAACAAGGCGGTCATTCCTTCACAATGACTAATTTTCTGTTCTTGTACTGACTCGGTGGAACCATCATCTTTATTCTTGTCATCACTGCCTTCAGTAATTTTTTGTACCATTTCAATAATCGTAACATCATTTATTTCAAATCGTTCACATTGGAATTTTCACAACCTGGAAATTTTTTTGATAAGAATGTCAAATCTGTTTCTTCTTGTGGATCAATAATCACATTCTTGAATTTTGTAGTCCATTACGTTCGGTGAATCCTATTAATCACTTAAACAATAGTTTATGACTATCCGAACTTTATATTTAGTAAACTTGTTAAAACTTACTGAGACAGAACGTTTTCGATCGCTATGTGCTGATCTTCATCAGTGTCTCCATTTCCGTCTCAGTAAGTTTTAACAAATTTACTAAATATAAAGTTCGGATAGTCATAAACTATTGTTTAAGTGATTAACAATAATCACATTTTCGTTATTACTCAAGATTTTATTCCACGACTTTCTTGATGTTTCTTCTTTTACTTTATTGCATGATTCGGCTATCCAGTACACAACTCCCTTTAATGTAAATTCTTCTAGAAACCCTAGAATGCTTTCTTCCTTTAGTCACTTCCAAGAGGGATTGTATAAGGTAACGTGTGTATTTTTTCATTCATACCAGAACACTGATCCATCTGCTGGATTAGGCTCGTAATATTTTGTCAGAAGATATAAAGCACAGATAACATCAGACCACAGTTGATCTTCATTGGGATGCGACCGTGCATTGAAAGTAACAGTAAAATAATCTTCCGAGGCAAATTCTTTGCTTTTAAAAACTTTTCAGTTTCGGGCACAAACTCATTAAAAAACCCACTCTTTGAATAGTTCTTTATCCATACAATCAACACTTCAGTTCTTATATGAAATCGCCAATGCTGACATGGAAATGTTTTCAAACACCGGCGGCTTCGCCAACTCGAGGCTGGTTAATTTCGGAGCTTAGCCAACTCGAAGCAGGCTCGAATTTAACAGTTGCTGGATAAATCAGGACTCGGAATTTCAAGACTCTACATCCTTTGTTAAACATCATAGAGACTCAAGATTTATTATCCATTTATGTGCGCAGGTGACTCAACCGGGTTGATTACAATGGCTTCACTATGTTAAAAATTAGATCTGCTCAAGCTGTAAATAAATAAATTTATTTAGAGCGAAATTTTCAAATATTGTCAAAATTTCATTTTCAACCAAAAAGGGATTTTCTTAAAAGTATGTGCTTTTATTTATCATATTTAAACTTTAGTTCTGTAGATTTTTCGACCTAGAGCTCTGCCTTAAGTTACTTGATAGCTTCTGGAAGCTATACCCGTATCTGAATACAGGCAACTAAGTCTGTTACCTCCATTTCCTAGGCATCTTTGTAGTACTTTTGTACTTAGTTACAGAAAGCCCTTCCCAATTTGATTTATTATTTCTCAAGTCCTTTTTGAAAAGCATAAAACCTACAACTAATCCTTTCAAATTGGACTTCCACCCTTGCTCCACCTTAATAACAGTTTGAATAATTTACTGGACTCAAAGTCGCGACTTCATGGGTTTTTGGTTTCTACACTAATTTACATCGCATTCTATTTGGTTATAAGCTTTAACATTTTCACAGCCAAAATAATATGGAGCAAATTAATTTTTTCAAATATGTATTTAGTTGAGTATGAAATTTAAAGGCGTTATTAGTCCTTTAAATATATATTTTTTTATACAGAACAAGTAATAGACAATAAATTTTAATTTTAAAAAAGAATGTATCAAAGTTGAATTCGAACCAAATTTTAAAAAACTGTAGTCGATGTTACAACCATGAATGTTGTAGTTTGGGCTTATAAAAAGTTTCTCTTTAAATTTCATCATTTAGATCTAAAACCGTTGAAGAATATAAATAAAAGAAACACATTTTGTATGAAATTATTTTTCCGTAAGACAATTTTAGACTAAATTTAAATATTACTTTACTATAAAATCCCAAATTCTTATTTTAAATTTAATAATGTAAAACTCCAAATTAAATTAAACTTTTGATTTAAAATTAATACTTTAATATTTTTTAAATATTCAAAAAATATATTTAACAATCAAATGTTTTAAAATATTTTGAAATATATTTTTAAGACGACTTTGTCATACATGTTTCTACAATCATGCTCCCATTATCAGTGCCGGTTGATCTAATTGACTAACTCAAGTGTTCAACCTGCACTGATGTGACAGTACGATTGTTGAACATGAATGACATTAGAATAATTTTAAAAGATATATTTGTGAGAATTAAGTTATTTTGCATGATTACTGCCTACTCTCACAAGTAGGCTATAACTGAAATGTAAACGAAAGAAAAAGTTTACAATACATGACGAAAGTTTACGGCATGGTGAAATAGCTCTGTCATGCTGTCGAAAATGATTACCTTTTTAAAAACTAAATTTCCAAATTTTAGAAAACAAAAATGAGTAAAAATAGAAAATAATCACATTTTCGTAAGGAATTTCGTATAAAATTTATTTCTTAAATTTTGTACTAAAATGTTGTCTTTTTTATTTAAATAAGAAAAAGACTTAAACCACTACATAATTTTCAGCTGGTTTGCCATGATGATAAGAGATTTTCATTGGCTATGAAACTACTTCACTAAGAAAATAAAAATATATAGAATGGTTCTTCAAATAGACCAATACAAACAAATTTTATAAAATATCTTTGTATTGCTAAATATTCCAGAGTAAACAAACATGATTACTAGGATTCTGAATCAATAATAGCAGAAATCTTTGAAGTTTCCGTGCAGTATTTTTAAATATTGACTGTACCTCTAAAGGCAAGAAATAACACTAAACTCTGGAACATAAATCATACGTTCGCCTTGTGCGCTATCTGTGTTTATGCCTGGGTTTATGACCGTTTCACCGAGGGTGTCTTTGAGCGGTTTGTTTGTTTAGGTCTTCGGTCAGATGCGCGCACATTTACTTCTCCCCAATTGTTTGTTTTACAAACATACTTTTTATGGTTAACAAATAATTGTTTCGTGGAAAGAAGGCGGGCGGAACTTCCTGCGTTTCGAGCCTTTATTCGGTTGGCGTTCTCTCTTCTTTCCGTCTGGCAGAGAACCGACTGGTTTCGTCATTCCTAAATTGGATGATTCATCTGGATAAACAAATAATTCTCCATTTGAAGTGCCTACAAGTCACAATTAGTTTACATTGTTGTTTGGTTTAGAGAGTTTGAGGTGTTATTTTTATTTACTCCCGTAGTAGTAGGCCTATTTTCATTATTCCAGAATAGAACATAGATTTTTCTCTTTCTTCAAGTATAAAATATGTGATATGAAAAAGTGCTACAATCAAAATTTATAAGTACGGTAGTTCACAGGAGAAATTATAAGAAAATTATTTCAAACAATTATAAACTCGCAGCAGATATCCTCCTGATTTTTTCTTCTTTTTAATTATCTTCACATGACAATAATGTTTTTTCAGAACAAACGTAAAAAATGTTCCCAAACACCTTGAAGTTTATTGTTCACGCAAACTGTGGGTGAGAAGCAAAATTATATATTTATTATAACAGTAAGCGTAACTGTTACATCACGTATTTATACGCAGCAACGCTTCACATAATTACAGAACAAATCTTTTAGAGAGGAAATATGCATTCTATTATAAATCATTTACAAATGTTGAAAAAATATTACGTATATCGATATTTCATTTTTGTAAAATGAATCCAAGATTCATTTTTGTAAAAAATATAAATGGAAAATTTAAAAAAATAAATCGAGAAAATTTAAGAAAAGTACGATATTTAATGGAATTTTTAAAATAATGCATATAAAGGTATTTAGCCCTGAAGCCTTTTGTATTCAACATCATATTTTATATTGAGTGAACTTAAATAACAACAAATAATATATGAAAATAAATATAAAGTCAATTCCTACTTAAACCAACAAAGACAATTATATTTTGGTTACTTTTTATTAAATAATTATAATTAATATAAATATGTACTGTATATACATATGAAAGAATCAATGTTAAGTAGCAAAATAGAAAGCGAAAGTAATTATCGAAATTGATTAGTTAAATTTAATTAATGACAATTTACATAAATAAATGAAACCTCTCAACCACAAATAACTTTCTTCTTTTATTTAAACCCTTATGTACATTTCGATTGCATAGCAATCATCCTCAGAGGTAATTTACAATGAAAATACCTTGTAAATTACCTCTGAGGATGGTTGCTATGCAATCGAAATGTACATAAGGTTTTAAATAAAAGAAGAAAGTTATTTGTGGTTAAGAGGTTTCATTTATTTATGTTAAACATTACGCCACAGTTGTTTTATACAGTTATAATGATTTAATATTTGATAAAACTGTATTAACATCAAGTGTCATCCACTACAAAATTTAAAAAAAAAAATATATTTGAACTTGAGTGGATGAATATTATCGATTGAATTTGAACAAGATATATAAATATATATAGCGAGAGTGTGAATAGGAGGAATTAAATAAAAGAACAGCTAGCGAAAGTTTTCTGGATCTTAAACTCCTCACAATAGTCGCAGCATTGAACAATGTAAAAATCTAGTGTGAAACAAATCTTATAAAAATATCAGTCTTGTTCAACATTATTTTACATAATATTTATTTTATATGGAAGTGTACTCAATTTGAAGATGGAATTAAATAATAACAACCTTATTTAAATGTATAAATTTATTCTCTAAATAGAGTTTCGACTAAAAAATTGAATTTACAGGTTGATTTGTATTTAACGGTTTATGTTTCACATATCTTGTCGAGGTTTCGACGTTATCTTGGCCAAATGCACACTTCTCCCTGGAGATCTGGCGGAGAACCACGGATGTTTGCACAGCCAATGTTTGTTAGGAAACAACGACTTCGTACAAAGAACCTTTGTGTTATCGCGAAGGGAGCTCTCAGGGACAGAACTGGAAAACAAAACTCACCCATATTGCCAACCGAATTATACTCCACATGAGGCAGAAAGCTTGCTCGAAAACATTTGAGTTTTAGATGTTGTAACAGTTATTGGTTAGGTTAGGTTAAGTTTATTCGGATAATAAACATAAATTTTTGTTTTCTTTTCTTTTAAAAATTCTATATAAGTGTTTTGTACAGCTTATTGCTTATAATGTGATATTTTGTAAACATTACATATAGTATTTTAAATACCTCCAATTTTGTTTAAACAGAAAATAAATTAGACCGGTATATCTCATTATAAACGAGCTTTAACTTGATATTTTTTAAATTAAACGTGTAAAACTCTACAAGTAAGATCATACTTAATCGAACACCCCCCCCCCCCCCGAAATGTTTAAGCCTATATACTTTTTAATGGACAAAAAAACATTAAAATATGTCTTGTTCTTATTTAATAAAACCATCTCTCATTTTAATCCAATGTCAGATGAAAATATTAAGGAATTTCATGCGAGTATTAGCTTGGTTTTTAGTAGGCCTATAAAAAAACTATATTTACAGTTAAAATATATATTTTAACTTTTAGTCTATTGTTGATTTATTTGTAAGAAACTAAAAAAAACATCTGAAAATGAAGGCAGACCCTTTGGAGACAGGAAGTGTTTCCACACCCCTCGTTTACTGGGGATGTCTATTTCATACTTCCAGACTCCACCGTTGGGCACCTCTAGAAATTCAATCCTTGGTAGTCCCTACTCCTCATATACCAGTAAAATAATGTTTTGTGTGAAAGACAAGGAGAACAATAAGATTCGTTAGAAGAGCTTGAACTAGTGAGAAAATAAATCGTATAACGAATGAATAAATGAGTTAATGAACTGACTGAAATATTATCAAACTCTTGTAGAGTTATACGGTTATATCATGATGGAATAAATAGGAATTACAAGACATAGCTTTCAATAACTGAGTAAATAATGGAAGAATTAATATTTATGCTTTAACTTTAGAAATAATTAGAATAAATGTCTGCGTTTTTGTGTAACGAATATTAAATAATTGTAGGAATTGAGTATTACTGTTTCTATGTAAGGTAGTACTTCAATATAGAAGTAGATATTCGGATTATTTTAAATTTTAGAATGTTAATTTTTATTTTTAGTTTGAGTTTTTGTATTTTACAATTATAATTGCCATTTTTAGTGGACACAATTAATACATACTCTGTTGGAATTTTTAAACATGTCGTAAATTATACATTCGTCAGTGTGTTATGCGAAAAAGTGTAGGAAGAAAGAAAGGTGGTGAAAAAGAAGAATGGTAACAAGAAGTGGCTGTCTTTCGACTCCATCTTCTTGTCAGAGAACTCAAAGATAGATCCTTTTGTGGAACATCTCAAGTTAAGCATGTGAAACCGCTACCCCCACGAATCCAGCCACTTCGACTAGCGTCAGGCCTGAGACGGGGGCTTGGTGGCACAACTCTTGGTACCAGTTACAAGAATCTTGCGACATTACTACAAGGGCTGGGATTAGGACGAGATGAACTCCGACCTGACCCTGCGGTTTGACAGCTTTTTGAGAACTACTCGGGGCCAGTAGAACCTTCCAAACGGCCAGGTTTCCATAACTCGATACCCCGTCTGATTAGTTCGCTCCAAATAGAGCAATCGAACCTTTATCCCCTCTCGATTGGCATTACCTAAGGGCTGACCCTCAGACTCTGGATTTAGTCCTAGTCGGGTTTAATAAACCCATCCCATGTGACCTTTAAGGCATCGACTCGGGACTTGGTGCTGGTGGGCATAATAAACCCATCCCATGAGACCTTGATAGCATCGACTCGGGACTTGGTCCTGGTGGGCATAACAAACCCATCCCATGAGACCTTGATAGCATCGACTCGGGACTTGGTCCTGGTGGGCATAATAAACCCATCCCATGAGACCTTGATAGCATCGACTCGGGACTTGGTCCTGGTGGGCATAACAAACCCATCCCATGAGACCTTGATAGCATCGACTCGGGACTTGGTCCTGGTGGGCATAATAAACCCATCCCATGAGACCTTGATAGCATCGACTCGGGACTTGGTCCTGGTGGGCATAATAAACCCATCCCATGAGACCTTGATAGCATCGACTCGGGACTTGGTCCTGGTGGGCATAATAAACCCATCCCATGTGACCTTTAAGGCATCGACTTGGGACTTGGTGCTGGTGGGCATAATAAACCCATCCCATGTGACCTTTAAGGCATCGACTCGGGACTTGGTCCTAGTGGACATAACAAACCCATTCCGTGATAGCTTGAGAGCATCGTAAAGTGTACAGGGCACACAGATACATCACAAGAGTACGCAAACTAATCAACACAACTTTCTTAAAGTTCAGCCTAATCACCGTTCCCATAATCCCTATCTGTCACATTGAGATTTTCGGAAATACTATCTGAGAAAAACCATATCGGAATATCGGAAGATAAGGGTACAAGGCCAAACAGAACTCTACAGACAAAATAAATAACAAAACATTTTCCTTTGATAGTGTCGCCGCCTGTTGGGCAACGCCATAAATACACTTTCCGGTTTACAACCTATTTCCTGTTACTCGAGTTTTTCAACATCCTTTTTTTGAAATATTATTTACATGCCAAGAATAAACAACGGAAGTATGCGGTGGATTTACATAGGACGTCTTTGGGTAATGTGCCATTTGGGATCGAGCAGCTACACGATTTAACAATTCTTTGAAATTTATTATGTAGAAAGAATAATTATATTAACACAATAGAAATATTTATATTTAACTACAAGCAACACTAGATATTGTTTGAATGAGGACACCTCTAACACTTCCTATATTGGATATGGAGTTAAAACTTCAATTAAACCGCCAACGCTGATTCTAAGTACGGGGGGGGGGACAAAGACTTCAGAAAAAATCTTTAACTAACAAACAAGTAACATTAACAAAAATTTTTTAAAGTATATTCCTAGTTTGGTCAACATCAAAAATTATTCTAAGCACTTTTTATTAAATAATTACAATTGATATAAATAAAGTAACATAAACCATGGTTTTAAAAAAATGTTCTACTTCATAACCTATAACATAAAATCAGCTGTTTGATGAAACCATATCTTATCACTTACTTCAAGCTAAATGGCACGAAATAACTATACTGCATACCTTGACCCTTTTGTGAAAAGTTTTTCTCACATATGAAAATAAAATTAAACAATTAAATTTAATTAATGAACTAATATTTGAAAAAACTGCATTAACATCAAGTATCATCCACTACAAGTTCAAAATATATGTTTTAACTTTGAGTGGATGAGTGAAAGTATTTTATTGATTGAAAATTTGAATAAGATAGGTGTAAGGAAAGTGTAAACTACTAGAAGGAAATGAAAGAAGGGAGCTAACCGTCAATAGTGGGGACTCATGAAACAATTTTATTAAGAAATCAACTGTATTGTTCTATTTATGTATAAATAATAGTTCAAGATTACATTAAACGCTATAAAGCGTCGGTCGACCGTAAGCCTGAGGACATTAGCGCTCTTCCAAAATGTTTTGTCTCTATAAATTTTTTAATCATAAGTTCGGGAAGTCTTAATTATAGAATGTTTAAAATTAAAAAAAAATTTTAAATGATAAACTTTTTAAAAATTAAACGTTTTAACTATTGATGCAATAGCCTAAACCATTAAAGACCAATTTACTTATTTTTAAAGGCTAAAATGTATACAAGATATATAAAAACATTTGTATTTTTACTAGCACTTACATAGGTGCTAGTCACAGGTGGGAAAGCAATGGAAAGCAAAGATGGCTTTTGTCACAGGTTTTTGTTTTTATGGATAGGTCGGAGTGGAGAAACCATATTAAACGGTTATATAATGGCCTAGGAGCTAGTTCTGTTTCAAGTAACCCAAAGCCTCACCCATTGAGCAGTCCCGGAAGTACTAATTTTCTTTTACATGCTATTGCACTTTTAGTCCAGGATCTAAATCTGACGTTTCGTTCCCAAGTTACCATAATTTAGACACGAAAATAATCGGATATTTGTGTGTATAAATTTGAACAAATATTTATTTTTAATTCCAGAGACCTTAAAACAAACTCTCATCTTAGTAGCCGGCTTACGTTATTTTCTATTGGAAATTCACTAAAAACCAAAGTAAGAGAGAAGGTTTTAAGAAAAATAATTTTTTACTCAGTATTTATTAAAGTTAGCCATTTTTACGTAAGTAACATCATTGAAGCCCTTAGTTTTGTGAGTTTAAAAAAATATTTTTGGTTATTCTATCTTATATAGTTTAAAAGATATAAAAGTTCTAGTACAGCGCGTTCCCCGCGATGTTCCCCCCTTTCCCCCCGGTATGTTGACCACGTGAGGGGGCGACGACATACGTTTTTACAATCATCCAAGTGATCAGAATAATAATCTGAAATAAAATTGCGTTAGGCTCTCAGTGCATGCTCAACCCCCTTTAAATCCTGGACAATTTCGAGTAGGGAGCATGTCAATCACACACATTGCCTCCCTTATTTTTAAGGTAATATTCCTTCTTATCATGTTTACACTAGCAGAGATCATTGTTAAATAAAAGCGGTTGACCTTCGAGTCAGGAACAATTATTTATTTATACAGGGAACGTTTCAATAGCGGATACGTTATCGGCCTCAGGCTTTATTCCTCCTGCACTCTATTAAAAAATAGCGCCATACATTTATGAAAACAGCGCATACACGTTTCATTTTTTTTAATATAGTGCAGGAGGAATAAGGCCTGAAGACGATAACGTATCTGTTATTGAAACGTTCCCTGTATAAATAAATAGTTGTTCCTGACTCGAAGGTCAACCGCTTTTATTTAACAATATTCCTTCAACCCAAGGTTCTTTTTTTGGCGGGTTTTTCCATCTCGCTTTTGCCGTACTGTTTCATTTCACTATCTTATGATTTTCCAAATAGCTGTTTTGCTTGCCACATGGACGGCTTTTAAGGTCTAACGGAGTAGTTTATGCCCCTCTAGGACCAAGTCCCTAGTCTGGAGGCCCGGTCCTTAGGTAAGGCCAACCGAAAGTGGATAAAAGTCCAATTACACTACCTGGACCGCACTAATCAGATAGTGTATTTAGATATTGAAACCTGGCCGCTTGGAAGGTTCTACTGGTCCCGAGTAGTTCTGGAAGAGCGGACAGTTGTCACTGGTAAAATTCGTCTCGTCCCAGTGGCGGGCCGGTGACCAGTCATGGCCTTACAGTAAAGTCGAAAGACTCTTACATACTGCTACCACTGGTCGTAGCACCAAGCCCCCCCCCCCCCCGCCTCGGGACTGATATATTCTTCCACATTTCGAAAAGCACAACCATACCCCGAGTTCTTCATTTGCTGTAGTTTTACAGCATTCACGCTTAGAACGGAGGCTAGATCTGGCCACAAGGTCTGGGCTGGTTTTGGGCCCAACGGCACAAAAATTCCTGAGCTACTGTAGCGAATGATTAATGTTTTTAATACACATTTACGTGTTTATTGTAGTAGCAGAAGGTCACGTTGGGAACAAACAATAGTGTTTTTGCTCAACTAGTGAAAATGTTGTGAGAATTGCACATATTAGGCTATAATTTTATAACGTATCCTCTATTCCTAACATAGCTGACCTGTATAACACTAACATGTATTGTTTTGTCCAATTGTACCAAACCGTATGTACCACACCCTATGTTTGCGGTCAAGAGCGTTCAGTATCGTTTTTTAACAAACATAAAATTCATTATTAGATTTAAAATAATTCAAAAACGTTTTAGCAAAGCTTGAATAATGTTTAACTAACTATCCTTAGATAATTATTATCTTGCATTGTATGGTGCAAGTACTGGAAGTAAATAGATAAACTAAAGTACTAGAAACTGGTTCTTTCACGCCCCTTCCCATTTCATTTACACACAATTTGTATGAGTCAGCTGAACATTAAATAGCAAATCAGATTTAAAATAAGGCAGATAAGATAATAAGAATGAGTCAACGATAAGGCGTTACTGCCAGAAATTATGGGAAAGTAAGGTAGGTTAGGTTAGGCTAAGTGTGATCTACCTTCATTTAGATCAGGAGTGCTCAACCTTTTTGGAACGGTGGGCCAATTAAGTGTTCATTTTTCTCGAGTCAGGCCGCAGGATTAAAACTTCTCGAGTTGAACTATTGGAAAACGTCTTATCTAGTTGTGAATAGCTTTCAAATAATATAGCCTACATTTTAAATTATAACGTAAGCGTACAGTTAGACCGTATTCGGGCAAGGTCCCGAAAATAATAAGCGAAAAGAAATCCTAATAATTAAGAAGGAGCGAATCCATAAATATCATTTGAAAGGTTATGTTTGTGGTTAGTAAGCGATAGCGATGCAACACGCTCGCACAATTAAACAAAGATAGAGAACTCCCCACTACCCAAGGACCCATTACATCTCACCCATATCTTGCAGCATCGCAGTGTCTTGAAACAAGTTGCTTTAAGAAACCTATATACAGTCAACTCCTGATTATCCGTGGGCGGATTAACCGGTTTGCGGATTATCCGGGGTCTACCATTATTTTACAAATATCTAATTTTTGTTCCAATCAGATTCATGTGTTTCAATCTCCAAACGGTGAATTACGACGTAAATACAGTACATATAAGGCTTAATAGAAGTTAAGATGAATTGAATAGATATGTAAATATGTACGTACTAATTTTTACATTGAAAGGGAAGCATACCGACGCGGGCCAGCGTAATAAAAGGGGCGAGCAGACTACTGTAGATAAAGGCGCGTCCACAATATGCCGATCGGCATCGCTCGGCCTGAGCCTCCCGGCAAAGCCGAATAAGTGTGTACGTGCTGCCCGGCTTTGCCGACGGGCCGAAAGCCGACCCGAATCATGCCGAACCCAAACCGAACCAGGTCGGTCCGGATCAAAGAAAGCAGAGCCGAATTGAAACTTTAAGCCTAAAGCCGCGTCCACACTATGCGGAATTATACCGATCGGCCTGTGCCGGGCGGCATGTTCAGTTCGGCACATTCGGGTCGGCATGACGTCCACATACACAATGAATGTAGACGTCCCGTTCGGTTTCTGTGCAGCTCAGTTACAAAAATGCTGGATGACGACGACGTTGCGTTAGCAGCTTCTGCTGCTGTTATAATTGGCATCGTGGCACTTCATCGTCGATGCCGCCGCCCTCGACGATTTTGGGTTCGCCCCAGTCTCAAAAACTAACGAAAGAAGTATAGGGCCAACGATTTTATAGAAGACCTGCTTCAAGATGAGGCTGACGAGCTCAATTTGGAGTACCGTAATGATGTAGGATTCACTAATTTCTTCAGGATGAAGAGGAGTGATTTCGAGTTTCTCTTCAAATTGGTTCAACCCAAAATCTCCAAAAAAACACTAAGTTTAAAGAAGCCATCCCAGCAAGTGAACGGCTCGCTGTCACTCTACGCTTCCTTGCGACTGGTGATTCTTATCATTCTCTGATGTACGCCATGAAGATATCCAAACAAGCTATTTCTATTTTCGTGCCAGACGTTTGTGATGCCATTGTCGAGGCCCTTTAAGACTACATCAAGGTAAAAATAATTACAACTTTTTATACAAATTATCTGTATTTTTCATTATAAAAATACCTACAAGTTAAAATTTAAAGTAAAAAAGTAAAGCTTTTTAAACATAATTAGGTACAACTTTTTATTATTAAATTTTATTTTTCATTTTTATTTTGTATTATTAAAATACAAGTTAAAATATAAAATAAAAAAGTAAAAAAAAGTATAAAAGTATAAAGTACATGTATAAAAAAGTATATATAAAAAAAGTATAAAGTAAACATAATTAGCCATATGCCAATGCCAATTCAGAGATCGTGAAAGGAGTGTTCAGAGTTGGAATCTAAAAAGTCAGACAAAACAGATGTGGGGGATTGCGATTGGGGAGTTGACGATGAGTAAGAATATCCAGGCGACAGTACTGGTTGTGTTGGTGGTTGATAAGGCATGGGGACGAAAGACATTGGTGAATTCGAGGTGGATGACGACAGATTACTTAACGCAGGTGTTCTGGGCGCAGTGGGTTGGTCGTAAATCCCACTTTCCGCATCAAATAGCATTTGGTTAAAGGATTGTTGCACAAAACACCTTGTCCGCGGCGGAAGCCTGCGTAGCCTAATCGCTATTTGCTCACCATACAAAGAATGTTCGTCTTTGATGTCCGATCTTTTTGATTGAATCGATTTCATTAAATTCACAGTTTCGTCAAACATTAGTGCTGTAGATGGACCAGGATTAGCCATTGGACGTTTTACGGATTTGGTCTTAAGTGCCTTTGGAGATTTAAACTCTTTGGTTTTGGTGACTTTTGAAGGGGTGTTTGAAGAGGAAGGTGTTGATGCCTGTTCCACTAGAGAACTTTCCGATGGAATACAAGCTTGGCTTTCATTTTGTTCTTCATCCCCATTTTGTTCTTCATCTTGACTATCTTTTTGTCCTTCCTGGACCGCTGAACCCTAAAAAAAATAAATAAATGAACAAATAAATAAATCGCTATAATAATTTATTTTATATTGTCGTTTAATAATATGACTTTATACTCTACTGCATTAATATTATAATTATTTTATTTGTTCAGATGCCTCAGAGAAAAGAAGAGTGGGAAGCAATCGCCCGAGAGTTTGAGGAAAAGTGGAACTATCCGAACTGCATCGGAGCCATCGATGGCAAACATATCGCGCTGAAAGCTCCTATTCATTCAGGCTCAGATTTCTTTAACTATAAGGGTTTTTTAGCATCGTTTTGCTAGCTGTTGTGGATGCCAATTATAATTTCATATACGTGAATATGGGATGCCAAGGGAGAATTTCCGATGGAGGTGTTTTTAACAATACATTTTTTAAAAAAGGACTTGAAGAAAACACTCTACATTTACCTCCTCCGCGGGCTTTGCCAGGAAGAACCTCCCCGACGCCGTTTGTGTTCGTTGCGGATGATGCGTTCCCTTTATCTCCAAATATCATGAAACCATACTCGGGGTTATTTGAAAAAGGATCGAAAAAAAGAATATTTAGCTATAGACTGAGCAGGGCTCGCAGCGTCTCAGTAAACGCATTTGGAGCTCTATCTACAAGTTTTCGTGTGTTTCGATCTCCAATGGAATTACAACCTGACACAGCTACAAAAGTGACAATGGCTGCTGTCTACTTGCATAACTATTTGCGGAAAAGCACTTCAAGATGTGTTTACAATCCTGTAGGAACCTTTGACAGTGAATCTACTCAAAATGTAGAAGTTACTCCTGGATTTTGGAGGCAACATACGTGTTCTTATCAACTACACAACATCCGAGGAGTTCCCAGAAGAAGTACTGTTTCCGCTCATAGCCTACTATCAGAGATGAATTCGCGGAATATTTTGTTTCCCCGCAAGGCGAAATAAGTTTTCAACACGACAAGTAAATAAGTGATTTTTATTTTAAGTTTTTTTATTTGTTTTATAATAAAGTCGACCTACCACTCATGAATGGATTTACAATACTTGTAATAAAAAAGATGAAATAAACATATGAGTTAAATCAACTACCTGTGTATAATAATAATATATTTCTAGTCATTATTTGGTTAAACATCCTGTATGAAATTAAGAACAAAAATTCAAACTTACCTCGACATTATCCTTAGTTCTTCGTGGTTTATTCTTGTCAGCCAGGAACATCATTGCTTGGAAAGCAAACCATTTGCTTTCATATGGTTCGTCCGCACCACTTCCAGTTTTTCTGCTTTCAGTTTCTTTCTTCCTTTCCCTCATGAAGTGACTTTGTAAATTTTTTATTTTACGTTCGATTTCTTGTCGGTCTACACCAAATGACACTGCTAGCTCTAGTAAATTATCATGCCTCCGGTTTTTATTTCTATAATTTTCGTGTTTACTGTCCCACAGTATCGGACGAGCATGGTACATTTCTATTATAAGAGACAATGACAAAATGCTTGGACGCCCGAAAACGTAATGTGTATCATAAGATTGTAAACAAATGCCAGCTAATCTCGGCTATAAATAGTCTAGGACGTGACATATGCATTATCCATGTCTGTCATATACATTATCGATATTTATGGCTTTGTGACACAAGTAGACACTGTGCGACAAAATAGTTCTCAAGAAACTTAGATCGCACATTAAAGCTAAATCAATGCTCACAAAGAAAACAGACGAAAGTGACAGATTTTTTTGTTAAAAAGTGAAAGTATTATGTGTAAAGGAAATTACATATGTACATACATACTCACTTTTGACATAGACTTATGTATGTATTGTAAATAGTTAGACATATAAATGTACATGTTATAATCCGTCAAATACATCGACATTTTAAATTATTTTCTGTATTTATTTTGTCCTCTGAAGATTATTTGTGAATTGCATTAACCGGGGTCATTATTTGTGTAACTTATGGCATAATAATCGATTATCGATAGTTTTGCGTATTCTTTGTTCATAGCGGATTATCCGGGGAATTCGTTATCCGGCGTTGCTGGGCCACCCTATTCCACGGATAACCGGGAGTTTACTGTACTACATTCACAGAGTTTGGTCGCAATAGTGAGCCGCCACTGCTTATCACGACATATATTTTTATCCCCACTCCTCAAGAACCCATTACATCTCACCCATATCTTGCAGCATTGCAGTGTCTTGAAACAAATTGCTTTAAGAAACTTATATACTACATTCACACAGTTTGGTCGCACTAGTGAGCCGCCACTGCTTATCACGACATATATTTTTATTCCATATGGAATATTAAAATTCCTTAAATGACATCACTTTGCCTTATTTTTTAAGGAGAATAATATAAAATTTAAGCCATTGTTGTTTTATTAATTCTTTGTTATCGAAGGAGGTAGCGAAAAGTGGTCTAAAGGCTTGGTTAGGTTGGTTGGTCTAAAGGCAAGCGGTAAACGTCAACGACATATTCACTGCTTCTGTCCGTATACGCGCACTAGCCCGGGAGACTGAAAATTTATTGTTGATTTTTTAAACATTAAATCTTTATCGGATATAATTTTACGTCCCCCGCTTCTGTTCACCTCTTACACAAGACAAGACACTAAAATTGGCAACGTATTATTTTACCTTCACAAAAACTTTATCAAATATGTAAAACCAATCCGTAAATCGAACAACAGATAAAGAGAGGAAAAGATCGTTATTTTTTTAAAATAAATATGAAAGTAAAAAGCTCCTCCTAAAAATACCAGCCCTATCCCAAAACTCAGCCCGATCTGGTATTCCTACAAGCAATAATTGTAATATGACAGACGCTGCTAATCCTCGGAGGTCATCAAACCCATCCTTCTATGACTGACTGTAAACCCATCCCTTTATGACTGACTGTAAACCCATCCTTCTATGACTGAGTGACTGACTATTTACAATCTTTTCCTTATTTTTCTCACTCGATATGTAGTCAAATTAAGTGAATTCTTTGTAAGAACAAATGGGGCATACAAATATTAAACCTTTCGCAACTATGCCTATGATTTAGCGAGTAAATGATTTCGTGAATAAAAATGTGTTTCAACTCGAGGTACAACTAAATCCGGTCACTAATTGATAATAGCTATTTCTGTGTTATCTGGGCTAATATTATTTCAAAAGCTTTAACTATTTGTGTAAGATGCGGTTATTTTAGTGTTTTTAGATAAGCTCAATGTTTATTGTTAGTATATAATCTATCTACTAATGGAGCTTTCTAAAAACATTTCCGATACTGTACTGCATTAAGCTTTAGTAGTTGGGGAGTTTTTCGCAAGATGATGATAAAAATAATAACTTTTTGGCAGTGAGTGGAAAATGAGAATTGAGAACATGTTATTCTGCTCACAAAACTATCTTCTATTTTGAAATATTACTCGAGATAATGACGGAAAGCCACGGCCAATGTTTCTTTGACTTAACAGGGGATTTCACTTTCAATCATACAGATAACACTAACTTGACTTAACAGGCAGCAGCGGCTCCAGCCCACCTTTTTATAGTTTGGCTACTGCCCTAAAGGGTGTTAGTGGCCCGGGCCTACACAACATTTTTTATATTTATTTGTTGAAAGCCTTCCTAATTGCCAATAATTTAAAAAGATAAATGTTATATATCTATAACTGTATAAAACAACTGTGGCGTAATGTTTAATTTAAATAAATGAAACCTCTATACCAGAAATGACCTTTTCTTTTATTTAAAACCTTATGTACATTTTTAATTGCATAGCGAAGCTTAGGTTATTACAATAAAGTTTAATGATGACAGTGTTAATTTCTCTTTCTCTGGGGTCGTTATTATGGATCTTTTTATAAATTAGAACGTGGTGAGAAAAAAAGTAGATTATTATTTTATACTAAAGAATTTAAAATTATTCTGAATTTACTGTTTATATTGCTCTGTTGGCTAATTTTAATGTAAAAAAGTACTTATTGTTTGTTGATTCCTAGGATCTTGACGGTTAATACTGCTTCGATGCACTTTCTCATAACTCACTTATTTTTCTTAATTCTTTATTAAATTATTTACGTCGCACTTTTTAAATTATACAAATACAAAAATTTACATTTCCCTTAATTCTACTAACAAAATATTACCCCTAATTAACATTACTGACACTTGGCCCCCCCAATACGTCTGCCCTCTTCTGAAGTTCCTTCTGATCACGTCCTTTTCCAACCTCGCGTCATCTCTCCCCCTCACGTATTTTAGTAAATTTGGTTATTCCCATACCCATCTACAAAGAGCTTCCCCTAACGGTACAGTTTTATTATAACCCTGGTATTATGGTCCTTGGAAAGTCCTATCTTAAATTAGTTGGACCCTTCTTTTGTTAAAGATTCCCCAGCCCCTTTATGACTACACTCGAATTAGAACAATGGTCATGTACTTTGTCCGTAATTTTAGTATTATTCTTTACGCTTTAAATATTCTTCCTAACTATTTTCCGACTATTTATTCCGACTATTTTTCTATTTGGATATAAACTGAATTTGTTCTTTAGCCTCATACGTTATGCTATAATATATATATATATATATATATATATATATATATATATATATATATATATATATATAATTAATAAATTTAAAATATTTCAAAAACAAGAATACTTTTAATGAATGTATTTATACAAAGCTTTTCGCCGATAAAATAGTACCAGCATCTTCAGGAAAATAATTATCTAATAAAATATTTTTACAAAAGAAAACAAAATTTCTTTTTGTAAAAATATTTTATTAGATAATTATTTTCCTGAAGATGCTGGTACTATTTTATCGGCGAAAAGCTTTGAATAAATATATTCATTAAAAGTATTCTTGTTTTTGAAATATTTTTAATTTATTAACTATATTACAAGCAAACATATCACCATATTTAATATATACCGGTAAATACTTCGCCACGCCCCTTTTACATTTTCCGACCAATCACGTTGCTGTAAATTCCCCCCTCGGCAACTAGGTCATGTCTCTCTACTTCCGTGGTGAAGAGTTACCGTTACACAAATTTCAATTTTAACCAAAATACAATTATATATATATGTTTTAATTTTACAAAACTACAACTATCTTCTAATTAACTTAGTGAATATGACTAAGAAATCGGGGTAGGCCCTTTATCACCATTTAATAGATTATTTTCGTCATATTTATGTGTATACAAACTTTCTAAACTAATCAACAGACTGTTTCTTTTAAGAACGAATTTTACAAACAATAAGATGGTACCCCTAAGGGGAATAGTTTATCATTTTTTATAGCCGAACTTTTTATGACAAATTTTGAAAAGGAACTAAGAAATAAACTTCCGTCTTTTCCTAGTCCTAGAGTATGGATCAGATATGTTGGATATGTGTTCGCAATTTTTATTATTAAAGAGTGTAATGTAGAATATTTTTTAGGAATTATTAACAATCACATAGAAATATAAAATTTACTTATGAAATAGAAAATAATAAATGTTTATCGTTTTTTGATATTTTATGTATTAGAAATAATAGTAAAATTGAATATGATATACAGTATATCGAAAAAATACAAATAATGATAGATATATCCCAGTAGATTCTAATCATTGTAGCTCCCATTAATTAGCAGCTTTTAATACTGTACTATGGTTAATAGAATAATTACAATGCCTTTGAATAAGAATAGATTTGAATGTGAATTAGCCAGAATTAAAGAAATAGCGAAATTTAATGGATATGATCCTAAAATAATAAACAATATATTGAGAAAGCAAAATTTAAATAGCTCCAGAAACAATTCCACTACTTTAAATCAGAAAAAGAAAATATTAAAAATAAATACATAAGCTTACCACTCGATAAGGATCTAACAAAGGGTTAAAAAAAAGGTTTTTTTTAATGTAAATTTAAAAGTAACTTACAAAAGTCTAAATAGCCTAAAACAATTACTAGGTAATCGAAAAGATAAAATAAAGATGTTAGATAGATCTGAGATTTATAAAGTAAATTGTAGTTCTTGTAATAAAATTTATTTAGGTCAAACAAAAAGATAAATATCAACCAGGTTTAAAGAACATATTCACCATATAAAATTTCAAAGACCTGAAACTTTAGAAATAAATAATCTTAAATTAGTGAAAAATGTTAAATCAAAAGGTCTGTTGAATAGTTTTGAAAGTTTGTATATACATAAATATGACGAAAATAATCTATTAAATGGTGATAAAGGGCCTACCCCGATTTCTTAATCATATTCACTAAGTTAATTAGAAGATAGCTGTAGTTTTGTAAAATTAAAACATATATATAATTGTATTTTGGTTAAAATTGAAATTTGTGTAACGGTAACTCTTCACCACGGAAGTAGAGAGACATGACCTAGTTGCCGAGGGGGGAATTTACAGCAACGTGATTGGTCGGAAAATGTAAAGGGGCGTGGCGAAGTAGTACAGGTGTATATATTTAAGAAAAAAAGGTGCTGCAATGTATTTTTATTGTAATTTACTTCTGAGGATGATTGCTATGCAATTGAAATGTACATAGGGTTTTAAATAAAAGAAAAAGTCATTTATGGTATAGAGGTTTCATTTATTTAAGTTATAGGCCTATATCTAATATAAAAAAATGCTCATAATATTGTAGTGAAATTTAAAATGAACCAAGCAACAATAAAATAGCAAATAATCACTCTTTTGTTTAGCTTGTTATATCTTACAGTACAAATATTGGAAAGAACCCTAATACCACAAAAATAATAAATAAAACAAACGTTCTTAAGATTAAACCTTTATCTTCATTTCGATGACCATGTCATCATCATCAGAGGGTCTTATTCCAAAATTACAATCTAGCAAACAAGAAGTTACAAACTAGAATGATCACTCTAGTTTGTAACTTATTGTTTGCTAGATTGTAATTTTGTAATAAGACCCTCTGATGATGATGACATGGTCGTCGAAATGTACATAAGGGTTTAATCTTAAGTAAATTGATTTATTTGTTATTATTGATTATTTCTGTGGTATTGGGGTTCTTTCCAATATTTTCATTGTAATATATTGTACCACTGTGCTCTTTATATTATCTTGTTATATCTATTTACCGTGAGAGTACAAACGCCCTCAAACACACTTAGTGAAGACTCCCCTAAACTGTGCCTACCAAAAAAAATTCTGAAGCCATCACTATTAACAGGCGATCGGTCTTTAACTCACACACACACTCTCATTCACTTGACTTGACAGGCAATTTCACTTTAACTGAAAGACAAAACACTAACGACCTGACAGTCAATCGCTCTGTAACTCACATACACTAACACAAATTCGCTTGACTTAACAAGCGATCGTATGTAACACACACACACACACACTCATTCACTTGACTTGACAGGCAATCTCACTTTAACTGAAAGACAAAACACTAACGACCTGACAGTCAATCGCTCTGTAACTCACATACACTAACACAAATTCACTTGACTTAACAAGTGATCGTATGTAACACACACACACTCATTCACTTGACTTGACAGGTAATCTTACTTTAACTGAAAGACAAAACACTAACGACTTGACAGACAAGCACTTTGTAACTCTAACACTAATTCGCTTGACTTAACAAGCGATCGTACTTTAACTCACACACACACTCATTCACTTGACTTGACAGGTAATCTTACTTTAACTGAAAGACAAAACACTAACGACTTGATAGACAAGCACTTTGTAACTCTAACACTAATTCGCTTGACTTAACAAGCGATCGTACTTTAACTCACACACACACTCATTCACTTGACTTGACAGGTAATCTTACTTTAACTGAAAGACAAAACACTAACGACTTGACAGACAAGCACTTTGTAACTCTAACACTAATTCGCTTGACTTAACAAGCGATCGTACTTTAACTCACACACACACTCATTCACTTGACTTGACAGGTAATCTTACTTTAACTGAAAGACAAAACACTAACGACTTGACAGACAAGCACTTTGTAACTCTAACACTAATTCGCTTGACTTAACAAGCGATCGTACTTTAACTCACACACACACTCATTCACTTGACTTGACAGGTAATCTTACTTTAACTGAAAGACAAAACACTAACGACTTGACAGACAAGCACTTTGTAACTCTAACACTAATTCGCTTGACTTAACAAGCGATCGTACTTTAACTCACACACACACTCATTCACTTGACTTGACAGGTAATCTTACTTTAACTGAAAGACAAAACACTAACGACCTGACAGACAAGCACTTTGAAACTCTAACACTAATTCGCTTGACTTAACAAGCGATCGTACTTTAACTCACACACACACTCATTCACTTGACTTGACAGGTAATCTTACTTTAACTGAAAGACAAAACACTAACGACTTGACAGACAAGCACTTTGTAACTCTAACACTAATTCGCTTGACTTAACAAGCGATCGTACTTTAACTCACACACACACTCTGTCACTTGACTTGACAGGTAATCTTACTTTAACTGAAAGACAAAACACTAACGACTTGACAGACAAGCACTTTGTAACTCTAACACTAATTCGCTTGACTTAACAAGCGATCGTACTTTAACTCACACACACACTCATTCACTTGACTTGACAGGTAATCTTACTTTAACTGAAAGACAAAACACTAACGACTTGACAGACAAGCACTTTGTAACTCTAACACTAATTCGCTTGACTTAACAAGCGATCGTACTTTAACTCACACACACACTCATTCACTTGACTTGACAGGTAATCTTACTTTAACTGAAAGACAAAACACTAACGACCTGACAGACAAGCACTTTGAAACTCTAACACTAATTCGCTTGACTTAACAAGCGATCGTACTTTAACTCACACACACACTCATTCACTTGACTTGACAGGTAATCTTACTTTAATTGAAAGACAAAACACTAACGACTTGACAGACAAGCACTTTGTAACTCTAACACTAATTCGCTTGACTTAACAAGCGATCGTACTTTAACTCACACACACACTCATTCACTTGACTTGACAGGTAATCTTACTTTAACTGAAAGACAAAACACTAACGACTTGACAGACAAGCACTTTGTAACTCTAACACTAATTCGCTTGACTTAACAAGCGATCGTACTTTAACTCACACACACACTCATTCACTTGACTTGACAGGTAATCTTACTTTAACTGAAAGACAAAACACTAACGACTTGACAGACAAGCACTTTGTAACTCTAACACTAATTCGCTTGACTTAACAAGCGATCGTACTTTAACTCACACACACACTCATTCACTTGACTTGACAGGTAATCTTACTTTAACTGAAAGACAAAACACTAACGACCTGACAGACAAGCACTTTGAAACTCTAACACTAATTCGCTTGACTTAACAAGCGATCGTACTTTAACTCACACACACACTCATTCACTTGACTTGACAGGTAATCTTACTTTAACTGAAAGACAAAACACTAACGACTTGACAGACAAGCACTTTGTAACTCTAACACTAATTCGCTTGACTTAACAAGCGATCGTACTTTAACTCACACACACACTCATTCACTTGACTTGACAGGTAATCTTACTTTAACTGAAAGACAAAACACTAACGACTTGACAGACAAGCACTTTGTAACTCTAACACTAATTCGCTTGACTTAACAAGCGATCGTACTTTAACTCACACACACACTCATTCACTTGACTTGACAGGTAATCTTACTTTAACTGAAAGACAAAACACTAACGACTTGACAGACAAGCACTTTGTAACTCTAACACTAATTCGCTTGACTTAACAAGCGATCGTACTTTAACTCACACACACACTCATTCACTTGACTTGACAGGTAATCTTACTTTAACTGAAAGACAAAACACTAACGACCTGACAGACAAGCACTTTGAAACTCTAACACTAATTCGCTTGACTTAACAAGCGATCGTACTTTAACTCACACACACACTCATTCACTTGACTTGACAGGTAATCTTACTTTAATTGAAAGACAAAACACTAACGACTTGACAGACAAGCACTTTGTAACTCTAACACTAATTCGCTTGACTTAACAAGCGATCGTACTTTAACTCACACACACACTCATTCACTTGACTTGACAGGTAATCTTACTTTAACTGAAAGACAAAACACTAACGACTTGACAGACAAGCACTTTGTAACTCTAACACTAATTCGCTTGACTTAACAAGCGATCGTACTTTAACTCACACACACACTCATTCACTTGACTTGACAGGTAATCTTACTTTAACTGAAAGACAAAACACTAACGACTTGACAGACAAGCACTTTGTAACTCTAACACTAATTCGCTTGACTTAACAAGCGATCGTACTTTAACTCACACACACACTCATTCACTTGACTTGACAGGTAATCTTACTTTAACTGAAAGACAAAACACTAACGACCTGACAGACAAGCACTTTGAAACTCTAACACTAATTCGCTTGACTTAACAAGCGATCGTACTTTAACTCACACACACACTCATTCACTTGACTTGACAGGTAATCTTACTTTAACTGAAAGACAAAACACTAACGACTTGACAGACAAGCACTTTGTAACTCTAACACTAATTCGCTTGACTTAACAAGCGATCGTACTTTAACTCACACACACACTCATTCACTTGACTTGACAGGTAATCTTACTTTAACTGAAAGACAAAACACTAACGACTTGACAGACAAGCACTTTGTAACTCTAACACTAATTCGCTTGACTTAACAAGCGATCGTACTTTAACTCACACACACACTCATTCACTTGACTTGACAGGTAATCTTACTTTAACTGAAAGACAAAACACTAACGACCTGACAGACAAGCACTTTGAAACTCTAACACTAATTCGCTTGACTTAACAAGCGATCGTACTTTAACTCACACACACACTCATTCACTTGACTTGACAGGTAATCTTACATTAACTGAAAGACAAAACACTAACGACTTGACAGACAAGCACTTTGTAACTCTAACACTAGTTAGCTTGACTTAACAAGCGATTGTACTTTAACTCACATACCAAAACACTGACTAATAACTTGGCTTAAGTGACATTCGTACACTAGTAATTGACTTTTCATTTAGGTCTGTTTTTGTCTACTAATAAGTAATATAAACAAAATTCAAGTCAATTTCCACTTAAGCCAACATAAACAAATTTTTTTTAAATTTTTTTTTAAATTTATAATTGCAATTAAAATAAATATGTATATACATATGCTGGAATAACAATAAATGGCAAAATAGAAAGCGAATTTTTTTTTAATTTTCCATTTTCCTTTCTATTTAAGGTGTTGGACTATTATTTTCGTTTATTACTATATATACGCTTTATTTTTTTTCGTCGCTCGCATTGTCGTACTTTCTCTTCGCTTTCCTTTTGTATTGTCCGTTTGTGAAGCAAGGTTCGATAACGTTAATCCAGTTTCTTTGTTTATTTTATTCTTTTCATTGATTTTTAATCCTAAATAATTATTAATGGTATTGTGCAATTAATCATGGCAACAATTTTAAGTTATACACTGGAGATTTTTCATAGATTTTTGAGAAGTTAAAATTCTAGGTATTGGTAAGTTAGATCTCGAACACGGATACTCAGTCGGATCCGACCTAGTGGGCCAAAATTTTTATTTGAAAAAACTGTATTAACTTTAATTGTTATTCACTACAGGTTAAACAAATGTATTTGAAGTTGATTAAATGAATAAAAACCTATTTTAATAATATTTGAAAATTTGTACAAGATATGTATCAGGAGAGTGTGAGCCAGGAGTCTCTAACCTTTTTTGCTCAAGGCTCACATTGAAAACTTATGGATTAAAGGCGGGCCGGCAATATTTCAGGGCAGAAAATTTACTCCGCCCCCCCTACACCTACGACGTTTTTTCTAATCAAGACCTAAGTGGGGGTTTTTGATATTTTCTTGCTTAATCTTTAATTTGTTATATTTCCTTATATATCTTCTACGTGATTGTAAAAAAAAAACTGTGACCAAATAAATAATTAATTATATTTGCTATAAAATAATAGTTGTTCTGTAGAAGGAGTTTTAAAGTAGGCCTAATGAAACTACAGGATGACACCAAACCTAATCTTTTCAATTTACTACATAATGTACTTTATTGAATTTAAAAGAAAATTTGACAGTACATGAGTTTACAACATGTGTAAAGCTTTAAAAAAGCAATTATTTTTTAGTGAAACGATTGTATTTGTTTGCCACTTCAAATTTCAGCCCATTTAGGAGCACATTTTGTAGTTCCGATTATTAGGATTGATTTCAAATGCTCGCCTGACAAGGAAGATCTGTATTTAGATTTAACAAACTTCATTTTTTTAAAAGTCTGCTCACATTTGTAGGTAGATCCAAAAGGAAAAAAACATAGCCCTATGACTTCAAGCTGCATTTTTGCAGCCACTTTGTCAATGCCACACCTAAATGAATTTTGAAACATCTGAATGTCTTCTGCTGCACAGTCAAAATCTTCAAAGAGGTTGTTAAACTCTTTACGTAGCTTAGAGATGATTTCTAAAACGTAATCCTTGGTGAAGGTAGCAGTGCCTAGTCCACCCAAGTTCTAACAATATTCCAAGTGGTCAAATAAAGTGGCAAGTGAGAGACGAGTACTGGACTCATACTTAATGGTAAAAATGCTTAAAAGGAAATATATTATCAAATAAAAAAATTTTTCAGTAAACTAGTTTACCTCGGTCCGGAAAAAATCTGTTCGCAGGCCAGATGTGACCCGCGGGCCGTAGGTTGGAGACCACGGGTGTGGGCTAATAAAAGGCATTGAAAAAAGTCTAGAATATACCTAAACAAATTGATATTTTTACGTTTATTTTTTCTGTTTGTAGATTGAAAAACTTATTTCATATAATTTTAAGTGAACATTAAACATGTGCAAGCATAAATTAATGCTGTTCATTTATAATTTTTCTAAAGTTAGTGGGCGCCACACTTTTACATTAACCACCACGCATCACTAGAATAGGGTCAGCTTTCCATGTCATGTTTTATTTTGAAGTCTCCATAAAAACTTTGTTACAATTTTGTAAAACAATTTCATATTTTGTCACTAAAAGTAAAGTTCAAAGAGCAAAATAGCGATATTGCAATAAATGCCATTAACGAATCCCCAATATCACAGTACAAGATATTAATAAAATACCGTAAATAGCTAATTTAGCAGGATTAAACTTTTATAAAGATTTCATTGACCATCTTACCACCATCAGAAGGTAAGCTGAAATTAAGTTACGCAAGAAACTAAATAAGTACTTCATCGGGTCACTTTAATTTAATTTGTAACTTCATCTTTTATTGTAGTACTCGAAGGATATTTATTTATATAGGATTTGATTTCGGAAGGGATCCACTCTACTCTTCTACCAAAAATTAGGTCCTAATTTCACTTTTGATATTTTAGGAAACAGTATATAATAAAAATGCATAAATAACTGTAGTAAATTTTACAATAAAACTTCGGGTACAGCTTCGAGTACAATAATAAAAGATGTTTATTAAAAACTAATTTGAAGAAGTTTCGAATAAGTAGGACTATAAATATCAGACTAAGTTTCAAGATACAAATTAATGCAAACAAAAATTAAATACTTTTTATATCATTACAATAGTATTTTAAACAAAATATAACGATGTCTACCGTATGTTAATATTGCTATTATATACGCCATTAATAATAGCAATATCTCAAAGTTCAATATATTTCTCTCTCTCCCTCCCTCTCTCTCTCTCTCTCTCTCTCTCTCTCTATTTATCTCTATCTATATTATATACCTATATTTATATACATATGTATATATATTATATATATATATATATATATATATATATATATATATATATATATATATATATATATATATATGTATATATAATGGTTAGGAGATGGAAAATTTTCACATTTTATTCCGATAATGTGTTCTAACTCTTTAGTTTGTCCACAATTTCTGAAACGCGCTAGGCTCGAACTTAATAGTTCGTGTAAATGAAGTTCTCTCTAAACTGCACACAGCCTAGTGACGTCATTATTCAATGACGTTCACTAAGCTATCGCTAGAATTCCGGACTGCAACCATTCCACAGTGGGATAACTAACATGTCTGCCTTGTCTCAACTCTGGCAAATTTATTAACGAATTAAACTATCACACACCTTAATTTTTAATTTTTTCATGGTAGAAATGTTTTCCTTATCGACAGGTTTTAATGATCTATACTTCTTTGAAATCCGTTGGGATTCCATTATTACAACGCTGGTCTAGAATTTATTGAGAATAACCTTTTATTTTGTGTTAACACAAAACGTCGCCTGTAACTTTGACGTATTAGATATCCTTTCATCGATCAATCTGCAGAGATCAGATAGGTACTTTCACCTGGTTGAGAGAAAGTATTCAGATAGGTACCTAACGTCACATGATGTCATGATTTTCCCTTATTTCCAGTACCAAGGGCAATATTGTTTCTACTTGGTTATAATCCCACCCATCCTTCTTCTTACACAGTATTTATTTCTTGTTTACTGAACTAATGGAGTTTAGGTCTTCTTCAGATACGCAAACCTGTCACGTGATGTCATTATTTTCCCCTATAACAGTATCAGGATATCATAATGCCTTTTACTTAGTTCTAGTTCCAGTTATCCTTCTCCTTAAAAGGTATGTAGCGCTCCTTAAGGTCTTATTTCAGAATAGGTCATTTCAGATACGCGATCCTGTCACGTGATGTCATTATTTTCCCCTATAACAGTATCAGGATATCATAATGACTTTTACTTAGTTCTAGTTCCAGTTATCCTTCTCCTTAAAAGGTATGTAGCGCTCCTTAAGGTCTTATTTCAGAATAGGTCATTTCAGATACGCGATCCTGTCACGTGATGTCATGATTTTCCCCTATAACAGTATCAGGATATCATAATGCCTTTTACTTAGTTCTAGTTCCAGTTATCCTTCTCCTTAAAAGGTATGTAGCGCTCCTTAAGGTCTTGTTACAGAATAGGTCATTTCAGATACGCAAACCTGTCACGTGATGTCATGATTTTCCCCTATAACAGTATCAGGATATCATAATGCCTTTTACTTAGTTCTAGTTCCAGTTATCCTTCTCCTTAAAAGGTATGTAGCGCTCCTTTAAGGTCTTGTTTCAGAATAGGTCATTTCAGATACGTGATCCTGTCACGTGATGTCATGATTTTTCCCTATACCAGTATCAGGATATCATAATGCCTTTTACTTAGTTCTAGTTCCAGTTTATCCTTCTCTAGGTATACGTCCCTAATCACAAGATGCTTTGATTTCCCTTTATTTCCAGTACTAGGGGATCACAATGGATTTTTCTTAGTTCTAGTCCCAACAATTCATCACTTTTTAAGGTACTGTATATATTTGCTGATTATGACCCTGATGGACACAGGCGTACTTCTGGTAAACAACTCTCTACACATGATGTCATGAAATTCCCTTATTCCTAGTAGCCTAACAAGAAATGTTATCATCCTTTTTATAGGCGTTTTAAATCGACTATTTAATTTTTAAATCGTACTGTAGTTTTTATTTCAAAGTAATGCTTCTGATGTTTCATACCGCGTTGTTTATTGCTATTTCAAATGCTAATACGTAAAAAACATATGTTGTTTACAAAGCTGTCACATCCAGAAAACCTTTGTTTAACACATCTTGCTCATTATGATTATGCAGGTGGAACTTTGTGGAAAGTTATTTTAAAAATCAGTCGATTATTACACTATTATTTTTTAACAAACCCTTTGAACACACACACACACACACACATTCGCGCGCGCGCACACCACACACACAGAGAGAAAGAGAGAGCGAGAGAGAGAGGGAGATAGGGGAAAGAGCAAGAGGGAGAGAAAGAGAGCGAGAGAGAGAGAGGGAGATAGGGGAAAGAGCAAGAGGGAGAGAGAGAGCTGCATTTACACACTTAAACAAACATCTCCCAAAATTCAAAAATGTGTTTAAATGTTTTTAAAAACGTTTTATTAGAATTTGTCGAAATTTTTACAATACATTTTATTGATATTGTTTGCATGAAAGCGCGTTAGAAGTGTTTTAAAACGAAAATTGCCTTATTAAAAAGTTTACACAGTTGAGCTTGTTGGATAGCATCGATAATGATAAACATTTTTGTACACACAAGTACACTTTTCTGCCTTTTCTAAATTTAAATTTTTTTTGTTTGGCGCGTTTCGGATTAACTTTATTCTTAAAGTTCTAATAGAGCACTGTTTCAAGTTTGGAGAATGGACTTAATCCGAATATCGTCAACAAAGAAGAATATTTTAAAGTTAAAAAAGGCAGTAAAAATTACTGAAATGTATATACTCGTAAATATTGCTAACGGAAGTGAAAATGAGTGTATTAAAAAGGGTTATGAAAATTCTATTAAAATACAAGACTTCCGTAACCCTGAGTTTGGAATATATGTTTTTAAAAAGTAATTTAAAACAAGCAGTTTTTTCTAAATGAAGCCGAAGTAATGCAATGAGCAGGGAGCAGATGTCCATGCGAGGCTCTGATTAGGCCTACATATCCTTCAGCACCACGTAAATATTTACTTGAAGCAATGTCATCTCCTCTGCATTTGCCTCGCCACACAGCTGGGACGACCACCCAAGACGAGAACCATCACCTCCCCTTTCCGATTCTATTTATTGGCAAACTTGTGCAGACAAAATACAAATACAGTGTTTGGTTTATATAATTCTTACATCCTTTTAAAACGTTGTCTTAGCGGCGATATCTACTGAATTGTTTTGCCCGTCACAGGAAGTTAGGTAGAGTGGACGTAATACGAGCGCGCTGAGTGTCGGCGCAAATTTAGACCCACCGAGATGCGATGGAATTTTTGCACATACGTGTTGTATTTAACAGAAACTTCTGTTGACAAGTTACAAATTTTTCTCGTAATTATGACTACTGTCATCCGGATAATTTTATTTTGTACCTGCTTGTGATCACCGACAGTGAGGACCTTCAAAAGCCATAAACTTTTCCTTTCACTTGTCTACTAACGATCACTACTAGTATAGCGGCCGGCTTACGGTTTTTAGTAAGTTCTTTGTAAAAATCATTTCGGAGAACAATGAGTCATCGCGCGACCGGTCTCGCAATTTTTCAAATCCTTCTAATAGTTTACTCTCTCTTAAGCTATATATCTTGTTCAAATATTCAATCGTTAGTAAAATACGTTTTATTCATCATCTCAAGTTCAAATACATTTTTGTAAATTTAGTCTGCACGACACTTGATGTTAATAAAGTTTTTACAAACATTAATCAATTAATAATTTTAGTTTAACACGGAAGAAAAACTTTTCACAAAAGGGACAAGGTATGCAATATAGTAATTTCGTCCCATTCTATTAAAATAAGTGATAACATGGGATCTCATAAAACAGCTGATTTTATGTTATAGGTTATGTTGTAGAACAGCTGTTTTAACGCATATGTTATTTTACTTTTATTAATTGCAATTATTAAATAAAAAGTAACTAAAATAAAATTTTTCTTTGTTACAGTTTTTCTTTGAAGTAAGTAAGAATTTTTGTTTGTGTGTATACTTGTTTCATAGCGAGTCAAACTTAACAATTAACTGTCTACAAAATTATAATTATAAATACTTTATTTTCACAATCACAAATGAATCTATTCTATAGTGATCTCCCTGATGGGGATGACGACATAGATCATTGTGAGCTTGTGTACAGTTATTTATTAACCATTTTAACTCACAAGCCAGCTCAAATGTTACTTATATTTCAAAAACTATTTTTAAATTAATATTTTTTATACATAAACATTATTTTAATAATAAAATTGCATGGTAAAGTGATCGAGTTTAATACAGTGGCTAAATGGGGCTGAAAATTGTTTAAGTATTGTAGATGACAACGAGGACGTTTATGAAGCAGAAGATACATTTTTCAAGTTTATCCAGTTTATGATAGACTTAAAACAAAACATACCCTTATCATTATTAGAAGAAACTATCCAATAAAATTTTCTTTCTGCTTCTGAAAAACAAACCAATCTTGCTACATTTAGGCATATACTCTGAATAACCTTATAAACAAGTAATATAACATATTTTTAAAAGTCAATTCCAACATTATTAAATAAAATATTTTTAAATTTTATTTTTATTTTATAATTACAAATAATATAAATATGTATATACATATGTTAGAATAATAATATTAAGTAGCAAACTAGAAAGCAAATTTCCTTGTAATTTTCTATTTTTCTTTCTATATATGGTGTTGGACTATTATTTTTATTTGTTACTATTTATACGCTTTTTTCGTTGCTTGCATTGTGTTGTAGTTTCTTTTCGCTTTCTTTTCGCAATGTCCGTTTGTAAAGCAAGGTTCGATAACGTTAATCCAGTTTATTTGTTTATTTCATACTTTTCATTAATTTTTAGTCCTAAAGCATTATTTATGATATTGTGCGATTGATCGTTGGAACAATTTTTAGGTTATCCAATAGAGGTTTTTCATATAGATCTTGCAGAAGTTAAAATTCTAAGTATTGGAAAGTTGGCGCAGTGCCAAGGTGTACTAGACTTCGAAGTCGACGATACTCAGTTAAAATCCGACCTAGACCCCCAAATTTTTATAATTATCGAATAAATACTTAAAAAACTGTATTAACATCAATTGTCATCCACCATAGGTTTAAAAAAATTAATTTGAACTTGATTGAATGAAAAAAAAACAATCCTTGTTTTCTATTAAGGATTGAAAATTAGTACAAGATATATATCTCAGGAGAGCGTGAGCTAACAGGAGTTTAACAAGGGATATAAAATTTTTTTTGAAGTAAATTCCTACTGAGGTCAAGAAAGAAAAACGTTATCATTATTTGCTTATTTACAGTTTGTTTATTTTATTCGTTTCTTTCATTTTTAACCTTACAGCACTATTTATGATATTTTGTGGTAACCATGGCAACAGTTTGAGGTTGTACAATGAAGGTTTCACGACAACCAGATGGGGGAAAAATCATATACATCTTTGAGAAATTAATTTCTTGGTATTGGAAAGTTGGCGTAGTGCCAAAGCGAGCTAGACTTTGAACATGAAGGTTTATAGTTCGAATCCAGATAGTCCCTCAAATTGTTATAATTTAATTATTGAATTGGAGAAAAACCAAAAATATTGTATGTCCTAGGGCACTTCAATAAATAACATTTAATCAAGAACTTTTATTGTCACACTTTGCTTGATCAAGCACTATAAGTTTAGTTATTATTATGTTAATAAAATACCATATTAAGTTTAGTTAATGTTAACATGTCATTCATTTACTTTTAGGCGATACCGCGTTCGCCGGGTCAGCTAGGTATTAAATATTTGAAAAAACTGTTTTAACATCCACATAAAAACTGTCGTCCAATATAGGTGTAAAGAAATGTATTTGAACTTGATTGGATGAATAAAAACGTATTTTATTAACGATTTAAAATTTGTACACAATATATATAAGGAGAGTGTGAGCTAATAGAAGGATTTTAATAAAAATAGGGAATATTGTGTTTTAAATTGTAACACATTGCTTATATTGAAAGGTGTAAATGTTTCTGAATTTTATCATGGTTTTCAGGGACATCTCCATTAATCCAAGCAAACCAGGTGATGCTAAATTAGATAAAAATCCAAGTTCCCCTTGAAGTCAAACCATCATAGCCACGTCACGCACAAACCATCCTACCACAATGTCCACACATTTACCTAACATAACCTCCAAACGTTGACTCATCTCGATGTGCATATGATGTCTGTTTACTGTGGTTTTCCAGAGTGTATTTACCTTTGCATTGTTCAGTTCCAAGAATCCATCGTCAAAGGAGTGCCCTCTATTGGAATTATGTTTATTGCTTGAATACTTTAGCTACCATATGGAATGTATGAAAAACCCGACCAGTGAAATAAGCTGCCAAACTACCCCTACTGCCGCCAAGGTCATTAAACGAAGGGATACCGAATCTGAAATACGCGAAATAAGCGACCAAGCTACACTTCCACTGCCCAATACACTTAAACTAGAAAGGAAAAGGAAGAAAGCAGAAGTATAAGAAAGTGGATATAGCTATTGAAAAAACTATGAGGAAATATGAAGCAAATGGTGACATAAAGGCTTGTCTCTGTACTCTCTCCTACCTCCAAAACCTTGATTTATTTGACGATCATAACATACAAACATTTAGAAATAAATATAAACTTATGTAAATATTAAAAAATATTATAAAACACTATAAAATGTTACAAAAAATATAAAACATAAATGTAAAAACATCATTGACGAAGCTTTCTTAAACCTGATTTTAAACCGCCTAAATGATAGAATTGATTTATTATCATTTAGCCAGTCCAAAAAATCTGGTTAAAGTGTAATGGAAATCGGAAAACTATATAAACAAATTTTATCAGTTCAAACTCTCCTAATAAAAGTGTGGAATACCCAGGGTAGGTATAATTATGTGATGGTCGCATATTTAGCGACCAATTATTAAATTGGTCGCTTTTTCGCGACACCCTACTGGCGAGAGAAAGGGTGAAGGGTACGAATAATGTCCGATTTGCAATTCGGCTTTGCACGTCCGGCGAGTCACCAGGCTGGATACCGCCAGGGTAATTAGGCCTATATTATATGGAAAAGTTTTATTTAAATTTCATGTTGATTTTGTATTAAATAATAATCGTAACTATGTTTGCATGGAACACAAGCTATGTTTTTGACCAAGCTAGTACATTTTTTTGATCGTTCACTGAGGTGTTAACTAAGCTAGAACTAGTAGTAAATGTAGGTTCACTAGTTTAGCAATCTCCTGTCTTTAAGTCCTTCACTACCTTCCATAACGCTTTACCTCCCGAAATTTCCCTCCTCACTACAGTACTTAGGCTAATAAATTAATCAATTATATAAAAACATTTTGATTTAACAACTTGAGAAACTGTGGTGTAGTTTTTATTTTAAATAAATTAAACCTCTTAACCACAAAAACTATTTATTTAGGATTTACATAAAATGTTTTTATGCTTAGGACGTTTTATTCATTTTTATCTAGTTTAAGTTAATTTTATAATTAATAGTATAAGTCGATTGTACTTCGGTTTTAGAATATATCATTATTGTTTTTTTCAATTCCTAGTATTAGTCCACACTCATTATATATATTGTAATAATTGGTAAATTCTCTTTTATAAGTCTTAATAAAAATTTATAAGTTAAAAGAAATAACGATTCAATGCTGCTTTTGTTACAAAAATTTTAATATCTTAATATGACATTCCTTATTTTCTTTTATAAAGTCACTTACTAATTACAAAGTCTTATTTCATCCACAAAGAATTACAAAAATTAAGCTTTATTAGCCTAAGTCTAAAATTTGTTTATGGCAGCAAGAAGTTTAGTTATAAATTTTAATATTAATTGAATTTGATTTAATTACTTTAATTTGAGCTTGAGCTCTCCTTATCTCGGGTTAATAGGTGGGTTTTCTAAATTTTGAATAATAAAATTTGAGTTGGCACCTTCAAAAAAAAATATCTAAGTTACAATTCTTACAAGCTAAAATTTTTTTACAAGTTATTTGGTTTCTAATTAAATAATTTCCTGAATAATGTCTTCTTAATCGATCAGTTCAATGATTTGGCTTAATGTTATTCTGTAATTATGATTTGAATACGATACTGCACTTTCCGCACCAGTAAAAAAATAAAATTTCTACAGCCAATTCTGAAACACGTCTGCCTCGTTCAAATGCTCTGTCCCAACTAACTGACGCTCCCTTTTTAGCAATAAAATGGCCAAGTCGTCAATTTCCGCTATTTTCTCGTTTATTCCTTGTAACAGCTTTACGGATGTCATGTTCACCGCCTCTGATACACTTCTTCTTCTTAACAACTGCACTTAAATTTCTTTGCAAAACAATTGCATTTACTCTTATTTCCCAAACTGTTTTAGATTATATCTCCACGAGAAATATTTAAAACGAATATCTTTTGCCGGTCAATGCGCACGCAACTCCACAAATTCGTTCTCCCATCTTGTTTACTTCAGAACATTTCACTAGCTTGCCGTTTGAAAGTTTTAAGTGTATTTATATCGTTCTATTGTTCTATTCAAATTGTTATCTATTAATTACTTCTAATACATTTTCTTATAAATAGTGATTTGTGTGTTTTTTTTACTTTTTATATAAAATCTTGTGATTAGATCTAAAATGTGGCCATGTGCATTTTCTACACAAGTGAAATTAGGTTATGTTTACATTTCGTTACTGGTATATTTTAGTAATTTTTTTACATACTGAATTTATTTATATATATTTATCTTATTTTGTAAGTGCCTTTTATATATATACTACTTCAAAATGTTACAATATATATATATATATATATATATATATATATATATATATATATATATATATATTGTTCAAATTTTCAATTGCTAATGAAATACTTTTTATCCATCCACGCAAGTTCAGATACATATTTTTAAACTTATAGTGAATGACAATTAATGCTCGTAGAGTTTATACAAATATTAATTCGATAGTTAAATTTAATGAATTAATTTTAGTATAATGTGAGAGGAAAACTTTTCACAAAAGGGGCAAGGTATGCAATATAGTTATATCTTCCCAATTGTTTGAACATAACAGATAACATGATTTCATAAAACAGCTGATTTTATGGTATAGGTTATGTGTCACAATAGCTGTTTTTACGCATAGGTTATGTTACTTTATTATATTAATTGTAATTATTTAATAAGAAGTAACTAAAATAAATTTTTTTATCTAAGTAGGTATTGACTTTCAAAATATTGTTCGTATTACTTGTTTAATTTTAAAATGTTTAAAATCGATAAACAACTTTCGGCAGCGAATTTGACAAAATGTCTAGCTAGTGAGCTCCGGGTTATTGGTTACACTATTTTGTAAGGACAAGGAAGAGAAGATGGAATTGCTGCAGAGGACTGAGTAAAGGACATAATGACTCGTGGTATTGGGAATAGGGAGAAATTATGGTGCCGCGTGGACAAGGAATTGATATTAAATAGCTCACTGCGAGAACTGCCTGGCTTACAGCTCGTGTCTGACAACAGGGATACAATGTTGGTGTTAGTATAGGTCTGATTACAAATTTACTGAATTGTACTGAATATAAGGCCAAATGCGAATCCTACAATAAGGTATACCGTTAAAACTCTTTGTTTACTAAGCTTTCTCTTTTCGGCCTGGAATTTCCCAAATATGATAACAATATACAATAAACACACAACTTCTACTACAACTATTTTATCAAAATCAATAAACACAATAACAGTACTTACATATAAACAAATATAATACATAGATTATTATATTTAATAATGTATAATAAATAAATAATATATATATATATATATATATATATATATATATATATATATATATATATATATATATATATTGAGAAATGTATAATACGTGAATAATGAATAATGCATAATATAAAATAAATAATGTATAATATAAAAGGAATAAAGATATATATATATATATATATATATATATTATAACTTAACTTTTCTTATAATTAAATTTATTTTTTTTAATGTTATTTATTTACCTTACCTTCAGGTTAATGCCACATCTTCAGGTTTATAAAAGAATTAACAATCTTATCAATTTTTAAACATTTATTATCTTCAATTAACTCTACACATTATTCCAAATTTATATTAATATTGTGCAGTGACAGGCTTGATATCTTAACTAAAATTACAATTATAAAAGGTGGACTTCTGAGGCTTTAGATTTCTAATAGAATAACATAAAAAAACAATATTAAAATTTTATTCTTGCTCTCGGGGTCGCTATTACGGGAACTTTGCTTTTAAATTAGAAATGGCGAAACTAGAATAATTTTTTTATAAATTTTGATGAAATTAAAATTTGTTTTGAACTAAAAGGTAGATGTCTGTTGGCTACACTTATATTCAAATAATACTTATTGTTCTGAAGAGTCCATGAAATCCTGGCTTTGTTCACTTCAGCGCTTACACTTGACACAAAAAAAACTTACTTTATATTTCAAAAAAAAAATTTAAGTCGCACTTTTAAAATTTACTTATAAAAAAACTCTTTACTTAATTTAATCAATTTCTCCCTTTACAACATTTCCGTCCTGGTCCCCACCAACCTGGCTGCCTCTCCTGAGACTGTCTTCAAACTTCTCTTCCTAAACTCCCGATCATTTAGTTTTTATTCAAAATCTCATCATTCTCCCACTACCAATGTTCTTTGTAAGTTCCCACAGTTCTACAATTAGCTAAACCTAACGGTACACGGTTATTTTCCCAGGCTATATCGGCCGCTGGATTTCCCGTCTTAACCACTATGGACCCTTCTCTATTGTCTATGGTTGCCTGACTCAACTTATAGCTTTCCTGGAAAGGATAATGACATGGTACCTGCTTTGTCCGCACTAGAAAAACTATTTGTCTTCCCTTGCTTAATTATACAGATGATTTATTTTAGCAACTAACTTAGTTTAATCTAAAGCCTCGTACTTTATGTTAATATATATATATAAGAGGAATAATGTATAAAGAATAATATATAATACAACATAATGAATAATAATAATATACAGTATAATAAATAATGTACATCATGAGTAATGTAAAATAGTTGTTCTGATCCTGGGCAGATTCCCTGATACAGTCCTTGAGGTAATCAGAAATCCTCTACGACTGATTGAAGAGTGGTGTAAAAAGGAGAACCTTAGGGTAAATCCAAAAAAGACTGCTCTCATTAACTTCACCAGACAGCGAAAAGATCTGACGACCAGGATGCCCCGCTTGTTTGGCGAATACCTTGAGTTTGTGGGGGAGGTGAAGTACCTGGGAGTTACTCTGGACAGGAAACTCACCTGGAACCCACATCTTGAGAGGACAGTTAACAGGGCCAAAAGGGCACTGATGACTGTGAGAAGAATGGTGGGTAAGAAATGGGGACTGAAGCCATCAATGATGCACTGGATGTATCTGAGGGTGATAAGACCTATGATTACCTATGGAGCTCTGGTGTGGTGGACAAAGGCCAACCAGGCACAGACAAGAGCTAAACTGTGCTCTATCCAGAGATTGGCCTGTCTGTACACACTGGGAGCGATGTCAACTACACCAGGTGCAGCAATAGAAGTAATGCTTAACCTCCCTCCTCTTGAGCTTGTCCTTAGGGGAGAGGCGAGGCTGGCGGCATGGAGATTGCGCAACTCGAGCAGCTGGGCTAACCTCCCAGATGTCTCGAGACATATGAGTATCGAGTGCGTGGTCAAAGAACCCGTCTTGGAAATGGGCAGCGACCACATTACTCGAATGTTTGCACCTGACCAGGTCCACCAAACTATGATGGAATGGTCAGGGACATTAACATCGGGAGCTCAGATCTGGTACACAGATGGCTCCAAGATGGACTTCGGCACTGGAGCGGGGGTGTATTGTAAAAACCCAAGGGTAGAACTAGTTTTTTCCTTGGGGAGGCATACCTCTGTCTTTCAGGCCGAAGTATATGCTATAAATGCCTGTCTGGGAGAGATAGCGAGAAGGGAAACACACGGGACCCGGATTGTTACTTTCTGCGACAGTCAGGCAGCAATTAAGGCACTAAACGGACACGTGGTCACCTCGGCCATAATCAGGGAGTGCCTAATTAACCTACAAGCTCTGGCAAGGCACAATCAAATCAAAATAGGTTGCGTGCCAGGGCATAGGGGAATACTTGGAAATGAAGCCGCAGATGCGCTGGCCAGGGAGGGGTCTTCGACTCCCCTGATTGGACCGGAGCCTGCGGTAGGTATTTCCAAATCCATGGTCAAGATGACAGTGCGAAGGTGGATGGCTGAAAGACACTGTGAGCACTGGATCAGGGCCGAAGGGATGAGACACAGTAAGCTAACCCTTAGGAAACCTTCCTTGGGGCTGCAGAAGAGTCTCATCTATCTGTCTAGGCAGGAATTGAGGATAGCCACAGGTCTACTCACGGGACACTGTGGACTAAGGAAACATTTGCATAAAATGGGTATCTACAAAGATGAACCAGTGTGCAGATTATGCGGGCAGGAACTGGAGACTGCCACACACATTATTTACAGATGTGAAGTACTTGCTGAGAGGCGCTTCAACCTCTTTGGTGATGGAACGGCTTTGGTGGATGCTGAAGGTAAAACTCTAGTCAGGAAACTCCTAAACCTGGTAAGAGGGAAGGGGTTATTTGACTAGATCAGGGAGGTAAGTACAATATACCTTAAGGTAGCAGTGCTTTGGGCAATTCAAACCCGCTCCCAAGTTAAAAAAAAAAAAAAAATGTAAAATATATAATGAATAATGTACAATGTGTAATATGTAATGAATAGTGTATAATATATAAGAAAAAATGAATAATATAAAATACATATAATGTATAGAATATAATGGATAATGTATAATAAATATAAGATATAGAATATAATAAATAATATATATTGGGCTTAAACTATAGTGAATAATGTTTAATATATAATGAATAATGTAGCATATAATATAATATATACGGAATAATAAATAATATATAATGAATATTGTGTAATATACAGTGAATAATGTTTAATATATAATGAATAATGTAGCATATAATATAATATATACGGAATAATAAATAATATATAATGAATAATGTATAATATATTGTGAGTAATATATAGTGAATAATATATAATGAAGGCATAATGTATAATATATAGTATATAATGTATAATATGTAATGAATAAAGTACAAAGTATAATGAATAATATATAAGGAGTAATAAATAATGTATGGTAAATAAAATGTATAATATACATTTAATACTGTAAAATATATAGTGAATAATGTGTAATATTAATGAATAATGTATAATATATAATGAAAAATATATATTGTAAAAGAAATAATGTATTATATATAGTGAATATTGTATACATTATATTGAATAATCTATAATAAATAAGGAATAATGTATAATATATAAATAATAATATTTAATGAATAATTCATAATATATAATGAACAATATATATTATAAAAGGAATAATGTATAATATATAAATAATAATATTTAATGAATAATTCATAATATATAATGAACAATATATATTATAAAAGGAATAATGTATAATATATAAATAATAATATTTAATGAGTAATGCATAATATATAATGAATTATATATATTAATGTATAATATATAGTGAATAATGTATAATATTTAATACATAATTATAATCTATAATAAATATATTATGTATAACCCTACTGGACGTTTGAACTTTTCGTTTACATTCAAATATAATTAAAAAATTTCAAAGTCTATATTCATAAATTTTGTTGAGGAAAATGATTTACTATTACTTGTTCAAAAATTGACGTAACTTCTAATAATTTTACAAGTGAAACGGATTTGCTTTACAAATAGTTAATTTCAGTCATAACTTTATTATATTATTGGAACCATTGGGTTTTCATTACTTTAGAAGATTTTAAAATCTTCGTCATTTTCAGATTCGCATCACTAATCAATCACTACATCCAGAGATGGTTTCATTGCTTTCTTGTACATTAAGAGTAAATTGGATGATTGAATTATTTATAATTGGAACAGTTTTTATAGTTATTTTATGAGTTTTAAATTCCAGTTTTAAACATGTGTTTACGTTGACTTTCAAGTCACATTATCTTCTAAAAGGTTAATTTTAAGAAATGTAATGCATTTTTATTACTAGTTTTGTACTTACTCTTGAAAAGACTACTCAGTGTTTTTCATACCAACGTGACGTATCATAAAACTATCTGTTTACATGCCTTGCGTTTTGGAATTTGTATTTATAAGAAAGAGCACAGGGAGTGATAAATTACTGAAAATAGCAATAAAAACAAATGATTATTATTTTTTATTAAAAAAGGAGAGATTTTGTAAGGGTGATTATTACAAAAACATTTTCCAACATTTTCGTTGGTAGCTCTTGAAGTACAGCAGGAGGAAAGCGATCGTCCCAAAGATTTTCGAGAGCCAAGCGTGGTGAAGCTTCACGTTAAAACAGTTTTCATATTCTGGTTATTTGGAGGTTATATTTAGACCATTTTCAAATAATTTTAAAATATTTCGAAATGTAACTATGGTTAAAGTCAGTAATAACGAATAATTTCTTATTGTTACTTGCGACTCATGTTATTTCTTGCGTTATACATTAATAAGTTGTAATGAATTATATTTATCATGGCATACTCGTATTCAAAATAACTAATAGTTTTAAATTATGGTAAATGTAGACTAATAAAATTAAAAACAAAATGTATAATTATGGTAAAATGTAAATTACAAAAGTTACATCAAAAGTTAAATAGCTAAAATAAGATGAAAGAATTGACTAGATGACCTTTAAAAGTCAAACATAACTCGTATTTATGGCAACGGTCACTAATATACTCAATTAAATTTTATTTGAAGGTTTTGTTTAAATCAATTTAAATTTAATTTTCCAATACATCAAAATATCGTGTGTTTGATTAAAGTTTGTGATAATGTATAAATTCATAAAAACAGTTGTTTTTAATAAGTCCAGCAGGAGCGGCAGCTGCTTCCTAATAAAAATTGAGTGTAATAACTTTGGTTAGACTATATTACTCAAAACCTTGAATTTTATGAAAGATATAGGGCCTAATGTAGGTGTTTATTAAATATCATTTACAAGATACTACATAATTTTACCTCAAACAGTTTTGGTTTGAAGGAGGAGAGTGTAATTCCAGGAACGGTTTTAACCCCCTCAAAAACCTTTTCTGAAATCTCGCTGATGACGTGAAAGTTGCTTCCTTGTTGAATGTTGGTAGGAAGGTAAAAACCTTATTGTAATAAATTGTAGATTTGTAAAATACAATAATAAAAAGGGTTTTAATTTTCAAACAACTAATCTCAAAAGTTGATTAAGAGTTTAGAATAAATAAAGGATTATCAGGAAGATTGTAGGGAAATCAGCTAGATGAACTCGAAAACATTAATCAACTTCATCTCCAACAAGATGGTGTTCCAGACTTCAGTGGATTAGTCACGGACGCTTTGAACGAAACATTTGGAGATCGATGGATAGGCCGGCAAGGACCTGTGCTGTGGCCTCCAAGGAGTCCAGACCCGAAATCTTGTGATTTTTTCTTGTGGGTGGGGTACATAAAAAAGCGTTGTTTATTCAAAAAAAAAATTAGCGACCTGAACCACTTAAAAAACAGAATTAATGAAGCAATGTCAACTATATCCCAAGAAATGTTAACGAATGTTTGGAGAGAAGTTGAGTATAAATTGTCGAGCGACTGAGGGAGGACATACTGAAATGTATTAATAATGTAAAAAAACTGTTTGAGACTAAGTAGATGAATTAACAACATTAACTGTAAGTAGTTTTCTTTAAACCATGTTATAAACTGCCCCATTCTTTTATGATAACCCATATATATATATATATATATATATATTGGGATATATATTTATTTATATATATATATATATATATATATATATATATATATGCGTTATATATATACTGTATATATATATTTATGGGTTATATATATATATATATATATATATATATATATATATATATATAATAAAACAAGCGTGTTTAGTGAGAATCAGGTTAAAGACTTTCAAGAAACATCAGGGTCTGAAAAGCAAACTTCAAGTTTTCATTTTCACAAACTACAATTCTAAAGAGAAGTACTAAGTATAAAAGACTTTTTTCAGAGTTCGTTGGAAGTTCATTCTCCGTATGAGCAGATGTTAAATGGAAATAAGCCATTTAGGCAGTCTTCTTCAGTTTTATTTGCAAATATCGGACCGTCGCGTCATTAAACGAGCTTGCAAGCAATACTTCGCAGGCGAGAGGTTTTTGAAAGTTCTTTCAGATTTTTATCCTCTAAACTGATCTCAACCGCGTGGATAGTCACCCTACTATGGTTACCCAGCCTGGAAAAAATGCCTGACAATGAAAAAACCTATTTTAAGGCCAATGAAGGATCTGAGTCATCCCAACCAGATATTCAGCTAACTCTAAGTAGAGCCAAGAATCTGATAAATACTAAGTCACTAATACCACCCGCAGAACTATGAAGATCCTGCGCACTGGCAAGAGGTGGGAGAGCCTTTGTATCTGCGGGAAGTTTCAGGATATCTGGAAAGAAGTGAAGCTGTGGTCACAGGGTTACAGCTAACTGTGAGTCCATTTCTACCGCAATGGGAGAGCCTCGCTACCGTGGAACCAATTTCAGGATATCTGGAAGGAAGTGAAGCTGTGGTCATAGGGTTATAGCTAACTGTGAGTCCATTTCTACCGCAATGGCAGAGCCTCGCTACCGCGAACCAATTCCAGGGTATCTGGAAGGAAGTGAAGCTGTGGTCAGAGGGTATAGCTAACTGTGAGTTTATCTCTACCGCAATGGGAGAGCCTTGCTACCGTGGAACCAATTCCAGGATATCTGGAAGGAAGTGAAGCTCTGGGCGCACATTCAAGTTTTTATGGACATTGAATATGCGTATTTACTAACAGCTCTCAGTTTACCGATAACTCGCTTTATAGGAAGCTTATCTATAAATTGTAAAATTTTAATTTCTTTGAGAAGGTTTGAAGTTAAAATTAGAATTGTTGCCAAACAACTATTTAAAAAACATTTTGTACCTTTTTAAGATTAAAAAGATAATTTATCTTCTTTCTAAGGGAGAGTTTCTAAACCCTAAATCTCCTCTAGTAAAATTTGTGGAAATATTTTGGAACTGTTCTTCAAAATGAATATCATACTTTATTCAATTAAATTTATAAACATTAATAATAGACACACCTGTAATGTTCATTATTACGAATAATAATAATTGATAAAATAATTATTTAAAAATCATTGTTTGAAATGTTTAAAATCTAATCACTTTTTTCAATTCCTTCTATTAGTTCACACTTTCCTTAAAATACATCTTGTTCAAAATTTCAACCGTTTATAAAATACTTGTTATTTATCCACTCAAGTTCAAATACATTTTTTTTTACTTGTATTGGATGATACTTGATGTTATTAAAGTTTTTCCAAATATAAACTGATTTATTAAATTTAATGAATTAATTTTAGTTAGGAGAAACACAAAAGGGGCAAGGTATGCAATATAGTTATTTCGTACAATTGGCTAAACATAAGTGATAACATAATTCCATTGAACAACTTATTTTATAAAATATATATATATATATATATATATATATATATATATATATATATATATATATATTATAATATAGGTTATGTGGTAGAACAGCTGTTTTAAAGCATAGGTTGTGTTACTTCGTTTTTATTAATTGTAATTATTTAATAAAAAGTAATTGAAATGAAATTTTTCGTTGTTGGCCTAATTTTTAATGGACTTTAATTTTTTTCGCTTATATTACTTGTTTTTCATTATAATAAGTTTACATATCTATTGTGAGATCCGAGCAAAAAAAAACCAAAATTATGAAAAAGTCGAATATTTTGTTTTATTTTCTGAATTTAATACAGTATTTAAAAACAGGAACCCAAACAAACACGATATTGTATAGATAGTTTATGGCTTTATAATTTGAGAATAGTACAAGAAATGCATTGTGTTTGGTTGAAACCTTGAAACCGCCCCACAAGAAGCCTAGTCACATGTCCATAAACAAAAAATTAAAGATTTTCTAAGTTGAAAGAGAGCTATAAAACTTGGGATATGGCCTACGGTTTGTTTATAAACAAAGATTATCGAGCCTTGGCGTAGGTTATGCAGGGGGCAATGTTAAGTATCATTTTCTGACTGTTCTTTGATTTTTTTATTGTTTTTCTCTGAAGTTATAAAGTGCTTCCCACAAAGGAAGTGAGGAGAGACATACTTCATGCAGACAGACAGACAGAAGGATAGACGGACTCATAAAACGGCCATTTACAAGTGGGTACAATAACAAACACAAGGGAGGCAAGAGCAAACAAACAAGGGAGCCCACAAGCATCGTAATCTGCTCTGACGTGGCGTTGTCGGTAACTGGGACCATGTGTGATTACCGATGGGCTGAGCTTTCTGAAGGCAACTCCAGATAGGCGATATTAATAAATACAACTCTACATTGTTAAAGTAAAACTACCTCAATTGGTGAAAAATGTTTCACTTATAAATTTATGTGTATTGAGAAAATCATTTAAAGAAAAGATATTGTTTCTTTCCAACTTTAACTGAGCTACTACTGTAAACTTATGCATAGGACGTGAATAAGAATATATTTTTCAAGGGCCGTCCGAACATAACACTTTTAGGAATAAACATCTTCGAGTTGGCGTCTTGCTAAACATATCTATATAAATAACTGCTTAAATTAAGCGCACATGATTTTATACAACAGCTGATTTTCTGTTAAAGGTTATGTTGTACAACATGTTTAAAGACGTAGGTTATGTTATTTTATATAATGTACATTAAATTAAAATGTCACTATTCAACATTTTTAACAGTTAATAAATACACTAATTTTATTTCAATAAATCTTTCTACAATTGATTAATAAACTATATAGAGTTATATAATTTTTTCAATTTTTGAAATGCAAACTTCCTTATTCGGGACTGACGATAATTTTGAAGAACATATTTCCATTGAATTAATTAGGACTTGTATTCGTTAAATTTTTCCACATCCAATAAAGGTTTTCGATTAGTTACATTCTTATATTAATACTACATTACGAAGATTCTATTATAAACTCTATTAACTACAATACCTGGATTATATTAGCTAAATTCTTTTATAATTAACTAAATTAACTAGATTCTATTTAAAGCCTCTATTAACTAAATGCCCGATAAAAATATTCCACAAATTTAGCTCAAAGCCTTCTGTACGATGCTGTTAAATACTTTACGTTTAACTTGAACGTTAGATAAGTGTTTATTTGTATTGATTAAAAACGTGGAGGCGCCCAAGCCCTGCTCAACAAATATGTAAATATTGATTCACATTCTTCTACCTTACCTCTGTAATGTTGTTTTTGATTTCCCCTGTTAGATTTCACTTCACTGAAATGAGAGTAATTTCGCTACACAAAATATTTAGCCACCATTTAGAATAAAAACATTTAGATACATATATTTCGCAATAAAAAAGAACATAATACGACAGTTTTACCGTTGTTACCTATTATCAGCATAATTTTGCAGCCAATACTCCTGGAACGCTAGCTACTTTTATTTCACTTAGTGTTCAATTACCAGGAAATATCGTGAGCACATTTAGTTTTGATAATCTCTAGTTTCCTTATTGTGTAGGTACTGAAAGCAGAGAAGCATGGAGCAGGGAGAAAGCAGACAGTATGACCGGTCAGGCTCTAGTATCTAGCAGCACTCCAACCGTCGCTAATTCCGCTGCATTGGAGGTCGACGCGGTGTGACAAGGTCTCTAGCGGAATGGTTCAGGAGGTGTAGAAGGAAACAGAAGCGTGATGCACAGAGAAATCAGACAGCACAACCTGTCAGGTCTAGAACCTACCAGATAGCAGCACTCCAACCGTCGCTAATTCCGCTGCATTGGAGGTAGACGCGGTGTGACAAGGTCTCTAGCGGAATGGTTCAGGAGGTGTAGAAGGAAACGGAAGCGTGATGCACAGAGAAATCAGACAGCACAACCTGTCAGGTCTAGAACCTACCAGATAGCAGCACTCCAACCGTCGCTAATTCCCCTGCATTGGAGGTAGACGCGGTGTGACAAGGTCTCTAGCGGAATGGTTCAGGAGGTGTAGAAGGAAACGGAAGCGTGATGCACAGAGAAATCAGACAGCACAACCTGTCAGGTCTAGAACCTACCAGATAGCAGCACTCCAACCGTCGCTAATTCCCCTGCATTGGAGGTGGACGCGGTGTGACAAGGTCTCTAGCGGAATGGTTCAGGAGGTGTAGAAGGAAACGGAAGCGTGATGCAGTGAGAAAGCAGACAGCACAAACTGTCCGGACCTAATACCTACCAGATAGCATCACTCCAACGGTCGCTATTTCCGCTGCATTAAAGGTAGACGCGATTAGCGAGGTCTCTAGTGACCTGATTGAGTAGGTACTGAAAGCTACGGAAGCAGATAGCAGCACTTCAACGGCCGCTACTTCCGCTGCATTGGAGGTAGACGCGTTGTGACGAGGTCTCTAGCGGTATGGTTCAGGAGTAGTAGAAGGAAACGGAAGCGTGATGCAGGGAGGAAGCAGACAGCACAACTGGTCAGGGGATAATACCTACCAGATGGCAACACTTCACTGTCGCTATTTCCGATACATTGGAGATAGACGAGATGTGACAAGGTCACTAGTGACCTGATTGAGAAGGTACTGAAGGCAACGAAAGCATGGTGCAGGAAGAAAACAGACAACCCAACATGTCAGGGTCTAGTACCTACCAAATGGCACACCGCCAACAGTCGCATCTTCTGCTACATTGGAGGTAGAGGGAATGTGATGAGGTCCCTAGTGACCGGGTTCAGGAGGTACTGAAGGTAACTGAAGCATGATGCAGGCAGAAACGTGACGGCAAATCCATTCAGGGTCTAGCACCCACCAGATGGCACCACTCCACGGTCGCTGCTTCCACTGCATTGGAGGTAGACGGATGTGACGAGATCTCTAGAGACCGGGTTCAGGAGGTCCCGAAGGCAACGGATGGGTGATGTAAGGAGAAGGCACTACGAATCTAGGGGAATTCAAAAATTATGAAAAATGATTACCAATAAACTTATTTTAAATTGTTTATTGAGGACGATGAACATACATACAGAAATATTTCGAGATACAATTCAACATCGAAAAAGATTATAAAATTCACATAAACGTTGGCCCGTAAATGCTCTCATGCTTGTTACGGCTAGTGAAAGATTGAATTTCGAGTCGGTCTCAAATAAGACTGTCCTGTTCGTTTTAGGGCGATAATTAAGGGTACAAAATGGCATTTTCCTGGGCGTTTTTTTAACCTCAGAAAGCTAATAAAACAGGTCAGTAAAGCATATCTTCAGTAGTTTTGGAAAAATATAGGGTAAAATATAGGAACAATAAATAAGGGTTAACCTCCGCCTTACATACGATTTCTACTAATTTACCTTTCTAGTTTAAGTCAAGTTTCGGTCACTATAATAAATAATACAGTTTAAGGCCAAATATTGCTATATGTTGGTATTGATTTGCGGCGTGACTCTCACAAGGACATTTACATGTGGGGCTATCTAGAACAGGCAAACCGGATAATCAGTAAATTGTATAACCAGATGGTTTCAAAACAAAAATGCTACTTACTTCGAAGTTCTTTAAAATAAATATTTCAAAAGATAATATTACTTGCACTAATGACACTATACATTTCTTTGCAATAATGGGCTGCGACGGGGTGATGCTAAGTTAGGTTGCATAACAGCTGTTTAAAAACGAAGGTGGTTTTAATTTATTTACTGTAGATTATTAGTTTGAAATGCTATTGAATCGAAAATGTCTTTAATTTATAAGTTAATAAATATAATCATTTATCAAATAAATCTTATCAAATGAATTTATTATAAAAAAATGGTGTGTTAATGGTAAATTTAGGCTAAATTGTTCTGTTCTGAAAAAAATAAGAATTAGTTTATTATTTGTTCGCTTAAATTCTAGAAATACTTATTGAAATTTAATCATATATGATGCCGAATGATTTCATATACTATGGGCAGTGGCTATAGTAGTTTTACATACGCAAAAAGGATTCATGAATACAGTTCTTCGTTAAATTTAAAAATGGATAAGAATCATATTGAGAGATGTAACTATGCGAAAGCAATCAAATAAATAAATAGAATAAAAACGAAATTTCGAAAAATGTCTTCAATGAAAATAATCTATTTTCATAAAAATGACATGATACAAATATAATTTGAATATAATGAGTTTTCTTGGCATTCCTTTTATTCTGATATCGTAGCAACATGGGAAGGGTAAACAAGTTAATAGTATATATATTTCTTTAAGATTAAATAATATACACTAAATACAGGAATAATTTATTGAATAATACACTCAAAGCTTTTCGTTGGTTGACATTACCAACATCCTCAGGAATTACAATACTAAGAATGACAAAGAACTTAGTGATTCTTAGTATTGTAATTCCTGAGGATGTTGGTAATGTCAACCAACGAAAAGCTTTGAGTGTATTATTCAATAAATTATTCCTGTATTTAGTGTATATTATTTAATCTTAAAAATAATTCTAACAGGAAAACATATTTTATATTCTACATATATATATATATATATATATATATATATATATATATATATATATATATATATATATATATATATATATACATATATATATATATATATATATATATATATATATATATATATATATATTTATATATATATATATACACACACACACACACACACACACACACACATATACACACACACACACACACACACACACACACACACACACACACACACACACACACACACACACACACACACACATATATATATATATATATATATATATATATATATATATATATATATATATATATATAAAGAACAAAAGTCTAAATACAAATACAAGAATTAAAATTGAATTTACAATTCAAAGCTTTTCGTTGGCTAACAGTACCAACATCATCAGGAATATTAAACATTTAAAATTAATATATATATATATATCGAAATACGTATTCTTGTGAATTAATAAAGAACTAAGTCAAAGTACAAATACAAGAATTATAATTCTTGTATTTGTATTTTGACTTAGTTATATATATATATATATATATATATATATATATATATATATATATATATATATATATACATATATATATATATATATATATATATATATATATATATATATAATTATATATGTATATATATATATATATATATATATATAAATGAATGTTTGTATGTATGCATGTATAAGCCTTATGCATTACGAAAGCAATGATTCGATCGCCATTAAACTTTGGGAAATTGTTGAGTAAATTTTTGTTAAGGTTTCTGGCATAGGAAAACTCAGGGGTGTAGCCAGGGGGTACAGGAGGCATGTGCCCCCCCAAAACCAGTTAATTTTAGCGTAAAATATTAATGTATAAAATGGCGTTATGTCTTTAAGAAACAACTTCCCGACGACATAAGAATTTTTTTTAACATGTTTATCTCATCCTAAGACATTTTATTGAATTTAGTCCAAATTTTGGTTGCTAAGCAACACTCAATAAATTTAATTATTTCGAATTAAATTTGAATCCAAGTATCTCACATTAACAGCTGTATATGGCTTGCTCACGCGTCGGAAAACCTTCCGATTTATTTGTGTATGCACCAGAGAGAAAAACAAAAAATATTGTATGTATGAGTGCGCTTCAATAAATAACATTCAATCAAAAATGTTTACTGTCACACTTTTCCTCGATCGACTACTATAAGATCAGATATTATTATGTTAATAAAATACTAAATTAAGTTTAGCTAATGTTAACACGCCATTCATTCACTTTTAGGAGGTGTGAAGTTAGCTAGGTCAGCTAGTTTAATATAAATGTTAAGAATATAGATCAAATATTACCTTTATATAATAAATATTGTGTATTTTTAACCATTTATTCATTTTATAAACAAATCAGCTTGGTTGAAAATAAATGATATAATTAAATGTCAAATATTTTAAAAGAAATTTCTGATAATAAATTTAAAATAATTTTAAACATTTACAAACTTTTATCAGAAGTTACATAATTTCAATATAGTAAAAAATGTAAATGAATGTTTTAAGCAAATTTGTCGAGTATCATAGTGTTCTTCCATTCCTAGAATTATTTATCATTTAGAGAACTCTCATCTTCTAGGCAAAAGATAGAATGTACTGATAAAGGAGTTTCTCCGAAACGCGTCGACAATATTTCATGCGACGCTTAGAAATGGGGAAACTATGAGACTCTTCGTGTTAATCCAACATGCAAGAAACTTATTAGATTATAATACTATCTAAACGATCTCGAATCGTTCTAATACGTTCTCATTCTAATACGTTCTTTCAAATGGATCTCGAATATTCAATATTTCTTTTTAGAACTTGAGTTTGTGAAAATGTAAATTTAAAGTTTGCATCTAAGCCTTTGTTGCTTCTTACATGCTTGTGACCTCACTTCTTAAATAAATACCATGCCGTACATATATTTACATTAAATGTATATTGAATAGTCTTTAACTAATTGGTGTGATAAAATTATGAACAAATTTCATTAACTTATTATTTTAAAGTTGTGTCTAAATTTAAGTGTTACAGTTGGATTTAATTTTCAACGTTTTTCCTTGGGGGTATAAATTTGGTTCCATTCACACACCTCAACCAGAATCATTTCTAACTGCCCTACTGATTACGTCCCTATAGCGAACTTCATAAAATGAAAAAAACGAATTTAAGTGAAATCAATTCTGTTTACAAACTAAATCATCGTAGAAAGGATATAGGTTCCTAACAAAAGCCTATTGTTTATGGAATCGAGCGACTTTTTTTAATAACGTTATTACTGAACAGGTAATATAAAGAAAATATTTTAAAGTCAATTACAAACAAAATTTTAATTTTAGGTACTTTTTAATAAATGATTACAATTAATATATATAAAGTAACATAACCTGTGCGTTAAAACAGCTGCTTTATCACATAACCTATGCCAAATTCAGCTGTTTTATGAAATCATATGTTATCACTTGTTTAAAACAAAAGGGACGAGATAACTATATTGCTTACCTTATCCCTTTTGTGAAAAGTGTTTATCACACTTAGTTAAAGTTAAGTAGTTAACTAATTTTATTTCATTAAATTTAATTAATGAATTAATATAAAAAAATACTGTATCAACATCAATTTTCATCCACTACAAGTTTTAAAAAATGTATTTGAACTTGAGTGGATAAATAAAAAGTATTTTATTAACAATTATAAATTTTAACAAGATTTATATAAGGAAAGTGTGAACTAATAGAAGTAATTAATAAAATCGATGACAGTGCACCCGAGACGTACTTGTTTCGTTATAAAATTAATAGTCTCTACATCGTCCCAGAGCAGAGGTGCTATCTTTTTAAACAGAATGGATGAGGGCAAAGCGTTTTTAATACCCAACATAAATCCACAATAAAATATTACAGGATATTATTAGAAGTAAATATATTATGCTTTTCTTTATGTATATAAAATTGTTTATATTTAAAACACGATACTTTAGGATTCGTTCTATAACACTCTTGACAATATAATCACCAGAAATTTTGTTAAACTTAAATCATCATTATTGCTCATGTGTTTTTCAATTATTTTGAAATAATGTAATGATTGAATCAACAAGAGTAGTTAAATAAATGAAAGAAGTCATTTTATATTAACGCTAATATGGTGTAACATCTTAAATTTATTAACCTTTTCCCACTAGGCCTAACACAATAACTGTATTACTTCAAAGTTTTATTATTTATCTAAAATAGCAACTCAAATAAATAGAGCGGCTTGATGAATTTGATTATCTTTAAAGTGATTTTTAAAATATTTTTAATGAGTGTTTACAGAGTAATTATGAGGATTGTTAACAATAAAAATCAAGATTGTTTCATAAATAGTTGAAAAATTATTCAAGTTGACGATAAAGGTTTGAAATATTGAGTCAAATCTTTAGACACACGATTCATCAATACCGTCTATCAGGGGTTTAGGTTCCTCCCACATAGTATTCGAGTCCTAGTATAAGATATAAGGAGGGGGCTATACAACGTATACAGGGATAAAGAGAGGTATCTGCCAGGTTTAATTGCTTTTATTTATAATTTATGAAGGTTAACAATTTTAAACGTCGTAACATAAGTTATTTTAAAGGGTTGTTAGGCTATCGCACTATTTAGTGCAATAGTAGAATTGCCTGTTTTTGGAAAAATATTCTTCATTTGAAAAAAGTAATATAAACAAACAATTTTTAAAGTAAATTCCTATTTAATTTAAGATAGAAAATATTCATTTTCGTTACTTTTTTTATTAAAAACTTATAATTAATATAAATAGAGTAACATAACCTTTGCGTTAAATCAGCTGTTTTATCACATAACCTATGACAAAATCAGGAAATCCTATGTTATCACCTGTTTTAAGCCAAATGGAACGAAATAACTATGTTGCATACCTTGCCCCTTTTGTGAAAAGTTTTTCTCCAATATAAAACTAAAATTAATTTATTAAATTTAATTAATGAATTAATATTTGAAAAACTTTATAAACATCAAGTATTATCCACAACAAGTAAAAAAAGATGTATTTAAACCTCAGTGGATGAATAAAAAAGTATTTTATAACGATTGAAAATTTGAACAAGATATACATATAAGAAAAATATGAACTAATAGAAGATATTGTAAATAAATTTATTTGACTAAAATTTACTAATATTTTCACAGACAATAAGAAATTAGAGCATTGTTTCTTAAGAATTATCATTACTTTCTATAGATTATAGGCTACTGTTAATTGTTAACGAATACGTTCTAAGGTACACGCTTTCTTGTTTGACATATTCTTTGTACAAATAGCTGTTTTCCCTTAAGTCAGCTCGTTTCCAAAATCCTAACAATTCAATAAACCTCGCTTCTCGTACGATAGTCACGTCTCACTGTTTGAATTCCGGCTGTTTATTTGTTTGAATCTAGCCAAGCGCAATCAATCCTAAAGCAGAAAGGGAGTATAAAACATCTGTTTGTGAAATTCCAGGATTGGTCGGCCGAACCTAAACAATATATTTATTCGATAAGTCATGTTTACAGAGACAATCTTTGTTTACTTTTCGTCAAGAAAACACACACTTAAACTCATGTTTACTAATTTTGATTTCTTCATTCCTGATAAAACCTTTAACGACGAATAAATGACAGCCACGTGATTTTATTTCAACAAAACAAATTGTCAAAATAGATTTACTTAGTTAAACGAGCCGTTTTGAATCTTTTGTAAGTGCTAATGTTTTTTCGTTCTGAGGAGTTTCGGCATTGTATTTTGAGTAAGCTCTAAATCAACTAAAAAGTGAGCTCTACTAACATAGTTTTGGAAGTTTTGGAAGTTTTGGTAAATACGAGTAACTCCGCAGGCGTTTGAACAGCTCTTCATACTTTTTGTTTTCATAGAAGCTATTTCCTGTATTTATTTTTTGTAGCCTACTGTGTATTTATTTCCGGCATACTGTACAAAATCAATTGAAATGTTTTCCGGCGATATAAAATTTACTGAGCACAGAATTTTCTGAGCAATACACCCGATACCACAATAACAAGACACCAGATAGGCTACCCAAAAACAATACACCCAACACCAAAAAACAATACACCCGGTACACAATAACAATACACCCGGTACACAATAGCAATACACCCGATAACAATACCACCGATACCACAGTAACAATACACTTGATACAGAATAACAACACCCGATACCACAATAAAAATACATCCGATACACAATAACAATACACCTGGTACCACAATAACAATACACCTGGTACCACAATAACAATACACCCAATAATAATACAACCTATACCACAGCAACAATACACCCGATACAGAATAACAACACATACGATACCACAATAACAATTCACCCAATAACAGTACAACCGTTACCACAGTAACAATACACCCAATACCACAATAACAATACACCAAATAACAATACACCCAATAATAATACAACCGATACCACAGCAACAATACACCCGATACGGAATAACAACACATCCGATACCACAATAACAATTCACCCAATAAAAGTACAACCGATACCACAATAACAATAAACCCGATGCACAATAAAAATACACCCAATACACAATAACAATACACCCGATACCACAATAACAATACACCCAATACCAGTACAACCTATACCACAGTAACAATAAACCCGATGCACAATAACAATACACCCGATACCACAATAATAGTACACCCAATACACAATAACAATACACCCGATACCACAATAACAATACACCCAATAACGGTACAACCGAGACCACAGTAACAATACACCCGACACAGGATAACAATACACCCGATATCACAATAACAATACACCCAATAACGGTACAACCGAGACCACAATAACAATACACCCGATATCACAATAACAATACACCCAATAACGGTACAACCGAGACCACAATAACAATACACCCGGTATCACAATAACAATACACCCAATAACGGTACAACCGAGACCACAGTAACAATACACCCGATATCACAATAACAATACACCCAATAACGGTACAACCGAGACCACAGTAACAATACACCCGGTATCACAATAACAATACACCCAATAACGGTACAACCGAGACCACAGTAACAATACAACCGACACAGGATAACAATACATCCGATACCACAATAACAATACACCCAATAACGGTACAACCGAGACCACAGTAACAATACACCCGACACAGGATAACAATACATCCGACACAGGATAACAATACACCCGATATCACAATAACAATACACCCAATAACGGTACAACCGAGACCACAGTAACAGTACACCCGACACAGGATAACAATACACCCGATACCACAATAACAATACACCCAATAACGGTACAACCGAGACCACAGTAACAATACACCCGACACAGGATAACAATACACCCGATACCACAATAACAATACACCCAATAACGGTACAACCGAGACCACAGTAACAATACACCCGACACAGGATAACAATACACCCGATACCACAATAACAATACACCCAATAACGGTACAACCGAGACCACAGTAACAATACACCCGACACAGGATAACAATACACCCGATACCACAATAACAATACACCTAATAACGGTACAACCGAGACCACAGTAACAATACACCCGGCACAGGATAACAATACACCCGATATCACAATAACAATACACCCAATAACGGTACAACCGAGACCACAGTAACAATAAACCCGATGCACAATAACAATACACCCGATACCACAATAATAGTACACCCAATACACAATAACTATACACCCGATACCACAATAACAATACACCCAATAACGGTACAACCGTGACCATCGTAACAATACACCCGACACAGTGTAACAATACACCCGATATCACAATAACAATACACCCATTTGCCTTCTAACTCGCAGTACAAGAAAATGTCCATGTTCATACCAATTCAGGTGAACCAAATGTCCTTGACCTTCTACACATAGGAAGGCAAATAATCTGCCAGTTAACCATCTTGCAGCTCGTTTCAAGCAATATTTTATATATATATATATATATATATATATATATATATATATATATATATATATATATATTTTAAATATTGTTGGTTTGTTTATGCTTCAAAAACTGAAAACGTTTTGCAGCGATTTAACTCAAATTTTGACACAAATTTTGATACAAGCCGCTTGAAAAATTGTTTTTATATATTTTTCGCGTCAGTTACGAGCTTGCGACTACGAGGAAAAAATTTCTACAGTCAACAGTTTACGCCAACAAATGCCATCTGCTGCAAACGATGGGATCACTCGCCATGGTAGCTAGCGGCAACCACAGTGATATGTGAAACATTACCTGTTCCCAATTACATTGTTTATTAACAAAAAAAAACGTATACACTTGCATCCCATATAGATTATTGTACAACGTGAATTAAATATTCACCCTAATCAAGGTACTTTTGTGTGGTCATGCGTGATCGAGCCGCGCCGTTCCTAAGTAGAGGTTAATTAGGAATGGCAGAACCCACCCGAGCTGCGACTGCTTCATTTGGTGTGGATTTGCGGCGTGCACAGTGTTACGACAGTGTAATCTCCCCTGAAAAATGCCATAGCTCTATATTCTCTTAGCCTCTAACATAATGCAAAATTAAAATTCTATAAGTGCTTTGATTTGTTCCACATTTCGCATCCATGCAACCACAATGCATTGCTATATGTTAATGTTAATAAGTGTAAACTAGAAGTTTAAGCTGAAAACGGAGGCAAATACTTAACGTAAATTTATGTTCTCCTTAAAAATTATTATTTTTTAAATTAAATAATTGCGCTTTATTTAATCAAAGTATTTATTTGTATTGATATTTAATAAAATAGTTTAACTACTCGTAACTGTCTACCATTAGTTAATTTACAGTATAGGTAGTTGTTCCTTTCTTCTCGCCGTAAAATATGTAATAAAAGAGTAAATAGAATTCTAAATTGAAAAGGCCATAAAGCATGTAACGGCGATCAGGTTAGGTTTGATGGATTGTATATTTGTACAAATAGCATTCTTTAAGCTATACACTTTTGCTATATCAAAACTTTTACTAATAGTTTTTTACTAAACACTAGGTTTGCATACGTTTAACGAAACGCAACACCCAAAATATCTTTAGAATGGATGTAATTTATTACAACGTTTCAATCATAAAAGGGTTAAAAAGCCAATAGTCCTCTTCAGCCATCTAAACAACAATATAAATATTCTATAATAATTAAAGATCTAAATTTTAAATGTGAGACTAACTTCAAAATAAAACGAATAGTAAAATGAATAGTTCTTATATAAACTTTGTAAGGATACAGTCACACAAATGCTATTGAAAAACGTAAATAAAGTAAAGCAATTTCAATGCTAATTACAAAATAGCCTACTCATAAACGCATAACACAAATCTAAAGAAAAACTCATAAACTTACAAAATATATTAGACTTTCAAATCCATTACAATGTATGGATAATACAAAAACACAGACACAGATCAAATCCACTTTATTACGTCTATAGATTCTTTATGTAGGAATTGCAAATGATCTGTGTCAGTAATAGAATTTAAGGTACTTTCATAAAGTTAAATATTCGCCATTTCAGAAAATAACGGTTTCTTACAGTCTAATTCTTTATGCATTAGACTGTATCCAATTGTATACCTGGCAAATTAATTTCATGATTTTTAAAATTCGAATGATCAGCAAGTTACGATTTGGGTTGTATATATATATATATATATATATATATATATATATATATATATATATATATATATATAAACACGCTTTTTTCATATAAATTTCCTTCAAGTTTTCTTTTCATTTTGTTCAATAAAAAGTTTACTTTTAACTAGCCACTAAAAGCAAATATAGTCGGTAATTTTTTCTGCAATAAGCTTTCTCGATTGAATTCAATTCCTTCCATTGTTCATACACTCTCCCTATATATATTTATACATCTTGTACAAATTTTCAATCGTTAATAAAATACTTTTTGTTCATTCACTTAAGTTCAAGTACATTTTTTAAACTTGTAGTGAATGACGCCGGGCGATAATACACTTTTTTTTCAAATATTAGTTCAGTATTAAATTTAATGAGTTAATTCTAGTTTTATATAAGTTGAAAACATTTCACAAAAGGGGCAAGGTATGCAATATAATTATTTCGTCCATTTTTCTTAAAATAAGTGATAACATATGATTTCATAAAACAGCTGATTTTAGGTTATAGATTATAGGTTGTGTGGTATGACAGCTGTTTTGCCGCATAGGTTATTTATATCAATTGTAACTATTTATAACAAGTAACTAAAACAAAATATTTCTTTGTTGACTTAAATAGGAATTGACTTTTTATTATATAGGAAAATTTTCATTATATTACTTATTTTATACACGATGATAGGACCATCTGATGGTGGCATTCTCATGAAAGATACACATTTGGTTTAATCTTATGGTACTTTGTTTGTGTTAGTTGTTTTTGAATAATTTTAGGGATTTTGGGGATTATTGTAAATAATTATATTTCAATTATCTGTGACTAGTTATTTTACCGAACAAGGCTAGATATTTCATGCAATAACCAGTTATACTTTACTTGACGATAAGTTATTCATGAAATAACTAGGTACTGTTCTAACGCCACAGTAGCATATGCATATTAATACGCTAACCTACGAAATGTCAAATTAAATGCGCGCAAAAACGTCGTTGCACAATGCAGAGAAACATCGGCGCAAGCGTAAGCTCAACAAACAGAGGATGTCACAAATTTCTCAGAGGTGTTGCTAAAATAATGCTGATGTCACTTTTCAAGCGATCGATAGCTAAACATCCGATCCCGGCTTGGATTCCGAAAGTTTGTTTTCCTAATATACTTAGCACCAGCCTCGTCTGCATTCTGTTTAGTTAATTGTTTTAGGTATTTGTAGGCAACGCCATGAAAGCGATGGAGTTGTGGATCTAGAGATAAAGTGAAACCGTAACTTAGTGAATCTAAAAAACCAGGAAATTTATTACAAAATATCAAAATAATCAAACACTAATATCTAATTTATTGATTTATTATTTATTTACTAATTAGGTCCATGTGCACCTAAAACGGCCTTTGGACGCTTTAAAAGGGGGCAGGATTTACGTTAACATGATACGTTTTTAAAATGGAAACTTTTATACACTACAAAGACGTATTGGATGAGCATAAACATATAATTTCGTCAGAAAAATTTCCGTCAGGTTACGCAATGAGGCACCTCGAAATGAATTAAAGTATGACATATGACTCAATGCAACAGCTAATTTTGTGTTATACGCTGTGTTGTAAAACAGCTATTTTACACTTAGGTTATGTTACATTATTTATTGAACACTGTTGAAAAAAGTTATTATTAAATAGTTTTGGTCAGTAAATATATTGGTTTAATTAATTTTGATAAGTCTCAATACAAGTAATTCCATATAATAATATTAAGTTATGTATTTTTGACCCAATTTTCAGAGATTAAAACATTATTAGGCGCGTCTGATAACAAATGTCTAGGTAATTTCTCGTTACGCAAAATTAAATGTTTTTCTAAATTCAACAAATACGGCTATAAAAAAATTTTTTGTAGCCGCAAGTATACAAGTTTTCACTTCTATCGGTATTCCCGCTAGTGCCAGAACCAATTTTTTTGGGAGAGGCAAGATTATTTGGAAGTCTAGTTATGGTCAATTCCGAGATGGAGGCATTTTCACCTCTGTGGCATACATTAAGGCATATACAAAGTGTGTGTGTGTGTGTGTGTGTGTGTATGTGTATGTATGTGTATGTGTGAAATTGTTGTATGAAATCTTATGTTCACTTAATTTAAGCGTGAATAGCGCCATCTATTGACTATTAGCTGCATCTATAATAATAATTCTTAATTTTAATATAAGTTACCGAATGCTCGGTCAGAAGAATATGCAGTCACATTTTTCATGTTTTGTGTGTGAAAAATATCGATTTAGACGCCTTCAATCTGGCTACAAATATGACAAAACCTTCTAAAGAGTGTATTCAATAACTTCTCAAAGTTTCATGTCGATCTGATAAACGGTTTAGGATGTGATAATAGACATATAGGCAAACATTCCTTTTTATGAAATTCATTGTATTAGTTCACACTTTCCTTATATATATATATATATATATATATATATATATATATATATATATATATATATATATCTTGTACAAATTTTCAATCTTTAATAAAAGTTGCTTGATGTAATCATCTTGAATTCACTGATTAAACTAATTTTAAAAATACTTAACTAAGTGAATACGTAATTGCTTACTTGCTGACTCTGAGTAGAAGGTTAGCTTCGTAAAAGTAACGAATCTTTTGAAACGCGTCAGCAAGTAAGCAATTACGTATTCACTTAGTTAAGTACTTTTTAAAATTACTTAAATTAAATACGTTTTTATTCATCCAAACAAGTTCAAATGATTTTTTTAAACTTATCGTGGATGAAAAATTGATGTTAGTTAAGTTTTTCGAAATAGCTATTTTAAATTTAAAAATTTCATGTCCAAATCGGATTCGAACTGTGGATATACATGTTTGAAAACCATCACCTTTACCGCTGAGCTAACTCTCCCAGAGCTAAACATTATTTCAAGATAAACTATGTGAAGTTATAAGGAAAAGGTGTTTTACAATATTGAAGCATTACAAGAGGAGGAAAGAATGAGAAGATATAGACCACAATCAGCTTCCTTAATTAGATAGGAAAAAAAACAGCAAATAAATACGTAACAAACAAAAATCATAGTCCAACACCATACATTCTATAAAAAAAAAATTTCAAGGATATTCTTTTTATATTTCCAAATTAATATTGTGATTCTGTCAAATATATATAATTATAGCCTATATATATATATATATATATATATATATATATATATATATATATATATATATATATATATATATATATATTAGGGATGGGCCGATTCCTAAAATTTTCAATTCCGATTCCGATTCCGATTCTAAAATTTTCCTTTCGATTCTCGATTCTTTACTCGATTCTCGATTCTTTCAAGTTATATTAGCTTATATGCTAGTTCTCTAATAATTAATTTAGTTAACATCTTGGTCATATGGCAAAACCTTTTAAAAGTTCCGTTTTAATGTAATAGGCTACACAAAACCTTCAACCGTGAGAGTGATATCTGTCTATAATATAATTTATTAAGGTTAAGTTTCGGAGGAATAATACAGTGTTTCTGTTATCCGTCTATTCGCTCAACCGTCATGGCCACGGTTCCGACGGTGACGGTTTTGTTGTGTTTTGTTCTGACATCTATAAATCAGTGGCAGTAAGACACGTGGGTGAGAGAGAGAGAGCAAAAGAGAGTATCGAACCCACTCTAGTGAGAGAGAGAGACGAGCGATGTCAAACGACCAGAAATGGTTACGATCTTGATTGCTGTTGCTTCATAAATAATAATATTTTCGTTTACTTTAATCATTTAATTCATTCAAATCAACTAATACATAAATAAGACATAGTTGGTAATTAATTATTTTTCCACACAAATATAATAAATTTTGTTTGGTAATAAATTACTCCACACGCATATTTTAATAGTTAACAAAATAGGAATCGGAATCGACACTTTTATGAATGAAGAATCGAGTATCGACGATTCCTCGATACCACCTAGAATCGACGATTCCTGGAATCGAGAATCGGAATCGGCCCATCCCTAATATATATTAACTGTAATTATAAAATAAAAAATAACTAAAATAAAATATTTCTTTATCCACCTCAGTAGGAATTGACTTTAAAACATTCATTTTCTATTACTTGTTTTAAATTCCTTTTATTAGCTCACACTCTCCTGATATATATATATATATATATATATATATATATATATATATATATATCTTGTACAAATTTTCAACCATTAAAATACGTTTTTATTCATCCTAATCAAGTTCAAATACATCTTTTTAAATCTATAGTGGATGGCAATTTTTATGTAGATGTTAATAGTTTTCAAATATTTATTTAATAACTAGCTGACCCGGCGAACTTTGTACCGCCTAAAACTAAATGAATGGCATTTTAACAGTAGCTGAACTTAATTTGGGATTTTATTAATATAATAATAGCTGAACGTATAGTAGTCGATCGAGAAAAGTGTGACAATAAAAGTTCTTGATTGAAGGTTATTCATTGAAGCGCACTCGGATGTACAATATTTTTGGAAGGGTAAGCCACATACAGCTGTTAATGTGAGATACATGGATTTTCAAAATTAAATCCAAACTAATTAAATTTGTTGAGAAATTGTTGAGCTAATTTCTTAGCAACCAAAATTTGGAATGAATTCAATGAAATGTCTTAGGATGAGATAAACATGTGGAAAAAAATTATGTCGTCGTGAAGCTGCTTTGCTAAAAACCTAGTGCTGTTTTATAGGTTAATAAGTTTCTGCTGAAACTAATTGGTTTGGGGGGGGGGGGGGGGGTTCAGGTGCCTCTGTATCCTCATAGATACCCCCTTTGAGACTTAATATGCCAGAAACGTTTCCAGGAATGTACTCAACAATATCCGAAAGCTACATGGCGATCGGATAAGTGGTAAAGTAACGCATAAGGTTCATACATACATACAAACATTCGTTTTTGTGTATATATATATATATATATATATATATATAGAGAGAGAGAGAGAGAGAGAGAGAGAGAGGATAAAGATAGGGACGTTTCATAATTTAATATTTATCTGCTAAAATTAATTGGCTTGGTTTTTGGTCACGTGCCCCCCCCTGAAACTATTCATTTTTATATAAATAGAGATAGCGCAGTTTTATGGGTTAATATTTTTCTGTAATTGGGGGGTCACGTGCTCCTTGTGCCCCCCTGGATACGAGATTTAATATGCCAGAAACCTTCCCAGGAATGTACTCAACAATTTCCTAAAGTTTCATAGCGATCGGATCAGTGTTTCATCAATGCATAGCATATACATACATACAAGCATTTGATTTTATATATATAGATAAATTTTTAAAAGTTAGTGGTCTAGGTCCGATTCGAACTGAGTATCTTAATGTTCGAGGTCTAGCTCTTTTTGCAATGAGTCAACTTCCCATAGATTGAAATGAGCTTCTATATGAAATAGCTAGATGAGCCATAGTTACAAATATCTATATGAAAAACTTCAATTATATAACCTTAAATTGTTGCCATGGTTACCACACAATATCATAAGTACAGTAATGCTCTAGGATTAAAAAAGAAGTAAAAGAATAAAATAAACTGGATTAACGTTATCGAACCTTGAAACGGACAATGCGAAATGAAAGCGAAAAGAATGTACAACGCAATGCAAGCGACGAGAAAAACGAAAGCCTATAAAAATAGAAACATATAAAAATAATATTCTAGCACCATTCCTAGAAAGGAAAATGGAAAATTGCAAGGAATTTCGCTTTTGTTTTTGCCACTTTAAATTGTTATTCTGGCCTATGTTTATATATAATTAAGTAGGAATTTGAGTATGATTTAAGTAGGAATTTACTTTTTTTTTTAAATTATATTACTTGTTATTTATATAGATATTAATAAAAGATTAATCAAAAATAATATTGGGTATTAATAAAGTCGTTTAATTAATATTATTGCAACATTATTTCAAATTTAATTAATTATTGTGAAAATAATCTGTAAAATTGCTACAATAGTATTACTAGTCGAGCATTTAAAAAATTAGAAACACAGACGTAAAACTATGCACGTAGTTCTCTATAGGCTATTTAAGGTGACCAGACGCCGGTTATTCAGAAATGTATCCCGAATATCCTCCTGTAGACGCTTTATTTGTTCGGTTTTGCCAGTAGCTGTCATACTAATTGTGTAATTTTTATATTTTGTCAGTGTTTCTTTTATTATTTTTAAGAATGTACTCAACAATTATTTAATTTTCTTCCAAAAAAAATCCACAATACCAACTTAATAAAATTACATTTTTTGTTTACTGTAAACATATTTTATTTTATTACCTCTTTTGATATTACATGGGCTATTTTTCTAACATCCTAAACTTACTTTGAAATATTTACGGGAAAACGTTTGTCATTAGTCATGACTTCATTTAAATAATGACTACAACGGCTTTAAAGTTGGCTATTTTACTCTCTAATTTCTAAAAGAATCCATCTCTTCGGACCTACCGCTTTGATGGAGATATTCATTTCATACCCCAGAGGGTACTGTCCCGTTTTTACCTAGAAATCTAAACAACTTAAGCATGCCGTTACCGCAGCCCCCTTTAGTTACCTAACCTCCCCAGTACACAAACAGTCAAATGGTATGGCAAAAGAACCAGGGATGATAGAAGCATGATAATTTGTTTAAATAATTTAGAAATTATTGTTTACTATCAGCTGTCTGTCACACAAAATGGTTATTTCTTTCTGTGCTTAGGAACAGAATTGAGTTTTTCAAATTCAATAACATAATCAAGTCAAGATTTTTTGCTTTCTTATAAAAACTTACATTTAATAAAGTTACATAAAAGGTAAATAATGTATTTATTATTTTCATTAATTTCAATGTCAAAAACTTGTGGCTAAAATTTTGTAATATTACACAACAAAACATTATTCTTAAAAATAAAAAAAAACTCCTGAATATATTCATTTCTACTTCAAGTTAGGGCTATTTGTATACATTTGAACACATTTCTTCATTCACTAACATTAAAACATTTTGTTTTTGTTGACGCGTTTCGGATTAACTTCATCCTCAAAACATAAAACAGTATAGCTGTTCACTCGAAAACGGTCGATCGATAGAAAACAAAAACAACCCTATTAAATTGGTTTTTGTAGTGCGTGTTGCATCAAAGGCCATCGCTAAGAAATTGTAGGCGTCACGGTCGTTTAGAAAACTGATATAAGTCAATTTGTTCATAACTTTATGTAAATGATCTGGTTTATATGGAAAATAAAATAAAATTATATTAGTGGCCTTTCGTGCTTGTAAAATCGACATCATTGTAATATAAATACTATTCTCATATTATAACGTCTTTGGAACGGTCTTTTGCTTCCTCTACCCTCTCCCCGCCTGTGCTCGCCCTTGGAAGACGCGCGCCAGCTTACGTGTGACCAGCTATACTCTACTCTGTTTAATGTTTTGAAAAAATAGAGTCTCAAAACATCCGAAACGCCTAAACAAAGAAAAATGTTTTAATGCTAAGGAAGGCAGCCGAATTAATCACATTTATTACGGTCTTTTGCTTCCTCTACCCCCCCCCCGCCTGTACTCGCTGTTGGAGGACGCGCGCCAGCTTACGTGTGACCAGCTATACTCTACTCTGTTTAATGTTTTGAAAAAATAGAGTCTTAAAACATCCGAAACGCCTAAACAAAGAAAAATGTTTTAATGCTAAGGATGGCAGCCGAATTAATCACATTTATTAGAAACTACTTATGCTTTTTAGTAGAAGGGTTGCCTCATCCCCAGCTGAATTTCACACAAGAATTCACAAACAACACTGCACTGTCTACTTTCTCTTCTTAGTTTGAAGCGCCTGATACTCTTGAGCCTTTGGTTTTATGTTTATAATTATGTCTCTTTGGGACCCTAGATCCTGCTTCTCCTAGAGTCGTTAGGATATCCAATTGTGACTTCCTTCTGCCAGTGACTCCCACTGAGAGCTCGCTTAACCTACAATAGTGTTCTGGTCCGGTGCTAACGCCATGTCTAGACCACGGTCTATAGACCAATTTGATCAGTCTGTTACAACGGATATATTTTTTGAAGCAACAAAACTTATTGAGGAAAATGGATTTAAGTTACGAGGATTTGTTTGTGACATGGGATTCTCTAACCAGAAATTAAAAACGGAAGAAACCAGAGGCGTCTTCAGTACGAAATCCATGGTCTGAGCAACTAATGATTTGGTCTTTTTCTGACGTTTCTCACGTGGTGAAACTGATTCAGAATCATCTTTTAGATCAAGGATATGAACTGAAGGATGGTAAAAAAGTTACCAAAGGCATTTTATTTAACTTGAAAAGCAAAAAAATACCGATTTGAAGTTCGCATATAAAATTACAGAAAGTCACTTACTTTTCTCAGGCAGTGAAAGACAGAATGTAAGGAAAGCTGACGGACTTCTTTCAAAAACAGTTATATCAGGTTATAGAGCGAGTTACTATTAATAAATGTAAAAAAATCCGTTTAGAAACAACAAAATTTAAAGAGGGGTAATTAATTTAGCGTGGGATCACGCTAGTGTATGCTAAAACAACATATTTGCCGCGCGGCTAGGTGCCCGTGATGTCACGAGTTCCAGCCGGCATGCGCGTGAGACCTACCGTCTTACTCAATATACCGTAATCTAGACAAGGGTATAAAGCTGGTCACACGTAAACTGGCGTGCGACCTCGAAGGACGTGTATAGGCGGGGGGGGGGGGATAGAAGAAGCAAAAAACCGTTCCCCAGACATTATAATAAGAGGTATACTATTTATATTACAATGATGTAGATTTCACAAGCCCAAAAAGCCGCTATAAATATAATTTTATTTGATGTCATATTAACCAGATCATTTACATAAAGGTTTGAAAAAATTTACTTATATCAGTTTTCTAAGCTACCCCAACGCCTGCAATTTCTTAGCGATGGCTTTTGATGAAACACGCACTACAAAAACCAACGTTTTTGAATAGAGCTAGTAGAGTTTCTCTATAGATCGTTCGCGCACCAGCTTAAAAGCAACAAGCTATAAGTTACACCAAAAACTGTCAAAGACTCCCGTATGTATTCAGTGCAGGAAAAAAAATATATCGTACGTTTCCGGTAATTTTAGTTTAATGTCTGATAACATTCTTCACACAGCACATAGTAACGCACAGGATATTTATTGTTTTTAAGTTATAACTGTAAACAATAGCAATAATAATTATTGTTTATGGAACTCAGCTTCGAGGAATGTGAGTGTAGGGTAAGAGATAAGAAACTGTTCATACCAACTTGGAGCTACTGTGGTGTAATTTTTCACTATAAATAAATAAAACCTCTTCACCACAAAAACTTTTTTATTAAAATCCCAGTGCACCTATAGATGAATCTTCGGAGAAAATTACAAAAATAACTCTTCTAAGTTACAAAAAATGCAAGTTGTTCTTGTAATAATTTCCTCTGAAGATTGCTGTGCAATAGAAATGCAGGGCCTTATGTACATAACGTTCTAAATGTATCGTTTTTAAGGTCAAGGGGTTTTATTTATTTTTATAAATAATATTAACACAAACAAAAAATGTTTAAGACAAATCCTACTTAGGTTAAAAAAATTATTTTAGTTACATTTTATTAAATAATTACAATTCATATAAATTAAGTAACATACTCGTTAATACAGCTATATGCCACATAATTTATAACGAAAAATCAGCTGTTTTGTGAAATCATATGTTATCACTTATTTTAAGTTAACTGGAATGAAATAACTATATTGCACATCTTGCCCTTTTTGTGAAAAGTTGTTTCCCCATATCAAAACTATAATTATTTAATTAAATTTAGTAATTAAATAATATTTGAAAAAAACCTATTAACATCAAGTGTTATCCATTATAAGTTTAAAAAAGAGTATTTGAACGTAGTAGATGAACAAAAATTATTTGATTAACGGTTGAAATTTTGAACCAAATAAATATAAGGAGTGAAATGAATTGGAATGGATTTATTATCCTCTATTCCAACCAATAGAATGAATTGAAAAAAAGGAAACTGTTGCTAGAACTTTCTGCCGAAGCACAGGCTTTCAGAAATAGTACTCGAGTCAATCTGTGAGTACCATTATGTTACGCTAGACTTTATCTTTCGGTTTTTCACCACCCTCGCCCAGTTCTCCGTCAATCGGTCGTGTCTGAAACCTTTCAACCCGTCCACTGTGCTTGTACCACCGGAGCTACTAATGACAGCTGTTTATTTATGTTCACTGCGACGGCTCAGTTTGAAGATAAGTAAAATTTATTACTTGTATGTTTCTGGGGACCGTCTCGACATATTCTAAGCATTGTTAACAGAATACCGACTTTTTATCTTTTTCTTGTCTGAGCCAGATCCTATAGTTCCTGCTAACAAATGCTTATAGGCTATACTGTATTTACTATTTTTTTGTTATTAGTATCAAACCTAGATGATTTAGCCATTTAATTGTTTTTCCTGCTTGGAGCTTTCTAAAAACCTTAACATTTTAAATATTGATTAATCAACCAAACACCCTCCGGCACCAATTAGTTCGGATAATCGACTATGTTATGGAAATAATACAGAAGGTACTGACTTTTGTTGTATGCCGTGAAATATTAGGAGTTTTGTAAAAATGCAAAATTAAACACTACCAAATAGATTACTCAGGTAAGTTTGACAAAGTTATCGGCCGCGAACATATTTCCAAAGCTAAAGTATTATCTACTGGAGCTACAAAACCCATCGAGACATCGTGGTAGGCATCCTCTAGTATAGGGGTTCTCAATCTTTTTCAAAGACTGTACCCCTTGATGAAAAATTAAAATTTTCCGTACACCCTTGTTGCTAGGGAGGGTAGTCAAATTTAAAACACTTGTTACAAAAACACATTATATTTGGAATGATATCTGAAACGCATTTAAAAAAATGAAAGAGTTGGATGAGCTTGCCTCTTTTTACAAAGTTCCTCAATGTTCGGCTCAAGTTTTGTTAAGTACAACTTGAATCGTCCTCAACATTAAGCTTGTTTCTGTGCTTAATTTTTAGATATGTTAAGCTCGAAAACCCTCTTTCACATATGTATATAGTTGAACACCCAATAAGCCTCTTTACAGCAGTGTTTGAAAGTTGTTGGTACTCCTTTTCTAAACCGATCCAAAAATCTAACAGCGTAGCACAGAAATATTTTTTGTTTAACGTCGGATCACATGATAGTTCAATGAGTTGTTTCTCCTGGAATGTTGTCAGGTTGCTCAAAGTTTCAATAGCATCAAACGAAAAGTTATCACGGATCTACTACAACGTTTTGTCTCTTATACTGGTCTTCAATGTTTGTACCAAGTAACTCGACCACACGAGTACTCAATTAGATTCCATTATTAAATTATAACCTTGCGGACCTTGCGTGATTACGAAACTGAATGAAATAAACATAGTTTAACCTTTCATTAACCTGTCTCGCGTACCCCCTGAAATGTTCGCGTACCACAGTTTGAGAACCTCTGCTCTAGCGAGCTGCCTCCGTCTAGAATCCCTACTAGCCCAGGCAACGAACACCAAAATGTGACGTTTGCTAAAAAGAAAATAGTTAATTTTTGAAAGTTGGTACAGTTGTGTAGGAAGCTGCCCTAAACCACATACCAAAAGTCCCCGGCGATCGGGGGTGAGCGTTGGGGTGGGTGTTGTTTTTATGGTTATTTTTTCTGTTTTTATCAATTATGTCGGATAATATTAGTTGTAGCAAAAATATGTTATATGCTCAATTAAACTAATTAACATTTGCTACAAAATTGTTTATGTAGCTTTTTTTGTAGAATCAATGGTTTACAAGATATTGGTGGTACCAACGTATATAGGTTTCCATTCCACTGCCCCCTCCTCCGCCTTTCGTCCTATTCCACATCCTTTTAAAATAAAATCTTTTCAGTTCTATTTCTACTCCGTGGTGAAATTATAAGCAGTTTATGAAATGCCTGATAAGTGTTGCATTTGTGAAGAAGATGTAGTTAGTGATAAATAATGTTAGTGATAAAGGGATAATGACGTTACAAAGTGAGTTACGTCACTAAGTCAGAAAGAGTTGGTAAAGACGGGTGTTTAAAGGTAATAAACATATTGTAGGACATAGTAGTTGCATAAAAGTAATTTCCTATAACTGAACCACGTAGAACGAGTAGGAGTGGAACTGAACTAATTGATAAATAGATTTTACCTCCAAGGGAGGTAGAATAGGAGGGGGTAGGGGAATGGAAACCTATATAGGTTGGTACCACTTTTATCTCCTGAACCATTGATTCTACAAAAAAAACTACATAACCAATTTTGTAGCAAATGTTAATTACTTTAATCTAGCTTATAATAAACTTTTTGCTACAACTAACATTTTTTTTAGATATTTGACAAAAACTGACAAAATAGACATAAAAACAACCCCCTCCATGACGCTCACCCCGACCATCAGTATATTGTTTAGGGCAGCTTCCTACAAAACTGTACCAACTTTCTGCACTAGACTATTTTTTAGCAAATCTCCGTTGTTGCCTTAGTGAGGAATCGGTATAGATTATCCATGTCTAGAGCTGATAAGCTCTTTCCTTGGAAAGACAGATAGAGATAGTGAAATAGTACGGTGATGTGTGAGAGCGGATGAAAAAACCTGACAAGAATAAAACGTTGTCAGGAAAATCCAGCAAAAATAGGGTTCTGTGATCCGAACGAATCCTGTCAGGATAGATTATGCAAGAACTTTTCTATTGCTTTACATAAACGATCATTTTTCAGCGGTAAAATTGGAAACGTATTTATATGTCGTTCCTCTAAGAACATGTAGAGAACCAAAACGTATTTACATAAAGTGTTTGTTTTCTACTATAGCTGTTCTCTCGTTAACTGGCGATCAATCGATGGAAAATAAAATGCTAGCTCTATACAAAAACATTGGTTTTTGTAGTGCGTGTTGCATCGAAGGCCATCGCTAAGAAATTGCAAGGGTTTAAAAAACTAATATAAGTAAATTTGTTTAAAACTTTATGTAAATGATTAGGTTCATATGACAAATCAAATAAACTAATATTTATAGCGGCCTTTCCACCTTGTCAAATCTACGTTATTGTAATATAAATACTACATTATTATAATGTCTGTGAAACGGTCTTTCACTTCCCTAACCTTCCCTCCGCCTGTAGTCGCCCTTCGAGGTCCAGCTTACGTGTGACCAGCAATACCTCGGTTAATAAGGAACTCAGATACGGATCCTCGGAATATCGAGGATCTACTATACTTATTTCTTTAAAAATACTTAGAATTTAAGTTACAAAGTAACACGAAATAACAGAATTTTCGTGTCCATTTACAATTCAAGTTGAGTATGTTTATGTATTTGAGTACATTTTTCTGCCTTTCCTAATTTTAAAACATTCTTCTTCGTTCACGAGTTTCGGATTAATTCCATTATCAAAAATTTAAACTGTTGTCTTAAAGTAAAGTTTTGATAATGGAATTAATCCGAAACGCGACAACGAAGAACAATGTTTTGATGTTTGGAAAGGCAGGAAAATTTACTCAAATGCGTACCAGTATATCTACCAGAAGTGAAGATGATTATATTAATAATTTGAGTATGTTTCATGATTTATGTGTAGCCCAACTCAAAGAGTAAGAGAAAGATAATGAGATTGAGGCAGAGAGAGAGAAAGCGCCTTAAAACAGTATTTATTTAGAGGTACCTAATACATTGTTGTTATTTGTCTTAAATAATTATAAACATTTCCTAATAAATGATTCATGACACATAATCAAATATCAATTAATCGATCTGAAGTAGATTATTTCTCCATAATTCGAAGCTAAACTGCTAAAAATTTCAACCCATTAAAATCCCATCAAAACTAAGTAACTTGAATTCAGTAACAATAAATCAATAAAACAAACACACAATTACTGTTTCCTTTTAGTTCATTTTCTATCCACTCCGAGCGTTATCGGCCACGTCTGACAAACAAACAAACAAAAAGCAATCAAAACATGTGTTCATGTTTGCGTATGGACAGATGAGGGAACTAAACAACTCATATTTAAATAAATAAACGTGTCCCGGTCGCCCCTCCCCTCCACAAGGTCTGAATGTTTGCTTTATACTCCCTAGGCTTAGCCTAGGCTAGAAAATATCACTTTAGTTACCGCACGGTTGCTTCACTGGCGACATCTAACAGCAATTGTTAACAAGTTTAGATACCTTAAAAGTACCGGTCGTGGCGAATTTTATAGCGTCCTAATTTTCAAATCTGTAAACTTTATGTAATTAACTGAGTTTTACAATTAATTTTCTAAAATATTTTTGTAGATTTGTGATGTTACTTTGGTGTTGAAAATTTCATCATGTTACCAAGTTTGCGAGCTCTGTCGGGTCCTAATCAGGACCAGAACACATCAGCTGATATTACAGCACAACAGCTGGCCGCGGCAGCTTGGACTTTACCGTTGTTTTACCGGCAACAATACGAACTGCATGCGAGACTCTTACCATACCTGCAACATGCTAGAATAAAAAGAGTAAGTAGGCCTAAACTAAGATAACACGAATGGCATTGGTTTATTTATTGATAAAGTTCTGAAAATTTGAAATGAGATAATTTTAGATTAGTAATACTTGCGTAACTTAATGTAACAGTAATCTTGTCATAAACTTGTGATGATCATAAATTCCAAAGACGTATGATGATTTATATAGAAATTGTGTAATTTTAAACATTTTTAGTAACTGCCTCACGGGTACATAGGACGGAAATGATGTAGGTAGATGAACACTGTTGGTTTCGGAGGTTCAACAAAGGGGATCCTGGCTTTAGAGAACCCCTTGAAGTGAAGCTATGTACTAATAATATGCCTCATTAAATGAAAATAAACTACATTGGATTAGTGTATAATTATGTTAGGTTACTATGAAGGTTAGTTGACAGTAATTATATAATCGAATAACTAAAATTAAAATAAATATAATAATACATTTTAATTTTTTAAAATTTCTGAAAATTAGAACTTTAAAAAACACGATTGACAGGAATTTTCATAATGTACAGGAAATCAGTAGGTTATATAAATTTTCGGAGCTATGCCCAACTATCATAATGCAGAACAATTTTCATTTTACCTTTGATAAAATTGTTTTTTTTTAAATTTGGTAATGTTACAATAATCCATATAACTGTAATAAATAATAAAGTATAATATATTACACACAGGGTTTTTAGGATACAAATTTTAAAAAAACATTAAAATTTTAAAAAATAATTACCTTTTTACAAATTACTTTTTTTATACAAGGAATAATTTCAACTTTATAATAATAATAGCCTAACATTATTATTAAATATTCTATCTATGTGTTATGAGTATAGATTCATTTTTCATAGTATACAATAAAATGTGTAGTAGAAATATTCAATTTTATATCTTTCAGGAAGGTCACGACCCCTCTGTACACAGCAGGATAATATATGAACAATGGGAAATAAGACGTGCTCAGTTTTACGCATTTTACTTGAAGTCTATTACTAAAATATTACTGTATTCTTACTTAACGAAATTCACTTAATTTTGAAAACCATTTTTTATCAGCAGCGGTCTACTAATCGATTTATATACTACACCTTTAAATAGCCTAAAATAACATCTTTTACTTCTGTTTTTACATTTTCTATTGACAGTTTTCTTTTATTTAAATACTCTCAAAAATTATTTATTGTCCCAAACGCCAAAATTGTGTGACCAGATAGTTTCATGGTTTTGATAAAATAATAAAAACTAAAGCAGATTAAATATGTCTAAAGAAATTAGTGTCTATATCCTTTACAAAACTTGCTTTATATTTAAATAATAGTCATACACGTTAAGATAATAGGATGCTTTTAAATATTATAAAGCTGGATTTAATAGTGGTGTATGAATAGAAATATAGCGGCACCTTTTTTATTAAATTTTATGAAAAATTAATGCAAATCATAAGATATAATATCTAATATAAAATCGTTAATAGAAGTCTAATATTAATATAAAATAGAAATATTAAACTCTTGGATTTTTAGTCCATTACGTTCGATGAATCTGAATTAATCACTTAAACAATAGTTTATGACTATCCAAACTTTAAATTTTGTAAATTTGTCAAAACTTACTGAGACAAAACGTTTTCGATTGCTATGTAGCGCCACATAGCAAATAGCGATCGAAAACTTTCTGTCGCAGTAAGTTTTCACAAATTTACAAAATTTAAAGTTCGCATAGTCATAAACCAATGTTAAAGTGATTAAAAAATTATTATGCTTTAATTAAAAAAGAACTAATGTAATTCCATAAAGCGTACACTAATTACCCTTTTATTGTCTGTATTAATATGTAATTAAAAAGTTTGTCTCTGATAAATTTACTTAATATTTACTAGGTATATGTGGATTTTTGTAATATTACCTAAACCAAAAATAGGTTTCCGAAAAAGAAATTAAAGCTTTTTTCAATTCCTACTATCTACTTTCTGTATACAGTATATATTTATATATTTTATTCAAATTTTCAATTGTTAATAAAATACTTCCTAATCATCTACGTTTAAATCTAAACACAATTTTTTATATTTTTAATGTGGCACTTGATTATAAATAGTTTTTTCAAATATTACTTCAATAATAAAATTTATTTAATTAATTTCGCTTTCTATTTTGCCACTTAATAATGTGATTCTATCATATCTACGTACGTATTTATATTGATTGTAATTATTATATAAAAAGTAACTAAAACAAAAATTTTCTGTTGGCCTAAGTAGGAATGACTTCCACATTATTTTAAACTTCTTCTTTATTTTTGGTGCTGCCCCTCTCTCTTTATACTCCACCGGGTTTAGTACTTCCTAAGCTATAACTATTTACTATTACCTCTGTGAATTCCAATATTTTGCCTTGTATAGGCCTAATCTTTATATATATAAACATAAGGTTGGTTTGTGTATGCTTCAAAAACTGATAACGTTCCACAAATACTGGGATCAAATTTTGACACAACATACAACCCGCTTCAAAGATGGTTTTATTTTTCGCGTCAGTAACAACCCCGCGAAGGCAACGAAAAGATCTTTTTTAAAGGTCAGGTGTTTACCAACAATTACGCCATCTGCCGCAAGCGAGGGGACCAGTCACCTTTCTAGCTAGTTACAACCACAGTCATATGTGAAGCATTACCTGTTCCAATTACATTGTTTATTGATTAAAATAAACGTACTTACATCCAATTCTGATTATTATGCAATATGATTTAAATATTCACCTCAATCGATGTATTTTTGTGAGATCTTGTCTTGGTTGAGCTGCGCTGTTCATCAAATCGTAAGTAAAGGTTATTTGGGAACGCCAGCACCCACCCGATCTGCGACTGTTTCATTTGGAGTGGATTTGCGCCGGGAGCAGAATTACAACACCGGTGATTTCCAGTCGTATGTCCAATCAAGCATACCCAGATTAAAGCGTGAACAGAAGGCCACTTATGATCGCATAATGTAATTGATAAGTGACGGAGATGGATTGAACGTCTTGCATGCGCCAGGAGGAACTAGGGAAACATTTCTTATGAGATTGGTTTTGGCAACGATTCCATGAAAAAAAGACATAACCTTAGCCTCTGAAGTTTTGCAAAATTAAACTTCTATGAAACGTATTTCGTTTTGTTCCATCCATGCAACCATAAGGAGCCGCGGCAAAGCTTGGCAGGGTGCAGATAGTTAATTGTAAAATGTATGCCTACTTAGTCCCTTAAATTTGTGTTTAGGTATTTCATCAAATTATTTTCATGCTACCTGTTAATGCTAGATTTTACAACAAAATTGCCTGGAATGGATATTAAAAAATCCTAACAGACATTCAGAATATTTTCAAGTTCTGTTTAGTTTTATATTTTTTGGGAAGGGCGATGCCGCCATCAATGTTATTATTTTTCCGTATTCCTGAATCTCCAGGTATACTTTTTTGTTCAATATCGATTACATGTAGAAGAGAAATATTTACCATAATTTTAACTAAGATATTTTCAATGGATAAAAAAATATATATCTACATATATGACAATTAGGGTAAGTCTAGAAGAGATGGCCACCCTTTCGTAAAATCGTTATAAAATCTTTAATTTCAATATAATACGTTTGAAAAATATGATTTAGTCGCTTTGTTAATATACATTTCAGATGTAAAAGTTTATAATGTTCGTCCTTCAATACATTTTTTTTAAATCGCATTTAAAAAAAAAAATGCAAAGTGGCCATCTCTCCTAAGCTTTGAGGAGAGGTGGCCATGAACCTTCAGAGGGATGGCCACCGGCGCTTAATCGATAAGGTAAGGCTGAAATGTAAGGAAAAACCATTTTTGCTGAAATTCTCAAGTTTATTAACGTTAATAGCATGTAATATAAACTAAATTGTTACAAAAATATAGGTATAAAAGATATAAAAATATAATTAGACTAAGAAATAGAACAAATTGTTATAAAAATATAAGCCTAATGTTACAAATATATAATTAGGCTAATAAATAAAACTAATTGTTACAAAAATATAAGTATAAAAGATACAAAAATATAATTAGACTAACAAATACACAAGCAAAAACAAATGCGAGAGAAAATATTTACTTGAAATATGAATTACTGTCATAAATGAAATAACACAAATTAACAAATCAAATTAAGTAAAAGTTCTTAATATTATTAATTAGTCCATATCTTTATTGTATTTTTTTACAAATTACACTTTTGTTATTACTTGCGACCAGACATTTGTTAACTAAAAGATGTTAATTGTTAACTTACACTTGGAGGAAACGTTTTCGTCTAACGACTTCTTCAGCCTCGTATTTTTGCCACTAGGAATCCTGCTGTTGTGCTTCCTCGGTACCATTTTTTTGAAAGTTAGAAGTAATGTGATCGAAAAGTATGTGTGATATGTGCCGTGTTTGTTCATTTAAGATGTCATTTTTATGTGTGTTGCTATGTCTATGTATTTTTTAATCCAAAGTTTTTAACTAAAATGAAACGTAATTAAATCTACCCTATATATTTTTTTGTAACAAGCCACATGGGTTGCAAATGTCTTGATAAAGAGGAGCAGTTGTCATGAAGCCATTTCTTACATCGGACGCATTCAAACCATTCGTCCTTTGAAGTTGTATCCTTGTAGTTGTCGCCAAAACCAACATAGATGAATTCGACATCTGACAAATCCTCAGGAGAATCGGAGTCGTCATCCAATGGCACTGCATCGATTGTTTACTCACTGCTACTTGATTCTTTACGTTTGCGTTTAAGGCCTAATCGATTTTTCCAGACTTGGAACTTTTTTAATTTAGCTTTATTTTCCTCAATAGGAGACAGGTTTTGTTCTCCATGCATTCCCTGTAATGTTAAGTACCAGCCAGTACAGCAACAGCCTACTTGATCCATTAATAATAACAACAAATATTCAGTGTGGTATTTGTTTATCAGGCTGTGTTATTAGCTACTATCTCGATCAATGGTTAGTTAGCCTAAACAAATCTCGGGCAGTGTCTGTGTCAGCATTTGCACAGACACAGACACAGGAAGTTGATACTCCTGGAACATTTGCAAGGAATGCATTTATCTAAGAAGGAAAGTTTGTGAGTCAGATAGAAATAGCTGTCATAACATTGGATGCTGATTCATTAGTAAAACAAGAAAGTGTGCTGTTGGCGTAAACACGCGCCCGCCCGCTCGAAGGTTAAACTACCAAATGGGCGAGAACTGCAGAAGTCCGGGTATGGCCATCTCTCCTCGAAAACAAGTGGCCATCTATCCTTTTTGTAGAGGAGAGTTGGCTACCCTAACAGTTCCCCCCGAATGCGAACGCATGGCAATTATTTGAGGTTATGAATATTCCTTAAGATATGGCACAACAGATAATACCTCGAAATTAGAAAATTCATACGTGATCCACTTCCCTTAAACCAGATTATAATTTCAACGGTCGAGGTTAACTGTTTTCTCCTTTAGAACCGCAACTATCCACAAAAATTTTACAAAAACTTTTACGGGACGTCACTACCGTACAATATAAACACTGACTAAGTCACATCACTATTCAGCGTCAGATCACGTAACTATTGCTTGTGGCCATCTCTCCTCGACATACCCTAATTGTAAAATAAATTTTCCCGTAACCCACGCAACAACAATGAGAGCTATCCGTCTCAGACACATTTTTACGATTATTCTCATCCTATTTTATTCATTCATTAATTTTATTTAAAAATATATTTTTAAAATAATAGTTCATTTATGTATCTTCATGTATTTTTTTTTTAATTTCGTTGCGCGTAATTAACATTAGTCCTACTTAAATAAGAATTTATAAGCAATTTGTTTAATGAACATGACTCAAAACTAAGTTAACTACAACTTAGATAGCGAGAACAATTTATATCGGTAGATATTTATAGAGGTATATCGTTAATTTATATTGACATAGTTACAAGAAATATGTTAGTGTTAACCAATCACTGATAAAGGCGATATCTAGTCTGTGTTTACAAACTAGTGATTTTGAGTGAGCTCTTTTAATACTTACCGTTATGAGTAAAAACGTTTTAAAGCTATTTACAATCTATAAAATATAAAATTGGTATATATAATAGTTTATCGCTATAATATCAATAGGCCTATAGGCTGTAATTATTGTGTTATAATTTTTATAAGATGAATTCATAATTACTGAATTATTGTCGTTATAATATATTATTACATGAAAACGACTAAAATTGTAAATAGGAGAAAAATTAAAGAAATAATTTGTCAATTTCCATTAAAATTGCATTCAAAATTAAACTAATTTTACCCACCCGTATTGGAAAAATAAACGCAATGATTAAAATACAGGCTGACTCATCCGATGTTGTATGTACTGCGTGTTAAGGTTGTCATTGTTGTAAAATGTAGGACAAAAAAACATCAAAAGTCCGCTCTTGAGAATACATAGCCACGAGATCTGATCGACTAAAATAATTGATTACTTAAAAAGAGTACTGATGGGAAACCAATTCAACAAAGTCCGGGTAGATATTTTTATATCTGTGGATTCCTTAAATGTATTCGTACATTCTAGTTCAGGTGACCTTAAAACATTGACATATTATGCAGAATTGAATTTCGAGGAGTGTACAAAGGGAGGATCTAGAGGCTCAAAATAAGCCGCTTATTGTAAAAGGGGGCACCGGGTTTCCTTTCAGTACCCGGGAATTTTTTTTTTTTAATACTTTGTTCAGTGTCTGTACTTTCTAATAATAATAACCGAACCATAGAGCTAGCAAGTCGTTATTTTCGGATGGTTATCTTCCTACAAATAAATTAACAATAGTAACAGGTCAAAATATAAATTTTAACCTCCTTTTAAATTGTAAATTTTAAATGTGTACTGTGTGAAACACCGTAGATATCGATACCGCGTTTTCAATTTTTAGACGACTACCGAGTTGATAATTAGCATATTTTATTTCTAAAGTCCCGGGAGACCGAGCTTCGTTGGAATAAGACAGAACATTTATGGTAAGTAAATTAAGTAAAATACAAACATTTATTTATTATATACACAACATAAACACATTTTATATACACAATATAAACACATCTTAAGCTATATCATATCGTACATATCAACTTCCATATCGTTCAGTTTGTCTGTTAGCATTTGAGGAGCATTAGAACGATTGTTCAGAACCACTTTCCATACTTTGTTGCCGGTGTGTGGGATTGGATGGCGGTAAAAATTGAGTTCCATAAGAATAACATGGAAACTCTAGGGCCACTGGGACAAATCCCAAATTTACCCCAGGTTAAGACAAGTGCCAATCGGTTTCTCGTGACCGGAACTCCGAGGAAAAAAATATCAAAATTCTTAGGGCGAACAAAAAGTTTGTTATTTTAGAGTATTATATAAGAACAATGATCTTACACAAATGTTTTACAAAATACGTAGGTCTAAAATATCGGGACACCCAGGTCACCTTTGGGACGTTCACCCAGCTGTAAACACTATATTATAAACGTGAATAAAACACCACAAGCTCAGACAAAAAATTATTTGAGGCACATTGTAGGTGGTTTTATACCCTTCACCACAGAGGGCGGAGGTAGTTTAGGAAAGTTTAAAAAATTCAACACCTGGGATCAAAATTTGACACTAGAATAAACGAAATGTTAAATTTTTAAACAAAAATCCGTTACCTAACTTAATTTAATTCTTATTTTTAAGGCATTAAACCGAGCCCAAATTTATGGAGGTACTTCAAACTCTGGAAATGTTTTTATTAACTTGAGAGGTTGATTGCTTTTAAGTTTTAACTATTATAAAAGGCTATAATTACGTTTTTTGATTCAAAATTGCTTTTCGTGGCGTTTTAGAGTTTATCTAGTTATATCAACGTTTATGGGGAGGAAGGTCTGGGTATGCAACTCCCAAATCAATTCTCCAAAGGTGTATGACTCGTGTCTGCCATGATTAATTTAGGATCTTTGTTGATGAATTTATAAATAAATTTGTAAAAAAATAGTTTGTTTTTTATAATAAAAATACTGGGAAATCCCTGAAGGTTTAATCTCAGGGAACTATTACTATTAGTTATTTTTTTTAATCACTTGAAGAATAGTTTATGACTATCCGAACTTTAAATTTTGTAAATGTGTTAAAACTTACTGAGACAACGTTTTCGATCGCTATGTGGCGATCTTCATCAGTGTCTTCTGCTTGGAGATGACGGGTCAAGCGGTGACGGTTTTAAAGGTAGGTTTTCGATAGTATCAAAGAGTATTTGTGATTTGTCTTGTGTTTGTTCGTTTAATATGTTTGCACTTTGTGTTTTTGTGAGTCTGTAAATTTCATATTGTTCTAGTGTGTTGAGATGTGGTCCTTTTTTTGTTGATGTGTAGGATTTCTAGGTTATGTATGTGTATTTCTGTCCTGTTTTTTTTATTTGATTGTAAAATGTTGAGTTAGTGTTCTGTTTGTGTTCCTGGACTACAAAATTCAGGAGTTATTTGTTATTATTTTTGCGCTATTGGGGTTTTAACCAGTATTTTTACTGTAATAAATTGTACCACTGTGGTCTTGATATTGTTATTGTATATTTTCATTACATTTATTTGGTAATAAAATACACCAAAAATTCTACATTTTGCAATTCAGATCGAAAAACTCAACCTGGATCCTGGCTGCACAGGAATTTAAGGAAAAGTGAAGGGATATTGTAAGAAAATTTTATTACTCCTCAAATCCGCTGCAAAGATGCTCCTGATTTTTCTTCATTACTAAATCCCCATGTTAATTATCTTCTGATATTGAACGAAAATGATTTTTTTAATACAAACGCGAAACATTTTTCTAAAAACCTTGAAGTTTATTGTTCACGAAAAGTGTGGGTGGGAGGTAAAACTATATATTTATTATAACAGTAAGCGTGGCAATATCCCACGTACCTATTACTTCACGTATTATGTGCAGCATCACTTCACATAATTACAGGCCGAATCTTTTAGAGAGGGAATATGGATTATAATATAAATAATTTACAGATCTTGAAAACATATCACGTTACAAAATGTCAATTTTAAAGTCTTAAAAGACCAAATAGGACCAAATTTGGTCTTAAAGACGTTATTTATCTTAAAGTCTAAATAGGACCAAATTTAAGTCCTATGTAGATCAACAAAGAAAAATTTTATTCGAGTTACTTTTTTCAAATAATTACAATCAATATAAATAAAGTAACAACCTATGCGTTAAAACAGCTGTTTTACCACATAACCTATAACACAAAATCAGCTGTTTTATGAAATCATGTTATCACTTATTTTAAGCCAAATGGGATGAAATAACTATATTGCAAGGTATTGCCTCTTTTATGAAACGTTTTTCTCCCATATAAAACTAAAATAATTCATTATTTAACGTAATTCATGAATTAATTTTTGAAAAACTGTATTAACATCAAGTTTCATCCATTACAAATTTAAAAACATCTGTTTGAAATTGAATGGATGAATAAAAAGTATTTTATTAACAATTGAAAGTTTGAACAAAATATATATATAAGGAGAGTGTGGACTAATAGAAGGAAATTTTTACAAATTGTCATTATACATATTTTAGTTTTAAATTATTTAAGATATAAATTCCCTGAAAATCTATATAACGTACAGGCAGATACACAGCACAGAAAAATTATTTTACAGTACTAAATAAACTATTTTAACGTTATTGATTAAAAAAGGTTAACATTAGCAGCATATGTAAAATACGAAACTGTTTTACACAAATACGAATATGGTTTGGAACACTACTAATCCATCGATATCCTTCAATGAAGAAATCAATTGTTTTTTACTTGGATTTATTTCCAAAAGTCAAGAAATTTTAAATCATTTGTGCTTCAAACCTATGGTCTATGCGTCCACAACACAGTGTAAACTGTATCTGGTTTCTGTAAACCATCATCTGTATGACGTGCGGTTCTACGCAAGTACCTGTACAGGGTGAAAGTACTGTATTGGAAAAAGTATGTGAACAACTTAAGTTTGGTAGCAAATAAGAGTTCTTCAACAGAATTCATTAATAAAATAAAGTCGGTGAAAGTTTAAAGTTGGTTTAAAACAAGAACTTCTGTTGAATTTGAAAATTATTTAAACGAAACCTCTACATAACCTCTAAACATGAAATCAGGTGTTAGTGTTGACCGACTTCTTTATAACCTCCACTGGAAACTGTTGAAACATGTTTCCATGACGGGAACTGAATGATTTTCTCCATTCGAAAAAGTATCAGACTCGCCTAGAGAAGTTTTCACGCCAAACTTTTTTCCTCCGTAGCCACATACTCGTAAAAAACAATGTCCCTTTCGGTTTCTTATGAGTAGTTCTGTTTGTAGAATCCTTTCGCGTCCGTTGCGGAAAGATAAGAATCTTCCTGCTGAATGGGATCTTCTTCAGGAAGTAAAAAATAATGTGTGGCTGTTTTGATCGAAATAGCGCCTATTAACGGGTCTGAACACTTTCAGTTTATTTGCGCATGCATCTGAAGTTATTAACTGCGTGAAATTTGTAATTATCTGAAACGAAGGTGTGTAAGATACCCACTTTCTTCGCTTCTAGTGTGTTCTCAGTTGCAGTGTATTCTAGAAAAATGGTAGACAGAAAAAAATGAAAAGAAAACCCCTGGATCGTTAGTCCAATGATTGGTGTCTGCAAAGAAGCATTGTCTCCAGTGACTACCACTTGAACATTAGTTTCGCGAAATATTAAAGACTGGGAAAACACTTCATTTACTGAAGTATCTGATCTCTTTGAATCGTTCACGTTCTTCAGCTCTTCGCAAAAACAGATGTAACGTTATTATTTTTGTTCACTACACTATTACGTATCGCATCAGGTTCAAGAGGTTTATTTAGTAGGTTGCCGCTCACTAGCACGATAGGAGTATGATGGCATCCCAAAGCCCAAAGCTCAGGAAGGTGCTAAAAGTAAGTGATTTTATGATCCGTAGTATTAATCATGTCCAATGAGGTCGGTCAGAGGTGGACAAACTGTACGATAAACTGCGCAGTTTAACGTTACAAAAAAGACATTATAGTCCATCTGCTTGCGTAGAACCCTGGGTCAACTGCGCATTTTATCGTTACAAAAGAAGACTCACGAGTACAGTTCATCAGCCTGGGTAAAACCCTTCGGGGATTGCTCAGTTTATCGTTACAAAAGACGACTCACAGTACAGTCCATCATCCTCCATAGAACCTTGCGTGAACCGCTCATTTTATCGTTACAAAAGACGACTCACAGTACAGTCCATCTCCCTCCATAGAACCTTGCGTGAACCGCTCAGTCTATCGTTACAAAAGACGACTCACAGTACAGTCCATTTCCCTCCATAGAACCTTGCGCGAACCGCTCAGTTTATCGTTACAAAAGACGACTCACAGTACAGTCCATCTCCCTCCATAGAACCTTGCGTGAACCGCTCAGTTTATCGTTACAAAAGACGACTCACAGTACAGTCCATCTCCCTCCATAGAACCTTGCGTGAACCGCTCAGTCTATCGTTACAAAAGACGACTCACAGTACAGTCCATCTCCCTCCATAGAACCTTGCGTGAACCGCTCAGTCTATCGTTACAAAAGACAACTCACAGTACAGTCCATCTCCCTCCATAGAACCTTGCGTGAACCGCTCAGTCTATCGTTACAAAAGACGACTCACAGTACAGTCCATCTCCCTTCATAGAACCTTGCGTGAACTGCTCATTTATCGTAAAAAAGACTACTCACAGTACAGTCCATCTCCCTCCATAGAACCTTGCGTGAACCGCTCAGTCTATCGTTACAAAAGACGACTCAGTACAGTCCATCTCGCTTCATAAAACCTTGCGTGAACTGCTCATTTATCGTAAAAAAGACGACTCACAGTACAGTCCATCTCCCTCCATAGAACCCAGCGTGAACTCCATAGTTTACTCAGTTTATCGCTCAGGCATGACTTTACGAGTTATAAACTGTGGTGGTAATATACATAAAACAGGCAATGCATACATAAAACATTTTTTTGTGAGTAAAATCACAAACACTCCATTAGAATATAGGTAGGCCTACAATGTACATTTCGAGAGATTTGGTTTTTTTTAAAATAACTTTTAATAATAAACGAGGCAAACAGTTAAAAGTGTTGAACACATCTCCCATGTTCGTACAGCAATGCAGATACGTATGCCAAAGTAAAACCCTTTTCACTTTGTCAAAACCTTGTTCCCTTAGCAGACCTTTTGTTTTTATTATTATTTACTAACCAAGTAAATCCTAACTGGATACTTTGTAACTAAATGCTAATGTGTAACCAAGTGTTTCATAAAAAAAGCATGGTTTTAGAAAGTTGTTCGTGTATTTCAAACAAGATTACATTATTTCCAAAATTTCAAGCCTCTACGTCTTTACCATCCCATCAAGTACAGTATTATTTTTTGTGTCCTGAAAACTGCATCCCCAGAAATATTTTTACCCCAGGAAAACTCCATCCTCAGTCAAAGTCGCTTACGTTTAGAATGCATATATCACCTGAATGTTTTTTCATTCAATCCGCGTTTAACTGTATACAAGTACGCAAGACAGACCTCTGAATCGATTCATATTTTCCCACCTGAATAAATTCTATTGCAAATGCTTGATCTGTATCAAATACGTAATTATAAATAGGCAACGCGTCACACTTGCGTACAGTAATTGTAATATTTTGGTTACGCAAACAATTAAATGCAAAATTGCTTGTGAAAGCTATTGAATGTGTGTTACATTAATTTAAGCGTCATGTTATAATTCTGATCAAGTGAGCTTCTACAGACATTAAGAACTTGTCAGTCAGACAGGTTCACTGGACATACGCTAATTAAACTGTTATCGCTGCGCACTATTGAAACATAATTTTTTTTGTATTCTTTTAAAATTTTAATTTGTTAATTTTGTAACGTAACTATTTTTTAAAAAAATAATTTAGGTTGAAATTATAATTTATAGTTTAAATTCAAATGTTTGTGTTGCAATAACCCTCATTTCTTTTAATTTCAGGGATAAAAACATTTTGCATTTTGTCTTCCTGTGCATTTCGTCATTCGCTTTTCTTGTATTATTGATTACCCCGAGTAGTGTTGACAAAAACACTAGCACTCAATTATTGTGTTCATTAAATACAAATGTTCGTTGATTATAGGATAATTTTATGTAATGATAAGCTTTTTATAAAATACAAAAGTGTCATTCATGCTCAAAGGCGTTTTTAATAATTGGTAAAGTGCGTTACAAATATATAATGAATTACTATTTTACTGACTTCATTATAAGGTTCACTGAAATATGAAAAATATTTTTATTAATTTATAATTAACATTGAATAATAACACTTTAATTGAATAGTTTTCAGAAAACCTAACCTACGACTAACGATATGAGGTATACTTATATACCCATTGGGTGTTACCCTTTAAAAACGATGACGCAAAGATATGACGTTTTACCTACTTAGTTGTCATGATCAGAATTATGACAAATTCATCTAGACAAAGAAAATAAGTAATATAAAAAAACAATTTTCAAAGTAGATTCCTACTGATGTTGAGAAAGAAAACTTTTATAATTGTTTGCTTATTTCCAGTTTGTTTGTTTATTTTATTCGGTTCATTATTTGTAATCTTACAGAACTATTTATATTTTGTGGAAGCAATGGCAACAGTTTAAGGTTATACAATGAAGGTTTCGAGGACGCCAGAAGCGGGAAAAAAATTCATATAAGTCTTTGAGAAATCAATTTCTTGGTATTGGAAAGTTGGCGCAGTGCCAAAGTGCGCTAGACTTTGAACATGAAGATTCACAGTTCGAATTCGGATAGACTCCCAAATTTATATGATTTAGTTACTGAATAAATATTTGAAAAAAAACTTCAACATCAATTGTCATCCAGTATTGGTTTACAAAAATGTATTTGAACTTGATTGGATGAATAAAAACGTATTTTATTAACGATTGAAAATTTGTACAAAGCATATATCAGGAGTGTGAACTAATAGAAAGAATTATAAAAAAAAACAGTTGGTATTCGAAGATTTTACTGTCTACTTTATAAAATTAAAGACTTGCCAAACTTCAAATTTAAATAAATTTTTTTAAATAGGCTAGTGACAGATCACAAACAATTTTGCTTAAAAAAAGAGCGTTTTTAGAGTGTTTTAAAAAAGCAAAATTGTCTGTGATCTGTCAATAGCCTATTAAAAAAAAATAAAAGTTATCAACAGAGATTAATTAAAAATATTAGTTAAATAAATTTATGAAAAATGTACTAAGAAAAAACGTTTTCTATCACACTAAGCTATCTTTATCTGTGTTTAGGTAAATAATCAGGTTTTCTATAATGATTTTGAAGGGAAGGTTTTTATCACAATATAAACAGCCCTTTAAACCCTTTGACAACTGGCCAACTAACTCTCTCTAGTGGTCAAACTAGACACTGACGAGGTCTAGTACAATCAAAAAGTGTTAATAGTTGGAAAAATAGTGAAAAATATAAATAAACAAATCCTCTCAAATCACTAAAACAAGTCTAGTACAATCAAAAAGTGTTAATAGTTGGAAAAATAGTGAAAAATATAAATAAACAAATCCTCTCAAATCACTAAAACAAATCTAGTACAATCAAAAAGTGTTAATAGTTGGAAAAATAGTGAAAAATATAAATAAACAAATCCTCTCAAATCACTAAAACAAGTCTAGTACAATCAAAAAGTGTTAATAGTTGAAAAAATAGTGAAAAATATAAATAAACAAATCCTCTCAAATCACTAAAACAAGTCTAGTACAATCAAAAAGTGTTAATAGTTGGAAAAATAGTGAAAAATATAAATAAACAAATCCTCTCAAATCACTAAAACAAGAATTGTAATAATTTTCTCTGAAGATGATTGCTTTGCAATCGAAACTTAGATCAGGATATAAATAAAACGTGTGTGGTTTAAAAGGTTTTATTTATTTATAATTAAAAATTACACCAAAGTTGCAGTAAGTTATTAACAGTAGGAGGGTTTTAATTTCAAATTGATTTACTCTGGAGTATAAAAAATTGTTGTTAAAAAGAGGATAATCTAAAGATTTATAAGAAAATCAGCGTGTAATTATAACATTTAGGGCCTACAAAAATATAAACAGACACAAAAAATATAAACTATATACATTGTAAACAGATATTATTTTGCATAAAAACTATGTTGATGTATAAAAAGTTTTGAATTTTTAACAGTACTTGAATAATCGTAAGAAGATATATTATGATTTATTTAACATAGGCTACTCTGTCTGTGCACATAATAAGTTTACATAAATGATTATTAATATCAAGGAGGAGCATTGCCCCCCCCCAAACTTTCTGGACAGGTGTAGACCTATTATTTATTTATAATCCAGAGCTTACAATGAACTCATTGAAATAATAATAGTTTTGACAAGAAATATGCTCCCAATATCAGTTGTTATTTTAATTGTATGCTAGTTATTTTCTAAATATGACTGATTTCAAAAAAACAAATATGAACCTTATTATAATCTTACAAGTTATGATGTTCAAAATGAAATTTTAGGAATTGTTTCAGACGCAGTTTGGTATTAAACGTTATGTTTCCCATAGAAATAAAATCAGGTTTTTTTTTGAACTTATGAATTTGCAAAACTGCAAGTCTAAAAGCTTCGGACCAATTTGGTTCTATGAGAAACATACCCTAACTTACCAGTAAAAAAAAGTAGTTTAAAACATGTACTTCATAATGTAGGTTTTTGGATATTGGCTCAGCTTTTAAACAACAAGCTTTTAAATGTTCTTTATTTTGGGGGGGGGGAAGGTAACCCTGGACCATATTTGATACCCCCAGGGCAATCTTGTTCCCCCTAGAACAAAACTTGTAACTCCGCCCATGATTAATGTACACTTGGATTGCAAATTTTATTTTAAAATCATGCCATAGTTTTCTGAATTATTAGAAAGCAAAGGCTGTAACCATGAGGGTACGTATCAGAAATTTATCATACATGTTTTTCAATCCCTCTGTTTTACAATCGTTATTTAAACTCCCGATTATATTAATTTGAAATGTATATCATTACTAATGATGACAACTTAGTCATAGTTTGTTATTATTAGTGGCTCAAGTTAGAACTTTAATAATATGGCGAATAAATAACCTCAATAAGAAAAACAAAAAATGTAAGAAACTCTGTGTTTTATCAAGTGATTGTTGTAGTTTGTTCAGGTGTCAGACTTGAAGTACGCAAAACTGTCAATCATAAAAATAAATGTGATAATAAAATTTTTTAAAGCAAATCATATAAAACCTAATATATTGCACAAAAGTGACCACTAACACTAGTTATCAGGCTGACAACATTGTAACTATTCTCGTACATCCTAATTAAATGATGTACAGACACTAATTAAAGTTTCCAGTTAAAAAATTCAATAGGAGGTTGATTTAACAGTTCATTAACGTTAATAGATGTTAATGAAAGGACGAAAACATGCTAATGAGAGCGTGCTGTTGATAATCTGGTAAATTGTTTTTTAAAATAATACAAAGTGTTATGAAACTAATTTACTGTATAATCAGCTGTTCTTACTGTTTCCTACCACATTATGCAGTATTTACTTTTTATTAATTAGATACCAGCCTACTATGTTTGTTATTAGATATTATGGTTTTTTATCTAGTTCATCTGCCATTGTCAAAAACATGAAATGAAAAAACAAAAAGTTTAAATACTCTCATAAAAGTTCCATAGTTGATAAAGACAGAAACATACTTTATCAAATACGATCAACCTCACTATACTTGTCTAAAACTTCAAGATGGCTGAAAACCACTGTGCAGATAATGTCTAGAATCAACGCCAACGAATTAAAATGTTTCTATTATTAAATTGAAAGATTTTTCACTTATTTAGTTACCCAACACCGTAGCCAGTATTTTCCTTCTGAGGAGGGTTGAAAGCTCGATTTGGACATTTCGGTGGTACTGGGAACTAACTTGTACCTACAAGGAAAACTTGAAAAATGAAGAACTATTTTATGCCACTTGAACCCTTAAAATTACAAATAAGTTGTTAAAATTGGTGAATTAAATTTAAATTGTATTACCAATAGGGGGTGTTTATTTAGGAACAGGTTAAAAACTTGCAAGAAATATCAAGGAATTAAAAGCAAACTCTAATTAGTTGATTCCATTTTCATATTAGATACTAGTTTTCAACTAAAAACGCATGTACATATGATACATTTACCTATATTAGCACTTTTATGATTATTGAGGATGGCCATTTCAAGAAATGTGTACCATTGTAAACTCAGGACAGGTCTGAGTTGACAATGAGACACATCTCCTGAAACAGCCGTCCACAACAATCATAAAAATAAGTGCTACTATATAGGCAATTGTAAGATATTTACAAGTGTTAAGTAATTATTGCATAACTGAGTGAATACTTTAGAACTTACTTGCTGACGTGTTTCGAAACAATAATTTCATTTATGAAGTTGACATTCTACTTAGTAGAAAACTCAATAATTACTTATAGTTGAATCAGTTTATTCAAAATGATCACAACAAGCAACTTTTATCTGTACAAGTGTTTTGGTTGCAAATTCTAAATTTTCGTTTTCTTAAACTACAAGACATACTGAGTCTGGAAGACTGCTTTGAAATTATGTTTAAATCATCAACCTATGACAAAACGGTTTTATCATGGATAAAACCATAGATAAATCAACTGTCTAAATCCAAAGCTAGGTTCTCTTCATAAATATATTTTTCTCAAATATGAGGTAATCACCAAATGAGGTACATAAATTGAAATTTTTTATAGACATTAAAGAAAATTTCAATAATTCAAGAAAATATCTTTTATATAGACATTTAAGAAAATTGTATACGGATTTTCTCAAGATTTTTCAGTTTATTGACAACTGGTCTCATAGCAAAACTATCTTGAATTTTTTTTTATATGCTAATGACAGATCACAGACAACTTTGCTTTTTTAAACACTCAAAGTTTTGAATTTCCTTAGCCTATATAAACAAAATTGAATTTCCTTATGGAAATAAGAAATCCACAAAAATTATGAAATAGAACTGGCCAATTTGAAGTATTTTTAGCTTTGCATTTTGCCCTACACTTTTATAAATACCAGTTTTTGGTGTCGTTTTGTTTGCTGAAAATAAAAAAGAAGCTTTGAACCAAAAGAACGTATACCCTATCAAATATCTTTTTTGAAGAAATAATTATATAAAAAAAAGTAAGTATCGCATTTACATTTTATATTGGATATGTAAAATGTCAATACACAGATTTTATTTTAATTTTTAACAGTAGGTTGAATAACATGATTAAACATCTATTAGTAAACTTCAAAATTAATGTTGTTTTATCGATAATTTTGTATTTTTATTATTATAACACTAATTATCATATATTATACTTGTATAATGTTGAGATTTTGAAAAAGAAGAAATTGTTAATGTTTATGATTCACTTTCCACCCATTTAGAAAAATTCTAGTAAAAAATCTACTTATTTAAAAATATTGTAAGTTAAAATTGTATTTGTAATCTTCATACAATTTGTGATGACTTTAAATGCAGAATGATGTGCACAAGTTTTATAAAAAGACTTTCAAACATATTTAAAAAAAAATTAGACAAAAACTGTGTGTGAAATCCCACTGCATCTGAATTGTAGACATTTAAATGTGTCACTACTGTCTGTAATGGAGCAAGGATGTACCCAGCGGATAGTTTTAGGGGCATGCAACAGAGAAACTCGGGGGGAGTCTTAAATAGCCTTATCCCCAATAAGAAGGGGACTAGGAGCTCTTGTGATCTCCTGGAGAAAATTTTAAAAAAATTATACTTCGGTCACTGTTTGTACGTTATAATAAACAACAAACTTGACAAAAACTGTAGTAAGATCAGAAGTAAATATTTTCTGTTTTTCATTTCCAAAAAATAAATAAACAGTAGTAAAAAGTTTAAATATAAATGGTAACTGTATATACAATTTTTAGATATTGTCTTATTACACTTTTGATATTACTTGCGACAAGACTTTTTGTTAACTAAAGGTTGTTAAAATCTTAACTTACACTTGGAGGAAACGTTTTCGTCTTACGACTTCTTCAGCCTCGTATTTTTGCCGCTAGGAATGCAGCAGTTGTGCTTCTTTGGTACCATTTTTTTGAAAGTTAGAAGTGATGTGATCGAAGAGTATGTGTGATCTGTGCCGTGTTTGTTCATTTAGGATGTCATTTTTGTGTGTGTTGCTACGTCTATACATTTCATACTGTTCTAGTGTGTTTAATTTATGGCCTTTTTGCATGTGTGGAGGATACTCATGTTATTTTCCATACTTTTGCATAGACTTTTACCAAGTTAACAAATAGTCTTGTTTGTTTCCGTCTTAATTTTAACAACTACCAGTGTTATTTGAATAACTTGAATATGGAATATCAGTAGAAATATTTTAAACTATTTTACTTACACTCTATTTCTAATAGCCAAAACGAGTGTTACTGTTAATGATTGTGGACATTAAGAAAACAAACATTAATTATATCTTGAGACAATATTGGATTTTCCTACTAAAAATAAATATAATGCATCACAAACAAAACAAAATGAGTAATAAGTACTTTATCCTGGTTTAGAAACAAGAGAATTTCAGTAATGACAATGATCAATGAACAAGTAAAAACTGGCTATTGTTAATCTACATATAATTTAACAGATTATTAATTTGTACATATGGAGATTTTAAATGCATTATCCTCCATGGAATGTTAGGTTTAAAATTATTAACAGGAATAACGGGAAAATCCTCAAGTTTTCTAATGGTGGATAGAGACTAACACAAATTATTGAAAAGGTGATAGGGGTTCTAGATTTTTATTGCTAGTTTATATACAATCTCTATTATATTCATGAATGAAATATGACCTAGTTTCTATTATGATAAATACAATATGAAATAAAACATATATTATAATTTGTTTTATTAGGAAAAATAATAATAATGTTAACAATAGGGAATAAAAATTCAAACGATTTCTCTTACTACTATTGGTATCTCTTGGCAAAAAAACAATATTTAATGATATTTTTCAGCAGGACTTTTCACACTAGATTTGTCCATTGTTCAATGAACAAGACTGTGCAATGAAAGACTGATCTAGTGTGAAATGCATCTGCTGAAAAATATCAGTAAGTAGTGTTTTATGCCAAGTGATACCAATAGTAGTAAATTAAAAACCTCAAGTTGTACAACACAAAAATTTCAAATATCTTTTATTAAAATACTGTGCATTCTGAACTAATTGCTGCAGGGGGTTGTTCAGATTGCAGAAAGTACCTACATATATATTAACAAAAAATGCTCCAAAAAGATTCAACAGTAATCCACATTCCTGTAAAAGCCATTCTTAAACAGTGTCAACTAGGAGTTGATAACTACTTGTGTGCATTGTCTGTCTCTTATCTGTACCTTCCTCAAAAACTGTTGCATAAGACAGAATTTTTGCACGATTTGTTTTCAAATCAGTGACTATTGTCTTACCAACATTACACTCATGGGCCAGATTTGAAGAAGTACTCCACTGACGAGATGTAATGAGATTGCTCACTTGTCACTCAAAGAGTGTTCATGTTTTTTTTCACTCGTTATAATTCACCACTGAACGCTTGAAAAGCAAAAATAAGACCGACTGAATTCACTGTTAGGTAACTCACCCTACTTATCAAATGGAGGGAGATTTATCTGAAAACTATGGAAGAGAACAACAGAAAACAATTCCAAGAAATTCAATTGCTCAGCTGCATGTTTTTCATAGAACTTTTTTCTGCCTCTGACTTTCTACTAACCTCAAGCACTAAGGCTCTTATACAAAAAAATAGCTTTTTTTCACCTGTTCAGCTTGGTTACTGGAGTGTTCGGAGTATTGAAGTTTGGATTGCCAAGATTACACTGTACTATTAACAAAAAAAGTATTTGGGAAATCAAATAAATTTGTTTTATTTTAACAAATATCTGGATAAAAAAGTTTGTAAGGTTTTCTGACGAAAAGTTAGTTCTCTGAACACTAGAAAAACATCAAGTTGTATTTATATTCTTTGGTTATGTTTATGAAGCCTAAAATTCGTTAACACATATGACATCTCATTTTCTTTAGATTTATTTATATATGTTCTACTTAACTCCAATAATTTTTCCATTAATTGATTCAATATAGGGATTCATTTCACATGTTACTAAAAAATTTCGGTAATGATTAAGATCACTGAAATTTTTTTTCTCCCGATCAATTTGACAATGCTGAACACGAATCTGTTGTTTTTTACGGCAAAAATATAGTTACATAAAATAAACTAACCTAACATAACCTCACCTGACCTTATTCTCGTGAAAAGAAACAAATTTTAGCGGCAAACCTACGTCACGTGACCCGCAAGAAGCTTTCCGATTGGCCGACAGATGCCACGTGACTTTTCAAGTGAAAATGGCATGAAACTGTCATTTTTAGCGACAACCTAAATCACGTGATCTGCAAAATACATTCCGATTGGCCGACATATCCCGTGTGACTTTTCAACCGACAAGCGCGTATTTAGAATGTGTGTGTGACGATGGACTGCAACGGATCTTGTCACACATAAATTTTTGAAGCGTGTTTATTTGATGAAAAGCGGGTAATTGAGACTTTATGCTTGCACAAGGTGCTCCCGACGAAAACACTGTTTAAAGTGCGGTAATACAGTAAAGCTCACGGACGAATTCAGGTTTAGGGTCGGAAAGATACCACTAACGTAAGCAACTATGTTAGGTTAAGTCAGGTTTTGAGGTTAATATATGTTTGCCGTTAAAACTAATTTCAGATTCGTGTTTAGCAAGGTCAAATCGATTTTTTTTTAAAAATTCGCTGTTCGGATCGGTAGTCGCTGATCTTAATAACTACCAAAAATTCATTTTAAACATGGGAAAATATTTTTAGGGTAAGTAAACATAAAGTAGTGTTTGAAAAGTCGAGAACTAACATAACCTAAACGTATAAATAAAAGCAAAATCATATCAATTCTAAGTTTCTTTTAAAAAATCTAACACTATATTTTACTACATCACTATATGGTTATATTCCAAGCTAGTTACAAAGTATCCTTACTTGTAAATTTGGTAATCAATAATTAAAATTTCACTGAGTGTATCATTTCAATCGGCTTTGCAGTAGGCCTGCCAATAAAAACTATAAACACACATCTGTTTTTATTGCTCCAAAACATAGTTTATACAAAATTTATTCAAATTGATCACAATTTTCTACTAAAAACTAAAACTAGTTACAGTATTTTCCTAACCTAAACGAATTGCAGAATTATTTCATAGAAGGAACAACATCCTACACGTATGTAATGAACTTCCCGGGCATTTATGAGGTAACACTATTTTTTCAACAATTTGTGACTGTAATTACATAAGGCTGTGGAATAGTAGGTAAAATGTATGTAAATAATAAGTAGGTAAAATGTTGTAATATTTCAGGCAGATATATTTTTAAATGTGTAAGTTATAACTTTTAAATTAACAAGTTATTATAACCGAAATTACAATCATTTATATCGAAAAATACAATGATAAAAAACTGTTAACACAGTATATAAGATTCATCAGTGCCAACTTGCCTAAGAAATGTACAGTATTTATAAACTCAAATGTTTATTCACGTATTTTCGGCATTAGAGACGAAATGATATTAACTTGAAAAAATGCTGATTTTTAAATCATAAAAAATGACATTTTCGTTTAGAATTAAATCTATCCAAACCGGATGTTTTATAACTTTTTAATTATAATAAAACTATAATAAAATTATAATAATTTTTCAATTCCTACTATATATAGGCCTCTCTCTCTCTCTCTCTCTCTCTCTCTCTCTCTCTCTCTCTCTATATATATATATATATATATATATATATATATATATATATATATATATATATACATATATATATATATATATATATATATATAATGTGCGAAATTTTAGTTGTTAATAAAATACTTTTTATTCCTTCCCTCAAGTTTAAATACATTTTTTAAAACTTTTAGTCGATGACACTTGATAGCAATACAGTTCTTTCAAATATTTATTCTATTCCTACTAGCCTATTAGTTCACAATCTCACTATATATATATATATATATATATATATATATATATATATATATATATATATATATATATATATATGTATATATATTTATATATTTTGTTCAAACTTTCAACCATTAATAAAATATTTTTTATTCATTCACTCAAGTTCAGTACATTTTATTAATATTACTTCTTATAATGAAATTCTGAGTATATACAGAACTAAACATACTAAGTTGATATTTTTTTTATAACCAAGCCTGTTAAAAATTTTTGAGTGTAATGAGCCGCTTATAAATGAATATTGGAAGGATCCTTATATTTTTAAGTATTATTACAATTTAATTATTGTGTAAAGTTCTTTAAGTTTTAAAGAATAGGCCTACCTATGAGTTAGTAATACAATTTAAGAGAAATTTCTATCATTTAGAATTTTATATTTGTCTCTCTTAGCCAACCTCATGCCCTATAAGTTTATATTTGTGTTGTATGGCTTCCGATATAGTGATATTGCAGTTATATATTATTTTTACTATAAAGATGATAAAATATATTGTTTTTCTAATGATAATAATAATTATGCTCAATAAGATTGTTTTTATCCAGTATGGTGAATTGAAAATGCAATGTTTCAGTTTACTACTAATTTGCACCAACTTTGTAACAAAATTATTATTTGGTTTTAGGATCCAGTTTATCATTCAGGACCTAGTAATGTAGTGTTTCCACGGCCAGAGAAACCTCCATATTCCTACATCGCTCTTATTGCTATGGCAATTACATCAGCACCCAACCAAAGGCTAACTTTAAGTGGGATTTATAATTTTATCAGTGATCGCTTTCCTTACTACAGGGTAAATTGTCAAGGATGGCAGAATTCCATTCGTCACAATCTAAGTTTAAATGATTGTTTTGTGAAAGTACCAAGAGAGCGAGGGGAAGGAGGAGGTAAGGGGAGTTATTGGACATTGGATCCTGTCGCAGCAGCAAACATGTTTGAGAAAGGAAATTACAGAAGGCGTAGAGCAAGACGTCAAAGAAGTCTGGTACTTGATATTTATTTTAATACCTTAATATTAGTGTTTCTACCTATTAAATAAGAAAAAGTTTTTAAAAAATTAAGGATGTTTTCATCCTTTAAAATTATGTTTGCTATTAAAGAGTAGACAAGGAAGAATGCACTCAACAAGTAAGAAGCACACTATAATTAATTTTTTAATTGTTTATATATTGTCATACTTCAGACCATATTCAATTTTAAAAATGTAAATGGCTTAGTATTTACTAAATCAGTATTTAACAGTATCTAAATACTTAAAGGATTAAATAATAATTACAGGCTGTAAATTTTTATATAAAAAAGTAACTAATCCCTTTTCAGTGAGTCTGGTAGAAACTCAAGAGTCTGGTTGACTTTACAAACCAACCCTGCTTACTTGAGTCATGATTTTCTCCTCCTTGTTACTACAGTGAGTTTTCCCATTAATTCTACCTAAAATTCCCTGATTCTTCCACAACTGTAAGCAGATAAAGTACATAGAAGATGGCTTGTCATAGAGATTATATAAAAATCATGGAGACAGCTCTGTTTACATAAGTAATGGTTTTACTAAACACTTTTAAATGTTTTAAACTTGCCTATAGTAGCACTTATTTTGCTTGTTGAGGACGGCCGTTTCGGGAGATGTGCCCCTTTTGACAAAGGTCTCCCGAAACGCCCATCCTCAACAAGCAAAGTAAGTGCTACTATAGGCAAGTTTAAAACATTTAAAAGTGTTTAGTGATTACTAGTAGCGCACGCGAAGATTGAATCAACAAATGTTAATGGTTTTAATTCCTATCCCAGTACTAATTATGACCAATGTTGGTGATCAGACAAGAATCAGTATATTCATCATGGTAAGAGCATAGATTGGCTTTATACCATTAATTTATTTACCTATCTCCATCACTGAATCAGGATTGCTCGTTTTTCTTAATTTAAAAAAAAAAATTAATTGATGAGGAATTATAGTATTAAACCATTTCTAACAAATAAAAAAACTAGAATCCATTATTTTAAATTTATTTTCTGGTATTTTTGGCCCTTATATTGGTACTTTTTGGTTAACAAGATATATTGAACCAACTATTATAAAATAGTAATAATGAATATAAATTCTATAATGCATCGATATGTAAAATTAAATTTTAATATTTGTAACATAAGTATACAGTTTAAGTATAAAATTGTTTAAGAATTAATAATGAAAAATGTTATAATTGAGGTAATTTCTTAGCTTTAAGATTGTTTTGTAGAGAATATATTTAAATTCAATAATTTAAAATGTTTGTATAATAGCCAAATTTGTATTTATCATTATTATATATATTGAATTAAAAAAAAAATTAACATTGCCTAGAATGAAAAAAATTAGTTATTCCTGAGTGTGTTAATCAATCTATTGGACTAGGACCTATATGTTTACAAAATGTTTTGATAGTAAATTATAAAGAATAAATTTGTTTTAAAGTACCATTTTTTTTATAATTGCAGGGATGGTATTAGTTTCTTGAAGTAAATGTTTTTATTAATATCACTTAACAAAAAAACCACTACTTACTGATATTTTTTGTAGACACATTTCACACTAGATATGTGCATTGTTCAATAAGAAATTACCGACAAGACTCTTATTGATATGTCAAGCGATGTAAAAAAAACTTCAGTATGTATAACACAAAATCAAGTTATTGCAGTAATTTACATCTTATATATAAAAACAATAGTTTACCCTCATTTCCCTTACTTTGCAAGATAAGTATTGTACAACTTAGTTTTATAGTTCCCAAGTAGAAACCAAGTTTACTGGCTGACTTTAAACGTAACTACTTCCTTTTTTATTACTGAATAGTTTGATTCTTCAAATTGTGATAAAATTTTCTTTTTTATCTATCAATCACTAAACTATTTGCTGCTACTGTGCACTCATTGTGTAATAGACCTAAATGTTAGAGTTAATTTATTGTATCAATGAAAGCAGTATATTAACTATTTCAAATGTATTAAAATATATATTTATATAGTGCAAAAATACAAGCAAAAAAACTGTTTCGGCCCAAGAGATACTTCAAATGAAAAAGGCCCAAGAGAAATTGTAAATGCAATTTGAAATTAGTGATCTACCAGTGATCAATAATTGTTAAACAATATGCATTTGCAGAAACTAATAAAAAAACATATGAGTTTTATTAAATGAAATGTGATTATAAATTTGTCACAAGTTACATATTTTATGTTACAGATTGACCCAAGTTATGTTGAAACTTTGAGACCAAACACAAATCCTATTGTACCTGAAGTAAGGCAACCACCTACATCTACAGTACCTAGTGTTAGTGATCAGTGTTTAGATGCATCTTTTAACAAAAAAACTATTAAAACCTCATTGTTTATGATTGAGAACTTAATGAAACAAACTCAAGATGAACATGTGTCACAAGACAACAACGATGCGTAGTAGAATAGTTAGTTGTTAAGGTTTTGTACTTTGTGTATAATCAGTTTAAAACAAAAATTAAAGTGCTTAGTACTTCTACATTAGTTTTATTATTAATAATCCATTAATTATGTATTTGGAATGTTTAAATACTTAGTCAAACAGAGGAACAAATGTCAATTAATTTGAAGATAGCTTCAGTAATATCAGGGCATAATAAAATTATTTAAGCCGTCCCAAAACAACTTTTTGTGCAGTGCAAGATGTAGAAGATAATATTGTTTGATATTATGACCTACACAAACCAAACTTACAAAGTTCTTTAGTAATTAACATTACTATTCTGTAATTTATAATAAGTTCAATCATGTAAGTCGGTATATTTTATTCTCTTGTCTTTATAATGTACTCTAAACGGTATAATTTTAATAAATGTAAAAAGACCATACTGTATGGTTACTGTACAATAATTCGTAATTGTTTGGATTTTTATACTTACCGATAACATAAGTAACAAAATTTTACATTCATAAACTACATAACAACCGACAATAAAAAAAGTTTACAGTATTTCATAACTGTCAACACTTCCAAGTATTCATATTCAAATTAATATCTGGTATTGTTTGTGTATATAGATTATCTATCACAAAAAAGTTATTTAATGACATAGAACAGTTAAGTCGAATGGAGTACTGTTCATCCAAGATAAGAAAGCATAGTTTTTGCTCAACCTAGAGCACAGGGAGGTGGTTAGTTTAGCCCTCTGAGGAGTGATGGATATGTGATTCGTGTGTGTGCCTTGTAGTTATTTCTGCCCCGTCCGCCTTGGCATACAGATCAGCACCGTTACGTCTATACCTAAAGCATATGTTAGACAAAATGTCTATACCTAAAGCATTTGTTAGACAAACAAAATTTTTGATCACTTGTCTACTCTTACTCCCCATCAAGCTACATTGAATTAGGGATGGTCGATATTTCTGTCCTGGTGACTTTGTCACCAATATTCGTTTGTCGCTGGTGGTATCAGTGACAAAATGTGAAAAAGGCCAGTTCCAAAGACAATGGATCGATTAGAGGCAATACGTTGTTGTCATTGGCTGGAAAGTTACTGATATTTTACCGCAGCTCTCATTGGTTTATTTGGAGCTGTCACTAGATCTACTCTAACCGCTTGCCTCACGGCGCCAATCATTGTGCAGTGTCATTGACTGAAAGGGGACGAGGTTTTCTGTGTTGAGATTTGGCTAAATGTCCTTCTCACTGAAAGTGTGGATACTGGTATTTTACCGGGGCTGTCATTGGTTGATTTGTCGCAGTAACTGGTTCTACTCATTTACATTATGAGTTAGTGGGTGATTTGTGTCAGATTTCAGGACAGTGTTGTGTGCCGTAGATGCTTTAGAGCAGGGGTTCCCAAACTGGGGGGCGTGGAGAAAGTCCAGGGGCATGACACCCATGAAATAAATAAAACAATTACAAAAATAATTTCCTCAGATCTTTGAAATAAAGTTTTTCTAAGTTTTCATAATTGTTTTTGTAAAGTTTCAATAAAGTTATGGTGTGTGTGTACCGATACCTCCATTTAACTTTGGTGTGGGTTCGAGTGTTCCTCCACCGCATCTTCAATCCAATGTCAATAACGTTGCAGTTTGTTCAGTGCTTGCGTTGTAACTAGTCCGTTTTGGCACAGTATTTTCCGTGAATTATCAGTCAGCGTGTTGGCTGTATTGTGGGTGTTCTATAATTGCTGCGGCGTTTGAATTGGAGTAATTGTTTTGTGTTGTGTGAGTTCAGTGTGCCAAAAGAGTTGCAAGAGGAGGGAATAGAAATAAAAAATGACTCCGCTGCAATATATGATTTTGAACTAATGGACAAGCCCTCATTTTGGTTAAAGTACTTAAAAGTTTACCCCAGTATTTCAGAGAAAGCTGCTCGGATGTACTTGCCTTTTTCAACAACATACATGTGCGAAAAAGCGTTTTCAACTCTTGTGGCGATCAAAACCAAGTACCGCAACAAACTTTAAGTCGAAAGTGACCTACGCTGTGCTTTGTTTGAAACTCAACCCAGGATCTGTCAACTTATTCAGAACATGCAAGCGCACCCATCTCACTAAATTACATTTTATGTTTTGTTTTTGTAAGTAGGTAGGCCTATTGTTTCACCTTCCTTAAATTGAAAATGTATCTGTGTTACAATGTTAAATTTTATATCAGTAATTATATTTGTTTATTCATGTAATATTTGTTTTAATTTCCATCATACGTACACTTATTGAATCTTTCCATTCTGCATTACCGCATTCAACAGTGAACAAAAAAATCTACCTACTCACCGTATCAAGTAGGCACATACTTGTACGAGTTCATGTACTTGTACGTTGGTATGTACGGCACCGTGGAAATAGGGTATTGTAAAATGGAAAGCTGATTTGTGTAGGGGGGTGTGGGGGTCTCCAAATAACCAGAGGGGGCGTGGTACAAAAAAGTTTGGGAACCCCTGCTTTAGAGTTTATTAATTCCGTATGAGTTTTTTTAAAAATAAAATGAGCTTTCCGAAAAACTTAAGTGTGGAATCACTTCACCCCTGATGATAGTGAATTCGTGAAGTGTGATATTTGTGAGGCAAAATTATTGTATAAAATAACAGTAATTTGAAAACACACATGATGAGAAAACACCCGTTAGCAAAGGTGCAACCAACGACAAACCTTTTACCTTCGCCATCAAATTTAGAGGTAAATAAATTATTTATATTAATTTATTATGCATAATTCAATACCAAATTCTGATAATCTGTTATAACCTAGGCTGTTATAGTAGGTTATGTTACATTTAAATGATAAACCAATAATTTGTTTTGAATAATTGAAAACATGTAAATTCTTTTGTGAAATAAAACTGTAAATGAACTGGAGATGATTGTTATACGTAAACACTTTTGTATACCTAATTTAGTACTTCTATTTTTAGTAATACAGTCGGCGCCGCTTATTGTGATCATATTTGTCAGAAGCATATTTGATAACAATAACCGAACGATAACAATAACCGAACGCATAATCACGATGTACTCTACAGCCGTACTGCATTGAACTCAATGTATTATTGCCACAACTGTTTGTTCTGAACGATATGTAAGCCTATCATTACATCAAATAATTCTAATTCTGTAACACTATAATTAAACTGTACTTACCAAATTTTGATGCTATTCCGGACAGTTTTATGTACAGTAGTAGAATTTCTGTAATTTAGTTTTCTACTTGTTAAAATTAGTGGGCATATTTCATGTCAGTTTATTTTATTCCACTGTAGATTTTTTTTTAACACTGAATCTAGCATAATTGAAAAAAATACAGTATATAGAACTACGTAAAACACTTGATCAAAACATTGTAACACATAAAACTTCATTATAAAACATTTCAATCTTATTTACACTTCAAATTTACTATCTTTGAAACTTCAAGTGACACTAAACTCTACAAAACAAACGAAAAAGATCTTTAAAAATTAAGTTATGTAAAATCACACTGAAATACTTCAATAAACGTTCATAAAAATTCACTTTTAAAAACATACAGTAGGACTGTACTGTAAATGGTTCAGTAGTAACATCAACTAATGTTAACAAACAACTAAAGTCGACTCAAGCGAGGCTAGGGTGTTTGCGTAAACAAAGAGTAAGGGAGACATTCTGAGAACTGTGCTAAGTGCTGAAACCGTTATAAGTATTTCTGTCATTCTAAAAATAAACATTCTATGAATTGGGCATCATTGTGTGTTGCACGTGCTGTTTACACTACTTTGTAGATATTTTTATTTGGTCTATGCTAGTATACGTTGACGCATATGATTTCGAATGGCAAATTAAATGATAATAATAAGCGAACAGATGATTACAATAAGCGGCCTAATTACAATGTATTAATATACGTCCGTGTTTGTTTTTCAATGAAACGATAACAATAACAGAATGATAACATTAACCGTGATCACAATAAGCGGCACCGACTGTAGTACTTCTACTAATAGTAATAAACAAATTGAAAAATTAGTGACGAAGGAGTTGTAATATGAAGACTAAATCAGAGAATCTAACTAGTGATCAATTTTATCTTTTCTCAACTGCTTTTCGAGTGTGGAAAGAACTCTTTTCCACTTTTAGTTTGAGATTAAGATTAGATTGTGGCAGCCACACCAAAACTAGAAAGTAGGAATGCATGTAAACAGATAATTGAATTTTCCAGGTGTGTTGAAGAAAAGGTTAGGGCCATAACACAAACAAAAGATGTTACTTACAACTCCATAGAGGAGACAAACATTTGATAACTGGGTTTACCAGATATTTCTTGAGAAAGGTTTTGAAGTGTTGCCGCTAACATATCCAGGGATAAAGGGTAACTATTTATTGACCGTGCCTAGCCTTCTATTTTTAATAGAAGTTCAAATATAAATAGAGGTAAATATAAATATAAATAGGAAATAACTACCTTGGTTCTCAAAGCATTATTACCAAATGTTAGTAGCACTTATTTTTTACAATTTTATACGTTAAAAGACTATGGTTGATGAACTTGAAAGGGGTTCATATTTAAGACAGGGGGGTGATGTTGATCGCCTGCTCGTGGTGCCCCCTGCGTAATCTAAACGATCAACTAAGGTTCGCCTAAAACGCGCTACACCAGTTGTTTATGTCGAAGCAACCAAAGAACCTTGCCAAAACGAACAACGGTCCTTCTCAGGACCTGGACGAAGAGCTCCGCGTCATTTCCTGGAACGCCGGTGGCTTGACCAACTCAAAATTTTTAGAATTAAAACACACGATCTTACGATCGGACGCTGACCTTTTTTATATATATGAAGCAGGTCTTGCAACCGAGGTCCAAGAATTTTATAAATTTAATGGATACACTATATACATACTTCCCAGAGCATGTCAGGTGGCATCTGGAATAGTGGCTGGAGTTAAAAACGAGGTGGTGGCCAAATTCTCAATAGCACATGCCATGGAAGACGACGATCTGCTTGAAGCCGTCACAACCAGGATATGGAAGGGCAAAAAACAATTTGTAATTCACGGACTATATAATCCGCCAAATAACCAACCTGGCATTAGTAACCTTTTTAATGACATTCAGCCTAACTGTATCCTAATAGGCGACTTTAACGCCCCATCAAAAAGATGGGGATATACCAGAACTTCCCCTGTTGGCCGCTGCATTGAAGACTTCGTGGATGATAACCTCCTAACCGTAATGGACACGCCTCCAACATTCCTCTCATTTGCGGGATGTCTGTCACGTCCAGACCTGTGCCTGGCCCACTCAAATATACATGGAAACAGTCAAATCAAGCTTCTTGATGACGCTGCTGGATGTGGCCATAGAGCCCTTCTTTTAACCGTTAAACTTAAACAGAAGTCATACTCAAACACCAGAGCCCCGCGTTGGAACTTCCAGAAAGGAAACTGGAAGCGATACAAAACAGTCACAGACCAATTAATAACAACCGATCTGTTGAAGGAAAACAACCCAGAGGAAACCGTTAAACTGTTCAACCAAACCATACTGAGGTGCGCAACAGAGTGTGTACCAAGAGGACAAGTCAAGGGGTTCAAACCTTACTGGAATAAAGCACTAACATCGCTTAAGCAAGCTCGTAACACAGTAAGAAGATCCGCTGAAAGATCTGGAAACCTTATCGACTGTACCACTCTCAGACGAAAACAGTCTCAACTATCTAGAGAAATAAAACTTCAGAAAGAGACTGCTTACAAGACCTTCGTGAAAAAACTGGATTTTCGCAAGGATGGTGTCAAGGCACATAAATTCATAACAACACTTGAGAACAAAGGGACACCTCGTCAAACACACCCCCTACTATATGGCACACGAACACTCACCGACAAGAGAGACATGGCAAATGCATTTTGTTCCTACTATGCCAAGGTCAGTCGGATCTCAGCAGACAAAACGGTCAAAAGACACCTGAATAAGCATCCACCGCCGAACTGTCTGAACGAAAAGCAAGATATGGTTTTTAATAAGCCTTTCACCTTAGCTGAGCTAGAAATGGCTCTTTCAACCCTCAAGTGCAAAAAATCAGCTGGCCCGGATGGAATCTACACAGAGTTCCTGATCAATCTTGGTGAAGAGGCAAAGAAGACGCTCCTTAAAATCATAAATCTTACTTGGACAACACACGTTCCGGATCAATGGAGGAAAAGCGAAATCATACCTCTCTTGAAAAAAGGTAAACCTGCTGAGCAGGTTGGCAGTTACCGTCCGATTGCGCTTACAAGCATAACCAGTAAGCTTGCCGAACGATTAGTACTCCAGAGGCTTAAAGAATTCTTGGATGATAATCATACTATCAGCGATGCTCAAGCTGGCTTCCGACCCAGAATGAACACTGTGGATCAGATTATGAAATTCACGCAGAACGTTAAGGATGGTTTTAATTCCCACCAATCTACTCTTGCAGTTCTGGTAGACTTCCAATGTGCTTATGACAAAGTCTGGAGAAAAATGCTCCTTCATAAACTTATAAACTGTGGACTTTCTGGTAATCTGCTTAGATGGATAAGATCCTTCCTTTCGCAAAGGCACATTAGAGTCCGGTTCAGTGGTTCCACTTCAAGATTCCGAATCCAGAGGGAGGGCCTGCCCCAAGGAGCCGTCCTAAGTTGCATGCTATTCAACGTTATGATAAACGATATTATTGCAGCCATCGGCGCAGTCCCAGGAGTCAATGCCCTTCTTTACGCAGATGACCTCCTCCTGTGGGCCACTGGTAGTGGTCTAATCGGGCTTCAAGAGGTCCTCAACGCCGCACTGCTTAAACTACACCAATGGGCTACCAAAAATTCAATGACAGTCAGTGGTAGCAAAACCGTATTCCAGCTGTTTACCCTTTCCACAAAGAAAACTATCAAACCCAGTCTTGAATATAATGGCACCAATTGAGAGAAGAGCATCTATCAACCTATCTAGGGGTCCAATTAGATAAAAAACTCACTTGGAAACAACACGTTGAAGACGCAGCGCAAAAAGGTTCCAGGCGCTCTCGCATTCTAAAGAGGCTAACAGCAACAAAGTGGGGGGCAAGCCAGGATGTACTAAGTTTAGTATACAAAACATATGTCAGGCCTGTCATGGAATATGGCAGCGAGGTTGTGGGAACAGCCAGCAATAGTATCTTGTCTAAACTTGACAAAGTCCAGAACGCTGCTTTGCGCACGATCACAGGAGCGGTCAAGACCACGCCCATCGCTGCTATGGAACTTCAAAGCGGTATTGAACCACTCGAATACCGACGAGACAAAAACTGTCTGAAATTCTGGGAAAGGAATAAAAGAGCGCACAGTCGCTACTGGTCAAACTACCGCCCAGCATGTAAAAGGTTAAAAACACAAAAATCGCCACTAGCTCACGCAGAGTCATTAATCAAGAAGTATAATATCTCGCTGGGAGAACCGGCAGAACAGCTGAGAATTCCTCAAATTTATCCGAAGTTGCCTAAGCCGAACTTCAACCTCTTGGACCACCACAGGACGAAAACTGATTCTCTTGGCGTGGAACTGAGGAAGTCTTTCTATCAGACAATACACAGCCTATACCCTTGTAGACACTGGCTACACATCTATACCGATGGATCATCCATACCTCAAACCGGTAACACAGGTGCAGGATTCTACTGCCACCTCTTTGAAGGCGCGATAGCCGTTGGCACTCCTAGCAGTAATTTTGAGGGAGAAGTAGCCGCTGTAAATGCAGCCTGCAATAAATTGTCATCTGTCGCTAACTTCAAAAACATCGTTTTCCTGGTTGATTCACAATCCGCTATAGCAGCCTTGTCCGGGAATTCTCCAACTGATAGCAGCCTGACGTTGTAAACAAGAATGACGCTAAACAAATTTCTGCAAGATGGATGGAACATAAAACTCCAATGGGTCCCGAGTCATGTAGATATAATGGGTAACGAAAGGGCTGACTTCTTGGCCAAAAGAGGAACCACTCTGTGGCAGCCACAACTCAAGATGCCCCTATCAGCCGCAAAAGCGCTAATCGATGCCTCAGTAAAGCGGACAATGATGGCAGCATACCACGAAATCGCCAATGGAAAATCTTGGGAAAGGCTGGCAAAACCAGGACCGATACGACACGAAGATCGATTCGTAGCGGTCCCCTCATTCCGTATCCTCACAGGACATGACCTCTTACCAGCCCACCTGCATCGCTTCGGCACCATGAGCTCTGCAGAATGCCCGCTGTGTAGCTATGTTCATTTTGACGCATGCCACCTGCGCACATGCCCTGCCTTGGAGGAGGAGCGAAAGAAGGGCGCACATCTAAAACCTGAGGAGCGAATCGCCATACTCTACTGGTCAGCGCGTCACCGAATGGCAGAAATGCCAAGAGTGGGCGTTGGCTAGTAAGTAAGTAAGTATATTTAAGACAAATGTCATATTTAAACATACAGGAGTGAGACTCTGCATATCAACTCATGCCCAGTCTTGCCCCAAACAATCTTACCCCGCTTGCACTATTTATAAAACTAAAGTAGTTTCAGATTCTTAAACTGAGCTTTATGATACTTTTATAATAACAAAATTACTTAAATTAGAATGTAATTTTAGATGCACTATTACTTTCTTAAAATAACACTTCTACATATACATAACAAAATTATTTTGAGAAAATTAACAGTAATCAAAGGTTATTTAGTAGTTTCATATAAGATTATATAATTTATTACTTCAGTTTATATGCTGCAGTAACTTCCTAATAATAATGTCACCGGTACTGTCTTTTAACACCAGTGTGGTATGCTTGCCTGTTATTGGCACTTACAGAGCTGTCTCAGTATTTCTTGTCACCAATCCTAGCCTGGCGCTGTCACTAAAATCACCAATTCGTTGAAGTCACTGGATCGACTATCCCTACATTGACTTTTAAACCAAAAGTGCTATGCACTATAGATTTGATTCTTCTTCATTATTAACAAGAGAATGTATCATCTTGATTATTTGTGCTTTCTTTAATTTTTCTGTGACCTGTGGACATTAGTAAAAAGGAACTAATTGATTAGAAGGAAACGTCAACCCTTCCAACTTGTCAGGGATTACTTTTTTAGGAAGAGGCTCCTATAGGCCTACCTATCTATGACCATATAAATCTGTCATAGACCACATAAACTTATGGTACGAAGAAACCAAAAATCGGGAAATAAATCCCAATTTGAGACATTTTAATGGCTTAATTGCACCGTCTATTTCATCAGACACCTCACTTTTCTCTTCATCACTACTTCTGTCATTATTTTTAATTATTAAAGTATATATGTGCATCTCCATAACCCTATCTGCATCATAATAAATGTTTTCTATTTCTAAAACATGATCCCAACACTTTTTTCAAAATTCAGTTTCTAATTCTTTGAATTTTTGTTTGAACCATTATTTTGACATTATTAATATCAATTGTAACATTTTCTGTGACAATTTTATTTTTTCCCAAATTAGTTCCATTGGATTCTACTTTGGATGCTAAGGAGCTAGTCTCAATATTTTTTGGCCTTCACGCTCAACTATGAGATCAAAATAAAAATCCTCTTACCTTGACTTGTTCAGGTTTACTAATTCCTACGAATCACAATTTTAACATACCTTCTAAGGATGGTATATTTATTCTTTTAGTGGTGCCATCAGTACTTTCGGTGTAGCATTCATTAATTTGTCATAATATTATGCGTCATCAACAACAAAAACTGAATCTCCTAGATTTTTTAAAACCTGGATTTCAATCAATTTTACATCATTTTCTGCAATCATTGTCATTATAATAGTCTCCTGTTTTCTGTCCTGATTCATAAATCAAAAAGGGCATCTTAAACACTTCCTGCCAGTGTGAGTTATAATTAATCTCGATCTCTTCAAAATTTTCTCTTTGTACCTGTTTAGAGACTCATCAGTCCACTAGAAATATTTTGTAAGCGTGGAATGAATGTACGACATCTGAAAATGTGATAGGTCTATTTTCTGCCCTATACTGTCAAATTTTGTTCAAATATGATACTCATTTGAAACGTGTCATTTTTTTTCGATTAAAATCTTTCTGTTGTTCTCCGTTTGTTTCCACCTGAAATAATCAAGTCTTATTTTTAAAAAGTAAAATAATTTGCAATTTACAATTTATTTCCTGCGAGACATTTGGTATTTTGTTTTCAATAAACAAGAATTTTGGGTAATTAACAGTTTTCAATAAAACTAATACAACTGAGCTTTGAGGTATAGTTCAAAATAATTTTGTGGGTGATATACGGGTTTATCAGTACCAAATGCATTTCAGAAAAGTAAATTGTTTCCTTCTGCACACTTTTCTCGATGCAAACTGATTCTCCAGTAGTTTGTAAAAAATATATTACAATATATAATATTGTAGTTCTTAAAAAATATAAGGTTATATTGAAATTATATATAAAAATGCTGTTATCTTAGATTGGAACATGAAATGTTTTCTATTATATTTGTCTATAACAGATATGATATAAAATTTGTATGCTCAGTTTTAACTATAATTATAAGATTTATAATTTGATGTAGACGTTAGCTGCACATGACATTATCATGAAAATTATCATAAATTAAAAAAAAATAATAACACAAAAAACAATAAAACAAAATAACAATGAGAGTTTCAACTATTCAGTACTTTTTAACCCTTAGCACTCAACTGTCGGGCAGCCCCGCCAAGCGTATATTGCAGTTTACTCGTATGTCGGGGGTCACCAGACACGATTTTCAAATGCCTATAACTCGTCTGCGGCGAAGCCGACGACATTCAATTCTTTTACTATTTGGTGCTACACTCTATTGACAAAATGTGAACAAAGTTGAAAATGCCTAGGAATATGTGAGTCATCACAAAATCTAGTTTGCCGCTACGTTGTAAGCTGCAAGTAGGTTACAGTTTTGCCGGTTATTTGTTTACTCGCAGTTTGCCATGGCTTCACGTGTAGTTAGTGATTCTGAAATTCTTGATCTTTTACTTGATCCTGATTTATTAGAATGTAGTTCAGTTTCATAAACAAAATAATTAAACAAACAGGTATTTGTAAATATAACCAGTTTATGGGTGGTGTAGATTTAGCTGTTCAATATAATGAACCGTGCAGTTTTATAAGACGAACAAATAAATGGTGGAGGAAAATGTTTTTCTGGCTGTTAGTTGTAGCTGTAGTAAACAGTTTTATTATCTATAATAAAAAAAAGGAATTAGAGAAAATACTGTTAAACAAATATAGTTTCGCCAAAACTTCGTGATAGAATGCATTGGTGATATCAGGAATAACCCGTATAGTAAGAAGGGTCGGCCATCAACTACTGATAAAGAAGAAAGACTGAATGGGAAATTACATTTAATCTTTTCCAATGATAAAAGTAGTTCTAAGGATTGTGTAGTTTGCAGTAACAGGAAGATAAAAGGAGGTAGAAGGAAACAGCCTTTCACTGCAAAACATGCAGCAGAAAACCAGGATTTCATCCGGAAGGCTGTTTTCAAAGATATCATACTCTGCAAAACTACAAATAAGATAATAAAATCATGTACATACAGTATTAGTAAATAAAAATAGCTTAGTTTCCTAAAATCATGTAAGAGAAAACAAACTTTTCCATAAACAATAATGCAACTTGCAGGCGAGGAATTTGTCTCAAATTAATTACAAGTGGGGAAGCAAAGCATGTTAAAAAAATCCGAGCGCTAAGGGTTAATCTTATTGCGGTAATATTTGTATTTGGCTGTTTAGAAGGTAAAAGAATAACTCGTCATTACTTGTTGCAAGAACAATAGACCTCTTTTCGAAAAGAGGGTGCATAATTGATAAGCTAGAATAACCCTACTGAAAACAGCCTAATTATAACAATAAATTTGTGATAATTTGTTTGTCTCATTTGTAACAAACACGCAGTTGTGGTATAATAAACGATTTAGTTTTTTGAAAATAGTCAGCCAAACATTATAGGGCGAGAGAAGGGTTAATATTTACTTAAACTATAGTAAAGTTTATACAGTTGTGAAAAATAATGTCATCAAAGAGCGGCATGTAGTACTAGGCGCACAATATTCTCCAAAGAGATGCCACTTCATTTAAATTTGATTTGTGCACCCTGGAACTTTTAACATCTATGTAACAATTTTGTTCAAATGCGTTAGTCTTAAACATTTTCTTTTTGATGTAATGATTCTATTACTACAAATTAGATGTTGCAAAATTATCCTGTAGTCTAGACTGATGTTTAGGTACACCTCTATGTTTTTTCAATCTAAAAAAAACACAAATAAGTTTTTCTGTTTCCATAATAAGAAAGTTTATTGGCAAAGAAAGGATAACTTTGAAGACAAAACAATAACTCAAAAGGCTAACAAGTTCTTTTTATTAGTACAAGATTTTTTATAAGTTTCAAATTATAAACAGCATTTAAAAATTAATTAGTAATCAAATGCAAAGTCATAATAGTTTTGATCAAAAACCTGAACTCGCACATAACCATCTTCACCTCCAGTAGCGTAACTCTTTCCATCAGGATGAAATGCTAAACTATTAATGGGTCCGAAATGTCCCTTTATTCTGCCAAACTCTTCTTCAAATACTAAATGGTAGAATCGAGACTCAAACTTTCCATGCCTTGTAGATGTTGTTGTTACTTCCATGGCTTCTTGACCACCTCCTAACACAACCTGAAAAAACATAGACGAAATTAGTAATATGTCAATAAAAATGTGTCATCTCGTGTTATTAAGACTGATTATTAGACCAGTCAGAAATTAGTATTATTACTTACATAAGCATAAAAATAAAATTAAGAACAATAGTACAAGTGAGATATACAACAAAATAATAAGAATACACAATATCAAGAGCACAGTGGTACAATATATTACAATAAAAATATTGAAAAGAACCCCAATACCACAAAAATAATCAAAAATAACAAATAAAACAAGTTACTTAAGATTAAACCCGTATGTACATTTCGATGACCATGTCATCATCATCAGAGGGTCTTGTTACAAAACACAATCTAGCACACAAGAAGTTACAAACTAGAATGATACCAATCGTTCTCCGCGGTCGCTATATATAGGCGTGAGGTACACCTAAGCTCCGCCCTCGACCGACAAATAACGATCGGCCATCAGGAACCCAATAGGTTATGTCAAAAATTACATTATAATAATACATATGTAATATAAACTACAGCAATAACAATTAATAAACTAAAAGTAATTAGATTAAAACATCGTAATTTGAAGAAAGCTATTTGAGTAAAGTATGTAATGGTGAGTAAGGAATAGGTCCTTTATCTGCATTCATTAATTTACAATTTGATTTGACTATAAAAACACTTTCATAACTATTAAGTAACTTTTTTGAGTTTATACATTTAGCTAAAATAACATTTTTATCTAAATCATGCTGATTACTAAGGACATGTTCTGCTACACTTGATTTTTCAGGTCTTTCATATTTAATATGGGCAAGATGTTCTTTATATCTGGTTACAATTTTTCTTTTTGTTTGACCTATATAGATCTCGTTACAAGTACTACAAATTATCTTATAAATACCTGATTTTTCCAACATTGGAATTTTATCTTTCGGGTTACATAATAAATGCTTGAGTTTATTTTGAGTTTTATAGGCTATGTTAACATTTACCTTTTTAAAAATAGAGTCTAACCCTTTTGTTAAAATAATATTTTAACAATCATTGCTGGTGATATATTTGAAAACCTAATTAATGTTTTTTGCTTAGATCACCAGCAATTAATTATATAATAAAATGTTACAGTTGTAGATGAAAAGATTGCAAGCAGACAATAATATTTTTGACATTTTACATTTTGCTTGTGTACGCAGTTAACATTCAAAACATAAACTGTGTCAAAATTATAGAAATAGAGATGTTGCTCTCTATAGTAAAAACAAACAAAGAAACATTCACAGTAAACAGTGCTTTGAAACTATAGCTTGAGAGAATATCTGGATAATAAAATTTTAGACCAAATGGAGTGTTGCTGATAAAGACAAAAAATAAAAATAGCAGGTCCAACAGTTTTTACAAGAGCCAAATTAAATACAGTAGAGTATCGATAGCTCAAGGTAGATGGGACCGAGACCCCCCCCCCCCCCCCCGATTACTGAAAACTCGAATTACACAAAAATATGTTCTGTGTAATAGAGAAAATAAGACTTCTAATGGACATTAATACTATAGTTAGGATTGAGCAAAATAAGTATTTTGAAAATTATATGAATATTTCTTGGAAACCTGACTTATTTCCTTTGCATACCGTATGGCTATAAACATTTCTTGGAAGCTTGACTCATAATTTGCTTTAAATAGATAAAAAAAGGCTCAAATTTAACCAGAGCCCGAAAAATCGAGACTCAGAATTTCGAGAGTCTACTGTACTTGTGTGGCTAAGGTGGAGCTTAGAAGATGGATGGCTGATCTGCATCACAGGACTTTTTTTCTAAAGGATTTTAATGTGGTACATTTTTCTCTACTGCAGAAAACTTACAATTTTCAGGGAGCATAGCGGTATCTTTTTATAAACTTCAAGTAAATATAGATTTTTTATTAGCTACGAATATCAAAATACACCGAAAGTAATAATCTACCTATCTATTTATAATACAAAATCGATATCAAACTCTATCTGTATTGTCAGACTAGCTGTCTATGAGGGGTGTAGTAGGGCAGGAACGCATGGGAACCGCATTCCCACTCTGCTTTTTCCAAGAATCCTATACATTAATAGGTGACCAGCGGTTTTCCCCCTCAAATCATAACTCAACAATGGCTGAATGGGTTTTAACTATTTTAAATAGCTGTCAAATAAATTATACTTGAATAAAAATTAATGAAAAGTATATTAATAAATATAGTATACAAATTTTAATTGAGAAGAGACTTTTCAAATGCCTTTCTCAAACAAATCATTCATTTAAATAAATAGGGGAAATTATCCCATGTTTAATTTTCAAATCACCAGGCCCAGATGGGATAAGCTAAGAAAGCATTGAACTTCCCGACTTGCTAACCCTTATAACAATACTACTGATGCAGAAGATGAAGTTAGATTTGTGCAGCTCTTATAATTCATACAGATGTAGCCTGTTTGAATAATGAATGTTCACTGTAACAAGAGTTTTTACTCTTCCACTTCCACCAATCTTGTCCTTTAGGTTAAAACTACTCGGAAATTGCGATGAAGATATTTGAACGCCTTCCTCTAATCCTTTTTTCAAATCACCAGGCCCTGATGGGATCTGTTGTACCAACATCTTTATGCTTTGGAAACTACTAGAGTAGTGATGAAAGCAGAAAATTATTTAAAATTGTATTGGGCAGTGATATCTGTTGCTGTTCATGACGAGCTGGTTGTTAATTACTTATTACACTTCGATATTACTTGAAAAAGTCTGGTCGCAAGTAATAATAAAATGTAAAAAGTAATACTATCTGCTTACTTTTGTAGTTTATTATTAATAGTAAAATCCATACTGTAACTATACTATAGTTACACACTGTCTTTAAGGCTAAAAATCAGTGAGCACTTTAGACATCACCTTATAAAAAGGAGAAGGGGTTCTGGATCGCTCGATGAGTCAATTATCAGAGGGGGAGCGATGTCTTACAAAAATTTACGACCACACCACTGTTGTGTACAAGAGATGGCTATTATCTGTTTTCACAAAGATTAGTTTTATAAACTCAGTTTGGATTCTGCTAAGTACTACATTATAGCCTGATGTAAATATTCTTCCACTGTGGATACTTCTTTGGTAAAGTTGAAACCAATAATTAGTTATGCTTTTACAATGTAAAAAACAATCAAACTGTAATATACCCGTCATGTCATTCAGTTAGCTAATGCTATTTTGCACAAACTTGTCTCTTATATAATTTACTTCCAACATATATTGTCACTTTATTTAGTATACTTCTTGCATTGTGTACTTAAATTTGCTAATAATAAAGTACATTTAAAAGTATCAGCGACATTTTTTTGTCTTAAATTAAGACATTTGTTATATCAAACACCTACAAAGAATAAAGAAAGATTTGTCAATTACAACGATAGGTAGAATACACAATTTCCATCTGGAAAATAAAGAAGGATTGTGGCATAGCATCCAGTAAGCTCCACTGAATACCTCAACTAAAACTAGTTTTGTTAGATAATATCTAAAACACTTACATGATCGTGTATTGGTGATATTGCAGCACTATTTACAGGCCGCCTGTCCTTGTAAGTCTTGAGAACTGACAACTGATCTGTTAAAAGCAATTTAGCAGTGGTATCTTTAGAAGCGGTTATAATAAATATCTGGTCTTTACTCATTTGCATGTCATTTATTTGCATGTCATGACATTTTTGACTTGATATCTCTCTGCCCATCTAAAAAATACACAAAAATGAAATATATATAAAAAAAAGATCACCTCCATTTAACACTATAGAACATGTATTACAAGCCAATGGATACAACAGAACAGTGATTGATAAATTATATAACCTTTTAAAAAATAAACTCAATAACCGAACCCCTAAAACCAATTTAACAAACCCATAAAACTAGTTTACAGGTCATCAAAAACTCATAAACTAACCAACACAATTCGTAAATATAATTACAGAATAGCCTACTCCATACACAACAACCTCAACAAACAATTCAAACCTAACCTCATAAACAAAGACAATATCAGCTGTGCTGGCCTATACAAACAAACTTGCAGTTCATGCAACAGTTTTTACATAGACTTAAAAGACTGTAAAAATTGCTTTTACATAGTTTTTACACATGCTACCAAGACAAATAAAATCACTTATAAACTAAAACACTCAATCATATATATATATATATATATATATATATATATATATATATATATATATGAAGTTAATATATTACTATTTTTGAGTAATTTTATCCACCATTAAGTGCAATAATTTTACCTTGAGTGATGAGGCACCTTTCGGTCTTTGACCATTGTCGAATCACTGATTTTTCTCTGCTGTGGATGCTACGTCTGTGAAGACGGTGTTTGTTGAAGTTACGCGCACTATTTCTTGATCTGTGTGTATGATATTTCTGTATAGTATGTCTTCTGTATATGTTGTTTGTAAATTCATTAAGTTGTTGTGTAAGTTTTTATAAATGTGGTATTTTTCTAGTGAGTTTAGTTCTATTAGGTTGTTATTTATTTCCAGTATGGTTAGGTTATTTTCGTAATTTGTAATTTCGTGTTTATGGGATAATAGGTGTGCTGCAACATTTGATACTTTAGAATTTTTGTTTTTGAATGCTCTATAATGTTCTTCAAATCTTATTTTAAATGTTCTGGATGTTTTTCCTATGTAAAAAGCGTTACAGTTGTTGCATGTGATTTTGTAAATACCTGATAGGTTATGTTTTTCTGAATTTGTTATGTGGTTTGTGTTATTAAGATATTTTATTATTTTGTTGTTTGGTTTGTAAGTTGGAGTGTAGTATTCTTTGTTGTATATATTTGTTATTTTTTCTATTTTGTTATTGGTATATTTATATTTTAGGTAGATTTTTTTATTTTTATTATTTTCGTGTTCCGGTTGTAGTGTTGTGTTGAGGTTAGGTTTTTTTGTGAATTTATTGTATATATTTTTTATAATGTGTTTGTTGTATCCATTTTCTATTGCTATTTTTGTAATGTTATCTAATTCTTCATTTAATTTTTGTTTGTTATCCTGTGTGTATTTTATTGCTTTATTTATCATGTTACTGTAAGTGTTAATTTTGTGTGTCCAGGGGTGGTTAGATTTGTAGTGTATTGTGGTGTTGTTGGAAGTAGGTTTCCTGTATACTGTAGTTTCTATTTTATTATCATTTATATTTAAAGTAATGTCGAGGAAGTTGATTGTTCTATTTGTTTCTGTTTCAACGGTGAATTGTATGTTTTCGTTGTATGTATTTAGTTTGTTTAATATTATGACGTGTTCATTGTGAATGGTAGGTTGGTATATTACAAGTATATCGTCTACATATCTTGTCCATAGTGAGATATTGTGTGTGTTTATTATAGGTTTAATTATTATTTGTTCAAAGTGTTGTAAATATATTTCTGACATGACAGATGATATGGGTGAACCCATGGGGAGTCCTGTTGTTTGTTTATAATATTTATTGTTAAATTGGAAGTAATTTTGGTTACATATGTGTTTGGTTAGCGTAATGATACTATCTATTATGTTTCTTTTTTCGTTATTGTGTATCAGTTTGTTTTTTATTATTTCTATGGTTTCTTCTATTGGGATACTAGGGTACATGTTAGTTATGTCATAACTTATTATTTTTGTGTTGCTGTTTGTTCTTATCGTTTTTATTTTATTAATTAATTCGTATCCATTTTTTATATTGTATGTGTTGTTGATGTGTATTTTAGACCTTAGGATTTTGTCTAGGATTTTTGCGATTATGTAAGAAGGTGCTGTTGTGAAATTTATTAGTGGTCTAAATGGTGTGTTAGGTTTATGGATTTTAGGTATCCCTGATAATACGGGTGCGCATGGTTTAAATGGGTATAATCTTGTGTGGTATTTTAATTTATTGTTATAGTTTAGGGTGTTACGGTGAGTGACTATTAAGTTTTTTATTGTAATAAGGTATTTGTTAGTTGGGTCTGGGATTTGTTCGTATTTATTTTCTTTTATGTAGTTAGTCATTGAATCGATATATTTGGTATTTTCTATTATTACTGGAGTATTTGTTTTATCTGATTTTAATATTAAGTAGTCGTTGTTTTCTAGTTTTTCTCTGAGTTTTATAATTTCTTTTTTATTAATATATTGTTCCGTTTTTTTCCGTTTTTATTAGGTTAATTTTATTATTAATGTTATTTCTTATGTGTTCAGTATTTTGGTGGGTAATTTTGTGGATGTTAGATTCTGTGTCAACTATTAGGTTTTTTATTATTTGTTTTTTGTTGAAGTTAGGTAGGTTATATTTGAAGGAATTTGTTATTATTATTTTTTCTTTTTCAGTAAATTCTGTTTTAGTTAAGTTTATGAATTTATTATTGTTAGAGGTGTGGGTTGGTTCTAGGCTATTTTTTAGGTTATGTTGTTGTTTTGATGTGTGGATTGGTTCTAGGCTATTTTTTAGGTTAAGTTGTTTTGATAAATTTTCGATTTTTTTGTTTTGTCTGTTAATAGTGTTTGTTTTATGTTTTATTATAATTTGTTGTGTTTTTTCGTGAATAATAGGTGTGAGAGTGTCAAAAGTTTTCATTAATTCCAAATTGGTTGTGTATAGTTGTAAATTGATTTGGCTTTTTTTATGGTAGGCAGCTTTAATGTTTTGTTTAATAATGTGTGATTCTGCTATTTTTGTTGCTTTATTGATAATAGTGTTTTGTTTATTTTTTATGTGTAATTTTGCGTATTTTGGTGTTATATTAAGAGTTAAGCATTTTTTATTAAATTGTATTTTGTTGATGCAATTCTGGAGTTTGATTTTTAGGTTAAGATATTTACGGTACAGTTGTTTACCTTGGTAGGTATTAAATTCTTGATATTTAACATTATCCATTGTTTTTCCGTTGCACTGACTTTATGAAGTTAATATATTACTATTTTTGAGTAATTTTATCCACCATTAAGTGCAATAATTTTACCTTGAGTGATGAGGCACCTTTCGGTCTTTGACCATTGTCGAATCACTGATTTTTCTCTGCTGTGGATGCTACGTCTGTGAAGCCGGTGTTTGTTAAACCATGCGCACCCGTATTATCAGGGATACCTAAAATCCATAAACCTAACACACCATTTAGACCACTAATAAATTTCACAACAGCACCTTCTTACATAATCGCAAAAATCCTAGACAAAATCCTAAGGTCTAAAATACACATCAACAACACATACAATATAAAAAATGGATACGAATTAATTAATAAAATAAAAACGATAAGAACAAACAGCAACACAAAAATAATAAGTTATGACATAACTAACATGTACCCTAGTATCCCAATAGAAGAAACCATAGAAATAATAAAAAACAAACTGATACACAATAACGAAAAAAGAAACATAATAGATAGTATCATTACGCTAACCAAACACATATGTAACCAAAATTACTTCCAATTTAACAATAAATATTATAAACAAACAACAGGACTCCCCATGGGTTCACCCATATCATCTGTCATGTCAGAAATATATTTACAACACTTTGAACAAATAATAATTAAACCTATAATAAACACACACAATATCTCACTATGGACAAGATATGTAGACGATATACTTGTAATATACCAACCTACCATTCACAATGAACACGTCATAATATTAAACAAACTAAATACATACAACGAAAACATACAATTCACCGTTGAAACAGAAACAAATAGAACAATCAACTTCCTCGACATTACTTTAAATATAAATGATAATAAAATAGAAACTACAGTATACAGGAAACCTACTTCCAACAACACCACAATACACTACAAATCTAACCACCCCTGGACACACAAAATTAACACTTACAGTAACATGATAAATAAAGCAATAAAATACACACAGGATAACAAACAAAAATTAAATGAAGAATTAGATAACATTACAAAAATAGCAATAGAAAATGGATACAACAAACACATTATAAAAAATATATACAATAAATTCACAAAAAAACCTAACCTCAACACAACACTACAACCGGAACACGAAAATAATAAAAATAAAAAAATCTACCTAAAATATAAATATACCAATAACAAAATAGAAAAAATAACAAATATATACAACAAAGAATACTACACTCCAACTTACAAACCAAACAACAAAATAATAAAATATCTTAATAACACAAACCACATAACAAATTCAGAAAAACATAACCTATCAGGTATTTACAAAATCACATGCAACAACTGTAACGCTTTTTACATAGGAAAAACATCCAGAACATTTAAAATAAGATTTGAAGAACATTATAGAGCATTCAAAAACAAAAATTCTAAAGTATCAAATGTTGCAGCACACCTATTATCCCATAAACACGAAATTACAAATTACGAAAATAACCTAACCATACTGGAAATAAATAACAACCCAATAGAACTAAACTCACTAGAAAAATACCACATTTATAAAAACTTACACAACAACTTAATGAATTTACAAACAACATATACAGAAGACATACTATACAGAAATATCATACACACAGATCAAGAAATAGTGCGCGTAACTTCAACAAACACCGGCTTCACAGACGTAGCATCCACAGCAGAGAAAAATCAGTGATTCGACAATGGTCAAAGACCGAAAGGTGCCTCATCACTCAAGGTAAAATTATTGCACTTAATGGTGGATAAAATTACTCAAAAATAGTAATATATTAACTTCATAAAGTCAGTGCAACGGAAAAACAATGGATAGTGTTAAATATCAAGAATATATATATATATATATATATATATATATATATATAAAATATCAAAAATATATATAAAATATCAAGATTTTAACACCTACCAAGGTAAACAACTGTACTGAAGAAAAAAGTAATCAGTGATTCGACAATGGTCAAGTGACCGAAAGGCGCCTCATCACTCAAGGTAAAATCATTGCACTTAATGGTGGATAAAATTACTTACAATAGTAATATATTAACTTCATAAAGTCAGTGCAACGGAAAAACAATGGATAACATAATATATATATATATATATATAAGTAAGTAATTTTATCCACCATTAAGTGCAATGATTTTACCTTGAGTGATGAGGCGCCTTTCGGTCACTTGACCATTGTCGAATCACTGATTACTTTTTTCTCCAGTACAGTTGTTTACCTTGGTAGGTGTTAAAATCTTGATATTTTACGTTATCCATTGTTTTTCTGTTGCACTGACTTTATAAAGTTAATATATTACTATTGTAAGTAATTTTATCCACCATTAAGTGCAATGATTTTACTTTGTGTGATGAGGCGCCTTTCGGTCACTTGACCATTGTCGAATCACTGATTATTAAAGTAATATAACTTGCATGTTAAAACACCTGTTCTACAATAAAACCTATAACGTAAAATCAGCTGTTGTATGAAATTATGTTACAAAATCGATTAAAAATGTTCACCTGGAGATAAGACTAAGAAACAGAAAATAATAAATAAAAAAAAATTATTAATACATCACATTTTTAAAACAAACTAAAATGTATGAAATAATTTTACATGGTGGTTCTACAATTTTGAAGAACTGTTAGTGTCTATGGATATATTTGTAATACTTGGAGAGAAAAACGCAAAGCGGAGGCAATTCTTGATAGTTCAAGGAGCGATTTTGTAACATAATTTCATACAACAGCTGATTTTACATTATAGGTTTTATTGTAGAACAGGTGTTTTAACATGCAAGTTATATTACTTTAATAATTGTATAGTGTTAGATTAAAGTGTTATTATTCAATATTTTTCATCGGTCGATAAATGTTAATTTATACTTCAATAAACTTACTACAATTATTTAATTGAATAAAAATGCATATGAAAATCTCTAGCTCCAGAAGCAAATCTAACTTGTTTAAACAAATAATGTTTAAATAAACTTAAAGCTAGTGAATGTTGTAGCTATGAGTATTAAATGCTGTTTTAACATACAAGCTAGCTTATCACACAAATTCTATTTGTTTAAGCAACTATTGTTTAAATAAACTTAAAGCTAGTGAATGTTGCAGCATGATTATGGAATGATGTTTTAACATGCAAGCTAGCTAATCACCCACATTCTACTTGTTTAAGCAACTATTGTTTAAATAAACTTAAAGCTAGTGAATGTTGCAGCATGATTATTGAATGCTGTTTTAAAATGCAAGCTAGCTAATCACCCACATTCTACTTGTTTAAGCAACTATTGTTTAAACAAATGTAGAGACAAGAAACGAAGGGAATATTGCATTGTCATCTAATTCTGGCCTATGTTTAAAATTTCATGTCTCTAGCTTATCAGGAAGTTATACATTATCAAGAGCACAATGCTATAATATATTACAATGAAAATATTAGAAAGAACCCCAATACTCCAATATATAGAATGATGATATCATTCTAGTTTGTAACTTCTTGTTTGATAGATTGTAATTTTGTAATAAGACCCTCAGATGATGATATGGTCATCGAAATGTACATAAGGGTTTAATTTCAAGTAACTTGTTTTATTTGTTATTTTTTATTATTTTTGTGGCATTAGGGTTCTTTTCAATATTTTCATTGTAATCAGGATGTTAAATTAAAATCAATTCCAAAATTCCACCCGGTCAGACAGACGAAATGATGGAAACAGAACTAATAAAAGCGTTTTAAAAAATATAACTTTGTGTACAGTGAAGTTTAATTTTTTAAAATGTCAAAATTTAACTTATTTAATAAACTATATCTCGGGGGACCTGTAACCCCTAGAGAGCGCGTCCCCAGGTGGCGGATAGGGGAATGCCTTCAATGGTTTACCATTGGGTGGTAGGAGTGAAATAAAATACAGTACAGTCTCGCTAATCCGGTCTCCGATGATCCGGACGTCCGGCTAATCCGGACGGCCCAAAATTTTTGTTTAGTTATAGTATTTTACAGTGCACAATCCGTCTGCCGTCCAAAAAAATATTTATTTTTATACGTCTATATTTGTTATTTTTCAAAGGGGTTTTCCTACTCTAATAGACAAATAATATAATTTATTCATTAAAATATGAATTTACCATATTATTTGTTTCGTTTGTCTATTAAAGTAGGAAAAACGTCCTTGAAAAAATATATTCACATTAGATCTCCCAACACTACAACGCACGTGACATTAGAGACATCTAGCGATAAACGAAAGATAAAGGACCGCTGACTAAACGGATAGACAGTCTTTCCGTCTGGCGTCAGGTCAGTTGTGTTGTCGGACGGATGCCACCTTTACTGCTTCTCGCAAGATTTCTGCTCGGTTGTCATTTAATTGTAGTGCGATAGTGATCTGTTTTTTTTATTTACGTCTCGTTCAGTGTTCAGTGAAAATGGCGACTAAACGTAAGTCAGTGACAGTGACAATAGAAATAAAAACTCCAAGCTTTATTTCGTATTGATGGAGGTGTATTTATTTCGTACCTACTAAAATTGCAAAAGAGTTAGGCGTGGGAAAACAAACTGTTTCCGATTGGAGAAAAAGCGACAGGAAATTGAAGATTTTTTTGCAAAAATGGTTAGTAAAGACAGTTTAGGCGGCAGAAGCACTTTAAAAAAACCAAAAAATGAAACCTTAGATGATGCTTTGTATGTTTGGTTTTGCCAACAACGGGAACAGGGTGTTCCATTATCGAGTGTAAATTTGCAAACGATCGCGCTGAAACTGAATGTAAAGTTAAAAAGAGGCCCTAATTTTACTGCCAGTGTGGGTTGGCTGTCACGGGTGGATGGAACGACACGGCATCCGTCAACTCGGAATAAGTGGTGAAATTTTGTCAGGGGCAGTGATGCCAGTGAAAAATTCAAAGACAAATATGGCAAGTTTCTCAAAGATGAAAACTTACAACCTTGTCAGGTGTTCAACGCTGACAAAAGCGGATTAAATTATAAAATGTTCCCAAAAAAAACTTTAGCTTCCAAATTAGATTCAGTAGCAAAAGGCCATAAAGTTAAGAAAGAACGTATGACTTTGCTGCCCTGCATTAATGCTTCTGGTGATCTAAAATTTCCACTTTTGGTGATAGGGAAATCCGCAAAGCCTAGGGTTTTTAAAAATGTAAATTTAAGTGTTCTACAGGCCCAATACAAGTTCCAAAAATCAGCGTGGATAAACAGTCAAATTTTTAAGGACTGAAGTTCTTTGAAAACTTTGTTCCAACAACAGAAAGGTTTTTTAAAAGAGAAAAAACTCCCGCAAAAAGCGAATGAAGAATTGCGTCATGGTGACATTTTTGTTAAATTTCTTCCTCCTAACGTCACGGCTCTCATTCAGCCGATGGACCAAGGCGTGATAGAGGCGATAAAACGGCGATATAGGACAAAGTTAATTTTATCGCTTTTGTAACAACAAGAAGCAGATCCAGCTACACAATTTATTGAAATTCAAAAAAAAATGATTATAAAGGATGTCATTTATATGGCTGCAGAATCGTGGGAGGAAATTCAACGGTCTACACTCCAAAACAGCTGCAAAAAATTGTGGCCTGAAATGCCACAGGAAAGTGAAAAACCGACAGTCAACCCACTAATGACGACGCGGAATTTGTTCAGATTTTTCAACAATTGGAGGGTTGGGCCGAGTTGATTATCAGTGATTATGACATTGGTTATGAAATGCTCAATCGTCACGGTGTGCACTGCAAACGCAGAAAATGACAGCTCGGAAGAGGAAGACTACACAGACGAACCGGTCAGCCCAACTCATGTTGGGGCGGCTGCAACTGATACTCAACTGCGGAGCTACTGACCTTGAAACGCCTAAGAGATCGTAATGTGAAACGACGTCATTCATCTTTAAAACAAAAGAATATTACGGACTTTTTTCACTAAGTTTTTTAAAGTTTATTTTTGTTTCAGTTTCATTTTTGTTTTGAGTTTTTGTGCGTTTATACAGTATAGTGTAAATAACTTTATGTGAATACATTTATTCAACAAGAAAGATGCTTTGATATTTATTCATGTCATACCTTTTCTGTTACAATTACAGGATTTTTTTGCTAAATAAGCTATGAAATACTATACTGTATAACTATATTTAGGCCTCAATTTCACTAACACTACTATTTCAATATGTTTCCCCGCCTACAACACATATTGTATGCATTTGTTTGGCTTTTTCCGTCTAATCCAGACTTTCGTTGATCCGGACAGGGTCCGGTCCCATCAAGTCCGGATTAGTGAGACTGTACTGTAGCTCCCACGGACCAACAGGTAGAAGTCCAACCTCACGAGGCAATGGCACTCACCATGACTAGTGCAATGAACATATGTGATATTAATGCTACCGCGTTCGGGGCAGCCGACGCGCCGTGCCCTGCAGTCCGGGGGCACGCCGACAAGTATGCTACAAGGACAGCGACTCTTAAACAAGCCAATGCTACCGCGTGTGAAACAGCTGACGCGTTTTGTCCTGCAACTTTAAACATCTTACAGTTGAACGTTAACGGCACACAGAGAAAGATGGACTTACTCTCATGCCTACTTCACGAAAATAATATCCACATAGCCTGCCTACAAGAGACTAAACTAAATCCAAATCTAAGCCTCAAGATCAAAGGCTACACGGTTATTAGGAAAGACAGAACAAAAAATCTCGGAGGGGGTCTTGCCTTTCTTGTGAAAACTCCTATTGTCAAGTATGAAGAATTCTCACCAGCTCACAATCTACCTAATGACTCCAATACTGAAGCACATGCTATCAATCTTCTCCTACCCAAATGCACAATAACAATTGTCAACGTATACCATCCCGACAATTCTGTACTTGACTCGGACTTCATTAAACACCTCTTCCCCTCCTCTTCTGACATCAAACTACTTCTTGGCGATTTCAATGCCAAAAGCCCCTCATGGGGATGCCCCCAACTTGACAGCAAGGGAGAAGATGTTGAGGACCTACTATTGGACTTAGATCTCTCAACTTTAAACACAGGAGAAAATACCTACTTATCAAAAACAAGTGGCACGACCTCCCCCCTCGATATCACAGCAATTGACTTCTCACACCTCGACCTTGCTGAGTGGAAAGTTGTTAAAACTGGCATCAGTGATCACTACCCAGTTATCACTTCCCTCAACCTTGATGTCGATTCTGCACCCCAAAACAACAAATCGTGGAACTTTCGCAAAGCTAATTGGGATAAATTCACAGAAACCCTTGAAACTCATTGCAAACAAATACCAGCCACCCAAAATTTAAACAATCTCGTTCAAATTTTCACTTGTGGTATACAGAAAGCAGCAAAGCTCTCCATCCCAAGGGGAAAGAGAAAGAACAATTGGGTGCCCTATTGGAAGGATCATAATATTGACACCTTGATTCACGAAAGAGATATGGCCTGTAATGAACTCGAGAAGAACAACAACGTTGTAAATAGAAAAAAGCTATAAGACATCTGTAAAAAGGTTGAAGAGGAAATTTCCACCTGCAAACGCGACAAATGGGCAGATCTCTGCAACAGGCTAGATCCTAGGAAAGACCATCAACACTGGAAGGTGATCAAATCCCTTGATACAGGCAGCATCCTACAAAATAATGGCCCCACCTCTAATATTCACAGACAATGGTAAACCGTCCAAAACTGACAAAGACGCAGCCAACATGCTGGCCACACACTACGAGAAAGCAAGCAGACTGAGCTTCCAAAACAAAGACAGAAAACAAAGGAGAAACTACAAGCAAGCCATACAAAAAAGCAAACGTTTTGAGCAAAAATACATCTTCATTGATGAGCTCACTTTGGAAGAACTCGAGTGCGCAATCCGTAACCTCGACCCCAAAAAGTCTCCAGGTATAGATCTTATCTTCGGCCAAATGGTTAAATACTTTGGAGCGTCTGCCAAGCTTACACTTCTCCAAATCTTCAACTTATCTTGGAAATCAGGCAAACTGCCCATTATATGGAAGAAGTCTGTTATTATACCGATTTTGAAACCAGGCAAAGATGCCACCAGCTGTAAGAATTACTGGCCTATCTCCTTAACCAGCATCCTGTGCAAACTAATGGAAAGAATCATCCACACAAGAATCATGAAGTGGCTAATCGATCGTAATATTTTACACTTCTACCAAACAGCATTTAGAGCCGGGCACAGTACAGTATACCAACTTTTTTACATGGTTCAGTCCATCATCGATGGACTTCAAGAAAAACCCCACAAAAAAACTACCGCTGTCTTCCTTGACCTCTCTGCAGCGTTTGACAGAGTCTGGAGGCAAAAACTCATTGTGATTTTACACAGTGCTGGCATCAATGGCAACTCATTGCTCTGGATAAACGATTTCGTCAGACATAGAAAATTTGTTGTGAGAGTTAATGGAAAGTATTCCAAGACGCACAGATCGTGGGCGGGAGTCCCACAGGGATCGGTCCTCAGCCCTCTGCTCTTCCTCATATATACGAACACCATCCATGAACACATATGCAATGAGGCTAAAATTGCCTGCTATGCAGACGACATCGCTATCTGGCATACACACCCTGATATCTCAGTCTCTGAACAAGCCTTAAATACCAACTTGCTTGGCATCGAAACCTGGGCTAAAGACCTTAAGATCCTTATTAACCCTGATAAATCCAAATCTTGTGTTTTCTCAACAGACAGAAAGAACAGACAGACTCACCATCCTAACATTAGGCTCCACAATACTACCGTCAAACAAGTCACGCACCCCAGATACCTTGGTCTCACACTCGATGCGGAACTGAGATTTACTAAGCACACTGAAACAGTTTCAAAGAGAGCTCTGAAAAAATTGAGCATCCTGAGCAGACTTTGCGGTTCAAACTGGGGTTCCAAACCAAAGACACTCCTAAATACTTACACAACACTCATCAGACCAATCCTTGAATATGCAGCACCACTCTGGGCTCCAGCATCTTCATCCTCGAAAGTCGACTCCATCCAGTACAGAGCCTCCAAAGTCATCATTGGAGCCGTCTCATCTACAAATAATTTGAAAGCTGAAACTGAATGTGGCCTAACCCCATTGGAAAATCGGAGAAAATTCGCTACAGTGAAATTTACAAACAAAATCAGGAGCAATCACGAACAACATATCTCAAAAGTCACCTTTCGGAACTGGTCGGAAAAAACCAGGCTAAAAAGATCTTCTACTCTCCAGTACGACAAAAACATCAGACAGGACATCAACCTACAGCACACGAGTCTTGACATCTTTCAAGAACCCAGGTTCCCGGTCAAACCACCCTCCTTTGTGAATATAAACTTGAATCTCCTCGAACCCTGCTCCGAAAAAGAGCCTCAAGAAACAATCAAGAGGAAAGGAATGGAAATTATTGCCAAGATTTTAAAACCACACTTGGTTGCTGCTTACACCGACGGCTCTTCGAATTCTGACTGCGATAGAGGTGGATCTGGAATCTTTATAACCTACCCTGATGGCTCAACTTCCAGACACAAAATTGCAGCAGGCAAAATCGCCTCCAACTTCACAAGCGAACTCATCACAATCAAAGAAGCTCTGAGTATTTACCTCACTTGGACAACACTCAACCCCTCTGATGGCATAGTAATCTTCACGGACTGCAGATCTGCTCTTCAGGCTCTCCTAAAAGGAAATACAAACTTCGCCCAAAAGATCAATACCCTTCTGTCATTAATTGAGGAAAACAAGAAGCTTTGTACGCTTCAACTTTGTACGCTCCCGGCACACGTCGACATCAAAGGGAACGAAGAGGCCGATTCTCTGGCCAAGGAAGCGAGGACCATCGAACCAGCCCCCGTGATTACAACATCTTCCGACGTAAATGCCGTTGCAAAACAGAAGCTCTGCCATAACAACCAAAGAAAATCATCACTTCCCGAGCTTAACTTCGACAGGGAAATAACAAAAACAATTGCCAGACTGAGGACAATGCACCTCAAAGACATGAAAATCTTGCCTGATCGATCAAGAACATACCCTGAATGTAGGCACTGCCCAGGGATACAGCTTGATCCCGATCATCTCTTTAACTGCCCGTCCATCATTGCAGCACTATTTAAAATTGACTTGAACTGTTCTAGGGAGACCCTTTATACGCACAAAGCTGCAGAGGTGGCCAGTGCAGTGCTTCACGCCTTTGGACCCGTGTAACTGTGCTCTCTCTACCTTTCTCTGAAATTGTTTTTATTGCACTTGTCACACGACAACAACAACAACAATAAACTATAGTTAAAAAGTTGTACTATATTTAAATTATAGTGGAATAATACTTATATCAAAACAGGTTAGCTTACCTTTAGATCCCACTGAACAATTGTTCCGTCTTCATGACCTGTAATCAGGGTCTCATCTAAAGGCCCCCATAACATAGATGTCACTTTACTTCTCCCTACTTTAATCCTTAAAATAGGATCTTGACTACCTACAACATTTAAATATTAGGTATCATTTAATCTATTATTATTGAAAGTAAAACTAATATAAGTCTCATTAGATTCATATTTTGAGTTTAAAAGTTTATGCACCACTAATGCTTACCTACCATTCATATTATAGCCCCTTCCCCTTTAAACATCTTGTGGAACTTACTGTCTCTTGGGAGACAAAAATTCAAATTACCTTTACCAGAAAAACAGGTGTTAATCTCTATATACTGTAATATGACAGAATGTCTCCAAGAGCTACTTTTTATGATTGAATTGGAAGTTACTAGAATTTCAGCAAAATCTGTGCATCTTACCAGGTCTTAAGTTCTAGGCAATGCTCTATTATTTCTTTGGCAGACCTGCTTATAAAAGATCCCCTATTCCGGCCTGTTAATATTCTCTTTCTAAATATTTTTCACTACATTCACTTAAATATATAAGCCCAGTTAATTGTTATAAAATACCATAAGACTTGTCCAGAAATAATACTAATTAAACCACAATTGTTTTTTTTACTGAACCATAAATATTCTGTAAAGTTTTTTTTCAAAAACATATTTATCTTTTATAATTTTTGTCATAATACAATTTCATCTCATAAATATTTTAAAACTAGCCAAATTAAAAGTATATATATATTAACAACTTAGGGGATTTTAATAATGAATGGTAAATAATATACTTTTTCACAATTCAGTAATTTCTATTTGGGTTTTGGTTATTTTGCTGTATCTGGTTGACTATAATTGTTTCTATTCATTACTACACTTAGATATAACCTGGGCACATTTCTGTTTTAAAATACTGAGCTTAACTAATGAAGTCTTCGTTTCATGCTTATTTCAATGTATTTGATTTTAGTTGTCTTTTGTGAAATTAAATTTTTCCTAAACTTCGAACGTTAACCGTCAACTACAATCATATGGTTCCACAGACCTATACCATTGTTGACTATTGAGAGTTGTCTAGAGTTCTTTTTATGTTGTATTGCATCCCATTATGTAATTATAAAGCTTGCACGGTACAATGGTTCACACTTCCTTGTTAACATAAATGACAAATTTTTATGACAATGTCTGTAAGACCACACCACAGTATTATATTATATATCTGTAATAATGATATACGATTATCAACAAGGATCATTTTTTGTCAAAACAGGTGATTCCAACTTTTACTACACCAATTTTTGGGATGAAACTGAACATGATTTTTACTTGAAACAAGTTGTGCAGAAAATTGTATTTTAAGTTAATTTTTTTAAATCAAGGCATTTTTAGCTTCTATCACATATTTATATTATAATACAAAGATTTACAATATAGTTCTCCTTTAATACCACGGATTGAAAATTTATTTTAAAAAACTTTAAGATACGAATTTCATTACAAAAATATTTGTGTTCATAATATCGTTAATGAAAACTTTAAGATATTAATTTAGGTTACAAACTATTTATTACGTTATCATTAATATTAAAATTTTACATTAGTTAAACTATATTTGTAGTTTTATTAGTATTTTAAAAACATTGATTTTAAGTAGTTACATATAAATTCCAAATTTAAATTTGATTGTTACTTAATTGTTACAAATAATATCATTAAATATTACTTACTGATAGAACTATCTGCGTTTCGTACATCTATAAGAACAATTTCGCAATCTTTGATAACGAAATTGTCATCAGCAACCTTTACCTTCCTTCTATCTGTAGTATAGGCGGCCATATTTGCTGAATAACTGAAATTACATGTTCTTACTGATGATTCAGCTAAAATCTTGCCAATTTCAATACCTAATAAAGAAAAAAAATTATTTTATTATCTTGTGGTCTATTAAGACACAAAAAATTGAATATTCATATGATTAAATAAATACCCGTTTCAACATCCCAAAGAATGCAAGACTCATCTGCAGAACCTGACATCAATCTAGTGGTATCGTAATTGACATCTATACACCACATAGCTCCTACATGTCCATTATATGTGCCCAATCTTTCCCCATTTAATGAATACCATACATTTGGAGTATGATCTTTTGAACAAGAAAACAGCAAGTCCCCTTCTCGATTGTATTTGATTTGTGTGATAGATCTCTCATGACCGTGAAGACTGAAAGGTTTCTGAAATAAAGCGTGATAGTCCTGTAAATAAACTTCAAACATATTTTACAATTTTATATATTATTCAACACAACGTTAGAAACCAGTGTAACTACAGAATTAAAAATAAATTATATCTATAAATCTGAAATAAATCTTAAACATTTAAGTAAATAAATAAATAAGCGTACAAAATTTTACAATTACACATAACCCTAAAATATTTCCTTAAAATAATAAAGCATATAAAATAAAGAAATAATCTTAAAATCCTTTTGATTTGAGCAGACAATATAATTAAAGTTTTTTTTTATTGTATAACTAAGAGAATTATGTATACTACATTAATAAATTCACAATTTGATATGTTTATGTTTTACGTAACACGAACAAAATTACCCATAAATTATTTACACATTTACTCCTATTGGGAGATGTGCCGAATTCAATATCTGCTAAAAAGAAACTAAAAATTATTAAATGTGAAACATTTTTCTTCTTAAATATACTTTGTTATGAGTTAATCCATGAGACATCAAACAAATCAATTCTAGCAGCAAATTTATCTACCTTTTCTCCTCTGTGTCTGTGCATGCAAAGATTTTGGATTTGAGTAACTATAAGATTTTGTAACTATTTATTTAGAAAGTGCTTTCAAGTGCACCTAAATATACAAAAAATCACAGTTGATCATTCACAACTATGCAGATCACTATTTTATGCAACATAAAACAAAGTTACAGATTAGATTAGAGCAAAAAGTATCTTAACGCAAGATAACTGCATCTGGTATTTATTACCCATCCCTACGTGTACGATGTCAGCAAAAAACATTATACCGGGCACCGCAGAAGGTCGCCAGGGATTCAAAAAAAATGAAAATTGTCGCTCAGGGAGATAAATACTATGTTATCAAATTAAAGCTGGGTAAAAAATTCGGTGCAGAGTAGTATGAAGAACTACGTCCATGAAGTCAACAGCTCGCTGTACTATATATACATACATTTAAATACACCTATAAAGTATTCAGTTAAGATAGATTTGGTTGTAATTTTATACAACATTACCTAATTAGAGGTCTACTTATGGGGAGTAATACTTTATTCCCAGGTGACGTCACTTGATATCTATTCTAGCATTACATATGTACATTTAGTTAAATATATAAACTTACAACTAAATCTATCCTGACTGGATACTTAATAGGCATATAAAATTAACCTTCCGTGGCAATAACAAACAATAATTATTATTATAACTTCAAGACATGTTTTTGATTCATTTTATATGCATTGTATTGGGGGTGGGCAGTTTGAATTTTCTTACTTCTTCATGCAGGCGTCCAGCTTAACTATAGCCGATGGCCCGATGTCCATGATATATATATATATATATGATGCTATGGCCCACAGGTTCTTCTTAACTAGAATATTTTGCCACTTTGTCACAATTGGTCTGAGGATATCTCTTGTAGGTAACGGGTAAGGGCAGTTCAGCAGGATGTGTTCAATTGTTTCACTCTCCACACCACAGAATGCACACAACGGAGACTCTGTGAGATTAAAACGAAATAGGTACTCCTGTGTCACCAGATGGCCGGTTCTTGGTTGATCGTGCTACTTCCCTATATTTGTCCTCGAATGGTGGTTCTGGTTGGAGCTGGTAAAGGTGTCGACCAGTAGACTCTTTATCCCAATTTTCACACCAAAGTTTTCGGAAAACTTCCCTGCTTACACTTTTGCAATGTAGCAGGGAGTGTTTGCCTTCATCTGTAGGTCCCATGGTTGAGGCTATTTTCGCAATTTTGTCAGCCTTTTCGATTCCGGGTACTCCGCAATGGGCAGGTACCCATTGAAGAGTTAATTCCTTCCCGCAGTCCACTAGTTCTAGGTTGGTTTTTCTTATTTCTGATATTCGAAACGAGTATGAGCTTGTAGAATTACTTAACAATGACTGAAGGGCGGCTTTCGAATCCGATTGGATGCATATTTTTGAATTGCCTTTTAAATGCACACAGCTAGTCAGGGCTGCACTTATAGCCAAAAGCTCAGTATCCATGCTGGAATTGGAATTGGCTGGGATGTAAAAACAGTCTCCGTTCGATTCATTATAGTAGCCTGCCCCCGATAAGCTATTCTCCCGGTCGAGCGACCTATCTGTGAATATTTTTATGTGACTTTTGTATTGAGATTGAATCATGTTTAATCTTATTGTTTTTAATATTTGTAAATGATCTTTCTTGCACACCTCATGTGGCAGGTTGAGTGCAATGTTTATCTCGGGCCATCTACTTGGGGGCTCCATATAGTAAGTTGGAATTTCCACAGGGACAAAACAAGGCATTTTGGTGGACAGTTGATTAATTTTATAGCTGAATGACTGCTTTATGTTGGAATCATATGACACCATGTTACTTAATGGGTGGATTGGTGTAAGAGGCTTTATTGACAAGTATTTGGTCCATATTTTTTTATCGATATAGAGTCCAATAGGTTCAACTCCCAATTCAATCTCCATGGCTGCTATAGAGGTGGTTTTGGTGCACCCCAAGCATAAACGAATTGCAGCAGATTGTAGAGTTTGAAGTCTTTTCAGGTGAAATTTCGTCATCGAACCCCACACTTCACATGCATAGGTTGCCTTAGATCTCAAGAAGGCAATATAAAACATCTTTAGAGAAGTTGTATCGGCGCCCCAATTGCGGCTGGCCACGGCTTTGAGAGCATTAAGTCTTGATACACATTTTTCCATAACATACTCCATATGACTACCCCATCACAGTTTCGGATCCAAAAGGATCCTAGTAGTTTAAGGGACCTATTATATTTCAATCGCTTGCCAAGTATTTTGAGTTCGGGAGCGAAAGAACCCAATTTATTTCGACGGGTGAAAAATGTGCAATCGGTTTTGAATTTTTACCAGCACTATTTAGCACCATGTATGGAATGAATTACAATTTTCCAAAACTTAATTTTTGGGGCGTGAGTGAGAGTTGTAATAATTTTTTTCAAATGCCTGATGACTTTCTGAGTCAGCAGGTATAATTTTTTTACTAAAATCACACTCGTGGGCACAGGAAATAAATACCCTGCATCCTTAGTAATTCACTTTTTTAAATGTTTAATAGTTAAATTATAATTTAATAAACACTTGTAAATGTTGATAAACTTGCCTATAGTAGCACTTACTTAAATTTGTTGAGGACGCCTGTTTCGGGAGATGTATCCCATTGTCAACTCAGACCGTAACTCAATCTACTATAGTAGGTAAGTAAGTTACTATTATATCTACGAAGTAAGTGCTACTGTCGGCAAGTTTAGGTAATCGTTTACTGTAGCGGCCCCATACGATATTTTGAATTATTGTTCAAAAGCACGAAAAGGTACGATAACTACAAAAACAAAATTTTTTTTTTGTTTTAGGAAAGTTACTTTTTTTAGTATAAAGTAGGGGAAATTTTTTTTGGCGGAGGCATAAGTTGTGAATAGGCGCGGATTGATACAAACGTTTCCTGTTGTCAGACTGCTGTGACGCCACGCGAACTCTTCTCCGCAAAACTACTTACCAGGACCAAACATTCACTTACAGACACTATTTCAAAACTTAAAATCTCAAAATTTAACTTTTGGTTATAATTTTATACAAAATTACTATATTCTTATATTAACCCATTCGCTTACAATTTTTTTTACACCGACTGAGCCATAAAAAACTAATTTTTTAGACCATTTTTAAAGGTTTTTGTTGATTACTTTTTTTTAGTTCATATTTATGTTTCTTATGGAACCTATTGTTATTTTTTTATTCACAAATACATTTACTTTCAAAATATATACTAATATTTATAATATCTTTTCTTTTATAATTTAATAATATGTAAACAACTAAAATGTTTCAACGAAAAATATCAAACATTATTTTTTTTATTTCAATTATCCAAAAGTAAAAGCATAAATTACCTTTGGAAATACTCCAAAATATTCTTCAGGGTGCAAAGAATATGTTTCAATTTCACAAGAGTTAAGAAAAGTTAACTTTTGTGTCGTATACTTTGAAACATTCTGGTAGGTGCAATGCGACGAGGCACAGTCCACACTCCCACCGACTGGTTCTTTGGCCTTTTAGTGGGCTTAGGTGGTTTGGAACATGGAATTTTTTCTTTAGGCCTACCCCTTCTTGGTTTACCCCTATCTCTAGTACTAACTCTAATAGGCCTAGGACAAGGATCAAGAAAACTAGGGGCATCATCCTCCTCACTAGCAGTAGGAGACAGAGGGGCAATTATTCCATCAAGGTAGATTTGATCGAGTAGCTCAATTAGATTGGAATTCTGTGAGCTTTCATCATCTGAATTAGATGGTAATACAGGCCTATCTTGGACATTTATATCAGAAATTACATTATTTACATCTAGTGGAGTCCTAGGCCTAACATAACTACAAGAGGGCTGCTCAAGTTGCAACTTATCACTTATTGCAGAACAAGGCAGATTACATTTTTCATGATGTGGTGAACCTGTTATATTACAGTCTATTATGATTTTTTTTATTCATTACTTACATCTACATCTATTTAAGATTCAATGTCCAAATGTCTTATTTCATTATCACTCTCAAATGTTTCCTCAAACAAATCACTGTCCCATTCTCCAAAAATTCTTTCAATTTCACAATCTTTCAACTCCTTCTCACTTTCATCAACAAATAAAATAATAAATCCACTCATTTTTAACTTAAAAAGAACACAAACAACAAATTAAATACAATTTGGTTAGGTTATAAACATATCCCACACAACTACAACGTAAACACAACATCACAGACAATGTCAGCTGATCGGTCGCCAGATAAAACGTAAATATTGAAAGAACGGACAGTCCAAAGAAGATAAAAATACTACCATTGGAAAGCCCAAAGTCTGTAGAATAAGATGCATATGCGATCTATTGGATTTACTGAGAACTAACTCGACACAAATTAGTTATATTGGAGGACGGCGATTCACCGTCGCTTCACAGAATGGCACACTGGGTCGCGACGGCGGATCGCCGTCATTGTAAGCGAATGGGTTAAAATATACCTACGAAGGATCCAGTGAGGATAGATTTGGTTATAATTTTATACAACATTACTATCTACCTATATTAAAATATACCTATGAAGTATCCAGTCAGGATAGATTTGGTTGTAATATTCTGCATTGGCAATAAGTCTAAATATTTACCAAAATTACAACCAAATTTATCCTGACAGAATACTTCGTAGGTATACTTGAACACAGGTAGATAGTAATGCTAAATAAAATTATTACCAAATCTATCCTGACAGAATACGCCGTAGGTATATTGTAATATAGGTATATAGTAATTTATAAAAATACAAATCTAGACATAGTGCAGTGCGCTGTAGCTACTGCATGACCGGTTCACCCTACATGCGTTTACAACTTAATATGTAAAATGTGAAAAAAGTAACTTTCCGTACTGTCCGCGTACAAAACAGTTGGTATTCCTGTTCTACACATTTAAACGAGTAATATAATAACAAAAAATTTTTTTTGACCAACATCATTAACACTATTTTTACCACATTATGTTATACATAACTATTTTACAATTTAGCAACAAAGAAGTTGATAGGGTTTGTTTTTTTTTTAATAATAAATTTAAGTGTTTACCAACTACCAATTTTTTTCACATGTTACTTAAACATACATTATTAAAAAAAAAACATGATTTTAAATATCAATAAACCATAAATGTAGTAAAAAAAATCAATATAACATATACGAACTAATTTCTACAAATAGGCTAACTATTATTAAAGTAATAATTCTAAACATTTATAAAAAAATCAAACAACGTTTTTGAACTAGCAAGGTGTGATAACACATAACCTCACTTTTACTATTCCATATGTTTTACATAAGGAATATAACACAAATACAGAGATATCAATAATGCATTGAATTTAATACAAGGTTTTACACTCTTACCATTTTTTTAGTGGGAATTTAATGTCTTTTTTTAAAATTAACACTATTTATTAAATTGACAGAATCATTAATTTCAGAAAAATAACGATTCTAAAATATAATGGCAGTCTAGAACACAGAACACAGATTATTTTTGAGGGAACACAGAACACACAATTGATAAAAATCTACAAGACTACACTATCGTTTATATATCGTCTATAATTCAGCACCTTCGAAATTTAGTTCGGTGGGACTCTGTTATATCGTCGATTTAGAAAATACCGAAATAGACAAAAGTACAGGTCGACAAAGTTATGTTAGCGTCGTGCGCTGAGACGGATTTGGTAAAGATACGATGGTGGGGAGAAATTGTAGTGCGGTAGTGGAGGGAGATTTTACAGCTGATTCGCTGGGATGCACAACACAGGAAATAGTACCGTTATCGTTTTAGTTTATGTGTTTAGTGTATCGACCAAAACAGTATTTTTCAATACTAAATATGCCTCAACCGAAAACAACAAGTCTGTTAGGCAAATGAGTGGCGCTCAGAAGTCAAACTAAATGCATTATTATTAATGTATTTAAAAACATATCTTCTGAAAATCCCAACAGGTCTTGCTCGGTAATTCAAGACCGCGTACCAAACTCTTGTTTAATATCTGTTCATACATTATGGAAATTATTGACGGAGGAAAAACGACTAGGAGAAAACGAAACATTCAGTACACCAGGTAAAATTCGTCCAAGAAAAATTAAAATGTCAACATCGATGATTTTAAAAAATGTGCATTACGAAAAATAGTTCTTAATTTTCATACGACTCATCACGCGCTCCTAACATTGAAGAATGTGCTAAAAGTTTTAAAGCTTGAATATCAGGAATTAGAATTTAATTTCACTCATGAAACTTTACGCAAAATTTTAAGATCCATGGAATTTAAATGGGAAAAACTGAAAATAAAAGAAGGGTTATGATCGAAAAACATGATATACGCTTTAAGAGTATGCTATTTAAATAAAATTTGACAGCATAGAGCGGAAAATAGGCCAATAATAATTTCAGATGAGTCTTACATTCATTCGACGCATACCACTAATTTAGCATGGACTGATGAATCTGTTACCAGCTAAAAAAAAAATGTTTCAAAGGGATCAAGACTAATCATAGTCCACGCTGGCAGTGAAACAGGGGGTGTGGAAAATGCCCTTTTGATTTTTAGAGCAGGCCAGAAAACAGGAGACTATCACAACGACATGAATGCGGAAAACTATGAGAAATGATTGAAAATCAGCTAATAAGAAATCTCCCAAACAAATGTATTCTTGTGGTAGATAACGCTCCTTATTATAATAAATTAGCGGCTGTTACTCCAAATTCAAACAGCAGAAAGTCAATATTGATGACATGGTTAAAAGAAAGAAACATTCCATGTTCTGAAGCAATGGTAAAATGTGAACTGTATGAGTTAGTTAAAATGCACAAGTCACGCCACGAGGAGTATTATTTTAATCGCTTATTGGAACGTGAAGGTCATAAAGTATTGAGATTACCACCCAGACTTGAATCCCATGGAATTAATTTGCCAATACTGTAACCAATATATATTTAGTGAATTTTCTGGTTTCTCCGTACCGTAGGTTTATATGGTCTATGCCTACGGGAGCCTCTATTTCCTAAATGAGCGACCTCCAACTTGGTGGAAGGGTTAATGTATCCTTGGGGGCTTTTCACTAATGCCCACCGACCTACCACAGATAATAAAATAGTCGACCGTAATAGCTACTATCCCTTCTTCACATCAGCTGGAGTAGAACGAGCCAAAGCACGCATGCGCAAACGTAAGCATCTAACGTGAGTCATCTTTTCTACAGCCGACCGTTCTCCCCACTCACTTCTACATGCGCGAACTACGCTTACAAAACTTTGACAGCCTGGGTACTAGATTTTACTCTGGTTTTTAGGTCGTTGTGTATCAGTATGTAACAATTTTTACCTTTTAGTATTGGGAAGTTATTCCTCTATAATTACCTAGTTTTAACATCTTGTTGCTGATGCACTTATAAGTTGTGATATTAAAAAAAATACTTAATTAACTTTTATTGTAATTAATCAGATACTATTACATTATCTAAGGAATAAAACGCTCTCGTTTGGACATCTATTATTAGATCTAACTTAATTACTTTAACAATATGTTAATCACTTTAACAATGTTAAAGTGATTAATTAAGATTCACCGAACGTAATGGACTACAAAATTCATGGGTCTAACTTGATATAAAAAAATTGTATTCAGGAAACATCTAATTAATGTTTTTTGTTACCCACATTATTTAATTATTAAGTTTAGTAAATATTAGTCTTTATTAAATACTTTCCTCCACTAAATGTTTAAAAATTAAATGAAAAAAAGTATACATTCCTATTTTCAGCTATTCCATGGCTAGAGTCGGCCATGTCTATTTACGTTACTAGTTTTACGAAACCATTAGCTATATTTTATTTCTGTAGGAACTCTTTCGTGTCCCAAAAAACAATTTTTTAAAAATAACTTTCTTCGCACACACACACACACACACGCGCGCACACACACATACACACACACACACATATATATATATACTGAAAACAAAATTAATTTTTATCACAATATAATACATAGTATATCAATTTTAGGAAAAAATTTTCAGTTTAAATTATAGTAATAAATTCATATAATTTCAATTATAGTCATAATATACTTTCATGATTATTGAATGTAGTTAAGAAAACAATAACTTATATTTAGAGTAATTATATTAGCTAGGGATGAAACTTTTAAAATTTCATGTCATAAGTTTTTGAATTATCAAGGTAATTCTTTGGAGATTTTCATAAACAGGCTGGTCAGTATGTATTTTAACATTTTACGTGTTGGCAGCATTTGATTTAAAATATAAAGATTGCGCCCTATAAGTGTAAAACTTTTAACAGTCAACAGGACAAAACACACCATTTATTGTCGTTCTAATAAACATCTGACTAGTCTTAATTTTAAATAATTTTGTAGTTTTACTATACAAGAAATAAATATAAAGAATGAGCCTTTAATACTTTAATATCAGTGACTAGGTCGGAAAGTTTAAAGATCCAGTTTAGCTGGCCTTTTTGTACTTGTGTTTAGGCTGGAATATTAGGAGATATGTCAAGAGCAAGTAAGTTTTTAATTACGACTACATGGTTTAAGTTCATGTAAAAATAAAAACAGTTTTGGTTTTCTAATTACTATAATATACGGTTTCATAAACTACTGTATGGTTTGATAATATAAATAGTGATCTATAAATATTTTGGCCAATATTTAACATTCCCTCAATGTTTTGGATGTCTTCCATCTTCGTTTTTACATGTGTTGGTAATCGTATATCAAATTATTTAACATAGTTACCCTAAGATTTAGGCATGCTGTTATAGTTTTGCCAATGTCATCTGATTAAAAATATGAAGAGATAAGTTGTGGTCCAAATTGAGAAAGGGATTTTACCTTCAGAAATAGTTATACATACTTATGTAATAGTTATAATTTAATGTCAAAAGAAAGTGTTGTGTTAGACAAGTTTTTACATAATAATGTATAGAAGTGTTCACGGTAAATATTTACATTTGGGAACTATTTACAGGTCTGCTTCCTCGGAGTAATACATTTTACGAGGTGATATCATGCGATTTCTATTCCGATCTTACTTCTGTAGATTTGTTTCTAGTAATGTTGTACAAAATTACACAAAAATCTTTCCTAACTGGGTACTTTATAGGTATATTTTAATATAGTTGTACCTAGTATGGTGCCGTTAATACTGCATGCCAATCCCAACTATAATGTGATAAGAAAATCATCCTTCTGTCGCAATAAAAAAAAATATCCATACAACTTCAGAGCACGTTTAGGAATATTTTCATACACACATCTTAATAGTTCCCAAATTTGCTTCAGTAAAATGGAAGCTAATTGTAACAATACAGTACTATTATGCAAGTAATTTCATTCTTACGTTTGAACAGTGTTAGAAGTCAGTTTTGTGGCAGTAGAACGGACTTAAATTAAAAATAAGTGAACGGATTAAATTAAATGAACGGATTAAAAATAATCTGAGTTCACATTCTTTAACCACTTTAATTTGGTTTTGTATAGGAGTAAATTGTAAGATAATGTAGATACTATTTTGTTAAGTTTTCTAATCTTCTTGTAATTGTATGAGCCGAACAATTGTCTATTTAAACAAGAATTTTTTTTAGTATTCCATTTTTTCTCCTACTGCATCAACCATTCATTGAAAATAGGTTTTATCATCGAAGCAAGTTTGTTTCTATGATAGGTACATGGAAGAGATTCTTGTTTTTAAAACGAGGTCTTAAAGATTTGCGGATGATTAATTGTTTCAGTTTTTTGGCTCTGTTTGCATTACAGCAAAATAATGCTGTGACACAAAGTTTATATTTCTTCTCAACTTTGCAAGTTTCCCCTTTAGCAGGTAATGAACAATACTGTAACAGTTGATAAAATATACAAGTTTCGTCAACATTATGAACGTTTTCCTGGCTGTAATCATTAATAATGTTTTGATTTTAATGGTTTCTGATCTCCATTCGTTAGCTTTATTTATAGGAACAATTGATTCTTCTTCACATGTCATCTTAAAAGTTGTTCCATATCTTTCGATGAATCAATTAAGCTAGCTGATACTTGCTAGAAAATCTTCATAGCCACATAATTTTGCAATGTCCAAAACCTGTTCTCAAATAAATTGTTCACTAATTGGCATATTGTTAGACCTGACACCAGTAAACCACAAATAAACTGCCTTGTCTAAATCATCATATAATTAATATTTTTCCGAATTGATGTAAGGCCACAGCCAGACGGTATATAAAGTAGATGGTGCAATTCCAAAAGCTTTAGCTACATCTATTTGTTCCTGGCCGAATCAACACCTTATTACGTAAAGTTTGTCTTTGATCATAAATTGATGTCTTTTCACCTATTGTCTATTAATCATGAACTGATTTACTAAAATATTATACATTACAGTCACGAAAACTAATGTACACATACTGTATACTGCAGTGTTCTGTAAAATTCTTCATAATGATACAGATCGTAATTTATTTTACCTTTCAATTACGGCAATAAATATGGTCCTTTAGAAACTGTAATTATATTTTTGTAGCTTAAAAATATTTCATTATACTGAAATTTACGTATTATTATTTTGTTAAAATGACACTTATTACAGATGTATTTATTTGGATAGCAAAACAAAATACCCGATAGAAAATTTGTCATAACAGGATTAGACCTGTATTTGTCCTATAATAGCTACTTATAAGTGTAGAAACACGTTCTGTTTAATTTTTGTGTTTTATTTTTCAGATGATAAATTAATTTCTGAAATTAGGTCTACATGTAGTAAAATAAAACTCAATGATTTACTGGAATGTAATGTTATAGAAGATGTTTTTCATATCGGGGTTGATGATCTTCGCAGAGAAATGATAAGATATTCCTTGGTAATGCAATCATCTGAGGATTTGGCTCATTTCTTATCTGAAATTGTTAGGGTAAGTGTTCTGTTTATTTTGTGTTTTATTTTAGGGGAGAGAGTAAAATATATTAGGGGTTTTAACCCTCAAAGCGTTTTATTTTAATATGTCTGGATAAAATGCAGAGGACTTTTCTCCTATAGCCTTTTTTATTTTTACACTTTTGCTATTACTTGCGACCTGACTTTTTGTTAACTAAAGGTTGTTCAATTGTTAACGTACACTTGGAGGAAACGTTTTCGTTTTACGACTTCTTCAGCCTCGTATTTTTGCCGCTAGGAATGCTGCAGTTGTGCTTCCTCGGTACCATTTTTTGAAAGTTAGAAGCGGTGTGATCTGTCAGGTGTTCATTCATTTAGCATGTGCCGTGTTGCATGTGTGAAGGATGCTCATGTTATTTTCTATACTTTTGCATGAGTGTTTAGTGACCATGATGTGATTTGTGAAGGTGGATTCAATAGTAGTGTGCAGTGCGCTTTTGTGTTCTTTATATCTTTCGGCAAAAAATCTGCCTGTTTGTCCAATAGAAATTATTGCAGTTGTTGCATTTTAGTTTGTATACTCCTGAGTTATTGTATGTGTTGGTATTGTTATTAATGTTGTGTCTGTTAGCAGTTTGGCTTTTATTTGTTGTTCTGTAAGCTATATTGTATCTTGCTTTTTTTGAATTAGTGTGCTATTTTATTTGTGAGTTTGTATGTGTATGTGAGGGTAATGAATTTGTTTGTGTTTGGGTCTTTGTTGTTCCAAGTTGTTACTGTTTTTGTTGAGTATTTTTCTGTGTAGCTTGTGTATTAAATAATGTTAAATCCTTTTGTGTGAGCTAAATATTTGATTGTGTTTAATTCCTCTGTTTAGTTAGTTGTGGACATAGGTATTTTATTTAGTCTGTGTAGTAAATGTTTGAATACTGCGTGTTTATGTTGTATTGGGTGATTCGATGTGTTGTGTATCAGTGTATCTGTCATGGTTTTTATGATTTTTCTTTCTGATTCTATTCTAGTTATTAATTTGTTTTTTATTACAAAATGATTTTTAATTTAATATCCTTGTAAAATTAAAGTAGGACTAATTAATACTATAATATTTATTAATATTATTATTATCATTAATATTTATTAATATTCAAATATATAATTACAATATATATGAAAAAATTACAGAATGCCTTTATAAATATGTAAAAGTGACTGATGAGGATGGGTTCGATAAACTTCTTATTATTTTATAAGCATAGCTCTTTGTCATCTTAACAGCAGTAATAAATAAATACTGAACTGTATTAAGTAAGAAAATATTTTGCATTTTTTATCTTCACGTCTTTCCAATTAAACATTTAATTTATCAGAGTATATACTAATTATTAATTTGGAGTTTGGGGAAACTACAGATGTAAGTAGATCATATTTCAGTGAATTCCTACCCTAGGATATTCACAACTATAAAATTGGTTCTGACTTGATTTAATTTTAAGTTGGAATTATGCTTAATTTGGCATTTAAACATCTCCCCCAAATATCACTACAACGAGTCTCTTATTTTATTGATAAATAGGGTACAAAATTAGGTGAAATGGGTTTTGGTATTACTCTTCTATAAAATATGCAGTGCCAAATTACCTTAGAATTTTAAAAAATTAATGTAGAATAAAATATATTTTTGAAACAAGAATATGAACTGACTACTTTGTCATCGAATAGTATGTATTTGTACTCGTCTTGGATGATTGGTTATGAAAGAAGAGAATTGATTCAGTCATTCACCCACTCATGAATGTTCAAGGGCAGATTTTATGTGGAGGATAGATAAACCAAAGGTAGGAATAAGAGAATTTATTATTTTAATTTTGTTGTAACCTACACGGGATACAATCACTAAATTGTTAAAAATCGTACTCACATATTAGTTGATCCATGCAAAGAAGTACGAATAAGCTTTTTAAAATTGACATCTTGAAATTAATTTTTTCTTTTTAAGAAACCAAAGAGAATTTTACTAATATTAGAAGATTTAATGAAGATTTAATATGAGAAAATCTAATATTATTAGATTTTTATTGTAGAAATAGTTTGAAAAATAAAAATCTATTACCATTGCATTTTCTGTATACACTAGAACAATTGAAAACAATGGTAAACTAGCAGTAATAAATGAGTAAGAAAGAAATGATTTATTAAACAAGAATAAAAAGAAGGGTAAAACTTTATAGGCACAATGAAGGCATAACATTCTGATTTAATTTTCATAGTTCACACTTATGTGTAGGTTATTGCAAGTGATAAACCTCTATTTACATGTTAATGATGAATAATTATATTAAATAGTAATAATCATATTAATTTCATTTTTTCAAAACTAAATAATTCTTCAAAAAGTTTCAGAAATATAATTAATTCTGGTTTAAATCTAATAACTGTAACATATTACAAAAGCCTGGTACTAATTTATTTTGCAATTAATATTTAACATAATGACAAATTAAATTTCATACATCTAATTTATTATTTATGTAAGGGGCCATCCCTAAATTACGTCTGTTGCAAAGTTGCTGAAAAGATGGTTGAGCGCAGACTGGGAGAATTTCTAGAGAAATCAGGTGCAATTAGCGACAATCAAGCTGGCTTCCGGAAACACCGCTCAACCACCGGCCAAGTTATGAAATTCACCCAGTCAGTCAAAGAGGAATTCCATAAGAAGCAATCAACCCTGGCAGTTCTAGTCGACTTTAAGGCAGCCTACGACAAGGTGTGGCGACAACTACTCATGAAAAAGCTTCACTCTTTCGGAATAAAGGGAAACATGTACAGGTGGATTGGCAGCTTTCTTTCAAATCGCCTCATACAGTGTAGATTCTTCGACAAACAATCATCGTTTAAAAAACTGAAACAAGGCCTCCCACAAGGAGCCATGCTGAGCTGTCTTCTATTTACACTCATGATAGACGACCTAGAGGCTGCCATCAGCAAAATACCAGGTGTGAATTGTCTGTTTTTCACCGATGACGTCATCATATGGGCAACCAGTAGCAATACACAGGCACTAGAAGATGCCATAAACGCAGCCATGACTAGACTCAAGGAATGGGCGTCTCAAAATAAAATGGAAGTCATCGCAGAGAAAATTGTGTGCCAGCTGTTCTCCCTGTCAACTAAGCCACACTCCTTCAAAGTGTACTATGGTGGAAAAACTTTAGGCCAAGTTAAGCTATCTAAATACCTGGGTTATCATGGAACAAGTACACTAGGTCCGCCGCTGAAAAAGGGAACAAACGGAACGACATGTTGAAAAGGTTGACTGCTACCAAGTGGGGAGCCACACAGGATGTTTTGATAGAGACCTATAAATCCTACGTAAGGCCTATCCTGGAATATGGCGGGAAAGCCATAGCCACTGCTAGCTCCACCAACCTAACCAAACTCGAGACCATCCAGAATAATGCACTGAGAACAATTACTGGAGGTGCAAAATCGACTCCAATAACAGCCATGCAGCTCCAGGCTGGATTCGAGCCACTAGAGGCTAGACGGAACAAAAGAGTTCTCAAATTTTGGGAAAGAGCTAGGAGAGTGGATGGCTATTTCTGGAATGGCTACAAACCGGCCTCCCAGAGGCTCAAAACTCAAATATCTTCCCTATGCCAATGCGAACCATAAAGGACAAATACAAGCTTCCGCAGTCTCAACCACAGCCGCTATGTAACTACGTTCCCATGGTGACTCACCTACCCCATATTTGTACAACCCTAAGCGATTTTACTGGTAAAAAGGCAGACTCCACCCCACAGGCACTAAAAGCACATGCCCTGGAAACCATTGCCATGCAATACCCTCATAGCAAGTGGTTTCATATATTCACGGATGACTCGTACAACCCAACACTCAAAGGAATAGGAGCAGGATGGTTCTATGGGGAGTTGAGGGCTTCTCCGCTGTCGGTACGAATATCACTAACTTTGATGGAGAAATCAGCGCTGTCCAAGAAGCCGCAACCGCACTACTACAATCTTGCGTTCCACCAGCAAATGCAGTGTTTTTTATAGACTCACAAGCAGCCATTCTGGCCCTTGCCTCAAACGCATCCACTGACTGCCTAGGAACGATCAGCTGTCGCCAGGCAATTGAGAGGCTCATAATAAAAAGATGGAAGGTCAAACTCCAGTGGATCACTAGTCATGTGGGCATAATAGGAAACAAAATGGCTGACGAACTGGCAAAAAAGGGCGCGGAAGCGCATCAGCTAGCAACCCCCATCTCACTCAACACTGCCAAAAATAACATAGATGGCATGGTCAACACCTATACCTTAAACGACATGGCGAACCTGGCAAAAAACAAAAAATGGGATGTTTTAACCTTTAAGGGACCGCCTCCCAGTAATTTAGAGCGCTCTGAATCGGTCGCCAGTTTCCGTCTACTCACTGGCCATGACTACCTGCAAGAGCACTTGCACCGCATCGGCCTAGCAGATGACCCCACCTGCCCTCTCTGCTTGAATGACACAATGAACGCCGAACACCTCAGGTCCTGCGCAGATCTCTCCGTCTACCCTGAAGACCCTGCTAGCCATTACTGGGAGGCACGGCGTCGAATGGCCGAAAAGCCAAGGACGGGCGTTGGCTAAAGTAAAATAAATTACGTAACGCTAAAATGAATGATCTTTAACGTCTTTAACGTATTATGAATAATGCATAATTACTAACGTAGTCTTGTCCTCCTTTACTGATTTAGTCTAATTATTTTAAATGCCAAATTTGTAGGCCAATAAAGAAGTACATCAAATGTGCCAATAAATATTATAGTAATAATATAATGAAAAATAAAAATAACTTTGTTAAATAAATAAAACAGGAATAAGAAACAATGTTTTTTAAATATGTGACCTCACAGTACTGGAAATTATAAAATCTAAATAAACTTTAGGTTATGTATAAAGTCAGGACAGTATTAATTTAAACATAAATTGAAAATATTGTTTCATAAAAATGTGACAAATAAATTTAAACACAGAGAGATCAACCCATTTGTAATATTGTATAAAGTCTATTGGTCTTCCCACGGAATATCATGTATGCTGCGACAGACAATACTGGTTCTGAGATCTTCAGAAAAAGATATGTATATTTAATATGCCTAATTTTAAAGTAGATCAAACTCTACACATTGTTTACAAATACTACAACTTTCAAAAATTTACAAAGAACTTAGTTTAATGTCTTGTCCGGCCCAGATAACTCAGAAGTCCATCAATCTCGGTCACAAATACAAATTTTGTACTTCTCATGATGAGTCATGACCAAGTGTAACAAAGTTTCGGTGTACTTCTGAATTCACTAGTTTGACCTGAAAAGATGTTGTTTTGTTAAAAACTGTTACTGATAAGTAACAATTGGGACTTTAACTGATTCATGTATGTATAGGCCTGATCGTCGTACTACGTACAGTGGTGATACTGCGTTTGATGTTACAGCTCCTCACATTTTTCTCCAATAATGCTCATAAATAAGAAGTTTATTAGGGTACTTTAAATACATGTTTTTTTGTAAATAGATTTTATTTGAGTTCATTATTAATATTAAGTACATTTTACTTGCTCAAAAGTTAAAATGGGGGCGGTATATTTAATATATAAAAAAAAAATTATCATAGTCAAAACTGAAATTTCAAGTTATGTAACGCTACTGCATACCCTCTCCTCCTTCTGTAACAATGCATAAAGATAGACAAAATTTCAGAATGATTATTTAATGATAATATAGGGTTTTAGTCTAGACAGAAGATTGTTACCTATATCATGAATAATTTGTTCTGTTTTAATTAAGCAGACATCTAAAAAAGCTAACATTATTGCTACATATATGTCAGATGCAGCCAGAGAGAAATTGATATAATTTCAAATGTATAGATTTTCAAATGTCACGTATGTGACTCACCTTTGCAGAAATATATAGACCTAGTGTAATCACGCTAATGTTATCATTCAGTTATTATTATCGTTTCACTTAAGGACAGACACGATCTTGTATAAATACATTGTAACTGAGTCGCTTATTGTTATAATTTAATTTGTCATGGTATAAAATATGCGTACACAAGAACAAAAAGGTTTACAAATAACGTACATTCTGACAAATTAGTTGAGAGATATGATGACTTACATTCTGTCCATCAGTCCTATTATCTACATTAATTGTCCATCTATTTATTCACATACCATTTGTTCATGTGACTACTGCACCATTAATTTTTTTATTTTCATATAAGTGTATGATTTTAGTGTGATTTTATGTAATTTAATTTTGAAAGATCTTTTTACATTTGTTTTGTGAAGTTTGGGTCACTTGAAGTTTCAAAGTATAGTAAGATATCCAAATCTCAAAAGAAACAACATGATTTAAGTCAAGACATTCTAGATAGATACAGTAAATTACCAAAAACAAGTCAAAGAAATACTGCTTCTCAACTTGGCATTTTGTAACTTCTCAAGATGTACAATTTTGAAGTATGAAGATTCTATCTTTTCATTATCAAAGTGAAATGAAAATGTTGACATCAAATCGTTCTGGAAAGGATCCACAAGTGGAATCAGTTTTGAAATTATGGTTTATGAAATGTTCATGAAAAAGATGCTGGAGTTGATGGCCCTTTCATGTGCTAAAAGCTAAGGGTCTTGCAAAAAAGTAGGAAAGGAAGATGTTAAAGCTACAGATGGTAGGTTCAATTGATGGAAAAAAAGAAAAAAAACATTGTTTATAAGAAAACATGTGGTGAAAGAAAGATGCCGATTTTGATGGAGCTGAAGACTCGTTACAATACGAATGGCCAAACATTTTGGCTAATTATTCTCATAGCTGCACTTACAATGCAGATGAAACAGGATTTTATTATTGTACTTACCTGAGTCAAACTCCAATATATATGACATAAATAATTTTTAATGAATGGCTGACTAAATGGGATACTAGGGTGAAACCAGTGGCGATTTGTCCAAAAGGGCTCTGGGGCGCAGCCCTCCCAATTACAAAAATTAATTTTTAATTAATATTCATTTATCTTAAATTAGGTTAAGAAGAGCTTAGAATTATTTAAGTAATGTTAAAACCATAAAATATTTAGCAGTTGACACACGAAATTAACCGCATGCTCCGTGCGGGGCTCACAGCAGAGAGCCCCAGATTAGTGCATTGAGTGTGCATGGAATAAGCTGAAACAGCCAAAACCGTGTGATGACGTCACTCAATGCGCATGTTACGGGTGGCCTGGGATGGAGTCCCGTCATCTTGTGCATGCGCTGAGAAATGACAAATCAGTGCTGCTGATTAGGAAGCAGCATTGTAGGCTTATTTGTAATGTTCTCACAAATAAATGTTGGTGCGTTTGACTCAAAGTAAACAAATCAAATTTTATATTTAATAATAATATGCGTTTATGAAACTACTATTTTAAACTCATTTTAAAGAATAATATTTATGTACTAGATAAGTATTGTTTCCATTTATAGATCCTTTGATGCGCATACACAGTGGCCTAATATACTCTTAAAAGTAAAACATGATTCACACTACTCGTTGAGTACTCGACGCTTTAGCAACCAATAGGCGATCACTTAACTACCCAACCTTACAACATTTCGTAAATCACACCGTAATACGTCTATTACTTACAGCAATGTTAATATATTAATCAATAAGTATAACTTAATAAAAGTTGTAGGTGCTTAGAATATAAAACGAGTTGAATGGGTATCAAATTTCAAAATTTCTCCGCACCTCGTAAATCTGGGGAGACCCCTTGTCATGAGCCCCACCAATGTAATTGGGCAGGAGCCGCCACTGGGTGAAACACAACATTGTCTTTCTAATAGAGAACTGCACTGGGATGTTTCACTGCACTGCCAAGTGCTACGCTGAAAATATCAGACTGATTTAGCTTTAAAACCATACTATATCACTTATTTAGCCATGTGACCAAGACATAATTAAAAATCTGAAAGCTTTTTATTAGCGAGAGATGGATGGTAGAATAATAGAAAAAAGTGGACGAATTTCAAACCTTTGGCTCAAATGAATTGGGTAAAAAAACTTCTTTACTCGATGGTATTCATCTGGTAGCAAAATCTTGGAATCATGTTCGTGAAAAATTACTTTGAAAACATGTTTTTTTTATTAAAGAAAATCAAGAGCAAGCTACATTTTAGGAAGAGTCAGAAGAGAACTTGAAGCCTTTTGATTTGTCTCTAAAATAGTACACTGAGTGAATGAAAGTTAACAATAGTATTGAAACAGCAGCAGGAATGACTGATGATGATATTTGTTAGACAGTTGCTTCACAACAACAAAGGCTACTGAAGAAGAAGATACTGATGACAAAGAAAATGACAAATAAATACCGCAAAGATCTAAGCAAGAAGTTCACCAAGCTCTTGAGATTCTACTGTAGTTTGTTCTACAAAAAGCAGACAATTTCAACAAGCATTATGGATATGAACATTGTCAACAATATTTTACTGAGAGATTAAAGACAATCTAATATTGAAGAATTCTTTATGAAAAAGTAAATCAATTGGAAATAGTAAATAAGATCGAATTGTTTTGAGATGAAATTTTATATGTTTGTGTTTTATAAAGTTTTTTTACGTAGATCAATACATTAGAAAAAAAATGCTGGATTCAATTAGCATTGGAAAAAATCTGGAATGGAATAAAATAATTTGATGTGAATTATGCCCACAAAATATAACAAGTACCTAGTTACCAAGCTACCTAGTTACAAAATTTTACTGTAGTGCATAAAACTGCCTGGAGTTGCAAAATTTGGTAAGTAATCACTCATGATTTTCATGTACTTGAATTACATGTGTTATAGGATTAAAATTACTTACTGTAATTGCAGGCCTACATATCGTTCAGTAAATACTTCTGACCATAATACAGTGAGTTCAATGCGGTACTTCTGTACATCGTGATTACATGGTCAGTTATTGTTATTGTTTGGTTGCAATGCTGTATATATATATATATATATATATATATATATATATATATATATATATATATATATATATATGAAGTTAATATATTACTATGTAAGTAATTTTATCCACCATTAAGTGCAATAATTTTACCTTGAGGAGGCACCTTTCGGTCAATTGACCATTGTCGAATCACTGATGTTTTTCTCTGAGAAAAACATCAGTGATTCGACAATGGTCAATTGACCGAAAGGTGCCTCCTCAAGGTAAAATTATTGCACTTAATGGTGGATAAAATTACTTACATAGTAATATATTAACTTCATAAAGTCAGTGCAACGGAAAAAACAATGGATAATGTTAAATATCAAGAATATATATATATATATATATATATATATATATATATATATATATATATATATATATATATATATATATATTTTAGGAAACACATTAAGCTTGTCAGAAGATTAATGTAATTGAGGTTAATCTCAGATCACAGACCAATTCGTGTTAATGCAAATACACTGTTTTGATTTTCTATTCGAACTTCCTTTTCAAGAGAGTATTAATTTAATATTAAACCATTTTTACAGATTTTATATTTATAAAAAAATCTTTTAACATTTTTAAAATCATTTATTTACTTTATTCCTAATAAATATTAAAATTTACAAGTCAGATTACACTTATAGTTAAGTCAAGTTTAAAGATGATTTTAAAGATGTTATGATTGTAACAAAAAATTGTTTATGATTATAAAAATTGTAAATTATGGCTTAATATTAAATTAATATAATTTAAACATAGTATATAATATAAATTATAATATAATATATAGAAACTTTCAGCTCTTGAAAAGGATTTTTAGATAGAAACGTAGAGTTTATTTGTATTAACATGAATTGATCTGTCACCTTAATCACATTAAATATTTATTAATCGAGATTAAATGAAGTTTAAGTAAAGATTAATGTAATTACCTGAAGTGGAGCTTAGGGGGTTTTCTTGGGTTGGTATTAAAGTTTCCTTCTCAATCCCGAGAAGAATTCTGATGTTACAATCTAGAGAAGTGCTATATATTTTTTTTTATAACAGTTTCCTATTACTGTTATAGAAACTACTGCATATATTATATTTTATAACATTTACTATTATAAGCCTAATCTAAATATTTATTAAAGTTCCATTACGAAATAAACCTTACTTTCCTTAGATTCGGAAATGAATTCTTGTAATGATTTAGCAAACACTAACTGTGATGTGTATTCATTAACTTTATAATTGTTTTATTTATTTAGTCCATTGTTAATTAATAACAAAATGCTTTGTTTTCAGGATTGCACCATTGAAGAACTCAGAGAAAAGTTGAATCATCTTAAAGTATGGAGTAAGTATAGTTGTAAATCAAAACAATAAATATTATTTAGGGTTTACCTAATTTAAACTTAATTTTTGTTTTGCTTTAGCATTTTCATGAAGTACTGTTATTATCTAATTCTCAAAATAACTGAAAGTTAATAGTTTCAAATTGCTGGTGTTGATCTGTGTATTGTTATGTGTTGTATTTTGAGTATTTTCATATTTTAAGAAACCATCAGGTGTTAAAAATATTTTTTAAATATGGTGTCATATTTAATGTTTGTTTAATTTTTCTAAAATAAATGTGACATTTTTAATTGTGAGTCGTGTATATTCATTTAAAACTTTCAGGTATTTTTATATTAGCTTTATGTTATTGTGTATTTAGGAGGTATGTTAGTGATTTGTATTGTGACTTATACCTCCTAATTCCAGGGTTTGGTTTGGTTTGAGATAAGGATTTATGTTTTCTTTATATCTATCTCTTAAAATTTGGTTTTTATTATCTGGTATAAATTCTTTATTAGTTTACAAAGTTGTGCTGATTGTGATAACCTTCTTGAAAAAAATTAAGTGAAGGAAATTATCTTGTAGAACTGAACTCTAAATTAGTGTTTACTTACGTTTCACTGAAAACAATAATAATCTTTGACAGATGAAAAATGGTGATCATGTCACACCATTCCACACTTTCAAGATTTAGCATTCTATTTTAAACTGGGATATTAAAGAAAAGTCCCAGGCAAGTTCACAGAAAAGTTCTTGATGGCCTGAAAAAAAAATTTGTTTTGTTGGTCACTTTTTATTTATGGAAAAACAGGAAATCGTCTTAATCGGGAGCATATTAAATGGATTTTAGTGAAATCTATTTGGATTTTAAAACCACTTTAGCTACTAATAGTTTTGGTTTTTGGCTTTATTTCACGAAAAAAACCGTATAGAATCAACTCTTAACAATTCTCGGTAAAAATTTGGTAAAATATTCTTGTATAATACTGTGTATTACAGTGTATACATGTAACATACACCGTATAATACAGTGTATAGGTATTACATTTATAAATAGATTGCATAAATATTTTGGTTAAGTATCATAAATAAACAAGTCATTCAGTTTATCACCAGTATCAGACAATAGTACATAAATAAGTATTCATTTCTTTATGAAACTCGAGCTATATGGAGCAAAATGAGATATGTCAACAAAACTGTTAGCCTCTATACCTTACACAATAACCTTATCTGCTCATAAAGGTGTTTGCTGTGGCTGTATTGTAGCTGGGAATATGTTAGATAGTGTGAATCTTTGTGAATAATGTTTTTGTATAAAAATTTGTTAATTTTGTTCTATTTATTAGGAGAGGAATTATAGTTAGCTTATAATTTATTTCTTTGAGGTAAAAAATGAGTAGCAAAAAAATATTAAATATAAAAAATTGATTTTGGGACTGTCGGTTTGCAAATTAGTGAGTTGGAAATGTTAGAAACGACAGAGTGACATAAGAAAGCAAATGAAATACAGAGGCATTAGTTACTTTTTCAGTTAAATGTGATTCATTAACTTCTAGCAAAAAATCAATGAAAAATGTAATTACAGTAATCTAGATAAATTAATGTTACATTGGTTTAACTAGAAACGAGCTAATATATGCTGAACAAGGACAAATATTTCATAACATTGGCTTAGAAGGGGATTTCAAAACTTTTTCAACCGGCTAATATACAATAATTTAAAAATAGATGGGGCCTATAGATCAGAGATTTGGCCATTGACAGAATACGACTTAATGCTGACCAGAAGCGGGTAGATTTTCAATTGTTCATCGGAAAAGAAATTTTTGGCAGCAACAAATATATAATGCCGATGAAACAAGTTTGGATGGAAGTATTTATCTTCTTACCCTCTTGCAATGCAAAAGGAAAAATAGACTAGGTCAGGTGCAAAACAAATAACAGTGATTCTCTTCAGTTCCAATGCAAGAGGGGAATATAAATTGAAATCATTAGTTAATGGAAAGTGTAAGGAACCTCAGTACTTTAAAAATATATAATAGTCCTGTTATAACTAACAAATAAAATTTTATATAATTTGTCCTATTGTTAATTTGTCATACCATCCCAGTGAAACAGAATTTAAGCATGGTGACATCTATAGTAAATTTCTACTACCGAACATAACATTCTATTCAGCTAATGGACCAATCACACATATTGTAATTTTTGGGCTAACTTTTATAGGAAATTATTCGTATAAAAATTTCTTTTGATTGAGCCTTACAGGTTAATTGATGTCCTTCACATAATAAAGTGTTAAGATTAATTGTTTGCACAATCATGGAGACCTCTTCTGTCTAAAGTTCAAGACATTACTGGTTTAAAAAATGACCTTATTTCCAAGGTCAAAGATTAGATGTCTGAAATGCTGACATAAATAAATAATTGAAAGAGTGTGAAAGTCCGAAATTACTGAGTGGTTATAAATAGATGAAGCAGCCCTGTTTATAGAAATGAAAGTAATGACAATACTGTACAAGATTGGACAGCCAGAGCGTTTGATAACAATAGCGTTATAGGTGACAACAATGCAACGTAATTAATTTATATTGTATTTTTCGAACAAACAACTTTCTAATTAATTATTGTGGAAACGACTTTGTTGGGTAAGAATTATTGGAAATTTCAAAAACTATACAGATGAGCGGTCACCATGCTTTTGTCATTTGTTAAAAATAGCAATGAATTTTCATTTAAAATTGTGCATTTAAGATATTCACAATATAATATAAAAAAATGAAAGATTGGCACAGAAACAATTAAGACAGATTTTATAAATAAGCCTAAATACTTTTGTTTTCTAGAACAACTTGAAAAAATATTGTTAGTATTTTTGTAAATTTATATAAATAAATGTTATGTAAATAAATAATAAATAATTTGAATTTGGTTCTCTAAGTTATTTATTTCAGTAAACCTACAAAACACTTGAGCTTGCTCACACTGCTGTAACTGGCGCACTATAAGTTCTGCTCTGGTGTTCGAGCGGCGAGTGATGGCACGCGGGATAGGAGGGGTAAGAATCAATGCTAATCTGCAAATATTAGATTTCTAGGAGTTCTAACTAATGATGTTAAATAAGCAATATTCATTAAAGTTATCTACTGAATTCCAAACAATTTTTCAAAATAACTAACTAACAAGATAATAACATTGAATATAAGATGAACATAAACATGAGTTTATTTTATGTAGATTTCAACACTTCCTTGGTTATTAACTGGACAAAGAATAAAAGTCAGATTAATCGAAAGTACAATTTTCTTTATTTAAACAATCCTAAAACTAATTCGACGTTGTTGAAATGGGAAAAATTGATGTAAGAGGTCAATAGGAGTTATTCATTATGTGTAGAAATCACAACTTAAAGATCGGCGCTTAATGAAGTGGAATTTCAAAACATACAGTTGTACACGTTTTGCTAACTTTGGGCGTAGAGTCAGAGAGGACAGTTTGAAGATGTGGCGGGAGGAGGGCGAGAGTCGTAGTACGCAGGCTGGGTAGTAGCAGCCAAGCCAGAGAGGAACTTATAATGTGCAAGTAATACCATACAGTTCTTTGTCTCTATATAGCTGTGCAACACATATAGCTACTTACTACACACCTTCTATGATGGTACAATTTTCTTCATCTAAATTACCATTAAACTACTTTCTGTTTTAGATGTTGCAACAAAGAGCTACACCAGGAGTTGGAAAACTTATAAATTACTTGATGCGTTGGAGAAGGACTCCAAGGCTGTTACTGGTGCTATTAAGTTAAAAAAAGAACTTTTGAGATCATTTCGTATAAGAAGTCTTGATGCGGTAATACATTATGCAGTATTTATTTGGGGTTAAATTATTAATAATTTTATTTTATAATTATTTAAATGTAACAGTAATTATGTTAAATTTATTATTTGTTTAAATTATGGTAATATTCTCTTGAGGCATTCATCTGAAGATTGGTTAAGTACAAGCTAGTAAGAAGTCAAGTAGTTTATTTGATTCTATACTTTCTAATTCTAAACATTTACATTTTAGGTTTTTTATTTCTTTTGATTACCCTCTAGAGAGAATAATTGATAACCTTCAATGCAAGATATCTATTGGTGGTTTCAATCAAACTTTTCTGTGTAATAAATTGTTTTACTTAACAGACTAAATGTTTTCTTGTTTTCTGAGCCTTGATTCCTCCGTCAATTTGTATTGACATATTTTTTTTTCTTCTGTTACCTCTTATATTGTTACTGGGTAACTTTTTTATTAAATTTCCTTCCGTGTAAGTGATGAGAATAATCTTCTATGAGGTACAGAAATAATTTTCTATCCTGCCTGGTTGAACGTACATATTAGTCCAAACACGAGTATTGACAGTCTCTGTAATTCAATAACAGTTTATTATTAAACCTTAAAAAAGGTCTGTGCTTAACCACAAAAAATACTATGAAAATTTAATTTCCGCCGTAAACAAATGCATTGTTAATTAATTTTCATTATTTAGACATGAAAATATTTTAAAACATGGATTAAAACTATATTTATATAAACAATATTTAAAACTTTGTAAGACTTTTTTATATATGGGTATATTCAACGCTGATTATTATATAAGAGTCATTAGACTCTTAATTTACAAAGTCATTAGCCTTAAGACTTAACAGTCTTGAAATTAAAATTACAAAAGAACTTCAAAACATATTTGTTACTTGAAGTATGAGGATTTTAGTCTGGACTTTTGATGTATCTCCTATCATCACCTTTTAATCTTTCTCATGTAATTTTGGCATGGTATTTGCTTTCTTAGGTGTGATGTAATATATGTTTTTCTTTTACTCCACTCAATAATGTAAACAATTTGAGAGCAGTAAAATGTTTCAATGGAAATGTCACCAAATATGACTAACAGATATTAAAAACATGATTTTCAATGAATTTTCTACGTCAGAATGACTTGTGGTTGTAATATAGTTGTCTTTTAAAAATGCCATTTTTTGAGCCATATTTGGTGAAATCTTTATCATTATATTTCACCTATTTCAAATACTATTGAATAAAGTTGCTACTGTATTAGAAGAAGAAAATATTCCTTATTGGACAAAATAATGGGATAACTGTAACTGTCAGCAATTTTCTGAAATCAGGTTCAATGAAAAGAGTTTTAGAGGTTCCTATAGCCCACTGCACGCAATTGAGCAAGTGGCTAAAAATGTAGCGTTGCCACACGGCTCATCAAAGAGTCAGAACAGCCTTTACTTTGTACTATCCTACAAGTCTCGTTTACAAGAAAATTATTTATTGAATGCTTAATATAATTATTACTTTTAAATTGGAAAGTTAAATTCTACATTAAGTGGAAAATAAACAATGGTAAATAACAGTTTTTGTCAGAGTTCTGGCAAATTAATTTTCTAGTATGAAAACTTGTAGTTTTTGTGTTGCACCTTATGAAGTTTTTTGTATAAACTACACTTTTTTGTATTAACTTGGCAAAAAACCACTACTTACTGATTTATTCAGCAGACGCGTTAACACTCCTCAAACACAATTTACGCAACACAAAATAGATCACTAACAAATTACTCGACTTTGAAATAGCCATACTAACCACAGACACCATGACCAAGAATACCTCCAACAATACACAATACGAAATTTAAACAAAAACAATGAAACAAAAACATTAAACTCAATAAAACACAAACAAAGACAACATAACCTAATATTTTGTAAAAGCGGACAATGGCAACATCACTGTAATTATACACAAAACAGACTTACACAAAAAAGTACTATCATACTGTAAAAGCAATTACATCACAGAAACACCCATAAACCCCACAAACAAATTCCACACCCAAATAAAAAATAACAAATAACATAATATACAAATGCACACGCATAATAAACAAAGAAAAACGACACCTTGCACAAATTAAACCACAAGCACCAACATTTAACGCCTTACCTAAAATACACAATACACTCACTAATAAATAACACATCCACACCCTCACACAAAATCTCGAAACAACTCGACAAAATAATAAGAAAAAACATCACATTTCATAACCACGCCAGCGTAAAAAACCACATAGACCTTACACAAAAAATAAAAAACGCACACATACCCCACAACTCTACATTCCCACTAGCATCATTTGACATCACCAAACTATACACAAACATACCAGACAACACAACCAAAGAAATAATAACACTAACAGAAACAATCACTTCTCCGAATTATTTCACATACAATGGCAAATACTACACACAAAAAAAGAGTAACCTATGGGATCTCCCATTTCAAGCATATTGTTAGAAATATTCATATACAATTTAGAACAAGAACATATCATAAACAACCACAAACACGCCCACAAAATAATATATTGGTACAGATACGTACATGACATCCTAATCCTATATAAAACTTCAGAAAAAGACTGCTTACAAGACCTACGTGAAAAAACTGGATTTTCGCAAGGATGGTGTCAAGGCACATAAATTCATAACAACACTTGAGAACAAAGGGACACCTCGTCAAACACACCCCCTACTATATGGCACACGGACACTCACCGACAGGAGAGACATGGCGAATGCATTTTGTTCCTACTATGCCAAGGTCAGTCGGATCTCAGCAGACAAAACGGTCAAAAGACACCTGAATAAGCATCCACCACCGAACTGTCTGAACGAAAAGCAAGATAAGGTTTTTAATAAGCCTTTCACCTTAGCTGAGCTAGAAATGGCTCTTTCAACCCTCAAGTGCAAAAAATCGGCTGGCCCGGATGGAATCTACACAGAGTTCCTGATCAATCTTGGTGAAGAGGCAAAGAAGACGCTCCTTAAAATCATAAATCTTACTTGGACAACACACGTTCCGGATCAATGGAGGAAAAGCGAAATCATACCTCTCTTGAAAAAAGGTAAACCTGCTGAGCAGGTTAGCAGTTACCGTCCGATTGCGCTTACAAGCATAACCAGTAAGCTTGCCGAACGATTAGTACTCCAGAGGCTTAAAGAATTCTTGGATGACAATCATACTATCAGCGACGCTCAAGCTGGCTTCCGACCCAGAATGAACACTGTGGATCAGATTATGAAATTCACGCAGAACGTTAAGGATGGTTTTAATTCCCACCAATCTACTCTTGCAGTTCTGGTAGACTTTCAATGTGCTTATGACAAAGTCTGGAGAAAAAAAAAATGCTCCTTCATATAAAAGAATAAGAGAAACATCACATTTCATAGTCACGCTAGCGTAAAAAACAATATAGATCTTACACAAAAAATAAAAAACACACACATACCCCACAAATCTACACCAGCATCATTCTACTGTATTATGTTTTTTACTTTTATTGATGAAATGTAGGATTTTTAAATTGGTGTCTATGTCAGCAGGTGAGTGTAGTGTGTTTTGTATGTGTATGGAGAAATTTGATGTTGGTTGAGTCTTTTTTATCTGATTTACGTGTTCTTCGTATCTTATGGTAAATGTTCTCCCTGTTTGTCCTATGGAAAAACTGGGACAGTTGTTGCATGTAATCTTGTATACACCTGCCCTGTCATGTTTATCCTGGTGTGTTTTTGAACTGTATAGGTGTTTTTTAATTGTGTTGGATGCTGTGAATGCTACTTTGTATTTAAGTTTGCGGAACGTGGAAGCTATTTTTTGTGATGTGTTGTGATACGTAAGTGTTATATATTTTTGTGTTTGTGTGTAATTGTTTTTTGTTGTGTTATGTGTACGTTGTTTTTTGCCCATTATGTTGTATATCAGTGTGTGTTTATATCTGTTTTTTTTGTTCTATTTGTTTTATTGTGTTTAGTTTCTTTTATTTTGTCTTCATTGGTCATGGGTATGTTGATTAATCTGTGTATCATGGAGTGGAAGGCAGCATATTTGTGTTATGTGGGGTGGTTAGACATGTTGTGTATAACTCTGTCTATGTTGGTGGGTTTCCTGTATATTTTGAATATGTGTTTGTTGTTTTGTTTTGTTATTGTTGGGTCTAGGAAGTTGATTTTGTTTTGTTGTTCTGTTTCCAGTGTGAAGTTTATGTTGTTAAGGTAAGTAAGTTTATGTTATTTATGTAATTGTGAAAGGCGTTTACCTGCCTTATGTTGCCGTTGTATAGGATTAGGATGTCATCTACGTATCTGTACCAATATAGTATTTTGTGGGCGTGTTTATTGTTATTTATGATATGTTTTTGTTCTAAATTGTGTATGAATATTTCTGACAATATACTTGAAATGGGGGATCCCATGGGTAAGCCTTTGTTTTGTGTGTAGTATTTGCCATTATATGTGAAGTAATTTGGAGAAGTGATTGTTTCTGTTAGTGTTATTATTTCTTTGGTTGTGTTGTCTGGTATGTTTGTGTATAGTTTGGTGATGTCGAATGATGCTAGTGGGGATGTAGAGTTGTGGGGTATGTGTGCGTTTTTTATTTTTTGTGTAAGGTCTATGTGGTTTTTTACGCTGGCGTGGTTATGAAATGTGATGTTTTTTCTTATTATTTTGTCGAGTTGTTTCGAGATTTTGTGTGAGGGTGTGGATGTGTTATTTATTAGAGGTTGTATTGGTATATCTTTCTTGTGTATTTTATGTAAGGCTTTGAGTGTTGGTGCTTGTGGTTTAATTTGTGCAAGGTATTGTGTTTGTTCTTTGTTTATTATGTGTGTGCATTTGTTTATATTTTTTTATTTGGGTGTGGAATTTGTTTGTGGGGTCAATCAGTGTTTCTATGATGTCGTTGCTTTTGAAGTATGATAGTACTTTTTTGTGTAAGTCTGTTTTGTGTATAATTATAGTGATGTTGCCTTTGTCTGCTTTTATTTAGGTTGTATTGTGTTTGTATTTTATTGAGTATAATTTTTTTGTTTCATTGTTTTTGTGGTGTGTTTGTTTTATTTTGTTTAAATTTCGTATGTGTGTTGTCGGAGGTATTATTGGTTCTTGGTGTCTGGGGATAGTATGGCTGTTTCAAAGTCGAGTAATTTGTTAGTGAGCTTTTTGTGTTGTGAAAATTGTGTTTGAGGCCTTTGTTGAGTAAATCCATTCCTTGTTTGTTGAATTTTATTTTTATTGTGTTAAAAGTAGGTCCATGAAAGAGTTTGTTGATTTTGAGGATATGTTTATTTTTTATTTGTTTTTGTATTTTGTTTGTTCATTTGTGAATTGTAAAATGTTTTCGAGTTCAGTATGGAGTAGTATTTTTACGCTGTTAAATATCACAAATATTCATATATATATTCTGTAATTTAGTATTTAATTTATATTTAATTTTATTGCTTTCTTCAATAGAAGAATAGTGGTGCTTACGTACTCATGACGTTTATGCGTAACCATTTTGGAAATTTTGTTCCATTTCCTGTTAAAACTATAACTTGAGAATTTTGATGTGATTCATATATTAATGACATTTTGTTTTCACTAATTTTTAGAAACTAAGCAAATGGAATATTTAGAGTCTAGAAATATTGTTTTGTTACAGGTAATCAATGTTGTAAGCCATGAGAATATGTTATGGTGTGCTATTACAGGAAAGAAGCTGACAAGAAGGAAGGGCATGAAAATGGAGCCTACTGTATATTTTTGTGTATCACCTGGTAATCCTCATTTGTTGACTACACCCAAAATCTTTCCTACAGTAAAACTGCAGGTAAAGAAGTTGCGAATATTGATTATTTTTACCGCCTTGATATGAGTCACCTAAATGCTATATATTTGTGAATATTTAGTTTTGCAGGTTACTTATTAGGAAAATTGATGTTTTGACTTTAGGTTTTTATTTGTAGTAGATGAGTTTATGTTATTTAAGTGAGGTTGCATAGTGTAAGATTAATGCCATTGAGATATCATTGTTTAAAGATACGTAGAAATTTACTATTAGCACTCTCTTAACTCTTAATTAATAGTGATGTGTCATTTAAATAAATTGTGTGTCAAGTCCTGACAGCCATAACACCTATTTCGTTCCTGATCATTTTTTTTTATTTATAAATTTCTAATATTGCATTTTTCTAAATATTATTGTTTATTAAATTATGGGAACTGAATTTTTGCAACAGATTCATTGTAAACATTGCACGAATGTAATGCAACACAATAAATTTATTTTGATCTAAATTTGTTATTAAATTTCTAAACTTACATATATGTGTTTTTACAAATGGATCCAAAGCCTAAAGTTGTTTTAAAGCAATTATTTCTTGGTGAGTTTAATTACTACAAGGTAAACATTGTAAAGGTGGTTGGTACTGGAAGTGTTTAAAGGTTGGAGAGTGTTAATATCAGCGGGGTTTGCAGCGTACAAACAATTATAGTGAGGGGCGAGACAATAGCTTTAATTTGATAGTTGGAAAAACCATCCGGACATATCTACATTCCTCAACGAACTTCAAAAAGAACAGGCTGACTATGAAACTTTAATAAGAGAGTTAGTTTTGGGAGGTACAGTTAAAGCTATATAAAAGAGGAAGTGGAAAACTATGAATGCAAGACTTATGTCTGTTGTTTTCGAATATGAAATTTATAAGGAGGAAAATCGACTGTAGAATATTTAACCCTACTTGCTAATAAATTACATTGGATTATTTGTATATTATAAATAAAGATATTTATTACAAATTTTAAATTAGAAATTCTTTTTTTAGCAAATATTTTATTAGAAAATAACATTACTAGTAAAAATGCATTAGTAATATTGATAGGAACCCACTTATTTATCCAATTTGTTCGGTAATGTAGCCTAAATCAGTAGGTAAATTTCTTTGACTTGAAATAATAAGCATAGTCAATAGTTATAACTCAGCTTTATTATCTATTTTTATCTTTTATTAGCAATATGAGGGGCATTCAATAAATAAAGACAAATTTATGTAGAAAAAATTGTGTATTTTTAAAAATGAGACTTTTATTACTTTGTACCTCATCAAAATAAAAAAAAACTATATACCATCAATGAATAAAATATCAAAGATAACATCATTACCAATACAGTATGGAATAGCAAATACATCTTTAAAAAATGGGTGGGAAATACATGCATAATTTTCACACGAAATAGGGAAGTTGGAAACTAAAATACGAATTTGAAATTAAACCAGTTTTAAACTTAAATTAAATCCACTGGGATTCCAAATAAAAATACTGCATAAAAAATTATCAGACTTAAACTAACTTTCCACAAAATAATTTGCTCACTTTGTGATTTAAACAAAACTATAATATAGTAGTAATGCACCTCTGAGTGTGGTCAATTGAGTTAATAACTATCAGCAAAGAAAAATCTTGTAAAGATTGTATTGGGGGGGGGGGGCGAAGAAATTGGAATAAAACCAAACCATTGTAAAAAAAACTTTAAAATAAACACATTTGGTTCATTGACAAGTACTTCAAGGTCATGATATTACTGAAGGTAGTTTCTTACAATTTTTAAAATTTTCTAAATTTTAAAATTCATGCTCTCATTGTATATTCAACAAATAAATTTGTTTAAATTTAGTAGTTTAAAAAGTAGTTTCATATTTGTAAACAATAAACAAAATTTGTGCCATGAAGTAGTTTTTCAAAAATTAGTAGTTAATTTTTTTTAAATTAAAAAAAAAATTAAAACTTGTTTCAATTTGTTTACAGCGTATCACTTATGCTTTAAGTTATGGCAGAGTGAAAAACTGTCACCTCACAGGAAAAAACATTACTTCACTTTTTAAAATGATTCAGACAAGAGCCGAAACAGAAGCATCTATTGGTAACATTACCATGAGTCCTGGTAAGAATATATAATTTTTATATAAATTAAGGTATAAATGCAGGTTTTTCAAACATACATAATTATGTATTATTTTTGCTATAGTTAAATTTCTTCATTAACAGGTTAGTAAAATTTTTCTATAGTAAAATATCGAAGCGGAATCCCTAAATTTTCAAACAAACCAACTATTATGTTGGTACATATATATATATATATATATATATATATATATACACACACGACATCTTCTTGATTTGGACACAGGGAATCTCAACACTAGAAAGTTTTTTAAAGGGCTTATCACTATTCTCTACTCTTCAATTCACCTGTGAGAAATCTACAGCAGCTATAATCTTCTTGGATGTAGATGTAACAGTCAGAGATGGGAATATCTATACAGGTGTCGACATCAAACCGACAAACCTTCTACAATACCTCCATTTCAATAGCAACCAGCCTATGAATATAAAAAGGTTCATTTTGTACAGTCAGGCAATCAGAGGCAAGAAAATTTGTTCCAACGATAGAGGATTGGAGAACTTTAATAGAAATATATTACTACCTTCCCAAAAATAGGATATCCTAAACAACTTGTTGAGGATCAAATCCGCTTAGCTCAATCATCTGATGAACCCATACCACCTATGGAAGACAATAAACTGTCTTTAGTTACAGATTACCATCCAAGCCTACAGAAGCTGAACAAAATATTAAGGGATGGCTTTAAGATTCTTCAACCTCACACCCTCACCAAAGATCTTTTCTCAAATCCACCACATATTTGGTTCAGATAACGTTCTAATTTGAAAAATATTTAAGTACATTCAAAACTACCTGATCCAAGTATTGAAAAATCGCCTAAATTTCATGGCTTCTTTTCGTGCAATAGACCTAGATGCAAGACATGTCCAATACACATCCCAAGAAATAGTTTTTATAGCCTAGCAACCAATCTGAACTTCAAGATTCAGGGTCATCATACTTGTACATCCTAAAATGCAATGTACCAGTTACAATGAAAAGTTTGCAGCACAGTACATAGGCCTTACCACCAGATGGTCTAAGCATCAGAATGAATGGCCACAAACATGACGTTGAAACCATGAACATAGGCAGACCAACTGCTCAACACGCTGCTAGTAACAACATCATATCTTTCAATGAAGGCCCTCCCCCTGATTGTAACCTTTCAGAATTGAGATGGGAGTTGTCATACCAGTGGTACACCAAATCTAGAGATCCTCCTAACCTCAACATCAGATAACTTCCCCCTAACTTCTTCCATCTTTAACAATTCACTTTACCTTCCTTCTGACAGACTATTAATAACTGGTTTCAATTAATAAATATTTATACAAATAACATATAGTACTATGTCATAAACTATAAAGCTGTGCATATGTGACATTTGGATATTTAATCTTTTACACACATCTGTGGTTCACTTCAGTCTTTTCTTTTTTGGTTGATACAGATCAGATCATTGTATGATCGAAATATTTCAATAGTGTGATATGTTTTTATATGTTTCTAAATATTTGTTTCCAAGAGAATGTAGTTTTGAAGTTTTGCCACTAGGTAAGTCTATTGTTGTTGAAATAAATGATAACCCAATAGAACTAAACTCACTAGAAAAATACCACATCTATAAAAAACATACACAACAATTTAATAAACCAACAGACAACATATGCAGATGACGTACTTTTCAAAAACATCATGGACCGAAGAACCACACCAGAAAAGTAGAGAAAATTAATGCAGGGATTCGACAATGGTCAAGTGACTGAAAGATGCCTCATCCGAAATGTGTAAATTCCTGTTATGTTTTCCTGTATTTGTTTTGTGGTTCGTATTATTAAGATATTATATTATTTTGTTGTTGGAGTGTAGTATTCTTTGTTGTATTGATTTGTTATTTTTTCTATTTGTTATTGATGTATTTATATTTTAGGTAGATTTTTTTATTTTTATTATTTTTGTGATTAGGTTGTAGTGTTGTGTTGAGGTTAGGTTTTTTTGTAAATTTATTGTATATGTTTTTTATAAGGTGTTTGTTGTATCCATTTTCTATTGCTATTTTTGTAATGTTATCTAATTCTTCATTTAATTTTTGTTTGTTATCTTGTGTGTATTTTAATATATATATATATATATATATATATATATATATATATATATATATATATATATATATAGATTTTTTGGACTAGGAGACTGACAGACTTACCTTGGTAAGAGTCCACTCTGTAGTCTTGAAATAGTAACACATAAAGGCACTTAAACAATGATATATTTCAACCACACAGTGGTCTTTATCAATCGAAGAGAAAACACAAAAAGAAGTATGAGAGAATGAAACTTCTTCTCTCATGAGAGTATTTCATTCTCTCATACTTCTTTTTGTGTTTTCTCTTCGATTGATAAAGACCACTGTGTGGTTGAAATATATCATTGTTTAAGTGCCTTTATGTGTTACTATTTCAAGACTACAGAGTGGACTCTTACCAAGGTAAGTCTGTCAGTCTCCTAGTCCAAAAAATCTAAATAATCTTTACCAACCAAAACTAACCTAAATATATATATATATATATATATATATATATATATATATATATATATATATATATATATATATATATATATATTACCATTATGTAAATGAAAGATTCAGAGGAGTTAATAGGTTGTTGAATCGTATTTAACAAACATTACTTTAATAATTGTGGGAACAAATGTAAAATTTTATTTATTTTAAAATAAATACAGGAATATACTTGCATAGGTGCCACGCATTGAATCAAAGTTTCATGCCTGACAATAGAAATTTGACAGGACTCCAACCTGGCTTCTCATGAATCTCATTGTAATATTCTCAACAGTAAATTGTATTCATAAAATGATCAAGTTTCCCAAAAAATGACATTTTGTAGCATATAATAGTTAATTTCCTTCTGCTCTATTTGGCTTTTATGTTTGTCTATGATTTGATTCTTTCTGCTTCCAAGTTACAATACCTCCTAGAAATAAAAGTATATAAGACTTCTCCTGGTTGTTAGTGTTACCGGTCTGCTTGTTGCCGGTTTGAATAACTTTTATTTTATTTAATTGTTTTATGATTATTGTTCGATTATTATATACTTGTAATTACACTTATAATTTATAAAATTATGCTTTAGGTTTTAATTTTTATTAAATTTTGTGCTTATTCCTGACAATTTTGAATGACATTTATATAATGTTTAGATCGTAAGATGAAATTAGAAGCATTAATCACCCCTTAGCACTGTTATCAGTCAATCTTGGCGTCAAATCTATTTATTAGTTACAATTATTAAAAAAATTGTTCTCTTTATTTTGTAAAATTTTAAAAATTTTATTTTGAGTATATTTTTAATATTTATATTTTTACTACTTTTTATTTTAATTTTATTGTTGTATTAAATACATTTTTCCTTATAAAATATTTTCATAAGTTATAAATATTTGTTACTAAGACATTAAAATAATTGGTGTCTAAAACAGCCCAGCCTGCTCTTATTTTACAGTCCTGGTCTTGTTTACAGATGAATTGATAAAACTTGTCTGTTGTATTGGACCTTTATGCTTAACAATAGCTTTTTTTTTTTATTAACTTGGGAGCGGGTTTAAACTGCCCGAAGCACCGCTACCTTAGGTATATTGTACTTACCTCCCTGATCTAGTCAAAGAGCCCCTTCCCTCTTACCAGGTTTAGAAGTTTCCTGACTAGTGTTTTAACTTCAGCATCCTCTTCCAGAGCTGTGCTATCACCAAAGACGTTGAAGCGCCTCTCGGCAAGTGCTTCACATCTATAAATGATGTGTGTTGCGGTCTCCAGTTCTTGCCTGCATAATCTGCACACTGGTTCATCTTTGAAGATACCTGTATTATGCAGATGAATACCTACCGCCGGCTCCGGTCCAATTAGGGAAGTTGAAGACCCCTCTCTGGCCATTGCATCTGCGACTTCATTTCCAAATATTCCCCTATGCCCTGGTACCCAACCTATCTAACAATAGCTTACATTATACTTTAATTTTCATATAAAATGTTATAACTTTTATAAAAAATAAATAATAATTTAATATTTTTTTATTGAGACCTAATAGATTGTTCTAGAAAGTGATGTGTTTGTGTCCGAAAATATAGCAAAAATTTAAAAATTAATTTAAATTAAAATAATATTTCAGATTAAAAAACAAATCCATTTCTAATAACGAATAAGTGTGATGATATAGGATCACCGAAACCCCCCCCCCCCAGATGTTTTTGTAGTGGCTAGTACACACGCAGCAGTCGTTATTTGGAGGAGGACTGAGATTGCTGACCTCGGCAAATGATTCATTTCATTATTCTTGGAGCAGTGGACAGTACAACACCGTATGCTTGCTAACATTGCGGATGTGCAAAGTAGTGAGTATCAAGCAGCGGATTTTCACGTTCATTTTCAACTTGGACACCACAAATCATTGAAATGGTTAGGCAAGCTCTGATTCGTTACCCAAGTTGGTTGGCAAGAAGACACACGTGTGAATTAGGCCTAACTTGTGAATCAGTGTGAACAATTTTCCAAGAAGACATTAATTTTATTCGTACAAGATGTGGTTGATTCAGATGTTAAAAGTACGAGATTATAACCAACGAGGATTTTGCTGTTTGTATGGAAGTGTTGCTTGAAGAATAAGAAAATGCGATAATCGTCATGTGGGATGAGGCTCATTTTTATTTAAATAGTTCTATTTACTCAAAAAAGAATAGTGTTTATTTCTAGCAAGATGTTGCCACTGCACATACTTCTCAAGATGTAATGTCCTTGGTGGGTCGCATGTTTCTGGGAAGGCTTATTTTGCGTTTTGGGGATATTCCGTGATCTCGAAGGTTGCCAGATGGGATTTTTCTCTTTAGGGCGTGTAGATAAATAGCTGATGGCAAGTGTAGATAAATATTTTAATGTAATATAAGTTCAAATTAACAACACAATAAATGAGTAATGTTAATTTGAAAAATGCCTGGTTTTATTCGTCACCCTGTAATAAAATTAGAACATTTAATAGTAGAACTTTTATTTCCTAAATAATTAATATATGGTTTTTAATATTTATCTGATTTTCTTGAATCTATTGGGTAAAAGAAATATCCAAATATATAACTAATCATGATAAATTTAATGTAATAAATAAAGTAACAATTGAATAACCAAATGCAATGAATAAAATTATGCTACACAACTAGATCACAAAAGCAAGGCACAGAAAAAATCAACTAGAACATCTTCAGGAGGATAAAAGTTGAATTGAAACACAACACCAAAAACATAGCTGCCCAAAAGATATAAAACTTGTTAGTATAAATCATTGATGTATATGTAAGTGTTAAATTGTGATTGCAAAAAAAATTGTTACTGTGAATTACAAAATACCCACGTATTTAATGTTATTGCTGATATCGTTAAATATTATTAGATATTATTATAAATTATTGTTATGTTTAATATAGGAAACCAATAGTATTACTTATATTTAATTGGTTGCAGAAAGCTAGTTGTGGATTATGGCTTATTGAAAACCATTTTATCTTTTTTAAAATAAAGGGAAATATAAAATTGTGGTGAACAAAATATAGTGCATGCAGAAAAAAATGCAAAAGATAATGTTGATTTACCCAATAGCAACTTCTATTTTTTTAAGTAAACCAATTTTTCCCCTTAGCAATCTTGAAACGGATAAGAAACATAAATAAAAATCTCCAAGACTTTTTATGTTTAAAAAAAGGAGAGTTTAATATTGGACGAAGTGCAATATTCTATCATTAAATAGCAAGCTTAAGGGAACCTTTAATATTAAACATTTTAAAGAATTTTGGTTGAATTTCATATAACATTCAACAATTATATATATGGCCATTAAATGTGAAGAGGATAGAGTTAACTTAGTTTTTAATAATTCTTTGGTAAAAATACTCAGTTGAATGTTTGTATGTATCTGTTTTTTGTTGTTGTTTGTTGATTAACAGAATAGTTAAAAGGAAGTCTTCTTGCAATCAAACTTAGGAATTTCAGTTACTAATTTATTACCTGAAAATTGCACAATAGTATGATTATATTTTCCTAACAGACATTTTATTTAATATTCTTGTATTTAGTATTCCATTTGATTTATTATAGTGTTTTTATGTAAGAAAAATCAATCTTCATGGTATTTATATTGTAACTATGAATTTAAAATGTTTACAGAAACAATTGAAGTTGGCCACAGACATACAGACTTCACACAAGGCAAGAAAACTAAACACTATGTAAACAAATGTTTAGACAAGAACATAGTGTTAGAGACATTTACTGTGCAGGTGAGTTACTCATCTATTATATCGTTTTGTCATCGATATAACAAGCTCTTTTTACTTATTTATTGTATCATTTCTGATCAAGAAGTATTCTTACTCCTGGAACAATCGTTTATTTTTGTTAATTTAAGTTTAATTGGCAAATTTTTTAAGCTAACCCATTGCATATTAAATTGAACTAGTTAATTTGTTGTGTCGAGTAATGACGGCACTTTGTATTTTGCTAAAAAAAAAAACAATTGCTTAGGCATGGAAAACGTGTTGCATGTTATAACTTAACTTTTGTTATAATTAAATTTATATTTAAATGTTATTTATTTACCTTTCCTATTAATGCCACACCTTCAGGTTTATAAAGAATTAACAATCTTATCAATTTTTAAACATCACTTGCATTTATTCTCTTCAATTAACTGTACACATTATTCCACATTTATATTAATATTTTGCAGTGACAGGATTGGTATCTTAACTAATATTACAATGATAAAAGGTGGACTTCTGAGGCTTTAGATTTCTAATAAAATAACATAACAAAAAAAACAGTATTAAAATTTTATTCTTGCTCTCGGGTTGGTATTACGGGAAATTTGCTTTTAAATTAGAAATGGTGAAACTAGAATAATTTTTATAAATTTTGATGAAATTAAAATTTGATCTAAACTAAAAGATAGATGTCTGTTGGCTACACATATATTCAAATAATACTCATTGTTCTGAAGAGTCCCTGGAATCCTGGCCTTGGTTATTACCTTCTGCACTTACACTTGACACACAAAAAAACTTACTTTATATTTCAAAAAAACTTTTACGTCGCACTTTTTAAATTTTACTTATAAAAAAACTCTTTACTTAATTTAATCAATTTCTCCCTTTACAACACTTCCGTCCTGGTCCCCACCAATCCGTCTTCCTCTGAGACTCTCCTCCAACTTCCTCTTAAACTCTCGATTATTTAGTTTTTATTCAAAATCTAATCTTTCCCACTACCACCAATACGTTCTTTGTAAGTTTCCCACAGTTCTACATTTAGCTAAACCTAACGGTACACGGTTATTATCCCAGGCTATATCGGCCGCTGGATTTCCCATCTTAACCACTATGGACCCTTCTCTATTGTCTATGGTTGCCGGACTCAACCATAGGATAATGACATGGTACCTGATTTGTCCGCACTAGAAAAACTATTTGTGTCTTTCCTTGCTTAATTCTACAGATGATTATTTTAGCAACTAACTGAATTTAATCTAAAGCCTCGTACTTTATGTTATAACGTTCTTTTCTGAATAACTAGGACAGTTGTAATGCATTTGATATACTGTTTACTAAACTCATGTAAAATGCAAAGACTATGGCTGCTGCTAAGTGGTGTAACATCTATTCATAATGTATTTTATTTTATCTTTTTTAAGGATGTTTTAAACGATTTAACTAGAAAATTAGGTTGGAAACAGAAGAAGGCATGTATGTGAAAGTATTTTAAATAACTAGTTTATTTATGAAAGCGGCAAAACAAATTAATTTTAAAATTTAAGTTAGGTGCACAATATATTTGTTTACAAATTACCAAAAACTCCTCTACAGGGAAGGAAAACAAATTTATCACAATACCACACATAAACAGAACATCAGATAAAATAGCTCACAAATTCCCAAAACAGGATACAAAATAGCATTTAAACTAAAAACAAACTGCAAAACAAAACACAACATCAAGAAAAATAAACTTCAAGCACCAGGGATATACAAATTAAACTGTACATACTGCAAAAAATTCTATATAGAGTAAACAGGTCGCAGCTTCCAACAAAGAGTCAAATAGCACATACAATCAGTGAAACATAACACCAACTCAGTATTTGCCAATCACCTAAATGAAATAGGGCACACATACACAGTCACAAACCATAGCCTAGAAATCCTATAATTTTTTTTTTTTTTTTCTATCCTAATAGCCTTATCTCTTTTCCCCTGACAGACTTATATAAACTATAATCACTCATATGCTCATGGAAACAATATATATATATATATATCTTTAATCAGTGCATCTGTGTCATCTGATTTCTACTCTACACAATCTGTGATTACAACTTATATTTATTTTATTTCATTCTCTCATATTTCTTTTTGTGTTTTCTCTTCGATTGACAAAGACCACTGTGTGGTTGAAATATATCATTGTTTAAGTGCTTTTATGTGTTTCTATTTCAAGACTACAGTGTGGACTCTTACCAAGGTAAGTCTGTCAGTCTCCTAGTCCAAAAAATCTAAATAATCTTTACCAACCAAAAAACTATATATATATATATATATATATATATATATATATATATATATATATATATATTTAGGTTAGTTTTGGTTGGTAAAGATTATTTAGATTTTTTGGACTAGGAGACTGACAGATATATATATATATATATATATATATATATATATATATATATATAATCTGTTTTCTTGTGTGTGTGTGTGTGTGTGTGTGTATTTATCAACTATTATTCTAAAAATATTTTGGTGACGATTAACTAAGTTATTGTCTCTTTACCTTACAAATTATGTGGGTCATCTCAAAAATAAGTTACACTAACTATTTTTTTAGTAATATTCAAACAAAAATTTAAACATAATTTTAAAAGTATTTTAAAAAGTGTATTTTTCTACATAAATACCTTTTAATTCAATACATTTGTGGTACTGTGGTAAACGTTTTTTTCAATCCAGCATGATACCAATCTGCAGCCATACCTGTAGCAAGCTTTCAACGTCTTGCTTCAAATCATCTTCGTTTGCAATGGTAATCCAAGATGTAGCTTCAACTGCGGAAAAGAGTCTGGCGAGCAGCTTGTGGTCAAGCGTTGTTGTGAAATAAATAACTGTTTTTGTCAGTTTTGATAGACTCAGATCATCTATTAAGGGCATGCGTGGCTTATTTATACATTTGTAGACAGTTGAGATAAAATTCATAAAGCGTTGAACGGTGGCAATGGTCTTCGACAACAGTAGGTGTGCGGAAAATGGAAGGGAGGCCATTTCGTTGTTCACCATGTAATGTTGTTCTTATTTTAATGAATGACTGGCGCCACTGAAACACTGTTAGTCTTGACATAATATCTTGACCATAAACTCAACACGATTCGGAATGAATTTCAGTCGCAATTTCATTTTCTGCTGTTGAAAAATTAACACAACAAATTTTGCAATTGGCAGCAGGAAAAAGTGTAACCTTTATGGTGGCTGGAGCCTGACTGCCCCCTCAATTGCCACATGTGCATAGGAATTTTACAGTGTGCTACTATACCCAGACGCAAATTCTCTACGACTTCCAGACGTTTCCCATATACCACACAAATTTGAAGAAATAGTGTAACTTACTTATGAGACATCCCTAGTAAGTATTAAGTGTTAAGAAATATTTAAAATAAAGTTATATAACGCTATTGCAGTCAACATGTAATTGGCGTGGAACTGATATTGTACCAGAAATGGAGGGAGAACAATTCAATACAACCATGGAAATCACATCTACAGATGTTGCAGAAACTCTTAAGCATTATGCTTCAATTGGTGTGATCAAGCCACCATTCCCTTCATATCTGAAAAACATCCTTTGCAGTGGCAAAAATTATGTAAAATTGAGAAGTAAAAGCCAAACCTAATGTTTTATATCAGTTGAAATTATTAGAAAATAACATTTATTTAGTGAAATTGTTAGAAATTGAAAGGTTTAATTTGTTTTACTGTTAAGAGATAAACTGGCCATTTAGTACAGCCATCCCTCTATAAACTGGTACTTCACTACTGTGGCTTCATAAATTTACAATATTGTTTTAAGTGAACTGACATATTATTTCGTTATCCTATTATTTTATGAAATAAAAATAGAAACAATAATGATAACGAGTATTGGTTTAAAGCACTAACAGTTTTAATGCATTGTTGGTTTAAATGCCTTGTGGAATTAGAACAGTCCAGTCAGATTTAGCAATTGTGGTACATTATTTAATGTCTTCTTATATCAAATTTAGTTAATCGACCAAGATTCCGTCACAGATATGTCGTAGCAAACATTTTTAACTTCTGGGTAATCCTGCATGCTTTGGCCTCATATTTGCTGGATTATGAAGGGATTGTTGTAATTGTTCGTTTAGTGTACTAACAGTGGTTTACAGGCTTTGCCTATCTTCTCCATATGAAAGATGTCTAATAATAATGGAAGGTTACTTTATAATAATAGCAAAAAAGAGTAAGCAATAACAATTACCATGATGAGCCTCCAGGAGTTCCTTACTGACAATTTTTTATATTGATCAACTTTAACTATTTTCATTTTAATTTTTTGTTTGAAGATTAATATTTTCTAATTAAATAATGGTAAATAATGAATAATAATTTACTTCTATTAAAGGAAGTAAAAAAGAAACACTTTTTGTGTTATGATTGTTTTATAAAATAGTTTTTAAAAATATATTTGTGATGAAAAATGGAAATTGTTAAATTTTTAGTTTTCGAAATACTTGCACTATGTAAAACTATTATACTAACTAGAAATTATTAATACAATATGTCATAAGTAATTAAGAATAAATAAACTCATTATAAAATTCATTTTCTTGAACACTTTTTTTGCTCATATGGTAGAACTCCAACTATCTGAAGCAATTGTTTCCAGACCCCATTTGGATAAAAAGAATTGAATAATTGGATTTATTCTTAATAAAGGGCCAGTTTTATATAATTACTTATATAAAATTATAAGTAAATGTAAGAGGGTAAGTTGCAAGTGGGGAAAACTATATTTTTTATAGTTTTATACTTTTCCAATCTTTGGAGATAAGATCCTAGATTTCCACAAAGTTTCCTCAAAGCTTTTGTCTAATTTCTCAAGCCATTTCCAGTCCGTATAGTATTTTCTATTGTATTTGTAACAGAAAATAGATTTTTTTTTGTAATTCCCTATTATGTAAACTCAAGTTTGGTTGGAAGTACTGGCATTATTTATTCTGGAGTTGTGATCTTATGAAAGGTCTAGATCTATAATAAAATCATTAATTTTTTCAATCCCTTCTATTAGCTCACATTCTCCATCAGATATCAAATATATTTTGTACAAAGTTTCAATCGTTAATAAATACATTTCTATTCATCCAATCAAGTTCAAATTCATTTCTTTTAACCTATAGTGGATGGCAATTGATGTTATTACAGTTTTTTCAAATATTTATTCAATAATTAAATTATATAAAATTTTGGGGTCTAGGTCGGATTTGAACTGAGTATATTCACGTTCGAAGTCTAGTGCCTTAGCACTAAGCCAACTTTCCCATAGCTAAAAATGTTCTCCTCAAGGATGTGTATGAATTTTTCTATTGCTCCTATTTGGTTGTCATCGGAACCTCCTTTGCACTACTTTAAATTGTTGCCATGGTTGCCACACAATATCATAAATAATGGTCTAGGGTTAAAAACAAATGAAAAGAATAAAATAAATAAACAAACTGGATTACCGTTATCGAACCATGTTTCACAAATGGACAATGCGAAAGGAAAGCGAAAAGAAATTACAACACAATGCAAGCAAAGAAAAAAAAAGAAAGCATATAAATCGAAATGAAAATGGAAAGTTCAAATGAAATTAGCTTTCTATTTTGCCACTTAATATTGTTATTCTGACGTATGTATGTACATATTTATATTAATTGAATTATAAAATAAAAATAAACTAAAATACATTTTTTATTTATTAGGAATTGATTAGGAGTAGGAATTGACTTGAAAAAAAAATTTTATAAGACTTGTTTTAATCTTGAAGCAAAAATATATCACTGCAGTCATTCTGTTTCTGAAGTTTTTTTTTGTGATTTTAATTCTACTAGATACATTTTTATTACCTGTTTTTTTTTTCATTATTTGCAATTGGAATGTGAGATACTGTTACGCTAATACCAGATGGCACACCAATGTTTCTTTGTCTCTATATCTCATTAAATCTACACTTACAGTCACCAGCACACGAGAAGAGCCTTGGTGTAGAAATGAGCTAAGTTTTCAGCTCTGCACATGCGCTCTCAATGTATTCCTGACCTACAAACATAACCTAACGGGATGGTAGTATTTTAGTAGTTATATTGTAGTAAGTAATGTAAGTATTTACAGATACGTAAAAGTACTAATTCTAATAAGAAAGGGCGTACAAAATAAATTATATTAGATTCCATTCTGGATTGTAATTTTCTGTAAATCTGACAATTTGTGTTAGGAATGTTTTTGGGAATGACCTTATCTTTTGACCTGCCTTGGGCTGGTACTCCCTTTAGCTTTATTCAATCCTTCAATGAAAGTCTTTAATGCACTCGGTTTATTCATTTGATTCTTTTTTTGTCTGAGTAGGTCGTAGCAATTTGGATAACCCCTTTTGTTTATTGGGAGGTAATATCTTTTAAGAAATTCAGATTTCAATCTCTTTACGTTCAGCTCCGAGGTATTTAGATGTTCCCTTAAAAAACTGTGAAACTTATTTTTTTAAATATTTTTTTTAGCATCTGCTTCCCAAAAGAGCTCACTTCTATTCAGCAAGCATCTTTCTCCAGTAGTACTTCAGTGGATGGAAGAATGTCAAGCCTAATGGCTGGAAATAAACAATTTTATGTAGATTTCATCATAGAGATGCAAAACTTCAACTTAAATTGTCTTCTTTTAGTGCCTTTTTGCATTCTATTATTTTTAGTAGTATAAGGTAACAAACTAGTCCTCAAAATGGTTGAAATAACCAGACTTGGTGAAGGTATGCCACCTAGCCTTGTGTAGACCATTTTCTCAGCTAGCTACATTTTTATAAATGTAATACAGTATGACATTACAATACTGAACATTAACAATTTTATGTAGCAACAAGTTTTCTACAGCTACTGTTGTGATTTATTAGTGTTGATATATTCACAGGTAAAATAAAATATCGCTGAGGATAAAAGACGCGCAAATTGAAAATTTGTAAGAAAACAAACTATGAAAATTTCAGACAGCCAACTCATTTTTTTTTTTTTTTTGCTGAGGAATAAGACAAACTATTATTAGTATTGCTATATCTATTTCAACATTTAGTTTCATAATTGACCTTTGCAGTGTAGCTAAATCATACAGGTTCAGAATCGGAAGAAACAAAAAAGTTTTCTAAGATAAAAATTTCTTTCAGAATGGCTAAAACAGTAATATATTCTAGAGCAGTGACTAACGAGGCCATCATTAACAGTTTTTTTCTCACCTGGGAAGTTTGTGGAACTTTGATAATACCAATTTAGTTGATGATTCAGGAAATAAAATAGATTCTTACGTTATGAAACAAAGACCCTATAACAAATCAGAATCTCTTCAAGTCATGTTCAATTCAATCATGATGTGCGGCAATACTGCTAGTCACTTGGCACCTTTATATGCAATCACAAATTTTATCTTTTAAAATTGTTCCCACCAGATTATATTGCAGTAGTTATGACTGTTATGCTAAATACATAGTACTATAATACCTGTCAACGTATACTGTATGAACATTACTCTTCAGATTGTGTAACAACCTGATTGGATCTACCTAATCACTGCTGTTACCACTTGTATTTAAGCTGCTTTGTTGTCCAAAATTTGAAAAATCTAGACAAACCCAGTTTTATGGTTACTAGAATGTACACTTTTATGCTGTATTTATTTGGTCAGTTTTAAATAAATATACAGTAGAGCCTTGAAAATCCAAGTCTTGATATTTCGAGCTTCCATTAAATTTGACCCTATTTTATCTATTTGAAAGAAAATGATGAATCGGGCTTCCAAGAAGTATTTATATCAATAGGTTATGCAAAGGAAATGAGTGGGCTTCCAAGAAATGTCCATATAAAGTTCTTTAAACTTATTTAGTGAATTTTTAATTATAGTGTTAGGGTTCATTGAAACTCCTATTTTTTTTAATGCACAGGAACATACTTTTGTATGATCCGAGTTTTCGGTAATCTGAGGAGGTCTCTGTCCCATGTACCTCGAATCATCAAGACTCTACTGTATTAAAATTGCCTTTGTAAGAAATGATTACATCGCTTTATCAACTATTATTTCATATCCAGGAAAATTAAAATGTTGAAATATTGGTGATATGATGTATTAAAGGCCAAATTTTAAATAATACAAGAAATCCTTTTTAACATATTTATTGTGTTCAAATTAAAGCATATAAAATCAGTAAAAATCTTTTCCCAGTAAAAGCAAGTTCCTATTTATGGTTTTATATAAATTTTAGTGACTGTAAACGAGAATCAAGTGATAACTTATTTCTACTTGTTAATTTTAAAGCATGTCTGTCAAGCATATGTTAGAATTTTCACTGTATTTGTATTAAAAAAAAAAAACAAAAAAAGTTATCTGGCATAGAACAATTATTTCCTAATCCTGTTCCTGGTGTTGTACAAAAAGCCCTAAAAACATCAATATTTGGCGCATGTCTTTGGAACTTAATACTGTAATAAGGCAAAAATTCATTGCTTTTTTCTACTAGTATTTGGTAAATTAATAGGCAGAAGAGTTTTTCCAGGTTTGGTATTACAGAAATACTTAAACAGTACTGAAATTAATCACAGTCAAATAAATGTTGAGATTAGACAAAATGAGTATGTAAATATACGTAAAGAATCACCATGAGAGCCATAACTGCTGGTAATAACCATTCAACTATCATCATTGTTATTATTATCAACTACATCAAAATGTCTTTATACTGTTGGTTACATTTTCATTAAAATGGTTTTTATTATTATATGCCAACATTCTATCTGCTGTTTAGAACTGGCACAGATGGTATTAATGAAACGACAACATGATTTTATTTTTTCAAATAAAGTAAACAAATTGAACAAGGATGCAATCAAATGGATCAGATTTCAATTAAAATCATGAAAGTATCACATAAAATTAAAGAACCCCATAAAAATACACTTTTGAATACAATATATTCTATATTATGACAATGGAAAACTGTCCACTTTTCACCACTCCAAAATTATTACAGCTTTAGCCTAATAAGTGTAATGAATCTATTTAATGACAATCTAATACACTTCATGTGAATTATAAGTTGATTAGAATATCTTACCGAGTGAAATTTTGTAAACATTTCAGTAAAAAAATGACATTTTACAGTGAATAAAAATATCATCTGTCAGCTGCAAAAGTCAAGGATGGGGAACATAAGTTTCACAATATGTTAAACTTAGCAGTATGTATTAGTTTTGTTTGTTTCATAAAATAATCAACACCTCTTTAGTCGGGAGGGGTTTGTGTAGAGTTCAAGACATACTGCAGCTATAAAGGCAGCACACTATTAAAATAGATCATACCCAGACCAAAGTGCATACCTTTTCAAAATAATATAGGTAAATTCTGAGTTGAGCACTAAAGATTGAGTTCATTGATTTGAAAGATCAATGATTGTGTTATCTGTTTACTTTCAGAGTCCCAAATACATGTTTGTTTTCTTAAGGTATGAGGTGAAGTCTATATTTTGTAGAAGTTACCCATAAACTACGCTAGCATGTAGAGTGTGTGTATGCAAGTGCAATCCATTAACTGTGCTTGCTGAATGAATAGGATGTTATTTTGTTCTACTCTTAGTAACTCAATCACAATATTTATAAATTACATTGATATTATTGTCTACAATTTAAATGATGAGTAAAGTAAATTTCCATTTGTAATGGCTGCCATTGATGATCCCATGTTGCATTGGACCCCAGACATTATTACAAATGCATTTATACTATAAATATTGGCGTCTCATACATAAAATATGTTTACACTTTAGTTTTATATACAAAATATTTACAAACCCTCACAGCATTCACCCACTTGTAACACATTTACATGCCTATGTGATGTGTCAAACACTTTTCAGAACATAATCAGCTGTATTTTGTGGGCAAGATAAATATGTGATTTTGTGTGTTACCCCTGTTGACAAAAGAAAATTGAAAAACACTGAAAGAAATTAAAAAAGAAAACTGGTAAACTAATAAACAAGGAGAAAAGGCACACAGACTTTAAACGAAATAAAAGTAGCAAAAAATAATGAAGAAATCTAGGACTACAATTTGACAAGTTCAAACCATTCAGAAGAGAAGCTAAGCTTGTACTGAAGAGGAGCTAACCGTGTAATTTCACTTGGACCGAAACTAATGTATACATTTTTTTTGCTAGAACACCGATGTATCAGATGCAATACATATTCATACAATGTATTAAATAACAAACATTCAATGATCATGCATGATGTTGATTATTACTAGTTATATCTGTTTTGAAAATTAGTAATTTCTATATTTTTTAAAATTTACAATTACTGTATAATGGAATAGCAACATATTACTACAACACGTGATTAGTAAATCAACAAAATAATTTAATTTGACTTATTTCTCCATTTTGTATTTGTATTTCAAATTTAATAAAAAAAGCCAATATTTTATAAATGCATAACAGGCTGGGATGTCAATATAATAAGGAATTGTATTTTTGCTTAATTTCGACTTATCGACCTGATTTGACATTTACCAGTCAAATATTTGTCACATAGGCTCATCAAACACTTTACATAGGTAATGTGTTAGTAATAATTATCCAGAGAAATTGTTTCCATACTTGATATTTATAAAATTTTATTCGTGGACTAGACACTATAAAAGATTTTTTTGTGATTAAAAAAGTTTTCTCTCAAAATTTTGTAAATTTGTTTTTAATTATAAGTTGGGCAAGTCTTTAGTTTGTCAAGTTAAGTGGTAAAATTTTATCTTACTCTTAACACATTTGCTGTGATCGTAGCAATTGCCTATTAGCTGTATCGACTTCAAGTGTGTTGGATCTTTAAATTGACTCAGTACACACTCCAAGATAGCCCATTTTTTCACTGTATGTTCAGAAGTGCACGCAATGGTTTCTTACATAGTAGTTATTATTTTGGATTCATATTACTGTGTTAGGGTCTCTAGTAATTTTGTTGATTTTATTTTGTTTTTATTTGATATTTGTTTATAACTGTTGATAATGATGAGACTTCAACAATTACTAACTTAGACACAACTAATGCATGTAAGGATCACCGATATGGAGACAACTACAGCGAGTTGGATACCTCTAAAGGTGACAAGCGACCTTGACCAGGTAGAGCTGAAGAGAGTCAGAAGATTTGAACGAGTCTGAGCTTAATAAATACTTGGTTTACAAGTCCTCATGCCAGCAACGTATAAAAACTCTTGTGATATTCTATTCACCAGTAAAAATAAATTATTATATTCAGTGTCTGGAAAAAACAGTAAAACTTTTACTCTATGAAGTAGCCTGTTGGCTACCATTTCTGATGGCATTGGTAGCTACAGATCTAATTTCTGCATACGTGTAAGGAAATCATTTTCCCAATAATTTCTTCTATGCTAAGGCATATTTAAGATTTTGTATTTGTTCTGTTCGTTATCAACCTTTCTTTAAATATCCTTTAATATTATGTAGAACCTAAATAACTGACCAGTTCATTTGGCATGAAAAGAATGACCAGTGAAATGAGCAACCTGCAAAATATGCGACCATTATGGACGGATTTTCTACCTGCTCTTTGAGTCTTAATCTTCAGTGAAGTGAGCAACAAACAAAATAATCGACCATCACAGAATTATAACTGTCCTGGGTATGCCACATTACTCTTAAAAAGGTTTAAACTGTGTTCTGAAGAGTTTTCTTGACCTCCAACCATGGTTCATCTGGGGTGCCACGTAGATGTTCGCTCGTAATAAGAACCTCACCATTTTTACATTTAATGACACCTTGGCACCTTTTTTACCTATCCTTTGAACATCATTATAATATTCCCTCCAAATTTTGGCACTTGAAGTTATAAGAGTAACCTGTCATGGGCACTGTTTTCCTTTGTTGGTTGTACTGAGTTCCATAGCAGAAAGTAAATAGTAGCACCCCCACAAATATAGCACTGGGTCGGGCTAGTTCACTTAACCACATGATCTTCACACAATGAATATTACAGTAACAGTGACACAAAAAAACATAGTGACAGGGGGTGGGGAATCCTTGGTTGAATGAACATAGGCTGTGGTAGGGGTAGTGGAAGTATAGCTTGGTCGATATTTTGCGCATCTGAGATTTGGTATCCCTTGGTTGAATGATTTTAGCTGTGGTGGGTATATTTTTGACCACTTATTTCACACATTCCATGATGGTCGCTTATTTCACTATTAGCTTTTTTCATATATTTGTTCATTTACTTAATTGTGAATCCAGGTTCAGGTCGGTTTTATCTAACAAAAGTTTGAATGATTTTGTCGACTGGGGGAAGCAAAAAACCCATTTATTTGCACCATCTTTCTGACATTATTAGTTAGGGTCAGACTTAAAAAAAAAATGTTTTCTGTTTGTACACTTTATAAATGATATCAGTTTTTTGATCAATTTCTTTATCACCTGCATATTTTCAGAGTATGGCAGTTTTTGAGCCAGTTAGTATGTTATTGTTTTAGAACATTTGCTATGTTATCTAACATAAGTCCCTTCTGTTGGTCATTATGTGCATCTTGTATATTTAGTATATATATATATATTAGCGCATAACCTACAACATTTATTAATTAATATTTTTTTGTGTAAAATGAAGAACAAACGTTGTTAAAGTAAAAGCTGCTAATTTTAAGTTAGAATCAAACCTTCAATTGATCAAATTAAGATTCATTAAATATGATATCGCTGGCTTGTTACATGTCTTGCATATTTAAATGCAGTGTATTTGAAATTTACATTTCTCTGGTTCTAGTGAAGTACAGCTAAATTACTGGATTGAAATCCAAGCATTTATGACTAGACATTTCTAGAATTATATTTAGTTATGATTTATGATGGATTTAGTTTTTAGTGTAAGTACTGTATATGTAGAAAATATATTTCTTTATTATTGTTTCATATATATATATATATATATATATATATATATATATATATATATATATATATATATATATATAATAGCAAGTTCATCATTATTTATTTTTACAACTATTCTTTGAGCTTAGCTTGTGAGGTTATGTTTGAACAAATAAAAGACATACACAAAACTCACAAATAAATCATCTATTGACTCATACGCGTTTCAATGACAAAGTCATCATCATCAGTGGGAGTTGCTTTGGTTGTAAGTTAGAGTTTGTAGTAGCAACACTCACTGATGATGAATTTGTTATTGAAATGTGTATGAGTCATAAATGAATAATTTGTGAGATTTGTGTATGTCTTTTATTTGTTTTATTAATTATTTTGAATAATTTACTATGGTTAAATAATGATAAATAATATACAAAAACCTCTAATCTAAAATATTTTTATTCTATCCTGTTATAAATTTTGGTTACTAAGTAACCATCCATGAAGGAATGACACACAATACTTCTATGTATTATTATTATTTGCATGTTCTTCAATTTGTGGAATATCAGTAATGGGTCAGTTCAACAATGCAAGATCAAAATAAAGTATAAATAAAAATAGGATTTGTAACAGTTTTGCAGTTAAAGGGAAAGTTTCATGTAATTAGATGTAAGTCTTGTTTGTTGACTATATGCATCATAAACTCTTATTGTAATATATACAAGGGTTATTCAACAATTACACAAACTGTCCTGGTAAAGAGAAAAAACCGTTTACTTTTACTAAACAAGATTTTACCTATTTTTCAACATTTTTGCACTTATTCCAACTGCTTAGAAACTTTTTTTGATCTGTGCAAAGAAGTCTTTGTTTTGGTGTCAGAGTAAATTTTCCACAAATTTCTTTACATAGTCATTATCATGGAACTTCTTCTCACGTAATGCTTTCTCCAGTGGACTAAACAAATGAAAATCAGAGGGTCCTAAATCAAGACTATAAAGGGGATAAGCAGTACATCACAGCCTATTTTATCAATGGTTTCACAGGTTAAGAGAGCGACATGAAGTGAGTTGTCTTGCTGAAGAATCACCCCTTTCCTCTGAGATGCACGACATTTCTCTCTCATGGCTAGCTTCAGCTTGTTCAAAAGCATATTCACTTTAGAAATATTGGCTGTTAATTGACATGCATAATCTCATCAGTTCAAGTTTCATGTGCAAAAGTTGAAACTTCAACAGACCTTCCAAAATGGTGTCCATCAGTCTCAGATTCTTGACAATTTTTTAACTGCTCTACCCATTCGTAGTAATTTTCACAGTTCATACACTTTAGCCATTTTAGAGTAAATATTGGCTGGTTTTTCACCTTCAGCAATTAGAAAACTAATCCTAGAAGATTGTTCAACCAATATGGAGTTTTCAAGAAGACCCAGCATCATTACATTTATTTTTGAGGTTATAAACAGAGCAGTGTTGATCAATAAGGTGATTAAAACTTATGTCAGTGATGCTATCTTTAAATCTTAAATCAGTTAAACTTATACTACAAACCATCTTTCCCCTAGACCAATTTATCTCTTTAATTATTGAATGAAACTCATAAAAATGTTTGTGCATAAGTTGGTCTGATTATAACTCATAAATCAATGGACCAATATAGGTCATATTTACAACAAATGTTGGGTAGATGTGGGAGTGAGTATAGGGGCATGATTAGTGGAACGTAAACAGTTCTTTAAAAAAATTAATTGTTTCTACTTTTCTAAACAGATATTCATAAATAAAAATCAAAGAATTATTAATATGGATGCAGCATATAATTACTAGATGGCTGATATTACACTATAACGTATAGCCGACATTGAATTAAGTGAAAACTTATTAATTAATACAACTGCTTTTTTTTTTTATAGTTAGATTGCATAACAGCTGATTTAGTGCATAAATATATTACTTTCTGTATTATTAAGTTAGAAATGCTAACAAACAGAAAATTTTTCAAATTTATAAGTCTGTCGTCATATTCTTTTGCAATATTATAAGATAGGAATGTCAAAGAAACTTATATAAGAAGAAATTTAATTTAAATTATGTCACTCTTATTGTTAGCATTGGACAAATGACTATTTATTTACATTGGAAAAATTTCAAAATTTCGTTTTAATTCCATTTATTTATTCAAGTGCTTTTAGAACCTATATTTCTCAATATGATACCTATCCTATTTTAAGTTTTATGAAGAACTGAATTTGTGTAGTGTAACCATGTACACTACATGTATGGTTTCTGAAGAATAACTATTGAATGAAAAGGTTTCAAATGTATTAGAAACCTTCACATGAGTGTAATCAACAATGTCCTAAAGTTTAATGATGATTGGATAATTGGTGTAATAATGCATAAAAGACAAACTTACATACACACTTTTGTATATCTAAGTTGTTAAAAATATTAATTTATATTAGAAATAAATCTTACTAAATGACTTTAATATAATGATAATGAATTGTGTATTTTGTGTTAACATATTTAAAGTAATAGATATAGAGTTGGAGTAAACTGTTTAAGGAAGCTATGGATTTGGTTATTATTTAAATCCTAGAAATACTGATTGAAAATTATCTTTTCATTTTGTAAATATAAATGTATTTGCTGTTATGTATGTATGAGTATTTTTATGGTTTTATATTTGTTGTAAGTTGTGTTTTCTACTTATGGTTACTATAACAGTTTAGAAAAAAGTTAACTATTAGGTAATTATTTTAAATTTATTTTTAACATTTGTTGATTTCATCTTCGCGTGAGCTACTAGTAATCACTTACACTTTTAAAATGTTTTAAACTTGCCTATAGTAGCACTTACTTTGCTCGTTGAGGACTGCCGTTTCGGGAGATGTGTCCCTTTGTCAACTCAGACCGTAACTGATCTCAAGGTTTACGTAGGTTAGGGTGGGGGTGGGATATTTTGGTGGTGTGGGTGTATTTTATGTGTATTAGGAGTTATGATGTCAAAAAGTGCGTGTGAGTTGTAATGTAATTGTGTATTGAGTATGTGTGTAGGGTGTAGTTTGAAGTGCCTATATATTTCGTATTGTTCGGTTGTGTAGCGTTGGTTATTTCTATGTTGTTTATGAAGAATTTGTAGGTTAGATGTTATGTCTATGTAGTCATGTTTTGTGGAATTGAGATGATCGGCGAAGATTGATTGGTAGTTATTGTTTTTAAGTGCTTTTATATGTCCTTGGTAACATGTGTAGAATGACCTCCCTGTCTGGCCTATGTAAAAAATAGGCCCCTGAGCATAAAAAATAGCCTAAATCTAATAGACAAAATTAAAAACGTAAATATCCCACACAATTCCACCTTAGTCTCTTTTGATATATCGAATCTATATACAAACATCCCCATTCCAGAAACCATCGACATCCTCAAAAACATGCTAATAGACACAAATACACCACATACACACATAATAGACACAAATAATAGACACAAATACACCACATACACACATTGACGAAATCATCCACCTCACCAGATTAATCACATCTCAAAATTACTTCACCTACAATAACACATACTACAACCAGAAAGATGGACTACCTATGGGCTCCCCCATAGCTAGCATCTTAGCAGAAATATTCATACACCATATTGAACTAAACCACTTTTTACACAACAACAAATACTCAGATAACATAATTTACTGGTACAGATACGTCGACGACATCATAACATTATATAAAGGCAACACACGCAGAGTACACATATTTCTAAAACACCTAAATTCCATACACCCTAAACTAACATACACCATTGAAACAGAACAACAAAACTCCCTCAACTTCTTAGACCTCACAATTAAACGAACAGACAAACAAACACATAAATTCAACATATACCGAAAACCCACCAGCACCAATACGACCATACACAGTTCCTCAAACCACCCACACCAACATAAACTATCTGCTTACAACACCATGATATATCGCCTCCTTAAAACACCACTAGACAAAGATGAACACTACCAGGAGTTAAACACCATAAAATATATAGCACAAACAAACGGATACAACCCAACAATGATTGACAAATTATACGACCGCCTAAAAAATAAACCTAATAACCCAAATACAAACAAACAAGATGACAATCCCATAAAATACTTATAAATATTATACAGATCATCCAAAACCCACAATCTAACCAACACACTACGAAAATACAACTACAAAATAGCTTACTCCACACACAACACTCTCAACAAACAATTTAAACCCAACAGCAAAATCAATGACATTTACAACACCACTGGAGTTTACAAACTAACTTGCAGTTCATGCCCCAGTTTTTACATAGGCCAGACAGGGAGGTCATTCTACACACGTTACCAAGAACATATAAAAGCACTAAAAAACAATAACTACCAATCAAACTTCGCCGATCATCTCAACTCCACAAAACATGACTACATAGACATAACATCTAACCTACAAATTCTTCATAAACAACATAGAAATAACCAACGCTACACAACCGAACAATACGAAATAGGCACTTTAAACTACACCCTACACACATACTCAATACACAATTACATTACAACTCACACGCACGTTTTGACATCATAACTTCTAATACACACAAAATACACCCACACCACCAAAATATCCCACCCCCACCCTAACCTACGTAAACCTTGAAATCAGTTACGGTCTGAGTTGACAAAGGGACATATCTCCCGAAACGGCCGTCCTCAAGCAAAGTAAGTGCTACTATAGGCACGTTTAAAACATTTTAAAAGTGTAACTTATTTTTGTTAAATAGAAATTTTATTCATCAGTTAATAAATGTATTAGTTTCTATTTCAAAAATCTTATGAATTTCATTAAACAAAAAATTTAATTCAATTTAATAGATACAGTCTTGGTTTAAATTGTTTATAGAAAAATAGTGAGTAGGATATTAGTTAAAAATCAATTGCTACAATAAATTGAAGAATGTTTGTTTTTTCAGTAATTTGCATGTTATACAATACAGTTATACAATACAGCTAAAATAAAGAAACAAACAATAACACTATCTATTGGTGAATGAAGATGCTGGGATTTGGAAATTAGCTAGTATGAAATAAGAAAAAGTTATCTTCTTAATATTACACAGATATAGGTAATTGTTTTATACTTCTTCTTATAGTAAATTATATTAAAATAATACTTTTTTGAACTGAAAATGATTTGTTCTTCATATTACAACCCCTAAGTTTAAAGTTTGTAGAAATAAAGCAACTAGTTTGCGAGTCAAGTATTATGATTTATTTATTTAGAAGCGATATTTCTGTAACAGACTTACCATCTTAAGGGATCAATTGTTAAAGTAAAACACAACCTCAAAAACATATTTATTTTTTATAAGAATGTCGTGATTATTGAAAAATTACTACAAAAAGAAGCATGTTAATGAGGTTTTTTTTAGGTTAATAATTGATGTCTAAGGTAAACAAGTCTGTTACCAAAACGTCGCCGTAAAATAAATAAATGGCAATAATTGAGTCTCAGATCAGTCATTTTATTTCTACAAAATTTAAACTACTTTAACTAATAATTACATGATTAAGTAGTAAAATATAACTCCAGGTTACTACATAACTGCTCCTAGATATATTAGACAGTAAATTACTGAAAGGAAATTTTATGTATCATCAACATCCTTATGAGGATTCTTCAAGGTTGTAATCAGGATTGTGTCTCCAGGATGGGGTCAGTGTTTGCAACATCAAGTTTCCTTTAGTTAAAGAATAATTTTTTAAAACTAATAAAAATAGTAAATTTTTCTTTGATGTTTTTAGAAATAGAATAAATACCATCAGAAATTTTTAATTAGCAAAATAGTTTCTATCTTTTAAGAAGTTCTGTGCATTCATAAACCTTAAAATACTGTGTCAACATTTACCTTTTACTACAGCCTGCAAGGGGGTTGCGGACTAGCTGCACCTACTAAGAGTAGGTTTAGCGTCCCTCGCGGTACCCCAGTCGTACATACACACTAGGTACTTACAAAACTCACTTTATTGTTATACACTTCCTTACACAAACTACAAAGGTCATATTCACAACACAATCATTACATGTAAACACTCAGATCCTCTCCTAGGGATTTTGACTGGTCAGAATCGTTGCGCGTTAGGAGTGCTGAAAAGACCAGAGCTTGACAAACTCTGGTCCGGAATGTTGATGTGAGCTTGCTCTGCCGAAGATGTAAGCCCTTCTGGTCTGCCAGCTGCTTCGGCCCTTGGACAGGGAGTGTCCACGGTGCACGGGTGTCGTAGCACAGTATTACGAGTGCTCGACTGATGCCCATCCAGTCGAATTAAGGAGAAGAGCTATAGGCCTCAGAGTTCTGAGGGTTGAAAATGATCTTACTGTGATTCAAGGATACACCCGTTCCTATACTCTCGCCTGTAACGCTTGACACGATGGCTGGCTTAAAAAATTTTATCGATTCAAAAACCCCGTCAAATATGATTAGTTCAAAGAGGGCACGCCAGGATTCTCCCGACAATCATAATATTAATGAATCGAGTAAGAAGTTGATGTGGTAGTGTCACAGACTTTGCCGAAGTATTTAATATTTTCTAGTTCCGAGGAAAGGAAAGATTTTTCTAAAGTTTCTCCTTTCCTTATTACAAGGCTATTACTGCATGTGCTGGAGGTCCAGTAGCCTCTATTAAGAAAATTAGAGACGGAACACTGTTAGTTGCCACCTCCACAGAGAGACAAACTCGTTCCCTATCAAAAATGACCTCTTTCTTTGAGCAGGTCATGGTATCTGTGGCTCCCCACAGAGCCTTGAATTACTCAAAGGGGGTCTTCACATGTAGGGATTTAATGTACATTCCAATAGATGAAATTAAATTCGAACTGTCGTCTTAGTCAGTTACGTATGTTGTCCTATCATGAAAATGGACAAAGGCGAAAAAGTAGCAACAGTGTCTTTTATTGTCACCTTTGGAAAAATGGAAATACCCGAATACTCACGTGCAGGTTACCAAAGGCATTCAGTAAGACCATATGTGGCTAACCCTAGGAACTGCTTTAAGTGTCAGCGTTTTGGGCATATCAGCTCTACCTGTTCGAAGCAGAATATATGCGGTAAATGTAGCGTTGAAGGCCATGATGATAAGGAATGCGTTAATTCTCAAAAGTGCGCCAACTGTGGTGGTGACCACCCAGAGCGATCTTACAACTGCCCTACTTTTAAGGAAGAATGAGCTATACTAGGTATCATGGCGAAAGACCAGATATCGTTTCCAGAGGCCAACAAAATTTATAGATCTACTCAGCCAAAGGCTGACGGTAAGGCTTATGGCGCTACTCTGACTGCTTCCAAATCGTCTTGCACCAACGGTGCCGAGCTGTCAAAGGAACTTGAAGCTCTAACAGAACAAGTTTCTCGCCTGTTGTCCTTAGTTACAAATGGTCCTACCTTGAATTTGGTACAACCTGCAGCAACGGATCATGATTTACATCTTGTACCTATCCCTTCCGCTGAGGGGATTGGAGCACGAAATAAATCGGTAAATGAACCTTGTGTTTATGTGCAGAAGACATTGCCAACGGGTAATAAACCGTCTGTGCCGAAGACGTTTGAAAAAACGAAACACGTAGACCAGTGGTACATCAGACCACATCGCCACCATCGTTATCGGGTATTAAAATAAATGTTAACAAAAGAGGGAATGCGAAAACCACCTCTCCTAAACCCAAAACGTCCTCAGATTCCATCCCTGAACAGGTGGATATAGAATCTGAGAAATGTAGTCCTGAGACGTCTTCGAACGTTACGGGCAAACGAGAGAGAACCAATGGGTATCAGAGAAATCCATTGCTAAATTGGTAAATGTCTTTGCTTAGTAAGTCAGTGATACAATGGAACGTCAACGGCGTTAGGAGTCACATAGAAGATCTGAAAGTACTCGTGCGAGATGTGTATCCAATGTTTGTATATCTACAGGGGACACATCTCCACGAATCGCAAAATTTTCATTTAAGGGAGTATTCAGTTTTTACATCGAACCTCGTTACAGAAGATCGAGCTATAAGTGGCGTATCCATCTTGACCCGTGACCGTATCGATGCAGTTTCTTTAAACTTAATAACTCCTTTACAAGCAGTAGCCGTTTAAACATCTGTCTCGTATAAAATCACTGTGTGTTTTGTCTACTTTCCACCTCAAGATAATCTACAACACAGTGACTTAGTGAACTTAATAAGCGAGTTACCAATTCCGTTCATATTGGTAGGAGATTTTAATGCCCACCATTTGTCTTGGGGACCTCCGACTAGCAACTCTCGAGGTCAACTTGTGGAGAGTGTAAGAACGGAACTGGACTTATGTCTGCTAAATTACGGTTCACCTACTCATTTAGGAGCATCTTCTGGTGGATGGACAGCTGTTGACCTATCAATCTGCAGCCCTCCTTTACCTACTAGATCCACATGGTCGGCGCTTAACGACATGAATGGAACCATGTGCCCATTAGGATCAACTTATGTAACTCATCTCCCTGTTATGTTCGACATCCCCGTTGGATTTTGAAAAATCTGGGACGCCTTTTCGAAATATTTTGTATCACTTGACACGGATTATCTGACATCCATTGATGCAATTGTTGAAAATTTATTAAACAATTACAATTAATATAAATTAAGTAACATACCCTATGCGTTAAAACAGCTGTTCTACCACATAACCTGTAACATAAAATAAGTTGAGTTGTTTTATGAAATCATATATTATCACTTATTTAAGGCCAAATGAGACGAAGTAACTATATTGCATACCTTGCCCCCTTTTGCGAAAAGTTTTCCCCTCATTTATAATTAAAATTAGTTTATTAAATTTAATTAATGAATTATCTGAAAAAAACTATTAACATCAAGTGTCATCCATTACAAGTTTTAAAAAAAATGTATTTGAAGTTGAATGGAGGAGTAATAAGTAATTTTATAATTAGTGTTTTATAATTATTGGCAATTGGAACAAGATATCTACAAGCAGAGTGTTAACTAATAAAAGGAATTAAAAAAGGCAAATTTCTATTTCTGTAGCAATACGAACCGCTTTTAGTCAGACACCCGATTTTTAATAGTTAATTGTTTTAATTATGTGTTACCCCTGGAGTTTCCTTACACGCGTAAGGAAAAACATCCCTTTCTCAGACGTAAGTTACGGTTTCAAATTGCTTGCTTTGTTATCGATGTCTTCTTTGTCGTTACATCAAGGTGTGCCTACCTCACGATATTAATGAGCGAGATTCTATTTTTGTACGAAACCTTTTAACAGTATCCGATGTTCTTTGTTACAAAGTGTTTACAGCAGTGTTGTTTAGGCTACAATTTCCAGTTCTATCTGATTCATAAGTCAAGGCTAGAAAGATTTACTCGAAATAAAGAACTGTTTAAAATACACTTTTAAGAAATTGCGCCGCAGGCTATTTGTCGGTTTCATATTTTCGTTTCGTGTGGGAATAACTAAATTGTAGGTTCGGTTCGATTTGAGTCAATCGGCGAACCTTATAAATTCAAAGTTTTATTCTAACACATTGCACCAACATAAATAAAAGGCTATGTCTTAACTGAGTCAGTGACAGATCAACGCACAGCCGAAATTATAAAAGCTGAAGGAAATTTTAACTAAAATAAAATTTTTCTTCATTGACTTAAGTAGGAATTAACATTAAAAAATTTTAAATTCAAGGATTTTATTTTATATTGTTTGTTAAATGTGTATATGGCACACGTTTCGTGACTCTTACGGTATTAAAACAATACCGGGTGTTATATAAGTATCCTTTGCTGTTTCGATCACGAACTTTTAAGAAGAAGAAATAAATGTATAAGAGAGTTTGTTAACGATTAAACATTTATATGTTTAATCACATGTTTATGTTTCCGAAATATTATTATTTTAGATTGATATCAGTTAACATATCTAAATAATACAGCACATACATATTTAGCGTTATTAAAATGTTTACAAAATCCTTTTATAGAGCGCACCTATAATGCAACAAAAGTTCCCTCCAAATTTCCTTCAGCTTTTATAATTTCGGCTGTGCGTTGATCTGTCACTGACTCAGTTAAGACATAGCCTTTTATTTATGCACGTGTTACCAAATTTGCAAATCTTAAGATTTTCCAGTAAAACCTTAGTTTC